>CM002517.2:17786250-18456562 GCA_000576495.2 Oryza glumipatula
GTTTTGTTGATTACAAGTGGCTGGAACAATTTTGCATAATTCTTTACCCCTTCATTTTCTAGGATCTTATTTTGATAGAATAGGGAGAGATTGAAATGAGACCCCAAGGGAACAAGACAGAGCTAACAGAAGTCGGAATGTAAGAGCTTAGATGATTAGAACAAGAATGCTTAACCCATACCATGTATAGCCGCCAATTAGAACTATAAAGAGATAAAAGGGGGTATGAATCCACATTTTGTTATTCTTTAAAATATTCAAGTGAACTGTTATGAAATAGATATGAGGTGATTTACATCAATTATATTTTGTGAAAAGGGCGTCACCCATCAATTTTTTTCCTTATAGCATCTCCTTTGCCTCTGGCAGTATTAGCCATTGGCTAACTTGAAAAATAATTGTCGAAGGTGATCGTCTTTCTGGAACTCATATTGCCCAGCACCACAGGATATGAAATATGGTAACTCACAACCCGCAAATCGCTGCCTGCTGGTGTAATTAAGTAATTGACATACTTCCTGTAAGCACATACGAAGTTATCATCTCTACCCCAACATTCAGTTGGATGAGATCATAATAGGAAACTGTAAGCTGAAGTGTTTTCATCAAGGATTTGGAAAATTGCAGTATTTACTAGCAAAAGATATTGACATCATATATTGCTGTTTACAGAAAAGAACCTGTATAGGCGGTTCTAGCAATAAACTACAAATAACTAGCTTGGTACGTGTAGGACAGGCAATTGTAAAGTTGGATACGATCTATGAATGGCTTGGCAATCAGCATGTTTGGATTCGTTTGCTCCAGTGCTTAAAATGATTTCAAATTTTCCCTGCATAAACAAAGCACAACGATCGAGAGAGAAGAATCATATGGATACATGCAAACAAAGCGATGGATTTTTTTAAATCTCTTTCCTTTGTCCTTCCTTGAGTCAATATCTGATCACCTGCCAATCAACATACACTTGAATCAGATGGCCTTGGATCTGTGTCTCGTACTCATATTCATCAAACATTCCTGAATATATGACGGCTTACGATATCAATATCATTTCTCAAGAGCTGACAAAAGAGAACAGGATTTAAAACCTATCAAATACTCCCTCCTTTCTAAAATATAATGTGACACATCTTAGTTATATCAATCTAGATAGGAACATATCCAGATTCATGGTATTATGATACATCCCATTTGATCCTAAGTTTCTATATTCTGGGACGAAAGGGGTATACATAGTAATAGGTATACATCTGCATGCAAACAGCTTAAGGGTGTGTTTGATTGAGCTGTGGCTTTTGAAAAAGTAGCTGTTGGCTGTGGAATTTTGAAAAGTAGCTATAGAATATAGGCTGTGGCTTTTGGAAAAGCTCGTTTGGTTCAGCAGCTGTAGCTTTTGAAATAACTAGTCTCGCTTACAAGCGGGTCCCACATGTCATAAACATATTGGATCTTCTTGTTCCTCTCACCACCATAGGATGCCTGAGATCACTGGAGCTGCTCGGTTGGGGCAGATGCGGCGGCGCCGCTGGATCGGCAAGACGACGGCGGGGGTTCCGGCTCCTCGGCTCCGCCTCCGCGCGCGACTGGCACCCATGGACCGCCGCGCCCCTGCCCCGGCTTGTGCGGCCGCCTGCAGGACCTCACCGCGGGCGTCCAGGTCCTCTGACGCCAGGTTAATCTAGTACTAGAATAAGTTAATCTAATAATAGAATAGAATATGACATCCTAGTACTAGATTAACTTATTTTCAGACGGAGTAGTATGAATTTCCTGTCGTCAATTTGTCATCCACCCAAATGACATATTTCTTCACAGGCTTGCTCTTGGCTGTCACTATCATCTATCAGTACAATATTGTTCCAGCGAAGACTTAGCCAGGAACAGAAGCATCTGTGCTTTGATATATCATATGTTTATTCTTGCGAGCGCACATCGTAAGAAAGAGCAAAGTAATCACGACAAATAGCATCGTTAAAGGTGAAATGCACGTCATCGTACTATAGGTATGTCTTGTAATAATTGGTGGGAACTGGGAAGGTTTCTGGAGTTACCGACTTTTGTTCAATATCGTCGTATCAACACGGATAACTTTGAAAAGAAAACAACTCCAAGAAAACAAATTGATCGGTACTTCAAAATCAACACCACTATTACTCATATAAAAATATTACACCATAAAATATTTTCAGCGGCCAATATGGGGAAACAGCTTTGACGTATATAGTTCTGATAATCTGGAACACATCAATTTCAAAATTTTTAAACGTTGACTGCACTGCACACACTCTAAAACAAGAATGGCCAGAAATGTGCAAGACCTTGCTCTAGATCAAGCTGTCAAGTTTGGTGAGGATCTTGCTACTGCAATCTTTGCTGATGATTGTGGGGTTGCAAATTATCATTAAACAAGAAGATCGGACCCGGCCCATGTGGATGAAAAGCTTCTCAGATTCTCGTCCTTGGGTTCGATTGCAATAATCACATGGAGCTTAAGAGTCAACTATCCTATCAACCACTGGATCAGCACCAGCTTTATTCCTAAAAAGGGAAAAAAAAAATCCTGATTGTACTCTCATCTTTATTCTGCCCCAGCAGCAATCTCCTCTATCTGAAAAATGCTGTCGATCTGTCATTTGTGTTAGGCTGGCCCTGGCCCTGGTCTGGCCACCAGGGCTCAGTTTTGGTGCTTTTGTAGCTAGCTTGGTCATGCAAAGTTGCTTTCTCTTCGGAAGATCCCAATCGGTCGAGAGTTGATTATATATAAAAACGACTTATTATTGATAAAAAAATAATTTGAGTAAAAAATTTATATAGAAATGTTGTTAATGACTTAAAAGCCAATACTTTAAAATTATGTTAAGAATACTCTAAAATTTAAGTTTTAAAATTTAAATTTTGGTAGTGAATGATATGTTGTGGGGCAAACGATGAGGCCTTTGTTAAAGTGGAACTGCATGGCATATTCAGAAACAAGGTTAAAAAAAGGGAATATACAATAGTGGACATATTGTGGAAAATGCTAATAATATTCCCTGCAAAAAAGAAAAGAAAAAGGCTAAAATATTAAAGAGCTAGTGATTCATACTTGTAATAGCCAACTATTCTGCAAGTAAAGGAGATAGATATTGTTTCCCATCAAATCAAGAGATGGAATAGGGTGCGAGCAAGTGACATCTTGCATGAAAAGGAAGGGATCACTCAGACACACTAACTCACTAATTTAACCATAACAAAGTGTAGGCTAATTTGTGTTTTCTTTCTTGAAAACTATTGAGGTGTCTTTGTTTTAAAGCTTCCAATAACGTCTCTAAAAATTTCAGCCCTTTTGCCAACATGCATTAGTTAGACAAGTTGAAATCTTGACAGGGATAGGAAAAAAAAAGGAGAAAGGGGCAGGTACATTCCCAACTTTCCATTGGCCATTACACAACACTTTCACAATCAAGGCAGGTTCTAGCTCTAGCTCAATCTCTTCTAGAGGTGGAGTCTAACCAAACGATTTCAGCTCCATAAAGAAGAAAGCGGAACAAGCTAAAGTGATATGAGAAAAAGAATAGACAGGTGGAGCGGAGTTTGGGCTGCTCCGTGGCTCTATTGCTAAAGTTAGATTTAGTAGTTGGTGCCCTACCAAATAGATCATTGATAACTCTACAAATAAGGAGACATGTTGTTCGCTTTGTTAAGGAAAGATTCATTTCTTAGGGGAAAATTTCACTTTGCACCAAATTTCCTTTGTGTAGTTGTGGTAACTAAACTGTGTATACAAAGAAATACGCATTGTTTTCATTGGCTGGTCCAAATTGTAGGGAAATGCAGACGATAGTGATCACATCAACATTGTTAATGCATACAAATATAGACTATATGTGTGATTTTGACACAAATGTATTTCAAAGCATGCATATGCAAATATTAAGGAAATATGTTTTTGTTATGCGCCGGATGGGGGCCCAAACGCCTAAGAGCGTAGTTGTGCTTGATGGGAGGGTGAGGGCGCACGCCTCGCCTCCCCGGAGCCATGCCGGCGAACGGAATAGAAGGATAAGGGAAGAGATTGACCTGGGGATAATTGCTTGCTTTATTTCCTGAATGATCTGCCATATATAAGCTTACAACTAAACCGAATTGCTAATTTAAAGGACTCAACAAACTAACAAACTTTAGATAAAATTGAGAAACAACAAGAACTGTAGCAATCCGAAAACGATGTTGACGCTCCCCTGTGCGCGCGATGCCTCATCTGCCCACTTACGTCACACCACCCTCATCCGTTCCCGCTCGTAGGCTTCGCTTTATCGCACGACGGTGGTATGAAAATCCCCACATAACAGTTTTTATCATTTTTATGAATTAAGACTTTGAGATCCTCATTGCCATCGGTCTCTGCAGCTGTTCTTAGAATGTTAAAGGCATGGACAGCATGGTGCAAGAATAGAAAGAAATCAAGAATTTGGTTATATGTTCTATGAAGGTCCTGTTATTTTGTGATTAAGATACAATTTTTAACTCAATTTTCATTAACATGCTTTTTAAATGAATTGCCAAATGGTACATTTCATGTGAAAACTTTCTATATAGAACTTGTTTTAAAATATTAGATAAATCAATTTTTCAAGTTTAAAAAAATTAAAACTTAACAAATCATTTATTAATGGCTTTCTTGTTTTGCGTGCCCGTACATAATCTTCATCTATCGCTTTCTCGAATTGGGGGCCAAAGTCCTACAAAATTTACAAATTGTCAAAACTTTTGAAAGGTTACATATTAGAATAAAAGCATCAACTTAAAGACACAGGAAAGAGATAATTTTATTTTCCTCCACTTATATTGAATAGTCTATTCGATAAGAATCTTGAAAAAATTGTGTGCTCGAATTATTTATTTCAAATGATTTTGGAGATTTTGTCCTATACAAATCAGATGCTCTAACTTTTTTTGTTCCATAGAGGCTATTCCAAATTTATGTCAGTTCAAAGTTACTCAAAGAACAGTATTTTTCAAGACATAACGGAATAATAAGTTATGTTAATTAAATAGTATTATGCTGGTATATAACATCAATTACTCCATCCCATCCATTCTAAAATATAGTTATTTCGAGCGTTTAAAAAAATACTCTAAATTAAGTAATACTTCCTCCACCTAATCACTAGTCATTTAATTTTTCTCAGTCTTACTATAACCATCTCCCACTCTGCAACCATCCCAGAGGCACTCAATGGTTCATATCCTCCATCATAATGACACGACACTGACGTGTGTGGCAATAAAGTTGCGTTTGGTTAAAGGGTTGGGATGGGTCGGGTTGGGTTGAACCCATTTTTTTAAGTGTATTTGGTTTGGGGACATGTGGGATAGGATGGTCAGGAATATTCCCCTAAGATCCGGGTTGACATGGTCACTCAAAAACTGACATGGTCCCTCAAAAACTGACAGACCATTCCAACCCATTTTTTTCTCACGCTGACATGTGGCCCATTCCTTCAAAAGTAGGATTATTATATCCCTTATGCCAAATAAATAGATGTGATCATCCCATCCTAAAAACAGGGATGAGTCCAACTCATCACATCTTGTCCCCAAACCAAACACATGCTAAGAGAGTGGGACTCACATACTAATGATTATAATAATAGTGATATTATGGTAGATGATGTTCACTCGATACTCGCGTATATACCTAGTAGTAGAAGTAGAAGGTAGGAGGACAACTTATATCCCTTGTCCCGTGAGTTGATCATGTGTCGTAAACAGAAGGATAACCAGATCAAGTGGTAAAATATGACCATTTGATAATAGGTAGTGACAGGAGCAGAGGGGATTCATATACTCTGTTACTGTTAGGGCATTTCGTCATGGGGCAATGCCGGATGTGGGCACCTTTACTCTTTATTATATTTTTGCCCCAGTTTTCGAAAGAATCCTCAAATCACAGAAAATTACAAATAAAGGCTATCTTTTGTGAAATCTGTTTAATTTCTTCTCTTTCATTTAAAAGCGTCACAAACTGGAAAGGGAAAGAGTATGATTAGAATATGGTCTCACTGCACAAAGTGATAAGATCAGGATTCCTCTTCATCTGTCTCCATCCTCTATGAAAAAGAGTAGATCAAGATTATCTTCACGCAAACGATTGAATAAACCAGAGCCATGCAAAAAGAAAATACTAATATATTTTTAAAGATAATCCAATTGACGAGAGGACTCGTGCTACTCGTAAAATATTTGTGAATATAAATATCAATTTTAGTAGCTAGAGTGTATTTAGGTTCAAATGGGGACCGCTACTGATGATTTTCCTGTCTTGAACTATCGTCAACTCCAACCCTTCGCAAATTAATGTCACAGGTATATATTGATTATATATCTTGGTGACAGTGACAAACATTAAAACATAGGGGCAATTGTATTCTTGCCCCTACTTTCATTTGTAATTGTGATTTTACCTTTATTTTTTAAACTTTGTGATTTTGCCCTCACTTTTTGATGTTGAATGGTCTGTTTGCCCCTGGTTTAAACGTCTGCTAGGTGGACTCAGATTAAATGAGTTTAAGAAAATAAGAAATTGACTTGCAAAATGTAAAAAGACATCTCTATCCCAAACCTTTCAACCTAAGCCACTGCTGACTCCTCCCGATCCCCATACCCCATTCCGACCTCCGTCCCCGATTCCTAACCCTCGCGAGCGGTGGCGGCACACGCGGGCAAGCGAGAGCGAGGAGCGCGGGGTGAAGCAGGCTGGGCCGGCGCGAAATGGCGATGTCAAGCTGAGCTAGCTCGTCGCCGTCCGCCGTGGTGGTCACTGGGCTCGTCGGCATCGGCCTCGGCTATAGTGCCCGAACCGCTGCACAGCAGATGATCGAGTACATACGTACTGCTGCATATGCGTAGCTAGCTAGGCTGCCTTGCCACCATTAGCATGGCCGCGAGGAGCTCGCCTGAGGCATGATGGTGACAAGGAGGAGAAGAACAGCAAGGAGAGGAGGAGAGGAACATTTGAGTTTTATTGTCTTTTACTTTTTCTTCTTTGTCACTCCCCCTTTAGTTTTTATTTTTCTTACTGCCTTGGACTATTGGTTGGTTCCTAAACTGGACAGGACCAACAAAGCTATTCTGTTGTTGAAAGAAAGAGATGAGAGTAGTGTTTCTTGTTTGCATATTCATAAATCCCTTGATTGTTAAAATGATTAAACATGCAGGGCAAGTTCATACGTCAGGCATTGAGGCATTGAATTCATACCTCAGTCCATAGTGTTTCTTAATTAATAAATCCCTTGATTTTTTTTAAACATATGCTGGAGAATCGCATTTCTTGTGTAGTTACAAAGTTGGATTTCGTTGTTGAAATAATTAAGCATGCAGGGCAAGTTCATACCTCCGTTTTCTACTGTAATCGTGAAACACAGCCAAAACACAAAGTCCTCACAAGCCAAATCTGCAAGGGCATAGATGTCCTTTTACCTGTCAGTTAACACCATTAAGTCCTCCTAACGGAACAGGGGCATACCTGAGCTTCAGTTCAAAATAGTGAGGGTAAAATCACAAAGTTAAAAATACAAGGGTAAAATCACAATTGCAGTTGTAAATAGGGACAAGAATACAATTACCCCTAAAACATAAGTGCTTCTAAAATATTCTCTTACAGGACGAGAGATTTGGTGCCGAAATAATAAATAGATAAGAAATCTTTCTCTTTTTTTTTTTTGCAAGAATCGAGCTGTCTCGTGTAAAACCTGTAAAATTCATGTGCTTTGGGATGCAAAGGTGTCCAAAGGGGAAGTGTGGGCTATACAGATGCTCGGGCCTATATGTGAACAGTATGTACTATAGAGGATCTCGATTGGTCCAAACAAATTTTACCACCACAACATATTTTTAGTACTCTCTCCGATCATAAACATTCAACGTTTAAAACAAGATGTTGTCAAACTTTTACAATTCAATGGATTGAACAGTAAAAGTTTAACATCCTAAATTACTCTCCCATTTAGAAATGCTTATATTTTGGCATGGAGCTAGTTGATGTTTGTTACGGGAGAGAATACTCCCTCCGTCCCAAAATATAATAACTTTTAGCCTTTTGAATTTGTCCCAAAATATAACAATTTTTCTACCAATATTCGCTTCTCAACCAATCACAATCTTCCACAATTTAATTCTATGTGCTTTCCTAATAACTATGTTCAACTCTAAAACTCCTTAGAACAGGCACAATAGCAGGTTATAAGCCAGCTATAAACATATATCGATATGATAAAAGAGGAGAGATAATAGCAACGGACTACAGATTTGTAGCCAGCTGCAGCACGGACTCCAAGAAACAATGTGTATATGACATGTGGGACCATATATTAATTGTGCAGTATATATTTATAGGTATATGAATTTTCTATTAAATTGACTATAAATGATTTGGAGCTATTAATTGGCTATATTGTTAAACTTGTTCTTATATTCTAGAACAGATGAAGTATTAACTAAGCAAGTTCATGGACTAATTAGTGGGATCCCTTTACTTCTGTGACATGATGCACACAACCGCTGTGTGCTTACGGTTAGTTCTCTCTGTTAATAAAAGTATATTTCAGTGTCCTGAACCTAATTGCATATCCCAAGAATGTTTCACAAAGCCATGCATGCCATTGGCTTAGATAGAGATATGCAAGCCTTTTGAGGGAAGAATGCACAGGTAGTACAGGAGATGACCCTCTGCAAAACCATTCACTGGCAGAAGTGCAGAACAAAAGAGTGATCAAAAAAGCTGGCCAGCTTCCTTCTTTTGGTTCATCAGATTCTGGTCAAGTGCTGCATGATTGGCAACTTAAGAGTGCGTGGAAGTTTGTTAAAGATTTCGTTCCGGCTGGTTTTGGTGTATCTCTGTTATTTGTAAAACTTAAATTCACACAATTTTGGATATTCTGAAACTATATTATGGTGTCTGTTTATCTGCATTTGGTCCAGTTTTTCTTTATTGAAAAAGAACACATTCATAACTTCACATGAATCGAATGCCTGTACTGCAAGAGGAATAAACACACATTTACGAGATGGGGTCAAATGCGCTCATCAGGGGAATCTCATGCACAACCCAGCATCCACTTTATAGCAAAAAAACATGCTCTCACCAAAAAGGACCTGATCCCATTGGCAAGAAAAAAAAAGTACTTTCCACTACTACAATTTTTTCAGGAGCAGAGAAAACAAGTGCAATCATCCAATGCTGAATGCCCACACACACTGCAACAGATTTCTGCAAAAAGTGATGCTGTTAAAAGGAAGGCTTCATTCATTCATTTTTATTTCTTTTTTTACAGGAATAGGCTTCATTCATTCATGTAGAGAGAGGAGAAAGAGAGGAGGAAAAAAAAGGAAAATGGCAACAGATTCTACTACTGGTTTCTGGTATGACCAAATAGCAGCAGTACGAATTCAAAGAATATAATAGTATATATCATGTTTTGTTTGAAAAGGGAGAGATTTGTTGGGCCCCATCATGGCATCATCCATCCATGACATTTGGTCATCTATCTATCTATCCCTAACAGCAGCAAGATAGTTTTCAGTTCATCTAGCATTTTCAGTGGAAGATCCACTACTAGTAGTAAAGAGTTAAAAGAAAAGTAGGAGTTTACCAAAAAGGTTTTCAACTCAAGTGGAGCCTTTTTTAGTGCAGCCAACCAACTGAACAGAAGCTGATACACAGTTACTGAACTTCAGATTGGAAAGAAAAAAAAATGATGTTTTTGGGAATTCAGAGAAGTGCTCACTCTCTTGTATTGGCATTGTTGCATCAAAATCCATATAATAGCTCATCATATCAGCTACAACAAGATGAAACAACAGCTACAAGAAAGAACCGAAGATGATTGTACTGCCTCCGTTTTAGGTTATAAGACTTTCTAGCATTACCCACATTCATACAGATGTTAATGAATCTAGGCACACATATATGTCTAAATTCATTAACATATATATGAATGTAGGCAAATGCTAGAAAGTCTTATAATATGAAACATAGGGAGTAGTTGTGAGGGGGCGTTAATTGCTCATATGTAGATTTATAGATTATAGCTAGATATACAAGCAAGCAAGAGCTCGATCTTTAAGCTAAGCTAGCCGAAATTGGAATTGGAATTGGAGAATTGGAGGTGGTTAATAGAGAAAATGAGAATGGTTCTTGTTCAGTCGAGGTGGGTGGACCTGACACGCTTGTGGCCGGCGTGGCGGACGGCGGTGCCGACGGAGGCGCCCTCGGAGGCGGCGGGGCCGGGGGAGGAGGCGGCGAAGAGGGAGGAGAGGTCGGCGTAGAGGTCGACGACGCGGCGGATGTTGTTGTTGAGCTCGCGGATGAGGCCGACGTTGCGGGAGAGGTCGCCGGGGACCTTGGACTCGTGGTTCTGGTTGATCTCGTTGATCAGCACCCGGTTCTGGTCCAGCAAGCTCTGCACCTGCACGAAGCTCGTCTGGAACGCGTGCAGCACCTTCCCGTCCTCCGCCGCCGCCGCCGACAGCGTGTCGCCGTCCATCGCCTCTTTGCTTCTGCTTCTGCTTGTTCTTGCTCTCTGCTTGTTCTTCTTTTGCCTCTCTGCAATTCTGCACCACAAATGGAAGGAAATGGTGAAGAGTGAGACGACAAGAACAGAAGCTCGATGGGCGATGAATTGACGAGTTCTTGAGACAAAAGAAAATACTAGTACATTCTTTATCTATTCGATTCACCGCTGAAAATGGTGAGACGACAGAACAGATGCCTGATGAGTTCTTGACGCAAAAGAAATAATTAATTGTTTTTTCTTTATCTGTTCGGTACAGCACTGAAGATTTTGCAGTTCTTTCCATGAATGAAAAGCAAGATTTTTCAGTTTTTATCGCGAAATCTTTGCAAATTGGAGCAGCTGTAGCGAGGAAATGTAAGATTCACTTGTTGGGGGGCATATGGGACGACAAAAGCACTGTTCAACAAGATCAGATGTACTTGACGAATCTTTATTTGCTTGGACCCAATAAAAACATGATTAAAACCTTGGAATTTTTTTTCCTCATATGTAATATCGAAATTAACGCAATGGTTGGGGATAATAAATATATATATATATATATATATAAAAACAAGAAATCATGTAAGTCTAAATTCCAAGAAACACAAAGCGCGTCAAATTTGGAGGGGAAAGAATCAAAGAACTCAAGAAGAAAGAAACAGTGGTCGTGCGGGAAGGGATGATGAGTTCGGGGAATAGCTGAGATCCATTGAATTCTTCGCGAGCAACCGGAGACGAAAGATTCCCAGCAAAAAATAGAACGAAATCAAGAACAAGAACCCAAAAAAACAAAATCCGTTACTCCGATGCGAATGAGATTGGTTTTCGACCAAAATTCGCTCGAATCAGTAGAACAAAAGGGGAGGGGAGGCGACCGAACCGAGAAAGAAATTCAGGCGAGAATCGCACGGGGGGGGGGGGGGGGGGGGGACACAAGAAATCCATGTGAAAACTGTCTCAACAGGTCAACCTTAGGCACGGCCAGAGCACAAGATACAAGAACTTGGAGGCGAATTTTGGCCCGCCAAGATCCTAATAATCCGCACAAGAAACGAAAAGAACAACTCGTCGCTCGCAAGAACACAGCAGCAGCAAGAACATATTTCACTACTTCTCCCAACATAATTCCCGGACTAGAGAGAGAAAGCGAGGAAGGGCGAGCTTGACTCACCTCAAGGACGCCGTAGCATCTGCGCTCCTGATGAGATCATGCGACCAAGAGAGAGAAGAGAAGTGGAATGAAGAAGAAGATGAGATTCCACAGGGGAATAGGAGGAAAAGGAGGATGGATGGGGATGGAGAGAGAGAGAGGGAGGGAGGAGATCAGGAGATCCTCAGACACACGAAACTACTCAGGCTAGCAGCACTAGCAGTGACCCATCATCTTCTCCTCCTCATATATACGGAGGGGAATAGTATACTTTTCTTTCTGTATTTCTCTCTGTAGCTTTAAAAGCTCTCCTTATTTTTCTTTTCTTTTCTTATAGATTTAGATTTATAGATGGAGGGTATTAGTAGTAGGAGTAGAATCTTTTGCTAGAGAGAGAGAGAGATTGAGATTTGTGGCATGTTCGGACACGTTTCTCCTCCTCGATCTCCTTCTGTATCTCCATCCTCTCTCCTCGCATCGTCTCACTGTCTGTGTGCTTGCTTGCTGCTGCAGCTGGGTTATCCTTTCCTGCCCGGCACGGTGCATTTCCGTCTACCGGTGGTAAAGTAATTACTCATGTACAGTGGTCATGTTTCTGAAAAAAAAATTCTTTTTATTGGTGTACTCCCTCTATCCAATAAAAAAACCAACGATTTAGTTCTTTTCGCGCAGGGAGTATATTTGTTCATGCGGTACAAACCAACATCATCTTTACTCGATTTCGGCTAGTCGGCAAAACATAGTGGGACACACTTATCAAATATAAACCTTGTTAAAATGTTCTTATCATTGTTCGTAAAGAAGTTAGTAGATTGCCTTCTTAACAAATGCAAGGGTTTGGTTAACATTATCAAATCGCCATCACAATGAAGTAAGGGTTGTTAAAATTCGACAAACTAAAAATGGTAGAATAATAATGCAAACATACTATAACCTTACTAACTTCTATCGGTAATTTCAGAAAATTTTACTTATAACATTTTTAAATTTTATAAGTACCAAATCAAATAACACCTCGACCATCTTAACATTATCAAATCGCCATCACACTAAAGTTTAGCATCACCAAATTTTGATCAGATTGATTTTTGCAACAAAGCAAACAAACCATAAAAGCAATTTAAACAAACTATAATGGTTATAGTGATAACAATAAAGACAAATGAAGATAACAAATGGTAGCCATTATTCGGGATGAAAGCTGACTAGGGGCCTATTTGGGTTAGCTAAGACTTTGAGAAGCAGCTGATTGGTATGCAGCTTCTGGTTTCTAGTGCATTTTCTAAATTCTACAACTATAGCTTCTTAGGGGAGCTTCTGATTCTGGAAGAAGCTGCAGCAGCTACCATAGGGGCAAGTTATCTTGTGATACCGAGCGAAAGAAGAACACATGGTTTGTAACTCATAATAGATTTAATTGTTACATCACATTCCGTGCAACAAAATAAAAGCCAGCTGGGCAAGGTATATAATGTGATATTGTTGAGGCGTGGTTTTTTTTTTTGAGGAAAAGAGAGCTTCATTACTTGAACGAAACAGAGGCATGGTTTTTGAGATTCAACAACTCTTCAAATGGTAAAGGAAAGACAATGCTAATTTCGCCCCCGTTGATTGGATCAGACAACAATATCAGCGTTCATTCTGAAGGTATATCCTTGAAATTTGGATAACCTTACCAGAGATCTGGTTACAAATCCTTAATTTCACCTCTCTCCTTTTTTGGTTGAAACTGATAATAAATGATGAGCAAGTCATATAAATCTTACTCATACAGTGAGTTGTACCCCTTTCTACAAGTGTACCTACAACAACCAAGCTACAATTAATATCTCTTCGATGTTCAATTACTATGCTAGTGTGGACGCATAGTTTGGTTCCATTGTGGTGTTCTACTTGTCTCACATTGTCTAGCTTTGGACAGTTTTGGAAGTGTATTTGCATCTCACATAGACACTCATTAATTCAGTCCAAAGATTGGAACTTTGGAAGTTATAATACTCCCTCCGTCCAAAATATAAGAACCAAAGATGGGATGAGACATTTTTTAGTGCTACAAATCTGGACATGCTATCTAATATTCAATCCAGTTCTAGATTCTTATATTTTTGGACGGAGGGAATAGCTTTGTTTGAAAAGGCAATTTAAGCCGGATTGGTAAATTAGGCAGCCTGTACCTACCTTCACGTGGTGCACTTGGACATGCGTTTCTTGATATTCTTTCCTGCGTACATTAGAGACAATCAAACCAACAAATCTTCCCGATCCAGCCATCGTATTTTGCCTGAAATTCAGTTCTGATGAGAATATTCTACCAGAGAACATAGTCACTAGAGTAATAAACTAGAGTAATAAGTTTATTAGAGCAGAAGCAATGCAAGCTACACATTTGAGGACCCTAAAAATACCACATAGACTAAAGACACGGTCCAAATTTTGGTTCCCCATACTGCAAATGGCCTCATGAGAAACTTCAATTTTTCATTTCAGCCCTCATATTTTTCTCAAATTACAAAGAAATCCAAATTTTATAGCAAACACCTTAAAATGGAGAAAATAATATAAATCTCAACCCCACCCACCACCACTGGGTCCACAACCATCTCCACTTCCCCCACCCACCCACCTAGACGAGTTCATCGGTGATACCGCAGCCTCCGGCCTCTCCCCACTCTCCCCACCTCGGCAATGAACTCTGGCACCGCCGCCAGCCTCTTCCTTCTCCCCATCGCGGCACCTCTCCACTCCTGGACGCCGCTCAAGCCCAACCCACACGGAGATGCGACGGTGGTCGAGGAGGCCGAGGCGGCGGCGGAGCCACTAAGCAAATCGACGACGAGGAGGTTGGCACAAGCAGGGGGACGACGGGCTCATCGGCTCATAAGCGGGGCACGACATTGAGCTCGGCAGCACGCAAGCGGGGGACGATGATGAGCTCCGTGGCACGTGACCGGTGCCCCTCCACTCCTACTCTCCTTAGAGGGCGAGGACCTCAACGACGGTGGCACAGATTTGGAGTGGCGTGGGAGCTCGACCGCCATTGTCGTCGCCTCTCCCCTCTCATGAGAGTTGAGGACGAGCCATGGCACGGCGACAGACCCTGGCTCTCCTCTCCCCTCTCTGGACATCAGCTCCAGCATCGCAAATCGGGCGGCGGCGCGATATCTCAACATCGGGCTCCTCCACTTCACCTTCTCCAGCGGGTGACGGTCCTCTCCTCCCTTCTCTAGTTGAGGTGGCGAGGTCGCAGGGTGGCAGGGCAGCGGCGCACAAGTCGGTTGCAGCATCGATTCTTTCGCCTGCTCCACTTTTGCCTAGCACCATTCCTTTTTCCAACTGAGGAGCTCGGTTCTTTGTTTGGAGCTGAGAAACATCACAAAGCCATGGCCCTCCACCTTCTCTCTCTTCCACCACAACACCTATCCTATGTGGCACAACGAATCCACGCGACACGGTGGCGCGTGGAGGCCCTTAGGTGCAGTAACTGCTACCTCCAATTTTATTCATTTTATCTGCTCATTAAAAAAAATCATGTACACAATAATATAGTATCTCTGATATACAAATCCTAAAACTATAGAATATTTTTTATTAGTTTGCTTTCATACTACCCCACTTCTTTTTGTGCATTTCTTAGAGCTTATGTAGAGTGACTCGTTCTTTTTCTCCCCATTTATCTTCTACATCTTATCATTCAATCCTATAAGTAAACTAGGTGATTCTCAGCGCTTTGCTACGAAAATTACTAAGTAACTTTTAATATTTTTTAATAATCGAGCTAAAAGTAAAAATTATGTTAAGAGAAAAAAATAAATTTAGTAGACTATGTATGAGATTGTAGATGAAATATGATATCCCACACTTTGATTATATGGATAAATATATGTTAAGTATTATAAAAATAATGGATATATATATATATATATGTTAAAAATATTGTGAAAAATAATATGAAGGTAGATGATTGGATGTTGATTTGTAGAATTTAATGAATTATAGATGATGTTGCATGCTTACATAAGTTTTGTATATAATTATTGCTAGTGTATGATGAGGTGACATGTTTGTATGTAGAGCTTTAGAATTAGTGGGTTATAACTTTATAGTAAGATAGGATGGCACGGCTAAAGTTTTATTACATTAAACATTAAATTTAGACACAAGTTCACTACAGTACTGTACCAGAAGTTTGTTATCTAATCACCGACATTAGAAACTTGTAATAATTGACCGATACGAGTGCTAAATGCGTATTGATGGTTGGACCTGTTCATTTGAGATGTGCTTCATATAGGAGTATACTAGGTGAAACCCCGCGCATTGCTGCGGAAATTTAGTATGATAACAATAAAAAAAATAACGTGTAAGATAGCTAGATAATATCAGATTAAGTAAATTAATGTGGTTTATAATAATTCAAATTTAAATAGTATGTAGAATGGTGACTCAAACGTAAAAAGTAAGGTGGTATGACTTTATGGAAGAAAATAAGTAGGGAAATAGTTTGGACCGTAGATTAATCATCTAAAAGCTAAAAACAATTGATGTGATATGACTTGATTAGAGAAAAAAAGGAGAAAGATAATTTGGACCATAGATTAATCATTTAAGCACTAAGTGAGGATGAACTATATAAGTATATAGGGTATCATAAAACATAATAAAGATATACATTGAAACATTATGTGAATTATGTTGGATGATAATTTAATATGTTTGTATTTGAAAAGCTCTTAAATTATAAAAACTATAAATATATAGCATGTTTGCATGATGTTTAAATGTGATGATTGCTAGTGGATGATGATGTGGCATCTTGTTAATTAGTGGATGATGATGTGGCATCTTTGCATGTTAAATTTAAGGAGTCAGTGGGGGATAACTTTATAGTATAGGATATGAGTATAAGTCATAACTAATTTTAAATTAACTTAAAGGTACAAGTATACAACTATTGCCTTAAAAATGATATCTCTGTTTTTTTTTTTTTTTTGGTTCTGGATATGCGTCTTTGGAAGCTGTATAAGCTTATGAGTAGGACCAACAATGATATCTCTCGTGATTCATGCTTTAACTTTCGGCTAAATGCATGGTTGGATCTTGTCATTTTCACTTGGCCCTCTACTTGACCCACTGGGACACAGAGGTTCCAATAAACGCCGAAACACTTTGCTGAACATCCTTGGTTGTATGGTCAAAATCTCATGGAGATGTCCCTTGTGCCAGGTAGGCCATTACAAAATCAGCTGATGATCACTCATCACTCGCTCTCCTTAAATACCACTAGGTTGCTGCCAAATCAAGGAGCAGAAATGCTGCGGCTACCAAGAACATTTACACAAGAGAAACAGGCGAGTGCTTTGCTGACAATTGCTGGGCTTCCCACTCACAGTGATAAATCCATGAAAGCCTTAAACCTATCAACAAAATCAACCAACTATATAGTTTATAATTAATTGCAAAAAAACAAAGTTTCCTAAGTAAATTTCTCTAGAAATATAGATTTGTCATACATGGATTTTTCACAATTTGGCCCTTTTCAAAACCTTATTTTACAAATAGACCCATGAAAAAAACTTATTCCGAAAATGGTCCTTTTTGGGACGCCAAAGTCGCTTGCACCGTGGTCCAATAGGATGGCACCAACAACTTTGGTGCCATCCTCCTGCCACTGTGGCGGGTCGGTGCTAACATGGTAGAGGAACGCGCCAATGAGGCTAGCACCGCCCTCCCAACCCACGCCCTTTTTTTCCTCTCCTCTGTAGAGGAGAGATGTCTTAGGAGCACATAAGAACCAACCATAGAAAAGTTAAACTCAAATGGATATAATATGTGATCTGTAGAATTTTCTAAAACTCTACCGAAAAGCTTCTCGCCTCGAAAATATAATCTTGCAAGCGGAATTTGAAGGTTCTAATTTCACCAAACCCGACGAAGCGGGGGAGATTCAGATGTAACTTTTTATGTACATGTCCATGGATATATAATTTGCCTAATTCCGAGTCCATATGAGAAAGTTATGCATGTTTTAAGGAAGGACACTTGAGTGTAAAAGAAAAAACTCAACAAACCCTATTTTTTTATAGGATACTATTTTTTTTTTGGTTTTTTTGACTATAGGAAAAACAACGAAAAACAGGAAGTCTCCTACCGATATAATCTTGAGTGAATTTGAGGAGAGGGGAGAGAGAGCAAGAGCAAGCAATCGAACTCGGACTGGGGGGGCGCCAGAGAGGCTGGCGCGCTCCCCCTACCACGTAAGTTTCTGACCTCCACGGTGGCAGAAGGGTGGCGCCAGCAACTCGGGCGTCAAAAAAGGACTATTTATGGTTAAGTTTTTCTAGGGGTCTATTTGTGAAATCAGTTTTTAAAAAGGACCAAATTATGAAAAATCCAGTTTGCCATACTCACTCCGTTCTGAAAAGACGTTTCGTGTTTTTCTCAAATTAAATTTCTTCAAGTTTAACTAAATTTGTAGAAAAATATAATATTATTTCAAACCCAAAAATATATATGCTATAAAAATATATTCAATGATGAATTTAATGGAACTTCATATAGTAGATATTGTTACAATTTTTTATATAAATTTTTGACTTATTACAAACATAAAATGGCTTATGGGGGAAATTATATGTTAGGGTAATACTAACTGTTAATCTAAATGTTACATATGGTTTTAAGAAACTGCAAATTCATACTTCGTTCAATATAAGCGTAACCTAATACAAATATAACATATATATATATATATATATATATATATATATATATATATATATATATATATATATATATATATATATATATATATATTATAACTATAAATCTGGATTTAGTCCTAAAATATACTACTATCATATCTGTTTGTATTTGGGACGAAGATAGTATATGGTTGTTTTGTGCTGCTTTGAGCGCGCCTGACGTGTGGTACAATTGCCTTTGATTGGGACAGTTCTGTTTTCTAATGATGATTCGGATAGGTTTTCAAGCGAAAACAAATAAGCATGTCCACATGCTTGTATAAGCCAAGTAAGAGTTGCTTCACTTTACGGATCACCTTCATGAGTTGACTGACATATATGCAAGTCAAAGTCAATGCAGCCGTAGATTTTAGACTTTCTGAAAAGTGGAGTATTTATGTTGGTTGATGAGACCCCAATTTTTGTTTTGAGTGAGATTTAATTAGGGCCTATTTGGTTGAGGACTAATGCTCTACACATTAACTAAGATGACTAAGCTCAGTCTTGTCACATTTTGTGGCAAACAAAATGATAAACTAAGGGGTTGTTTGGTTAGCATCTAAATTTAGTAGATAGTGTTTGTTTTCTGCCACAACTTTACTTTGCTTAGCTCTTAGCCACCTGACCGACATGTCATATACTTTATTTTTCTTACCTAACTTTGGTTAAGCTTAATTCGTTATTTTATTTGCCAAAAAAGTGTGGCAAGATGAAGCTCAGCTATTTTAGTAAAAAAATATGTAGCGTCATTAGTCCCCAACCAAACAGGCCTTAAGTTAGGGCTGTCAAAAAAGCTCAAGGCTCGCGAGCTGTTCGAGCTCGACTCGTGCTAGGCTCGATTCGAGCTCGACTCGAGCTCCAAACGAGCCGAGCCCGAGCCTGTCCCAAAGCTTGCGAGCTTTGTCGAGCTGAGCTCGAGCTTCTAACGAGTCTAGTAATATATGATTTTTTTTATTGTTATTTAATAAATTGGGAGATCAAATATGTTATTTGTATGCCTTGTATTGGCATCATATATTTATTTTATTATTTTTCCTCTTCTAATAATATGATGAACCCTAAATTAATTATTTTTTAAAGATTATCCTTTGAAATATACATTGTTCTATTTAAAAATCAAGCTCGGTAGTTGAGCTCGAGCTTGATCGAGCTCGAACCGAGCCTGTTTGAAAGCTCGAACATTTTATAGGCTTGGCTTGAGCTCGGCTCGAGTTTGTATCGAGCTCGAGCCTAGGCAGACGAGCTCGCTCGAGCTCGGCTCGTTGACAGTCCTACCTTAAGCTTAGATAAAGTTAGATAAGAAAATAGAGTGTATATGACATATGGCCAGGTGGCTAAGGTTATGTAAGATGGATTTGTGGCATGAACCAAACATTATCGACTAAAACTGTAGCTTATCTAAGGTAAGGTTTGGCAAATTTAGTTGCCAACCAAACAACTAGTCGTTTATCTGATCATGAGAACATGTCACTCTTACTCCATATTGGTAGTATAATACTGCAATCTCTCCGACAAAACTTTGATCACTGATATTTATATTGTTGTATACTAGTACTTTCGTTTTATATTACAAGAATCTTTAACTTTTATCTAACTCAACCTTTTTTAAAGTTTGAATAAAGTTTATAAAAAAAACTTAGTAATATTTTTGACACCAGATAAATATATTACCAAAATATATTCAATAATAGATTTAAATGCATTTGGTGTTGTAAGAGTTACTATGTTTTTATATAAATTTGATCAACCTTATAAAAGTTTGATTTTAGAAAAGTCAAACTCATTTTATAATACGAAATGGGTGGAGTATTTGTGAAATCAAACAAAACTGAAATATTGTTAAAATATTTTTCAAGACATGTCAATGGTATAAATGTCAATGGTGCTAGAGTAACTTTTTCCAAGACACTGCCAGATGCCAATGCTGTCGCTGTGAATCTCATGCAAGCTAGGGCCATATGATGTAGTACTAAGTCCGTACTAAAATAAGTACAGCCAGATATCCGTCTCCAATGTTTGACCGTACGTCTGTCTTATTTCAAAATTTTATGAAAAATTTGAAAATATTTAGTCACACATAAAGTATTATTCATGTTTTATCATCTAATAGCAATAAAAATACTAATCATAAAAAAGTTTCAAATAAGACGAACGGTCAAACGTTGAACGTAAATAGTACAAAACTGCACTTATTTTAGTACATAGGGAGTACGTTCTCCTCCATGATAGATTCATTTATGCAAGAGCAAATGAGTGAATGACAATTTCTGTTACTGCAGTTTCGCTTAGAGCCAACCTTTACCTAATATTTTTCTTTGGACTAAATATTTTCGTCTTTGTTATTTTACCACCTTAATGCTAAGTGACGGCTCTGGAAATTTTTCCTTAACAGTGCCTACTTCATGTTCGAAATTGCCATATCACTACAAACTTAATATAAATTTACAAAATTTGCTCAAAATATAGTACAAAATAGTCCCTCCGTCCCAACATCTAAGGATTTTTAAAACTTCATGACGGTTTTCGAAATGCTACTTTGACTAATATCATTTATATAGATAAGTTTTTCAAAATAAAAAGATTTACATACTATATGATACTGGTGGAGAAACCATCTTTGGTCGGTCGACCCAAATCCACAATAGTCCTGGTTCCATTAAAAACCGGGACTAAAAACGATTTTTAGTCCCGGTTTATAAGCGTAACAGGACTAGATGATCTTTATTCCCGGTTGGAGTTACCAACCAGGACTAAAGATCTAACTTTATTCTCGGTTGGTGTTACTAACCGGGAATAAAAATCAACACGTACTATATAATCCCTATTACTTATCCTCTTTTCCCGTCCACACAACGAACTCTTTCTCTATCTCTTTTTTCCTCTCTAACTCCTTATCCTTATCCTTGAGGACGAACCTCAACCTGTGCTCGAGAGATAGCTCTCCATACACTGATAAGGGATGTATGGATTCTCGAGAAGAGAGGAGCCGTAGTCCCCCCCCCCGGACCGCCCGGATCCCACGAGTGAATAGAAAGTTAGATCTACATGGGATCTCACCTGAATCGCCCCATCTATCCTCCTGAGGAGAAGTTTGTTTGGTTTCAAACTCCGATTCAAACAAAAGGAGTACGCCATGCTAATGTGCCTTGGATGATCCACATCTTCGGGTCAGGCGCTGATCTTCTTCCTTCTTCCTTAGTTCTTCCTTCTTCCTTAGCGCCGCTTGGATCGGAGCGAGAGCAGGCCAGGCGGCAGCCAGCGGCCGGCGCGGCGGCGCGGAGGGACGGGTGGCGGTGGCCGGCCGGCGCGGAGGGGAAGCTGGTGCGACGGCGGGCAGCAGCGCGGAGGGCCGCGGCGGCGGCGCGGGGGCCGGTCGGCGCTGAGGGGAGGCGGCGCGGCGTCGGGCAGCGCCGCGGGGGCCGGCCGGTGTGGAGGGGAGGCGGCGCGGCGGCGCGGCAGCATGGCGGTGGCCGACCGGCCGACGTGGAGGCTAGGCGGTAGCGGCCGGCCGTCTCCTCTGTTGTTTTTTTTTTAAGAATTTGTGATTTATTGCAGGATCATGTGATGAATTTGATTTGTGTGTGATGTGAACTTGTGATGTATTTGTGATGTATTTGTGATGAATTTTGTAGAAACTTGTTGTCGACGTTTGATGTCGCGATTCCGGTATTTGCATAGTATGGGGATCGTTGGTACTAGGGTATATGCGAGACTGAGATAAAAGAGATGGAGATAGGGATTTTTATACATGTTCGGACCCCTGAATTGTCAGGTAATAACCCTACATCCTGTTGGCCGAAGCCGATATTGCTCTTATTCATCATAATCACACCAGTACAATATTTGGGGTAGCCTATCTAACTGTTGTCGATATGGCGGTCTGAAGCTCTGACTCGTAGTCGACAACAGGGTGTAGGATCGAGATGTCGACTAGAGGGGGGTGAATAGGCGATTTAAAACTAAATAACACCTAATCAAATCTAACCTAAGTTGCTAGGCTTGGTGAGGGTGAACTCTAACTAAGCAACTAAGTTATGTTTTGCAAACCTAGGGTGATAGTGGCTCAATTATATCTCTAGGAAAGTAAATCACGCTCCTATGTCAATGTTTTGCAATCCTAGGGTGATATGATCTCAAGTATGTCTCTAGAAATGTAAATTGCACAAATGTAAATGCGACAATCAAATGAGACAATGAGACAAGAGATTTTTCACCGAGGTTCGGAAACTCGCCGGTTTCCTACTCCCCGTTGAGGCGAGCCCAACTCCACCGCTCAACCACAAAGCCACCGCACGCCCCCTTCGTCAAGGGGTGGGCAAGGCGGGAGCCGGCCCACGGAGAGGACTACCCAAGCCTCGATCACTCGGGGTAGTTCTTCCTTCACTCCGAAGGTGGTGAACTCCAAACCACTCACAAACCGGCGCCGGGCCTCCTCCACAATCTTCTCGGAGAGGTCACTGGGCAACTCCTCCACAAGCCATCTAGGAGGCGGCAACCTCCAAGAGTAACAAGCAATGACCCGGTGTGGAGATGATCAAGTGCCACACTAGCTCTACAATGGAAGCAAATGCACTTGACTCTTGGCTCAACAACCCTCTAACACACTAAGTGGATGAACACAAAACTCAAGTGAGTGTGAGAGAGGTGCAAGGGGTGTATGCAATTGAATTGGGTGCCAAGAGAGCCCCCTTGCTGCTGGTGGGGGAGTATTTATACTCCCACCCACCAAAACTAGCCGTTGGGGGCGAAATCACCCAACTTTGTGTTCTCCCGGTCTGACCGGAGGTATGTGGCCGGTCAGACCGTGCTACTCTGCAACGGCTAGAAAACTAGCCGTTGTAGCCCTGTCAGAGGGCCCCATCGGCCTAGCCGGTCAGACCGACATGGGGTGGCCGGTCAGACCGGCCTCGGCTCGGTCAGACCGCTATCGGCTCGGTCTGACCGAATACGGCTCCGTCGGCTCTGTATCGGCCATCCCGAGCAGCACCATCTCGACCTCCGGGGGGGCCGGTCTGACCGCGCACATGCGCGGTCAGACCGGCCTTATGCGCCGGTCAGACCACCGTTGTGGAGCCTGTCAGACCGGCCAGGGTACTCCGGTCAGACCGCCACTATGTGGCCGGTCTGACCGCCCCTGGTCAGGCCGAACCCAGTGAAAAGTGTGTGTGAAATGTGAGCACAAGTCTAAATGCATAATGACCTAATGTGGCAATTAAAATCATCTCTTTGCTAGGTCATTACCCCTCTTAATAGTACGGCGAAACTAAAAATAAACTAGCAAATTTGATCGCCCTACACCTCGATCAATTCTAAATTAAAGCGCTAGTTTTACCGTCTTCTTTCCCTTTGCTTTGCGCCGTCAATTTTAATCCATCGATAATCATCCATGCGCACATATGACGTGGACCTAACTTAGAATGTATAGCTCAAAGACAACGATTAGTCCACAATTAGTGCTTGTCATTAATTACCAAAATTAACACCGGGGGCCTAGATGCTTCACAGGGTAGTCTTCCTCCTCGAGTTCGTGCCCGACGAGATCAGAGACAGCGCTTTCATCTCTCCTGACAGTATCCGGAGACATCGTAGGGGACTAGCCGTGCTTATCCCTGAAGTCGATATCCGACGTCTTGTCTTGTCTTGGCGTATGTTGGCTTGTATGTTGTGGCTTCTGTTGTTCCGTAGATTGTGGTGGGTGTGTGCATTGTCTCTTCTATGGTGGGTCTTGTATTTATACCCATAGGTGTCCCCTTGTCCAAGTAGAACTAGGGAAACCAATATAGATACAATCCGAGTAGTCCTTGTCGTTTCCATGTAGAACTATAGTTGTCTTTCCTTATCCGGAACTCCTCTTATATCCGCAGGTTGTTTCCGTATAGGACATGGTATGTGGTGGGTCCTACCGAGATTTAGTCAACTACTATTAGGTATGTGGTATCCATAACCCTGACACTTGTGATGTAATTTGATTTGTGTGTAATTTTTTTTAGGATTTGTGATGTATTTGATTTGTGATGTAATTTTTTAGAACTTTAAGATTTGTGATGTGGACTTGGGATCTTACTTTGATTTGGGATATGCATACCACCCATATTCGGGAGAAAATAAAAAAGGATATGCATACCAACCAGATTCGGGAGAAAATAAAAAAGGATATGCATACCACCCAGATTCGGGAGAAAATAAAAAAGGAAAAAAACCTGGCTATCCTCTTTAGTCCCGGTTGGTAACACCAACTGGGACTAAAGATACCCTATCTTTAGTCCCGGTTGGTAATACCAACCAAGACTAAAGATCCATCTTTAGTCCCGGTTATTTCAACCGGGATTGCTACTCCCGGTTGAAAACCCGGGACTAAAGGGGGTTCCCAACCGGGAGTAAAAATGGTTTCTCTACCAGTGATAGTTTGTTTAGTGATAAATCTAGTAACACCATTCTCATGTGATCGATCTTTTTAATTTTTTCGCTATTAATAGTTAAATTTAAAAATATTTGACTTAGCAATATTCTAAAAATGTTTATATTTTGGGTTGAGGAGAGTAGTAATTATTTTTGCAAAAATATAATATGAACATACAAATATGTCAAAATCTAGAGTGGTAGAAGGCCTACATGAACCATCCCTTGGAGCCGCCACAACTAATGTTTATGTCGAGCCACATCCAATCTTTTCTCTGGCAAAGATGTAACTTGCACATAACTAGAGGAGGTCGTCACTATGAGGATGCATATGTTGTTAAGGCTGCTAAATACGCTCACAAGGAGATTTGGATGGTTCAAAATGTAGTAAAAAAAAAGAGAGCAAAAACTCAAGTTCGAAGTGAAAAGTTACAGAAAAAGTGTTCCAAAGTGAACAAGATATATTTATCCAATTGCCATGTTTCTCTGTTTTATAGTAATATTGTTAGAACACAATACATGGATTTTGTCAAACACGAAACGTTTGGAACCAGTTGTACAAAACAATACTCCCTCTGTCCCATAATATAAGGGATTTTGAGTTTTTACTTGCAATGTTTGACCACTCGTCTTATTCAAAAAAATTTGACATTATTATTTATTTTATTTGTGACTTACTTTATTATCTACAGTACTTTAAGCACAACTTTTCGTTTTTTATATTTGCAAAAAAATTTTGAACAAGACGAGTGTCAAACGTTGCAAACAAAAACTCAAAATCTCTTATATTGTGGGACGGAGGGAGTACTAAAGTTCGGCACACCATTTTCCCAACCCATTTACTCACGTCTATCGTTTTCCGCGCGCACGCTTTTCAAACTACTAAACGGTGTATTTTTTTCAAAAATTTTCTATACGAAAGTTGTTTTAAAAATTCATATTGATCCATTTTTTAAAAGAAAATTAACTGATAGTTAATTAATCACGTGTCAAGAGACCACTCCGTTTTGCGTGCAGGAGGGATGGGTTCCCATCCTGCACACCCAAACACACCCAAGCAGAGCCTGAATACAGTTGTCCTTCAGAAATACGCTTCCTGCAATTTCAATTCAGTAGCACAAGTTTTCAATCTCTCATGAATAAATGGGCAAGTACAAGTACCATGATCGACCGTGTGCGATTTACATAATATTCACAGGTTTTGAGAGGTGAGTCTGTACATAGCACCATTTCAGAGTTCAGAATGCAAACTCAGAGAACCACAACCAAAATGAGCTTCAGATTCAGCGCAACTGCGTTGCCACACAACTTCGTGGTGGAAATACCGCAATCCTTTCTTTCCCAACAAAAAAATTACTGCATTTCAATCATACTTAACTTGTCGCCGTTTTCGTCCGCTCAGCAAACCATGCCTTCCAGTCAGTAACCTTTTCGTCACCATTGGCCACCTGAAGTATACGCGGAAGATAAGAAACAGGCCCTAAACTTGTTTGAGCTAGTAATTATCTAAAAAATAAGAACCTTGAAGCATATGCTTGAGCTAATTACCTCAAAAATGAGTGTTGTCTGGGGAATGGAGTCCAGGGCCTCCACACAGATTGTAGCAGCATCTTCTTTGCTCATTCTTCCCTTGGCTGCTGCACCCTACATAGTTCAAGAATCATATGAGAGTTTACCAAAAAGCAGAACATCAGAGCAGCAAACCAAATTGATGTTCCCAAAAGAAAATATTCTTATCAATTTGCCTCTTCAAACTGCTAGGTGGAAACTACAGCATGCTTCGAATGAAGGGAACTACTAATGGTCTAATCTTACATAACGAACATTATAATATTGGAATGTCTTTGCCTAGCTCATTGTGCAAAGTTACTAAAGTAAGATAATTGCCATGCTGATACCTCTGTAAAATCGAAACCTCTATCACCACCAGGAGTGCTTTGCATCGAGCCAGTCCTGATTATCGTGGATGGGATCCCAGATGCAAGAACCACTTCTTCATCCCTCTCAGCAAGTTTCCGCAGTTTGCTGTTCATAATAGCTTGGAGACCACCGCTACCTCTGTAGACAGAGAGCTGCATTCTTATCAAGATCTCATATGGTTGGTGATTGAATCTAAGCTGAACTGGATTAGACAAAGTTACAAAAGCACTGAAACCTGGGATAGCAGAACAATGTGTTGCACACCCTTGAGGTCCAAGTCAGAGAAGAAACCATCCTATTGAAGCATAAATGTTTAAAGGAAGCAAAACTTAGAATGAGGAAGGAAAGGGAACTCTAGAAGCCGATACGACGTTTTCGTGTAAGTATGGAGCACAGAAATGGTTCACAATCTCTCATGCCATAACTCAAATCTAATAATCGTTATCTAAGAAAAATACTAAACCCCACCAATACCCTAATCATCAATTGCAGTCAATGTAATTAGGTAATCTGATAAATCAATAGGCCAAGAAAACAAAGTTTGTAACATACATCAGCTGGACAAATTATAGCACGAACACCCCTTAGTGCTTTCTTTGTGAAGGACTTATCTTCCATATTACCAACCATGCACTACAAGGCAGCAGAGAAAGTGATTATGAGGATAATATTTCACTAAAATTGTTAGTACAAGCATGATGAGAAAACATCCAAAAACATCTATGGCCTTTTTCTAATAACTGATGCACCAAAGAGGTGGTATACAAGAACGAAAAGCATGTTAAAGCTATATGTGTGAATTACAAGCTGTCACCTCCACGTAAGTTCCAAATGCTTCTTCAGTGGATCGCCTGTCCTTCACTAATGCTTTTATTCTGGCCCTTTTCAGGATTAATGATAATATCACCATCTGAAAAAAAATATGGGCAGTTTAATATGAAGCAACCGAGAAAAGTTAAAAGGAACATGTAACTCAAGATGAAAACAAGGAACTTGCAAGGTTCACTAAGAAAACTATGAAAACAAAGAACAGGAGTCTTTCTGGGCCGACCCAAGCTAGGCCAACCAAATTTACTTAAGATTAAGGGTTACGTACAAATATACAAGCTTTCTTACTTCAACAAGAAGCTGTCAAAGTAGATGGAAGTTGCCACAAAAGCGACCTCCCAAAAGAAAAACAAATTACGGCTCGGTTTTACTCTCCTAAATTCCTGATAGTGAATTTATCCGTAGACTTTGTCTCTTGAGCATTTGTTAAGGGGGCCACTCATGTGTGTGTGTGGGTATGGTGGTGTGCATGCACGTGTGTGTTCCATGCAGCAAAAAAAGGAGAAATGATTGAATCATAAAATGGTTTCTCCAATAAGAATATGCATAGAAAGAATATTCAGCGGAAATCCATATAGGATATTATATTATATGGAAATAATTATATACACCAATCTTAAGTCTCAAATTACTCGCCTGACATGTGGCTGTGGATCTACATTATCTATATCCTGAAACAATAAGTTGATGGTATAAGTTTCAAATTATTGCCCAATGATCTGATCATGTGGCTGTGTACCCACATATCAAGATTGTAGTATAATATTCTGGTCACTACTCACTAGTGAATGGCAAGCAACTTTTAGGCTTTGTGAACATTGGATTCGTTAGCAAATCTGCAGCAGAACAAAAGAGTAACTTGAAGAATAATGGCAACCTGTCCAATCTCGCTATCGCCATTGGTGACTAGCACAGCATCTCGAGGCTCCTCGATATCTATTTCTCGTCCCAAATTTGACAATAAATAAGAAACAGTGTCTAGGAAAGGGTAAAAAAAAAAAAAGAACGCAGCGTACTGTTTCTACGCACCTGAAGGCTCATCCTCCTCATCCTCAGCACTCCCATCCTTGGGAAGCAAATCGGGCGCTCCATACCACCGCCTCAACTTTGGACCCCCTATACGACGAATATTTCAGAAGAATGCAACTAAGTCACATAATGCTTTAGCTAGTTAAGCTGTCCAATAAAATAAAATCAGCTTAATTTTAAAGACTTCGTCCACTGACAGACAAGGCAATGTAATGACAGCAATTGCATGTCAAACTACCAAAGTACATAAACAAGTTTGATATATTTTTTTCTTCATTTTTATAGCATCACTGCACGGCTACCCGTGCCCATGAATCCTGCACCAGCAACTGAAGAATCGAGAATTTATTTTGTGTTGATTCAGGGGAAAAAAAAGGGGGGAAACGCACCTTCGATGTAGTCGAGGATGCGGTCGGTGAAGCTGGCCTCGTCCTTGCTCCTGGACCGGACGACGACGGCGGTGGCGGCATTGAAGAGGGGCCTCCTAGAGAGTCTCGCGGCGGACGCAAGCTGCGGCGGCGGAGGAGGAGGAGGAGGAGGGCGCGGGGCGGCGGAGCGGCCGGGGAGAAGGGCGGTGGGCGGCGGCATATCTGGTGGTGGTGGACCGTGCTGCTTCGCCTGCGGCGCGTGACGTCACGTCGTCGTCGTCGGCCGGATTTCGCGTGCGCGGCGGAGGTGATCTCTCGCGGCGACGACGAGGATAAGGCAACAAGCTCAGTCATGGGCCGCCAACTCTCACGGCCCAGTTCAACCATGGGCCGCTAACTCTGACGGCATCCCACGATGGTACGGGCCCAGTTCAGTCGTGGGCCGGGAGTTTTAGGGTTTTGAGGCGGCGGCGGCGGCGGTTGCTCCGCCTCCTCGCTTTAAAACTGGACGCGTCGGCTCGGGTTCCTCATCGCTAGGGTTTTTTGCTGCTGCCGAGAGGAGTAGAGGCGCTTCCAGATCTCCTCCCCTCTCTACTCCCGTCATGAGCCGATCGGGGCAGCCCCCGGATCTCAAGAAGTAAGCCTCCGTCTCCTCTCTCTCCCTCACGTGTGTTTACATCGATTTTTAACTGGTGTTCGGTTTACTGATTTGAGTTTTTCTTTGGTGGGTCGCCAGGTACATGGACAAGAAGCTCCAGAGTAAGTAAAATAATATTAATAATCCTTCGTGGTTTAGCTATTGTAATTGTAGTACTCGGGTAGATTCGCTTTTGGAAGATAGTTTACTGATAGCTAGAACTGCGCCAAAGCTTTTGAATGGGATGAATAGGTGTAGTAAACTGTTCTTGCTCAAAACAAGGATGAATAGGTATTCAACTGTGGTAAGCTGTTCATTGCTCAAAGCAATAGATCGGTTGTTCAGGGTGTGCATTTGTTTCATTAGCTGAATTTTTTGTATGTTTTTAGGGTTCTTGGCTTATGCATTTTGATCAATTGGTCATACATTTATGGCCTGAAATTAGCCCTATTAGAGGCGCCCTGATTTTGTTATCTTCTTTTGGCGTGGAGTCGCTGTTGTCAGTTATGTCCTCTTTAGATTGTTTATATTTGCTGTCTTTTCTACGTTGGTATTCCAATGTCCTAATGCCCTAAGTGATGAACTCAATATCTAAGCTATGGATTTATCTCCAAATGAAGCTTATTGTCATAGTTACTCTGATGGGCATTCTGTGATATGCCATTTCATGGTAACATCTAGTCTGAGTATTTATGCTATCATTCATTCATGTGTTCTCATATCCATAGTGTTGTATTTCATTGTTTTTCAGTTTCCTGTGTCTACTCTATTCATTTCAGTGGCATGTTTCCTTTGTAATTAACTGTGATTGATTTTCCTTCTTACTTTCAAATTGGTTGGCTGCTCTACATGATGATGATATCCAAAAAGCTATGGATTCATTCCAAATGAGGCTTTTATTGTCATAGTTACTCTGATAGGCTGCCATATCAATCTTTTTAAACTTGCCGGCTTATGCAAATCATCTCATTTCTTTGAGCATAATAGTTGCACAGTACTGTTTTTTTCTTTATCTTGGGTTGCTGTCGAGGGAAAAAATAAGTAAACCTGTCCATTTTGTATTTACTGTTGTATTACCACTCTACATGATACATGATAGTTCAAACTTCGCATCTGATGCTAGATGGTATTATTGTGTGATTTCTTTCTGGTTATCTGTTTTTTGCTACTCTAAACTTCCATTGTGTCAATCATACTATTATGTAAAGACGAGGCCCATAACGTTGCTGGTATTGAATGAACATTTCAAGTTTTTTGTGGTTGCTCATAACCTGTTTGTAAGATGGCTACATCATGGCTGAAATGTTCTTTGGTATCACCATATATGTGATGTTTTAAGGTTTCCTTAGTCATTTTGACCTTAGTGGAAAAGACTGGTTCCTTGATTGGTGGTTTCATTTTTAGCTTCATTATTGAAGTCTACAAGTATATGACTAGAAAGGTCATGCACCTCAATCCAATTGTGTTTTGCCATTTCATTATTTTAATCATCATCACCTTGATCTTGGTGAAATGATGGGTTTCAATATTGTACTTTCTACATTGAGGAGTCCTCTTTAGTGTCTAGTTGTAACACTGTTCAACTTTTTTTTCAGTCAAGCTGAATGCAAACCGTGTAATTGTTGGTACGCTCCGTGGATTCGATCAGTTTATGAATTTGGTGGTGGACAACACGGTAGAGGTCAATGGAAATGACAAGACTGATATTGGAATGGTGGTAAGCCTTCTGTGAAGAATCACTTGCTTATTTGTTTAAACTCTATACTTATTGCAAGGAGATTTACTAGCAAGTTGCAATATATACATTGATTATATGCTGATGCCCCTAAATCATTTGCAGGTTGTCAGGGGGAACAGTGTTGTGATGATTGAGGCATTGGAGCCAGTGCCCAAATCCCAGTGACTCCCGTGGCATATTCCTGATTCAGTAGCTATAGAGCTGGTAGCAAGAAAACTGATGTATATGCTGTTGATGTTCTTGTTGTACCTTGTCCTTAACTGATGTGTGGAATATTGACTTCGTTTCTTGAATATGGAATGACAAACCTTTGATATTTTTGTTTGCAAGCCCCAATTCCGTGTTGTGCTGATCCACACCATGCTCTTTGTAGCTGCTGTGTATTGCTCGTCATCTTCACAGCAGGCCTGGCTCCTCTGTGCCAGCTCCTGGTTCAAAGATGACTATATAAATGTTTTTTGGCAGTCCTTCGCATGCATTAAAGTTGGTTATTTGATTTGTTACTGATTTGCATCGCCTATTGCGGAGGGCATATAGAATATTCGAAGAAACCTTGGGTTCTATTGAGCCTTTTGCTAGTTATTTCAATTTTTACTCTTGTGCCTTCGATATGGTTGATACCTTAGAATGCAAGGTTTTATTAAGCAGAGTGCAGGATTGTGTGTATCGGCATTACGCTGCTTATATGCTGTGCGTTTGTTGCCGAAAGTGTTTCCTGCTATAGAAATTTGAGGAGAGTGGGCAGTTGGGTTAAGCTTGATATCAGCTTTTTCCAACAATCATTTTCCTCACATGTGATTAACCACAAGGAGGATAGCTGTAGGTATAGTGGGCAGCTACAGTTTGAATAGATCGTTTAATGTGCTGTTTTATTGTCTTCTGTTTCATGCTTGCTAACTGCAATTCAAAAATTCAACTTTGGATTTGCAACGAGAAAATTTGTTGTTGGCCCCCAACCCTAAGCGTGTGCTGCTACAATAATTTGCAGTCAATGCGCATTGGAAGTTATTTTCTTGTTGCTTGATCGTGCTCTATGTTTAATTATCAGAGAAGATTAGTTATACACATTCATTTAACACGAAGACACGGTGATTAAGATTAACACAACATGAGGTGATTAAGCTCAATGATGTATTATAATCACGATTTTCCACTCGACAGCGCAGCTCAAGCGAAGGACTATGTAAATTCATCATACAATGTATTAAAATATAAAAAAGGGTAAAAAAAAATATGTAGTAGTTTACCCATCCGTTGGTTTATATCATGAAGTTTATGTTGACAGCATTCGGCGTCAAACATTATAAACCGGAGAGTAATTCAAATGAAAATAGCAAATATGAAAGAGCCTGTGTTTTTATCATCACACTCTGACGATAGTACCACTAATTATTTACATTAGGCTTATGTACATGACTTTTTAATTTATATTTAATAACTACACTTATCTATCTCAAGTAATAACTTTATTGTTATCTAGGATTGTCTCGTACAAAACTATAATGCAAAATAAATCCAAAATAAACATATAGAGAAGAGATGAAAACAGTTCGGAAATTTTCTGGATTCTGAACCCGTTTTTGAAAACGGAAACTGTCAGCCGAAATTTTTTAGAAACAAAAGCAAACGTGGAAATTTTTTGTCCAACCAATTTCTCGGAATTTCTAAGAGTTACAAAGGCCATCATATTAGGGGCTGTTTGGATGGGGCTAAAATTTTAGCCCTGTCACATCGGATGTTTGGACACTAATTAGTATTAAACGTAGACTAATAATAAAACACATTCCATAACCCTGGACTAATTTGCGAGAAGAATCTATTGAGCCTAATTAATCCATGATGATTAGCCCATGTGATGCTACAGTAAACATGTGTTAATTATGGATTAATTAGGCTTAAAAAATTGTCTCGCGAATTAACTCTCATTTATATAATTAGTTTTGTAAGTAGTCTATATTTAATACTTCAAGTTAATGTCTAAATATTCGATGTGACATAGTCCCTGGATGCAAACACCCCCTTAATAGCCTAACCCAATTTAAGTTAGCATCCTAGCTGATTGTGTTTTGTGATGTAGTGTTGAGACTTGAGACAATAAGTGGACTTGACAAAGTTTGATGGGTTTTTTATTCCGATAAATCTTCATTATTGTATCCGTGTCGGTTTGTATTCGCTATGTTTTCAATTTCGACAATATTCAATTCTGTTTTTTTATTTGAGGTTTCCGATTCCGAAGAAAAAAGTGAAAACTGAAACGACAGATGTGGTGTCTATCCGTTTTCATATCGTTTTCATCTCTACATAAGGGAAAACATTTTTCATGCCCTCAAACTAATGGCACAAAAGGGAAATATTGTGTATTTGATATTCCAAAAGTTATGTTGTTTCCTTAGGAAAGGGTGTTGTATTAATTAACTAAAGTTGTTCCACTCGAGAATTAGATTATGGACAAAAGTAGGAGCATCCATCCTCCACACTACACTATGCCTAGTCCTCCTGATTACAGTCTCATCCAATACGTCTAACCTTCATCATCCAATCAATCTCGTTACACCTTTTGCTTTGTTGATAATTGAACACCAACTCCGATCAACCATATTGATATAAAAGGAAACCTGGCATCACCACACAACCTTACTCAAGGACAATGGGTTTATGAATTATGAACACACTCAGTCGCGAGAAAACTACCAATTGTTGACGGGCTATTATAAATAACTATGAGGAAATGGGTGTCAGCAATCATGTTAAATAGAAGACTCGAGTGAGTAGGACCGTAGGAATGTTAACCGAGTAAGTTTTACAAATGACAACTATTTTTTTTTCAAAGCTATATGCAAATGCAAACTATAATAATGCGACAAGATTTTCTCAATATATGGACCATATTGAGAAAGTTGTAGTTTTATAATATACTAGAAAAAATACCCGTGCGTTGCAACGGATAAAGTATTTTTTTTATACAATAACTATTAGGAGCTGAGTAATAATTTTATACATTGGGATCGCTATACATTATAATTAAAAAGTTAATAAAAATTATTATTGTTTTTGGGTGGAAAGCCCATTTCTTTCTTCCTTTTCAGCCCCGGCCTAGTACGCTACCTCTCTTCGGCGCAACCCATAATGCAGGTCCAGCTTGCACATCCTACAACCGCCCTAGTACGCTACCTCTCTTCGGCATTCAGCTTGCACATCCTACCATTGTCTTCAACCTCGGAAAAGTAGTCCCGTTTCCATAAAATACAATGCCAGAGGTGATCCTCCCCATTCAATTCGACCTAATGTTTTTCAATCTTCTCGAGGGCTTTATGATATATTCGATTTTCTCTTTCCGTTTTTTTTCCTAAAATCGGAGCAAACCAAACTTACCTATAGAATTAAATTCAACAAGTTAAATGGGTTGAGGCGTGCCGATGAGGAGATTGAAAAAAAAACGAATCCAAAAAAAATGCGATCCACTAAAAAATCGGACAAAAAAAAGCAGGTGGAGAAGGGAAAAAAATCAGACCCGCAAAAAAATGAAAAAACAAAAAAATAACTGATCGGACGGTGGAAAAAACTGGGCCCACAAAAAATCGGACAGAAAAAAAGTAGGTGGAGAAGGGATCGGAAAACACCGGGCCAAAAAAAAAAACGCGGAAAAAAACACAGAAAGAAACGGCTGCGGATAAAAAAAACAGAGTCAGACGTGAGTTGCTTTTTTTTACTATACAGAACGGAGATGGAAAATTAAAGCGTGCGCTATCAGGATGACGTACGAAATTTAGAGGCAAAAACACCTTAAATTTTTATAATAGGTAAAGATATAGATTCATTAACATTTGTTACATTTTTTTAGTATTCAGTTGAAAGTTTCATCAAACCAATATTTTTTAACTACATTAAAGACGTTTATATTTTTCCACTAAAAAAATCACACTAAAGACGCATATTCATACACACATGCACAACTACACCATTTTGACAATAATGGATTTAACTTGAGGTGCAGAGCTGCGTGGATGCTTAGCTATGGATCCTCCAACTTTCCAAAAACTACAATATTTGTTTACGATTGTAGTAGCAAAGGTAACAGTAAATAGCGTACACCAAATTAATTTTGCACATTAGCCCCCTCAAAGTTGTCTTCAAGCTTCACCACTGCTCAACGTTCTAAATTTGCTCATTTTAGTTTAGAAAAAAAAGGTTAAAAATGAGAAAATGAAAATACAGACCAAAATGTTTTTTATTTTATATTCGGCTTTACTTTTGCGCAGATATGTTTGAGCAGCATGTAGAAACATAGAACTACATTGTATTTTGGACTACTCTGCTTATGAAAGTTGCATACTTTTTCACTTTGGACCCGTCTTTTCTTTTTCTTCACCTTGAACTCTTTCTGAACTTCTCATTGAATTCAAACACACTTACGTTGCCAACACTGGTTGTGGATAATGCTGCAAAACAAAAGAGAAGAGGATGATTTCATCATGGTATGATTAAGATGCAGATTCCATATCGGTTTTTGTTAGCATGTTTTTAAACCGTTAAACGGTGTGTTTTGTACAAAACTTTCTATATAAAAGTTGCTCTAAAATATTAAATAGATCCATTTTTGAGTTTGATTAAAAAAATCATGCGCTAATGACTTTCTCATTTTGCGTGCTCTTATTGAATCTTAATTTTCATCATCTCAAAGGCGCCAATGACCACAAAACGGGGAGGTCTAATGTGCTCGTGAATACACCACATGCATTGTGGGCATGTTGGCCTTTCCCCTTTCCAGCCAGTGTTGTTAACCTTTTTAATTTTGCCATGCAAACTATATATAATATAACTTATTTATACATAGAAACCTTATATGCATACACTTTGGACATACCAACTTTGAACATAAAGTATAAAATCTTTATACAAAGAAACAAGCATAGAGTATAGAAACTTTATACATAGAAATATAAATTGTGGAAACTTTGTATATAGAAATATTCATTTTTTTTTAAAAAAAAGAGGTTGGGCCACAAGGCCCTTGTGTAGCCACTTAAATTTGGCCGCAAAAGTCTAAGTGCGTCAAGGGAAAAAAAAAAGAAAAGTTAGCCCAATTCGAAAAAAACTAAAAAGAGTGGCACGCGGGCGTTCGTTAGCCTTTTTGCACAACAACAATAGTGGACATGAAATAAGAGTGCCTAAAAAAAACATGACAACAATGCGATATCGGATGGCATTGCGCCGAGCAGCTACCAGCCTGTTGCCCACGTTGGTACTATCGAACAAATAGGGAGTACGCAACAATAACGCCATGTCAGAATCGGAGAAGAAGAGGAAAAGAGGAAAAATTCTAAAGTAAAGCAAAAGGAGAGAGAGGATGGAGTGTAAAACGAAAAGAATGTAGTATAAAGGGGCCCAAAGTAAAATCCTGGTAACAAGCGAGGTATAAACCGCAAATTTTCACCGGGGAAAAAAATTCGACAAAACCGACGTTATATATAAATATTACTATAATCTATCTTTTCCTCCCAACCCCTCCCAAATCCCTCCTCTCTACCCTATTCCCCACCTCCGCCTCCGCCGTAATCCCACCTCCCCGGCCACCGCCGCCGCCGTCACTCCGGCCGCCGCACCGTAACTCCCACTGCGGAAGCAGCCCAGGAGGTAGGCGGTGAAGCGGGGGGTGGGAGGTTTTAGACTAGACGGCGCGCCGCTCGCCGGCGAGGTCGCCCAGCCCCATGCCACCCGCGCGCGTCGACCGGTCGGAGATGAGGCAGGTCAGTTTCGGACGAAAAAAATAAAAGAGGCATGGGCAGATTGGAGATCCGTTCAGGGTTTAATCGATTTCGTTATCTCTGTTCTTATTAACCAATCCAATCCAATCTCGTCTCGATTTGTGGGTTGGGGGTGCAGTTTGGGGTTCAGCTGAAACCCTATGCCCCCGCGATTAGGTCCGATCCTGTGTTTGATGGAGACATGACAATAACAAAGAGATGGGGTTCTGAATGTGCTGTGTATATTCGCGCCTGATGATGATGCATGAATGCTAACGTGTTTAATATTTGAATTTAACTGTGTTCGACCTTATGTGAAACCTCGTTTTATTGTTTATTATTATAATAAGTAGTGCTGCTTTTTTTTTCAGACCTTCCTGTTATTAGGTCTGAAATTAAAAGGATTGATGTTTGTGTTTTGCAATAAATTTTTAGATGGATGGATGTTTCCTCTTAAGGGTCATAGGATTTTAATGTGGACACTACTAGTAAAAATTTGGTTCTTCGTTGTACCGTGTCCTGTTGGTACTTTAGCAGTGGAAGCCCACACTAGATTTGGATATCATACTTGATATACAAATTGGCTATTAGTTTTTTGCTAATAAATATTACTGGCTTTCTGATTAAGAAAAGCTCAAAAATGTTATAGCCTGCTAACTGTTGCTATTTTGATATAAAATGTATTTCATATTTAGGATTTTACTTTGTTAATGAGGCATCAACAATATGATTTGTGATTACTGACTTACTGTGTTTATCCAAGTCTTTTCCTATTCTTAGCTTGTTCTGTTATTGCAGAACACAAGTCACCAAGGTTCCAATGATCCCAGAGTACAAAAGGAAAGGCAAGCAGAATGGGCCAGACCTGGAAGAGTTTTTAATAGGAACACTAACAAAGGAGGTTACTTTCGGAATTCATTGCCTGGTAAACTTTCATAAGTAAATAGCATAAAGTGTTCTTTTTAATAACTAGTGAGTGAACATGTCTTCTGTGGTACTTATTCCAGGTGCATTGCGTGAATATTTTTACCCTGTTAGAGGATCACTTCTGTTTTTTCTGTACAGTGTGCTCTGTGGTTAATGTTTGCATCTTATTGTTGCCCGAAGTGCAAGCTTGTGGTATCTGAGATGATATGTTACTGGATTTGCTCATTATCGTTTTTATTGATGCTGACATGTGATTGGTTTTGTGAATTCCATCTGCAAACAATGCCATCTTGGGAAAACCCTTACATTGCTTAATCAGAGTTATTATTCAAATTATCAGCCAATCGTTGATTAAGACAGAAAGAAATGCATGTTTCCTTGTATTCTTAGCCCCTTGGGCATCTTACCACCAACTGCATGCTTGTAAGTGTACTTCTACACTGCCATACTAACACGATGGATATATTTGCCTGGGCAAACAGTTATGAAATAAGGAATTTATGGAGGGTTGGCAACTCTGCTACATCACAATAAATTGTCTTTTTGGTGGTTGTAAAATAGCTTCTACTAGCTTGAATGCTACTCATTTTCAACATAGCCTGGACTCCTGGGGTAGAAGTTATTGTTATTACCAGTAATAACAACTATTCTATGTTCTACTTAGCTGTTCTGTGACCAATTCAAGGCGCTATATAGTCTAATTTTTAAAAGCTGATATTTGTAGGAGTCACTAGGGAGTTTCGTGTTGTGAAAGACAATCGACAGAAGGTAGTTGGTGAGACTATACCAGGATCATTTCATAATGGAGTCCCAAGCAATGAACAGCTCGCTTCCAATATTGGAGACAAAAGGTAGAGTATGCATGATAGTAGAAATGAACAGATCGCTTCCAATATCGAACATATTGCTTCCAATATTTTCCCTTTGGAATATGCACTTGAGTATTTACACAGATAGAAAAATATGTCAGCTGAGGTAATCAAATGATCAAAAATTGTGTTAGCAGTTGTATAGAACAAACTATAATACATTTGTAGATGTACTTATTGTGTAATTGAATGACATGCCTTCTTTCCCATGTGCTATTCTATCTGCATTATACAATTCACAACCAGTAGTTATTTACTTGAATATTTAATAGCACTATTCGTTTCACTGCTTTATGGTTTGACATCTTGCTTTCTTTCATGGAAACTGAATTTGCTTTCAAAAATTTCACCAGTATCACTTCTGTTCATATATGTCTTTGTCATGTTTCTCTGAAGCTCAACTGAAAAGTTACCTGCACAACGCCATCTGGTTACTCAAAATTCTAATGGACGTGGGGTAGCTCAAGCTGATAATGGACGCAAAGAAGTCAAGCCTTCTAATGACCAAACAGTGGGACAATCTGATGGGATGATTACAACAATGGTTGGTTCACATGCAGTTCTAGCAAAGGGTAATCAGAACAGAGTGCTTGCTGTGCCATCAGGAACAAATAATTTTACTGGTGAACTTTGCTGCTCTTCGTCAGATCCAATACATGTACCCTCTCCTGGTTCTAAATCAGCTGGGACTTTTGGAGCAATAAAGCGTGAGGTTGGAGTAGTTGGTGCTAGGCAACGGCCATCTGATAATACAGCAACAAATACATCCACTTCAAACAGTTCAGTTAAGGTGCCAACAAGTACAGCAACAAAAGAGAATGCTTCAAATGGACAGCAATCTAGATCCTCTGGTGTATCATCGAAAAACTCCCGTCCTAGTTCATCTACACACTTGAGCAGTAGACCATCTTCTTCGAGTCAATATCATTCTAAGCCAAATACTCCTGTTGGTCATCCAAAAGGTTAGCGTTTCCATGGAAACTTACTTGGTTGGGAATTGAGATGTGTAAAAAGTATAATTATGGTGGGTATGTCATTTTGTTGCACATTCGGACATAAACTTCTTTCCTGCTCAAAAATGAACAGAGCAGTAGCTGTTAGCCTGTTAGGTCACTTTGCTTAGCATAACATGCTAATGACAAAATATATTCATTTGAGTAATTTCCAGTGTTAGCAATGCATAGTTTGACTTGGAGCCTTATTGTATTATATATCCACATCATTGTACATTTTCTCTATGTAACACTGTTTTATATTTTCTGAAAACCAATGATGCTAATTGTTGCCATTCAGTTTTGTATAAATTCTTATGTACTGTCTTTCAAAGTATTTGGACAATTCTAGATGGGCAGAGATTATTTAAGTTAGTTTTCCATCTTTTGGAGAACTGCATTTTTGTTAAACAGATATTGTGGTTTATATGCAGTGAACCCACAATTGGAGTGGAAACCCAAATCAGTAAGCCCCAGTCCTGCCAATCATGCAGATAATGTGGTACATTCTAGTGCTGCATCATCTGTTGATGGTAATCAGGCACACATGGCTGGTTTGTCTAAGAAGCTTTCACAAACTAATGTTTCTGAAGATGAGCATGTCATCATACCTGCACACCTCAGGGTACCAGACTCAGAAAGAACACATCTTATATTTGGTAATTTTGAATGTGATGTTGAGTCGAAGGCTTTTACATTAGCTCCTGATGCTTCAACTAACAGAGAGTTTAATGCCCATTCTTCTTCAAGGTGATTTTGCTGCATCTTCTCTTTGATATAATCTTGCATCATAACTATTGTTGAAGTGTTCAGATTTCTACTATGAAGTTATCCTTGTGTCCAAATTAAATCTGAGACATGCCACATGTAATTATTCGTTGATTGCAGTTTGACGCATTATACTCTTGCAGATCAACTGATGATGTGCCTCCTACTGACCAGACGGATCTTGTTGGCTCTTGTGTCATGCTTCCGAAATCAGATTCCTTTGTTTCAGTTTCCGAATATCAGCACCCATTGACTGAGGACATGGAGGTCTTGAGTCCAGGTGTTTTTGGAGAGCATAGGACAAATGATATGATTTCAACCCAGGTCTCACATTCTTCACCTCAACCCCAGCATCAGGACAATTCAGCAGTGCATGACTTTAAGGTGAATAGAATATATTAAGTGGATAGAATATATTAAGTGGATGGCAGTGTTTCTTATTCGTGGTTCAGCTTAGTGGTTTTACCTGACATTCATTCATTCTTTTTCTCGTGTACCAGGAATATGAGCCAGATTCTAGGTATGAGATGCCATTTATCACTAAAGCTGTTGATAGTGAGGCGACCCAAAATATACCTTATCCGTCTGAGGTAATACCACCATGCCACCTTTATGTTCAAGTCCGGTTATTATGATCTGGTGTCTGCCTGTCTGCTATACGTCGCTTTCGATTTTACATTCATAAAGCACACTTAAGCAAACAGCCTTTATATTCAAGTCTGGATTCCTCTAGATTTATTTGCAGATTGTGAATGCAACGATTTTTGAGAACCTGGTTATTTGACCTTGTATTAGAAGTTTCAGAAGCATCAGAGATCTGCATTTGTCTATGTGAACATCTGTTACAGCTCCAAAGAAGCTAAAAGGGAATCCAAGCTGTTAACGCAGCTTGCTTTTCCATACTACCTGCTAGTATTTTATCTTTTGTTTTTGCACTTTTGGCCTGAAATTATGTTTTATCAATGGTTGGACTAATCTTGACTGATGGCTCCAGCATTTACTTGTAGTTATAGTACTGGATGTTTAGCTTTTTCTTCTTAGGGCTTATCCACTGTCCAAGATCAATGTTTCCTTAGCAGCTGTGACATTGTGTGAAACTCTGTTGATAGGTGATGGGCTTGCATGCTGCAAATTTCAATCAGTTATCTGTTACTGCAGCAACTCAGCACCCAGTGCCTCAAATGTACCAACACATGCATGTATCGCAATATCCAAACTGCTTGCCATATCGACATGTTTTCTCTCCATACTATGTGCCTCCAGTGGCTGTTCAAAACTATTCAAGCAATCCAGCATTTACACAATTGCCAAGTGCCAGCAGCTATTTGGTAATGCCAAACGGAACGTCACAGCTAGCACCCAATGGCATGAAATATGGACCACCTCATCAGTGTAAGCAAATGTTCCCTGGTGGCCCTGCTGGATACGGTGGTTTTACAAATCAGAATGGTTACCCAGTCAATACTGGTGTAATTGGTGGCACTGGTAGGGTCGAAGATGCCAATATGAGTAAATATAAGGACAACAATCTTTACACACTCAACCCTCAGGTAATTATATATTTCATCCTTAGACCAAGCCTTTTCTGATCATAATTTTGACACATGCTGTACCTTAACATGAATAATATTTGTGCTTGGTTGCAGGCTGAAACAGCAGATGTGTGGATTCAGGCTCCTACAGATATTCCCGTCATGCCGTCAACACCATTCTACAACATGATGGGCCAACCAATGTCTCCCCATACAGCATACTTGCCACCGCACAATGGTCATGCCCCTTTCAGTCCAGTTCAACACCCTGCTCACCTGCAGTTCCCAGCCATGCCCCACGGACTGCAGCCGACAACGATGACCATGGTGCAGAACCCACAACCCATGGTGCATCAGCCAGCCGGTCCGCCGTTGGCTGGAAATATCGGCATTGATATGGCAGCCATGGCTTCTGGAGCTCAGGTTGGAGCATTTCAGCAAAACCAACTCAGCCATCTCGGCTGGGCTCCTCCCAGTTTTTTATGATGATTTGGATGGCAGTGCTCTCATGAGACGACAAGTGAGCTGGTTTCGTATCGACAAGAAAAAGAAAAGAAAAGAACTGATTGAAGAGCTATGCTCTAATGCAAGTAACTCATGATACTTGCCACCTTTTGTTTATGATGCAGGGAAAAACATGTTAGTATTCCAGTTCATCTTGCACCGCCCAAAGCGTGTCCTGCATTGGAAACACCAATTTTGACTGCCAGTTTGCTATCTTATTTATTTCTGGTTTTATAGTATACATCAGTTCGATCTTAACTTTTCTGATCGATGAAATGTGTGCTCCGAAATGCTTTATGAGTTCAACTCAAATCGCATGATAATTCCGCTGTTCCCTGGAGATTTTGTCGAGTACCCGAGTTGTTGCTCTGGATACACCTGAATGCTGCAGTGCTGCATCAGATATGCTAGGACAGTTCACTAGTGAGGTTTAAATTAAACACAGTAATAAAAGGTTCAGGGTGAAAGATACCATCAACCATGATTCGACGTAACAAATTGTTAAATCAACGTCACATGGTTATGCGTTAGGTGTAAGGTGCATCTCAAAATTTTAAGACGACAGATTGGAAGGTGGAAAGTGGTTGTGGATAAACAAGATTATAGTTCGTGGAAAGCGATCGTGCTTAACACAAATACTATGATAGAACCCTACTTTTCTGCTGTTGATAGAGCTAGCTCAATAGTTTAATGGCGGTAGCAATAACGCTCATAGGGATCAATCAAACAAGTCGGCTCGTGTGTGAAAGCACGCCTCATCTTTTCACTCGTACTTATGCTCATCAGCTAAAATTTAAATTTTCAATCTTAAATTTGAAGTTGATTTTAGGTTTTTTATCATCAAAATTTATTTTCCAATCTTTGTTTTTAAATCGCTAAGAACATGTATATAAAAGTTTTATTCACAAATTATTTTTCGTTTGCAAATATATCGTTTGGCTTATTCCACAAATAAGCGAAACAACGGGGCCGTCTACTCCTTATTGGTAGGGCACCTACAATGTTAATATGTCATTATCTTCATCCCATATTGATCACCCTATAATGTTTTTACATCAAGACCAAGGATAATTTTAACACCATGCACAATATGTACACATTCTCCCGTAATAAATGCATCGATTAAAAACAATGCATAATCGCATCCTTTAGCATGCACACATTCTCCCGTGCTATATTAATTGTACTCCGATGAAATCCATGTCCATGCGGTTATATGATGATCAATTTGAGAAATTTTAGTTTTCATTATATGATAATCAATTTAGGAATGAGGGAGTATATAAAACTAGCTAGTAAGCATTAAATGTCCCTACTTACTACTTCCTCCATCCCAGTTTGATCATCACGTAAGCAAATAACACCAAGACTAAGGACACCAAAATATTTATCATTCTCAAATTAAACCTTATCGGCTAAAGTGCTTCATCGCTTCATCTTCACTACTACCTGAAGCAAGGAAATAAAATATGGCATGTACGCAATGTTTTTTGACAGCAAAATTAAAAAAAGCAGCGGCATTGGGTGGCGGGGTTGGAGGGGAATGTGGCATCGGTTTCAAGGACGGAGTGGATTGCAGCGTCGATGTTAGGGGTGGAGCGGATTGCAGCGTTGGGTGGTGGCGACGGACAAGTTTGCGGCTCCCGGCAGGGACGGAGCGGATTGCGGCATTGGGCGGGGATGGAGCGGATTGCGGTGTTGGGCGGGAACATAGCGGAATGCGACACTGGGTCACAGCGAAGGAGAATGTGGTGCCGGTGGAAAGAGTGAGAAGAAGTTGAGAGGAATTAGGGATTGATCCTGAACTCATCCATAGGGTTTCCATGAGCGATGATTTTTTAAATCCTGTGGACCCCACCTTAATGCCGTCTCGAGGAAATAAGAATTATGGAGGATGTCTGCTCCTACTACCACCCATAGCACGGTCCCACATTAATACTGAGCTCATTAACGGAAAGATCCATAGGGTTTCCATGAGCGATGATTTTTTAAATCCTGTGGACCCCACCTTAATGCCGTCTCGAGCAAATAAGAATTATGGAGGATGTCTGCTCCTACTACCACCCATAGCACGGTCCCACATTAATACTGAGCTCATTAACGGAAAGGGATCCTCTGACTTAACTGCCGTGCAAGTTGAGTCACTGACATGTGGGCCATAGCAAAGTGGGACCCACATGTTAGTGACTCAACTGCATGTGCAGTTAAGTCAGAGGACCTGCTTCCCTCATTAACATATACTTGCTGATGCCCGCAGGTGTATTCGGTATTGAGGGTTGAGAACCCTCTCTCAGAATAAAACGAATCAATAGATTAGCATATGATTAATTAAGTACTAATTTAAAAAAATAGAAGTAGATTAATATATTATTTTTAAAAAAAAATACATTGTTTATCAGTCTAGAAAGTGTGCATGCAAAAAATGAAGGAGTGGTGGTTGGGAAGAGGGAGTATAGAACAGATACTATTGAGCTTATTGGCTCACCAGCAATCTACTAAGCTCTATGGAACATTACACGGACATTTGAGTGAGTTTTTTCTCTACGGGTTACAAATCCCTAATCTAAAACTGGTTTGTAATGCGAAGCAAAATGCTCCCCCAAACATGGCTATAATTAAAGCATCAAAAGTTTTTCACCGAGGGATCACGGTAGGCGTGCACATATATAATCATATACCCAGTCTACAAATATAAAATAATTTTCTAAATATAAAAGGCTAGGGACCATATCACCATACTGATTTTGTGCCCCTGTTTTAGCAGTTGTTCTACCTAAAGAATTTTCTATAAGTGGCCAAACATACCGATAGTCCACGTTGCAAAGATGGCCATGCGTATATATTACAAAGACCTTTGCATAGAATCCAATGTCGTCAACACGTATTCTTCGAACCTATTTAGGAGAGCTCTAACTTTTAAATTTAGCTCCAGTATTATGTCTAGAGCAAAGTTGTGGAGTAGCCTAAACCTATCCACCTCTTTAGGGCCTGTTTGGTACAGCTCCAACTCCTATATATAACTCCAGGAGTTGAGTCTGGAGTGGAGTTGTGGAGTTGTCTAAACCCAGCTCCACAACTCTAGTACATTTTGTGAGAGAGCTCCACCCAACTCCACTCCCAGTTTTGATGGAGCTGAAACTGTTTGGCTGAGCTCCAGCTCCAGGAGGGGTGGAGCTGGAGTTGGAGCTGGAGCTGTGCCAAATAAGCCCTTAGTTTATTTTGTGAGAGCGTTCCACCTAGCTGTGCTCCTATTTTAGATAGCGCTGAAATTATTTGGTTGGACTTTAGCTTCAGAAGAGGTGGTAGAGCTGGAACTAAAACTATGCCAAATAGATCCAGACCCAAACAAACCCTTCCTATCCAGCAGCTTATAAAAAGAAAATTAATGGCACCATAGCTGTTGGATTACTGACTGCTTAACGTATCTAGATGTAGTAGGCATGCACATGTAGAAAAAGGGAAGGTATTTTGGTCTGGTCTTATCCATCTGCAATTTTTTAGATGCTTTTCTAGAGGAAGTTGTTGGCACAAAAGATCTCATCAAGTCGTCATCATCATCAGGCTCGCTAGCTGGACCAACAAGCAGAGCGTGGGCAAAATGTGGCTGATATATATGTGCGCTGATACGTGCAGTGGAAAAAAAAAATGTCCTGCTCAAGGACGGTCTGGCTCGGTTTGGAGAGCCTGTGACATAACTCTAATTATGAGAAGCTCCAGAACAATTCATATTATCATCCAGATTATAAAATTTAGAAAATAAGCTTGAAGTCAAAAGGCTGAAAAATAAAGGTTTTTTATTTTCAGATTCTCACGAGCTACTCAGAGTCTCAGACTCTTAAGCTCACTAAATAATGTTTCATTATTAGATACAAGCCAAAGATACTAGTCGGAATATTAGGTAGATCATTTTGAGTGACAGTCTCATATGATCGGGATCTTATTAGATTTTAAAAATACTTCACATTATTACGTAGGATCGGGACATTACACAAGAACTTGATCGTATGGATCGGAATAGTGAAAAAAAAATTAAGATACTAAATGAGATTGATATTATTTCGGCTTGGTATGATTGATACTACAATACTTGCGGAACCATCATTTCGTTTATCCTTATATTTATTCGTACAATTTACTAGAAAAAATAATTTATGAGTAAAATTTTATATATGTTTTCATAACGACGTAAAAGCAAATGTTGTAAAATAAACCACAATGAAAAAACCACAAAATCAACTTTAAAAATAAGTTTTAAAAATCAAATTTTGGCTTATAAGCATAAGCATCAACGAAACATATAGAACCCCTAAAAGTTGGGCATGTTTAGGTAGCTTATGGCAGCTGCAACTGTAGCTATTCGTAGAATCTCTAGCTCCCTAAAAGTCAGATTTTTTCATTATAGTTATAGAACCCTGAAAATGAATTATAACCCAGAAGCACCACACCACCACCATCACCACCTCCTCCACCAGTGTCTGCTTGTGTAGGCTGTAATATATACAGGCTAGGAGGATATTAGGATTTGGGTGAGTCAGTAGTTTGCAATTCTGTAGGTAGCTCTTTAATTTTCTAAGCATGATATTTCTTTTGAAGGATGAAATATTTTGTTTCAATTAATTAAAAAAAATATTTTTAACAAGAACTTAATTTTGCTATTTTAACAATCTGTTGCAACACACAGGTTTTCGGCTAGTAGATATAAATTAAATAACATGGTAAATGAACTTAATAACAATATCTTAGAACTAGGGATTTGAGCAATACTTACATAATTTTTTTAAGGGAGCATAACTCAACTGGTTAGGTTTCTTGTGGTGTAACCAGCCCTCTCGGGTTCAAATTCTAGATTTGATACGGGTGTTCGCATTTACGGCTAATTATTCTTACATACCCGTCGATAACGAGGCGCCCATGGTGACTTCGTTAATATATCGGTCCAATCTTCCGGAGGACTTCATCAATCTCAAGATATGACAGCCCAGTCTTTAGGAGGTGTTCATAGTGGTAGTGTGCGTATGTACGTTCATGGGGTGAGTGAGCGCGTGTTGTAGACGCGTGTTTGTACTGTTTTTCTAAGAAAATGATTTTTTTTTTCAGGAAACACTGTTTTAGAGATGTGAAACAAATAAACTGATGAAATAGCTGAAAATAGCCGGGCCAACTGGCCAATTTCACCGGTATTTGCCAATTCTTCATTTGGTATTGCATGCACACTTCAATTAAAAATATTTAATAATAGAAAATTATCCTCCATCTGCTGCACACGGTTGGTTCGGCATGGTTAGCACACTCTTGTCTTGGGTGTCTCTTGTCCGTCCACCGCACCGCACCCACCGAAATCCGTCGGTTATGAATCGTCGTCATCAATTAGTTGGCGTCCTTTTCTGATAATAACGCGTAAGGGAAAAACTTTTCATCCTATCCCACCAAATATTTAGACTCATATATAGAGTATTAAATATAGAAAAAAAAACTAATAATATAGATTACGTGTAAATTACGAGACGAATCTTTTAAGCCTAATCTATTATATACTAAAAGTCTATAAAACTTCCTACAAACGCTCTCAAGCCGTCGCGTGGTGCTCCTAAAAACACTCATAAGTCGCCACATGGCGCATTGATAAATCCTAAAAATTCTAAACATCTCACCGTTGATTTTCATTTAATCGGATAGACCCATTATTTTCAACCATTAAATCTATTTTATAAAATTACCAAATCAACCGCCGATAGATCTATCTTACGAGTACAAAATTACCAAATCAATTTATCTCTCTTAAATTATCCCTCGGTCCGTGTACCTGTACAGCATGTACGTTTGTACGTACGTATCATCCCACCATACTTTTTTTTCTATTTTTTCTTTCTTATTTAGATTAGATGAAAAATGAAAATAAATAATTCAAGTCCATTCACAACCATTGATTTTCCATAAAACATGGTGGACTAATTAGATTTTTGTTATTAAAAAATTGAAAGGCCCACGTGTGCCACGTCCTCCCTTCCATCATGTAAGTGCGTACTTAGTATATACATGTATATATCGGTCCCTCTACCCATTCGGTTCCCTCTCTCTATGATGTATTATTAGCCATCAAATCGTTTTCACAATGGTTGTGTAGAGCCTCACACACTATATATGAATCGTTCCCAAATGAATTATCTATCACATAATGCAAATATATTGGAGTATACAAACCTATAAATTTACTGTAGCCTTATGTCCCATATAATCCATTTATTAATAAATAATGAGAATCTATACCAATCTTACTTGCTTATTGATAATTTTTTTTAAAAAAAGTTGACACACAGGGTGTAATGATGTCACTATTTGTCATATCATACATTTGAACTTAAAATAATATTTGTATAAAATAAAACAAAAGTGTAAAATGAACAAATTCTAGAAAACCTTATAATTTCTTAGAACCATTGTGGTTCATAACTTTCCCTTAAATTGAGACAACCATGCATAACCACTTCATCATTTTTAAGTGACTACATATCAATAGACTTCTCTCTGTTCTATGTCATAGCAAAAGATAGTTGGCTTTGAATATTATATTTCTTACTATTAAATTTGGGTTTTAACACTCGGGTTGACTAAATGTATTTAAACAAATATATAGATCACACATATTATAGGAAGCGAGGTCTAGAATATATCTACTCTATGTTTTTATTGATTCATACATAAGTACGTATAACAAATTGCATCAAATGCGAACCAATTAAAAGAAGGAATAAAACACATTTATTATAAATAACCTTTTTGAGATTTTTTTTTAAAAAAATAGGAGCCCAAAACATTTAAATAAAAAGAAAAACAACACCTTACTTTAATTTGGATTTAAAGACCTACGTCTTCTTAAATGATGAAGATGATTAACTTTATAGATATGTGCTTATATAGATGAATTAAATATTACATATTGTAAACTAACAAATATCTTAAAAGAAACATTTAAGCAATGATTCATGAATGCCCGCGCGAATGCGCGTGCTACCATCCTAGTTGTTCCATAATTTGACAATGTGGTGCTACAGTAAAACAATTGCTAATGACGGATTAATTAAGCTTAATAAATTCATCTCGTAGTTTACAGGCGAAAATCTGTAATTTGTTTTGTTATTATGCTACGTTTAATACTTTAAATGTGTGTCCGTATATCCGATGCGACACGCCAAAACTTTTGATCCCTGGAACTAAGGCGGTGTTTAGATCCGAGGCTGAAAATTTTTGCCGTGTCACATCGGATATACGGACACACATTTGAAGTATTAAACGTAGTCTAATAACAAAACGAATTACAGAATCTGCCTGTAAACTATGAGACGAATTTGTTAAGCATAATTAGTCCATCATTAGCAAATATTTAATGTAACATCACATTATCAAATCATGAAGCAATTAGGCTTAAAAGATTCGTCTCGCAATTTACACGCAATCTGTGTAATTAGTTTTTTTCTATATTTAATACTTTATACATGTATCTAAATATTCGATATGATAGGGTGGAAAAACTTACGAGGGGATCAAGACAGACGCTAAACAGGGCCTAAACTGCATGGCCCTCTTTTGTGCCATTGCAACAGGACAATAGCATACTAGTAGTAGCAACATGACATTCCACTTTTGCCCCTACACGAACAATGCCAGGGACCCAGGGCACATAATCTCAGCTACACCTCGCTATGCTGCTACCAACGATAAACAATCTTCTAACTTATCCCTCCCACTTATATTATAACTCGTTTTACTTTTTTTATAAAATAATTTACTAAAATTTTCAATATAAAACAAACATATTATCAAAAAATATTTAATGCTAAATTTAATAAAACTAATTTGGTGTTATAAATGTTGCTCATTTTTTCTATAAACGTAGTCAAACCTAAAGAATTTTGACTAAGAAAAATAATAAAATAACTTAAAATATGAAACGGAGGGAGTACCTTCTAGCTTCAATAAACTAACATGTGAGCCTCACGGCTATCTCGTGAGCTCATATATCAACAACCTACGTCAGACGACTATACATTAGAGGAGCTTCTTCTTATCCAATGCTATTGATAGACGACATGGACTCTCTACTGTATGTTTATCTATCTAAGAAAATCCAACAAATATAATTGAAAATGCTTTATTATTAAAAAATATCATCGACAAATGCAACTTTCAGGAAATGTTATTGTACAAGTCAACTTGTCGCATAAATACCACTGTCATTAGGGTTCCATCTATTCCTCTCTGTCAACTTATCAATGGCATTTGTTAGAAATAATGTGATTCAAGGAGCAACCCAACTATAAGATGTTCCAAACCAAAGAAAATGCATACAAATAGTTTGGAAATTTTCAACAGATTTCTCGATTGTAGTGATTAGATTAATTTAGATTTGAAATTTTGTAGGATGACGGATGACAGTTGCCTCGAAGCACCTTGGTTTGTATACTAAATTTTTTTTTTTTGAGAATTACACAGTACAACGCAGACACTCACAACGCACGCACACTCACCCTACTAAGTTTTTTTTTTTTGAGAATTACACAGTACAACACAGACACTCACAACGCACACACACTCATCTCTATGAACGCACGCACGTAAACCCTACCCCTATGAGCATCTTCAAAGACTGGGCCGGTAAATCCATCCTGGAAATTGACAAAGTCATCACAGGCACATCGCTGTCAACGGGTACGTCGCCCGTTAAATCCTGGAAAATTCGCTCCTATGGAAAGTCGAACCCAGAACCTAAGGTAATACTGAGGCTCTTGTAACATTAAGCTACAGGCCATTTCGCGGATACTAAGTTCTTGTTTGAGGATGGAGATCCGAGTACCTTATGAATGGAGCTAGTTACTTCATATTTATATGTGATTTTATTTTTCTTATATATTGTTGTACAGTGCGAGGAATCATATTTTCTTGATCGACATATTAATTTGGTACATATAGTTAATATCCTACATTTAACCGTCTGATAATTATCTTTGTAGTGGTGTCATAAATCGAATCGCTTGTCACTAGAAAAGTAGTCTAGTACATGTACTTCATTTCTTAGAAAACAAAGAAATAATTATGAGGCAGTTGCTGCTTAAAACCTTTTATTAGTGTCCCGCAATAAATTTCTTCATAGAAAATTAAAGAGAAAAACCCTTCATCTGTCATGAAGATTTGAAGTAGCTGTGAATCAGCACCCACAAGCTTCATTCCCTTTATCAACTTCATTCAACAACTTCCAAAAATAAGTTGAAAACAAATGCTTTTCTAAAAGTGCATTGCAACCCTACATAAAATGCACGACATACATGAACATCTTCTACATGCTCCCTCCGTCCCCTAATATAAAGGATTTTGACATTTTATTTACACTGTTTGACCATTTGTCTTATTTAAAATTTTTTTGGAATTATTATTTATTTTTTGTGACTTACTTTATTATCCAAAGTACTTTAAGCATAACTTTTCGTTTTTTATATCTACACAAATTTTTTGAATAAGACGAGTGGTCAAACAGTGCAAGCAAAATATTAAAATCCCTCATATTATGAGGCGGATGGAGTACTTAATAGTATAGCCAACTACCAGCTCTAAATCATCAGCCAATCTAATAGCCTATTCATACAATAGTTAACTACAAATATACTCCCTCTGTACTTGTAAAAGAAGTCGTTTAGGACAATGTTTAAGTCAAACCTTGGGAATATAAATCATGAATAACTCTCAAGTTGTTGAGCTTGAAAATTAAAAATTATATGAATAGATTTGTCTTGAAAAATACTTTCATAAAAGTATACATATATCAATTTTCAATAAATATTTTTATAGAAACAAGAAGTCAAAGTTTTTCTTAGACTGTGTCGCTGTCCAAAACGACTTCTTTTAGGGCATCCACAATGTAGTCCAAAAGTGGTCCATAAGTAATACAATATTTCATTCAGCTACCTAGCAACATTGTGGAACTAGTTCATAGCAAAGAAATAACAAAAGCTACCCGTAAGTATATGTGCTGCCCATAGAGAATATAATATATTATTTGTCTCTACTTCTTCTCTCCTCCTAATACTATTTGCTATCTATATACATTGTAAAGATTACAATAGTTAAAGTCCATATATGTGAGTCCCATCTATATGTACTACTTTTACTATATACATTGTTGTTGCCCTTACGAGTACGGAGGGAGTATACCACATCATTAATAATTGATCTCACATGTCATACACACAGCGTTTTATAGTCTGTGCTGCAGCTGATCTACACTTCTCTTCTCTCTCATCTCTTATCTTTTTCACATGTAGTTATAGCTGATTTATACTTCCTCCATTTACTTTTGATAGTCATATTTCATCTTAACACACAGACCAAGGATAAGTAATTCTAATTATCATCTATTTAAACATACTACTAGTCATTCCTCGTAAACAAGTGATTCGTCAATATTTATATTTCTCGATGCCCATGTAGCAAATCTTGTATGGAAGAATAGAGTCACGCACTAAATCTGAGAAAGTCATTAAGATGATAGGTTAAATCTGAGAGTCATTAAGATGATAGATTGTTGGATTGAAATATTCCGTATGCTTATAAAAATAAATTTTTCAGATTTGAAAATATATCATTGAAAAGTAAATGGAGGGAGTACTGCTAAAGATGCCGCCATAGAATTGCCGTCATTTTTAAAGATGGAGTCAAGTCATAATCTGTTCGTAGATCAACTTCCAACGCGTTCATGCAAACAGCGCACTGGGTTCTCCATGGACCAATATATGGTGATGATGGTGTGTGTGTGTGGCTGTGTGCACCTAAGAATTTCTCCGGTGGATGATGTATGATGGTGGTGCCGTGGTGGCGAGAGCGTGACATAATCCTTTTTTTCCCCCTAAATACACATAGGAGAGAGAGACTCAATAGTAGTACAAAGGAGAGAGAGAGAGAGAGAGAGAGAGACTCTAGTGCATATTTGGCAGGAAGAGCCGAAGAGGGGAGGTGAGGATCAGAGGAGGCAGCCTCATCGTCATGCTTCAGCACTAGTAGTAGTAGTGCCACCATTTCTTTGCCCTCGATCTTTCCCCAGAGAGAGAGAGAGTCTTGATTGGGGGAGGAGAGAGGGAGAGAGAGAAAGAGAGAGGTATTCTTCTTGTTCTTGTGCTTCCACTGATTCACTTCCAAATTTGTTCCCCTTTCAAGATATTCTTTCATGGGGCTGGGTTCCTGGATTATGGCGCTTGCATGTGTCTTGGTAGAAGTTGTTGACTTGCGGCTTTGGGTTGGGTGGGTGTGGATTTGCTTCTTGCTTGCTCATGTCCCCCCCCCCCCTCTCCATGTCTTCCTACTTCTACTTTCAGTTTCAGCTGGATCTCCGCATGATTTGGGGTAAGGGGGAGCATAGCTATGTCCCTTGGTTCTTGGTTTGTTACTCTTTCTCTGTATATGCTGTTCTTTGGTTCAGAATTTGTTTTGCATGAACAAAGAAGTACAACTCGTATGAGGCTTTCAGGAATTTAAGGCTGCTGCTTTGATTTTGTCTGTGGGCTAGACTGAGGAGTCTTGGCTTCACCTTTTCTTTGCTGGATTTGGTGTTCTTTCAAGTTCAAAATCTGGATGGTTTTTCAGTGCTTACCCCCCTTTTCTTGGGTACATGCTGTGTACTTTCTTCTCTGCCAATGAAATGAGACAGAGCTTCTGACTTTGGATGGACTGTACGGTTCTTAATTGACATTTCTGATTTAGTTCTGCGTTAAAGTGGATGCTTAGGGTACAGAGGAATTAGTGCCAATATTTGAAGTTTCTTTAGCAAAATTGCCTTTGTGTGATGATAAATAGGTTATCCTGGTTGAATTCTTGGCGGATTTCAGTTGCTATTTCCCCCCTGAAAAGCGGGAGTTCTCCTAAGTTTGATGTACTATGCAAACGTGGGATTTTTTTTTTTCCGCTGTTTAGTACTTGAAGTCTTGGAGCAATCAAAATCTTCTGAATGATTGAGTTGGATCTTCCGTAGGCAAGATAGTACAGGGAAGTAATTACTAGAGATAGTACATAGTAGAAGTGATTACTCATTACTTTAAGTCTCTAACTTAACAGCAACCTTGTGGTTGAAAGTAGTCCTGAAGAAAGTTTAGCATCTTGTCGGTCATAGGACATGCTGATCATTAGCATCTGAAGTAGCCTAGATTTGTCACTGTACTTTGCTCTTGGTCAGCTTTAGGGTGATTTTTTTTGTGTTCTACATTGGTAACTACCGGTGTGCTACGCGGACACTGTTTTTTCTTATTTATTTTGGATTAGCCCGGTAGATGCTGCTGCTCAGGAGTTCTACTTCTTATCCTGGAGGTGTACTGTCTAGATAGATTAATCCATCATAAAGTTGACATAGTATTGTTTGTTAATGATATTGTAGAGGCCGTACAATAGTTCTTTGATTTATTTTATGCTTCGATCATTTTCAACTGTTCATCCAGCTGGAGTTTGGATGTTTGTACAACCTAATCCCTAATCATTGTATGTGGATAGTATACAAACCGAATTCAAGGTACTAATTTATCTAGTAACTTGGCTTTCTTTATGTGCCACTGTCAGTCTGACCTGAAAATTTTCTGAACTTCAAAATAGGAGGACAGAAAATGTTTGTGGATCTTGAGTAATGCCTTCTAATAATGATAATGCTGTTGCAAGAAATGGAGAATCATCCTGTCCAATGCATGGCCAAGACCAACTATGTAAGTACATATTCCACACAGTGTGATACTGAATCATAGCTATTAAACTGAAGATAATGAACTTACCAATTCACTTCTATGTGAATAGGATTTTCTTGCCAGGAATAACTATCCAATGAAACAGTTAGTTCAGAGGAACTCTGATGGTGACTCGTCACCAACAAAGTCTGGGCAGTCTCACCAAGAAGCATCTGCAGTAAGTGACAGCAGTCTCAACGGACAACACACCTCACCACAATCAGGTAATACATTCTTCTTCAATGACATCATCTATACCAGAAACGCATTCTTTCCCCCAATCAAATTTTGTGGTGGTTTTGCTTGAAGCCTCGAACTAGTAATTTGCTGTTTCTGGAAATACACACACATGCATGATTGACTCTCAAGCAGCTAAACAATTTCTTTTGGTACCTGCTCCTATTATTTCGGTTCAGTGCCATATGAGCTATAAGCTGTAAAGGGAGAATATTCTGATAAAAAGACTATGAAAGAGAACAAAAAATGCAGTCACCACACATAACATGATAGGGTTAAACTTTGTTTCATTGTGAAATTTTTATGCCAGTGAGAGAAAATGTCGTATTCAATCTTAGAGGTTTGGCTAAAATTGCAGAAACGCAGAATATATTCTTCTGTGACTATATCATCCATTTTAAGTTTGAAACAAAAGAAGTATATTGCATTTGAATGATGCTCATTCACCTATTATTCCTACTTCCCTGCTTTATTTTGGTGAAAGATTGTAAATATACTATTACTTAAGGGCAGATAAGAGTTTTAATCCATATCTATTCTAACCCTAATCCCTATAGGAATTAATTTAGATGTGCTTCTGTATTATCCCTGCCCATAGCTTTTACATAGCGTTCATTTGTCTACTTTCACGTCTGCGGCAACCAGACCTGCTACAAAACTATGTAGTCAGAAGAATACACCAAAGAAAAATCTTTGCTTTGGAATCCATCTGAGCAGCATAGGACGGAGCAATGTTTTGGTTTGGAATGTTGTATGTAAATTCACGGGCCTAAATCATATTTAATTATGCATCTAATGATATGTTTCTACCCACATGAAAGAAACACTTAGTTTTTCTTCTTGTTGATTGGCCAAGTGGGTGGTTGTTGTATATAAGTGAAATAAATCATGCTAGCCTTTCAAATGATGATTGTCTCGATCTTGAGCATTATTGCTTTAAAGATCACGAGTCTTTGCACCTGTAGAACGCTAAAGCAAAATCTGTTATTCAAATGGTCAGGCTTCAAATATATGGTAATGTAATTCAGTATGGCGAATTAAGTTGTCACTCTAATATTTTGAAAAATACGATATCTTTGTTATCCAGAATTAACAAAATATGATCTTACGCAGATTGGTATGTGTGAGATCACTGTGTGCATTCCCCCGTGTTCACAATTCATGTTCTTTTCCTGTTTGTATCAATTAGGCATCTAAAATTCTACATAATAAATGAAATAACTAGAGGGTGCATTATTATGTGATCAATTCTTATGCTCTGGGTTATGCTCTTCTTAAAGAGTGGCACATGTAACCGACTTCAATTGTTCGATTTACTAGCATATTGCCCGTGCATTGGTACAGGATTTAAGAAAAGAACACTGTCATCAACCCATGTTGGTCATCACATTTTACCTATTTTCATCTCTTAATTTTTGTATATACCTTTCAGCTGATAAGTGGGCCCATTGGACCCACACTCTTGTTTTTACCTTCGCAAAAAAGCAGGGAATTGGTGGTGGGGGTGGTGGCAGATTCACCACAAACCACCACCATTTTCTTCTTTTGAAATAGTATAGATAAGAAATCACTTCAGTTTCTAAGGTGAACAAGTGGCTGACATCACTTATTGTATGACAGTGTTTGTCCCCTCAGATATTAACAACAATGATAGTTGTGGGGAGCGGGACCATGGCACTAAGTCGGTATTGTCTTTGGGGAACACAGAAGCTGCCTTTCCTCCTTCAAAGTTCGATTACAACCAGCCTTTTGTAAGTTAACATAATCTTTAGTACTACTACTATGTTTGAACCTTATGTTTAGTTTACCTGTTCTTGTGTTTTTCCAGGCATGTGTTTCTTATCCATATGGTACTGATCCATATTATGGTGGAGTATTAACAGGATACACTTCACATGCATTTGTAAGTAAAGACAGGGCTGTAATTTTCGGCCTCCTTTTGTTTTATTTTCTTTGTTATTTATCCAAACAGAAGCAACAAATGCTTTCAAATGGAAATGAAAATTATCCAAATAGTTCTCACCAATTTTATAGGAGAATGCTACAAATTTAGTTTTTCAAATAATAATGACATTTAGTGAGGACTATGCCCAGTGGAAAAACCTAGAAGAATATATAGGCATAGAAGAAAACCTGCAAAATATATGTGGTGTGGTATTAAACTCTTGTGTATTATCAAACAGGTTCATCCTCAAATTACTGGTGCTGCAAACTCTAGGATGCCATTGCCTGTTGATCCTTCTGTAGAAGAGCCCATATTTGTCAATGCAAAGCAATACAATGCGATCCTTAGAAGAAGGCAAACGCGTGCAAAATTGGAGGCCCAAAATAAGGCGGTGAAAGGTCGGAAGGTATGGCTGAAGCATTTCATATTTGTTCCTAGCAATCTCTACAAGCTTGGGCAGTGTCACATAGTCATATTTAGATGATTTAATCCTCCAGGTACTATTCATTGATTAGTCCTTTTTAGTGATGTCAGATGTATCTTTTATGCTTGTAACATTCCTTTACCTGCAAACATCAATAGAGGCAGTTACATTTTCTGTAATGATTCAAAATTAATACTCTTAGTTTTTGTTTGTAGCCACTTATGTTTAGTCCTTGTTTGGTTGCATTTGTTTCCTGCATGCGTGCCTTCCTGCCTGCTGTCTGTAACTACACTTTTCTATATTGTATTAATAATTGTGATGCCATTATGTTCCCAGCCTTACCTCCATGAATCTCGACATCGTCATGCTATGAAGCGAGCCCGCGGATCAGGTGGTCGGTTCCTTACCAAAAAGGAGCTGCTGGAACAGCAGCAGCAGCAGCAGCAGCAGAAGCCACCACCGGCATCAGCTCAGTCTCCAACAGGTAGAGCCAGAACGAGCGGCGGTGCCGTTGTCCTTGGCAAGAACCTGTGCCCAGAGAACAGCACATCCTGCTCGCCATCGACACCGACAGGCTCCGAGATCTCCAGCATCTCATTTGGGGGCGGCATGCTGGCTCACCAAGAGCACATCAGCTTCGCATCCGCTGATCGCCACCCCACAATGAACCAGAACCACCGTGTCCCCGTCATGAGGTGAAAACCTCGGGATCGCGGGACACGGGCGGTTCTGGTTTACCCTCACTGGCGCACTCCGGTGTGCCCGTGGCAATTCATCCTTGGCTTATGAAGTATCTACCTGATAATAGTCTGCTGTCAGTTTATATGCAATGCAACCTCTGTCAGAAAAACTCTTATAGTTTGTTTTATTGTAAGCTATGACTGAACGAACTGTCGAGCAGATGGCTAATTTGTATGTTGTGGGTACAGAAATCCTGAAGCTTTTGATGTACCTATTGCCTTTTGCTTATACTCTTGGTGTATACCCATTACCAAGTTGCCTTAAAAACCCTCCAATTATGTAATCAGTCATGGTTTTATAGAACCTTGCCACATGTAATCAATCACCTGTTTTTGTAAATTGATCTATAAACGCTATAGGCTGCTGTGTTATCTGCATTTACTTCTGTAGTTAGTATTTTTGTTTGTCTGGTAACTCAAGGATAACCTAGTCATTTGAACTATTTTGCTTAATTCCTTGCACAAACCTAGACCCAAGTTCCATATGCAACGAGAGGGAGCACTACTTTAAAGGCTAATTGCAAGATGGTAAATGCATATTCTTGATTCCAGCTTGTGTTATCTAGTGCTACAAGTGCATATGGTCATCGGTAACAACCGGAGTAATCCACAGTTTGTGGCAAATCCGCTCCGGCCGATTTTTGACGCTAGGCTTGTTGCCGAATCCAGTGAGCAAATGTGCAAAACTGGGAATCCTGTATCTGGTTTTTGACAAATTCTCCAACTCTAGCACTCACGAACTAAAGCGTTCTTTTGCATTAACGTATTGTTAATTAGCACAGGGTTAATTGAGTATTAATTATTAGAAAAACAAAAACTGGTTTATTTGAATGTTTTAAAAACTTTTATATAAAAAGTTTTTTTAAATAATGAAAAATATTGTTAAGCCGTTCACGAAGCATATGCTAATGAAAAATAAGGAAGTTGTACCAAAATGGAATACCGAACGTGGCCTGATAGCCATTTTGGTTGGTTTGAAGCTGTATTAGTATTTTGATAGTTAATACTAAATTTTTATTTGGATAGATCGGGGGCTACTAATAGGCGCGTGCGCCAGCTGGCTAACTGGCGCAGCTGTGCGCCCTTCTATTGCGTGTTGTTATAGATTCATATCAAGAAAAAAAATCTCCCTCGTGCGTTTCCTTTTTTTTTCCCTCTTTTTCTTTGGGATAAAAATTCGCCATGCGCGTGTGTTTTCCTTTTTTTAAGTTGACTGAACAAACTTTTAAATCAGATTTATTCAGGATTTGGAAACTTTTTAACTAAGATTTGAAAACTTTCAAGTCTAGATTTGAAACTCATATTTGAATACTTTCAACTTAAATTTTTAAAAAATTCAACTCAGTTTTTAAAACTTTCAAATCTTGATTTGAAAAATTTCAACACAAAACTAAAAAAATTTTAACTCGGATTTTGAAACTTTCAAATCTTGATTTGGAAACTTTCAACTCAGAATTTGAAACTTTCAAATCTTGATTTGAAAGTAAATTTGAAAACTTTCAACTCAGATTTAGAAACATTCAACTCAAAATTTAAAAACTTTCAGCTTAGATTTGTTCGAGTCAAGATTTCAAAACTTTCAACTTGAAAACTTGAAAACACGTGTGCTGCAGATTAAAAAAAAAGGGATAAGTCCATTTTACACCCTCTAATTCTTTATCTTGTCTAAAACACACCCCACAACTTTAAAACCGGACATTTGACCCTCTCAAACTTTCAATACCGTGCAAAAGACCCCCTTAAATGGTTTTCTACACTGTTTTTGAACACTAGAATGCCACCTATATAGATTAGTTAGTCCCACGTGTCAGTCCGATCCTTCTTCTTCCTCCTCCCCACTCTCTCTATCTCTCTCTCTTTCTCTCTCCTTCGGCATGGGCGCATGGCTCATCCATCTGCCCAGCGAGGACCGCCGCACACCCATCGACAAGCTCATTGCTATATCTTGTCCCTGACGGAGCTGCAGATTCGCCGCCTGCAACCAAATCGAGCTCCAGCACCTACGGCGGTGGTGGCGGAGGCGGCAGTGGGGGCGGCGTTCTTCGGCGAAGGGAGCGGCGCAGGGACGAAGCAGCTCCGAGTGGAGAGGTGGAGCTCGCCGAAGATACACGCGCGGGGAGGAGCTCGAGCGCCATGACCACCGCGAGTTTGGCGCACCCATTCGCCGAGCTTGGCGGAAGCAAGCTCGAGATTTACTCAATGAGGAGCGGGCTCGCCTCCATCAGACTGTGGTCGGCGCGACCGGCGTCTACGAGCTAGCTCTGTCATCGCTGGCCGCCTAGCTCCTCCTCTGCGATCGAGCTCCGTCTCCGTTGCCGCAGACCAGCGCGTTCTCCGGCTCAGTCGAGTACTACTCCTGCTCCTGCTCGTGCTTGTGCTAGTCCGTCGTCTCCTGCAGTCCTGCTTGGAGGCGTGGAAGCCGAACAGGTTTAGCCTTGGGATTGACATGCTCATGACTGCAAAGATGAGTAGCTAGCAGCACAACGTACTAGCTTGCCGAGATTAGTAATACTCCCTCCGTTTCAAAATGTTTGACACCGTTGACTTTTTAGCACATATTTGACCGTTCGTCTTATTAAAAAAGTTTGTAAAATATGTAAAACTATATGGGTACATGAAAGTATATTTAACAATGAATCAAATGATATAAAAAGAATAAATAATTACTTAAATTTTTTGAATAAGACGAATAGTCATACACGTATTAAAAAGTCAACGGTATCAAACATTTTAAAACGGAGGGTATCAAACATTTTAAAACGGAGGGAGTAGTATATATGAGTAGTTGTGATAAACAGGAGAAGCATTCACAGGTCACAAGAGACAGGTCGAGGTGACGAGGTCTATATCGCGCTTGTGTCGGAGCTGCTTCTTCCTTGCTCCCTGCTTAGCCATCTCTGCGGTCGTGCGCGGCTTCCGCCGACGACCGCGCGCAGCGGCTTGGAGCTGCTACTTTCCTGCGACAACTCCTCCGCCGACGACCGCAGCTGCTTGTCGGAGATGCGCGCCACTGACCGCTCAACCCTGCCTTCGCAGTGCCGCTACCGCCGCCGCTCGTGAAAAAGCAACGTCAAAACAACCCAGCAATATGGGCTTGGCCCACATAATCATAAGTGCTGACGTGGCGAAGGGTTGATGTGGCATCCTACGTGTCATCCACGTGTGTAAAATCCATGGTAAAACAGCCAAGGGGGTCAAGTATCCGGTATTGACAGTTAGAGGGTGTATTATACCCGGTTTCGTAGTTCGGGGGGTATATTTCAGACAAGCATAAAAGTTCGAGGGTGTATAATGGACTTTTCCAAAAAAAAAAGAGGAAAGAGTGCAAAAGAAAATGAAAAATGCGCGCTGAGGGGAGGGACACCAAAATAGAGAAAAAAATCGCAGAAAGCGGCGCCAGAATGGAGGAAACATTGCGGAAAGAGAGATGGAAAACATGTGGCGCAGTGAAGGCGACGCCAGCTAACCCGTGCGAGTTCCATTACTTACGTATGTGTGCCAGATAGCATTCCTAGGATAGATCAGCATCAACTCTAAAGACTTACTGTAGTAAAAGTTAGGCTCTATTTAGTTTTCTAATAAAAACTTTTCACCATGTCACGTTAAATGTTTGGACATATGTATAAAATATTAAATATAGAAAAAAACTAATCATACAGATTGCGTGTAAATTGCGAGACGAATCTTTTAAACCTAGCTAATTGCTCCATAATTTAAAAGTGTGCTACAATAAATATTTGCTAATGATAGATTAATTATGTTTAATAAATTTATCTAACAGTTCCCTGACGGCATCTGTGCCTTTGTTTTATTATTATATTACGTTTAATACTTCGTATTCGTGTATATCCGATATGACAACCATAAAAAAAATTCAAAAATTCCTCAACTCAGCAAGGCCTGAGTAGCGTGAAAAAGAAAAAGACAATGAGTACAAATAAATGACGTTTTTTTAGAGTGGATAGAAAATCATTTTATTTCCATTCAAAGCAGAGTAGTCTCCAGTTTGATAAGCGTAGCAGAGAGGTACGTTGCCACCTGTGATACGTACACGTACACCGACACCTCGACACACACGGACACGGTACACGTGAAGAGTAAAAAAAAAAAAAAACAAGCCCGATCCGATGCAACGGTTACGATGACGTGGCCGTCGTCAGTTGGCGTCGGCGGCGGCGGCGGCATCGGCGGCGCGCTGGGCGTCGATCTTGGCGGCGATGGAGGCGGCCTCGTGCTCGGCGGCCTCGAGGAGGAAGCTGCCCCCCTCGTCGTCGACGGCGACCTGGAGCGGCTGGGAGCCGAGGCCGTCGGCGACGGCGAGCATGATGCGGCGCATCTGGTCGCGGAACTCGGCGCGGTCGACGGCGCCGCTGTGGTCGGCGTCGAACTGCTCGAAGACGGAGTCGTAGAGCGCGGAGACCTCGGCGGGGAGCGGGGCCGGCTCGGCGGAGCCGAACCCGGCGCCGTCGAGGAGGCGGAAGGACTCGAGCGCGCGGCGGAGCTCGGCGCGGGACAGCACGCCGTCGCCGTTGGCGTCCAGCGCCTCGAAGCGCGCGTCGACGCTGCGGGCGAAGGCGTCGTCGTCCGCCACGAAGCCCCGCACCGTCGACCCGTCCAGGATCACCACGCTCATGGCGATCGATCGATCGATCTGCTTCTGCTGCTGCTGCTTGCTGATGCTGATGCGGTGGTTGGAGTGGGAGGGAGTGATGCTTATCTGCTGCTTGCTTACTAGTAGTAGTACTAGTTGAGTAGTGAGTGATGCGGAGAAGAAGGGAGATATTTTTGTAAGCGAGAGATTACGACGGATAAACAAACAAACAATGGGCATATGCGCGGTTCGATCAGCGGCTGCCTATCCGTATCAGCTTGCTCGGCTCGGCTTTCGTCTCTCAAACGCGCGCACATGGTTTTTTCTTCTTTTTTTTTAACAACTTGATCCGTCACATCAATGGTGAATGCTGAATTTTGCTTATGCGGACATTCTTCCAAAGAGGATTTCATGGATATTTATGTGTATAAACAATGAAATACTCTCTGTCCCATAAAAAATAAATAACGAGATATGATATATGCTAATACTGTGAATCTGGACATATGTATATCCAGATTTATAGTACTATAATATGTCATATCCTATACTATTTTTTATGGAACGAGATGAGTACTCCCTTCGTCAAAAAAAATTCAACTTATAGAGTTTGAATTTTATAAAAAAAAACCTTCTACCATCCTACCTACCCTCGAAAAACTCAACTTCTAGGGTTTAAATTTTATCAAAAAAACCAACTTCTACCATCTTACCTACACTCAGCACGTAAAACGAGAAGTTTTATTCCTTCAATACCCTTTATATATCTATCACTCTTACTACTTTTTTTCAATAATTAAGGGCATTATAGTCATTTCCACTCTCCACTAATACTACCTTGGGATGCTAGGAATTGATTTTTTTTGGACGGAGAGAGTACATATTAGTACTCTCCATATCAAACTTTCCTTTTAATAAAGATTAAGGTCAGTGAAAAATATTTCCTATTGGTCAACTTATTAGTTAACTATTATAGAGATACTACTAGCCAAACATATATCAGCACAGGCCCACCTAACCCTACGTCATATTATCCTCACTCGCATCATTATCGGAGTAAACGATTTACTTCGATAAAAACAACTTTCCTACTTCCGATCCCACCCTATGTCTCATCATCATGCTCCCACCATTATCAGAGTAAATGATTTACTTCAATAAAAACAACTTCCTTACTTTCGGTATATATTCTATTTTTCCAATAAGGATGTGTTCACCTGGGCCAAGAGCAACAACCAGTGGTTGCTCCACGTCGGTGACATTGACAGAAGAAGCAAGTAAGAAAATGACATTTCGATTTGCATCTACATACTCTCCTACACCTTCACGCGTAAAGCCCCAATTTCTTTTTGCCAATTAAATTAACGTGCAATATCCAATATTACCTTATCTGAATTGATGGGCTGCACAGGTCCTACATTTGTATATCGTGCTCCATGTGACTAGCCGCAGAGGATAGGGTGGAGTCCGCCGGTGATGGAGGTTGTTTGCTATTTTTCTTTTTCTCGTCGTCTCTATGACATGAACGATAATGTTTTTGCATTTTTTTTGTGCTTGCTAGATGATGGATGGCTGCTACTGCACAACGTCGAGCTCATCTCTATACCACGCCGCTACATCCTTTCATGATTCCATCATCGACTATCGCTCGCCACCCGGTTGCCCTCTCCACTATCAGTCACAAGACACAGACCAACCTTTCCATCCTTATAGCAAGATCTAGCTAAGCCACTAGGGATCCCGGCTTCACGATGGATTTTTTATTGAATCATTTTTTTTCTTTTCTATTTTGATTCACCTGTGAGTAATTTTATCATTCGTGTGTGATTGAGCCTTTACTTTTTTCATTCGCACGATCATTTTGTGATACATATTAACAATACTCTTGGTCTCAAATTTTACTCTTATACTGTGTATTGAATACATCAGTAAACATATTACTACACGGTGACTACGAGATCATGTGCTATATTGAGAGGAGGGTGGTAATTGTTTTACTCGCAGATCACGAAATCTAAACAATATTTATAACACTAGTAAAAGAATTACTAGCGTTATAAGGTGGTAGTAATTCTTTTATGACCATCTAAGAATGGTGCCGTACGATGTGGGGGTATTCATACAAGTAAATTTGTTACTTTTAAATGGGGCATTCATGCGAGTAAAATTGTTACTTTTAATGAACAGATGTGTGAGGCTGAGAGTAAATGGAAAAACTCCACAGAGTAAATTCATTACTTTTAAAACGTGGGGAGACACTAGAAAAACAGAAAACTCGAAAAGAAAAACTAGATGGTAAATATTTTACTAAAAATGCGAAAACAGAAAAACTGGATAGAATGAACAAGAACAAAAAAGTCTGGATGGTTAATATTTTACCAGGCCCTTTGATGAAGCACGACAAAATGGAAAAGAGAAAAAAGAAACACGGGAGGTGGGTTGGTAAAAAACGAAAAAAACGAACTGAGGAAAGGTGGGGTGGTAAAAAAGGGAAAACCGGAAGGAGGGAGCGTTGTGCGGTGCTCGAACTAATATTCCGCGCGCAACGCGCGGATTAGCACTACCGTAAATATTAAATTGTTTATATTTCTCTCCTATGCATCTGACTTAGAGCAAGTTTAATAGTATAGCCAACTATTAGCTCTAAATTATCTATAGTCAATTTAATAGTCAATACATACAATAGTTACTTATAAACATATACTACACAATTGATACCTGGTCCCACCACCTGCCATACACACATTGCGTCTTGCAAGTCCGTACTACAGCTGGTTACAAATCTGTAGCCCGCTGCTCTTCTCTCTCCTCTTTTATCTCCTCGATATGTTTTTATAGATGGCTTATAGTCTGCTATTATACCCGTTCTTGCTAAAAATGCTTGGATTCTTGTACAATGAAATTACTGTGCTGAGCCGAGGTTAGCGTAACTCAATTGATTAGGTTTCTTGTGGTGTAATCAGCCCATTCAACTCAAATCCTAGATTTGACACTGGTGCTCAGTGTTAGGCGACATACCCATCGATAACGAGAAGACCGTGATGACTTCGTCACTCTTAAAATATACCGGCCCAGTTTTTCGAACATGCTCATAGGGGTAGGTTTTGGGTGCCTGTATTTTTACTATGTTTCCAACAAAAACTAATGTGCGAAGAATAATGGTTTTGAACACATCTTCACTCAAAAGCACTAAACAAAACATTAGTAGCTTGAGCATTGAGATGTGTGCATTTCTCTTCCTCATCAAATGATAGCTCTTTATCATTAGGAGGAGAAATACTCACATCTACAACTCGCTCTATATGAGGACCCATGGCCCTAAACACATTAAGCACACGAGTACTCAAAGATATGTAATTTGAACCATCTAGCAAAAGAAGTTCTAGGAACATTTCACCTCTTGTCGACATCTTCTCTCAAGGCGGTGAAGCCCGGAATGAGAGACCTTGCCTTACTCTGATACCAATTGAAAGGACCTTAATGTTGCCTAGGGGGGGGGGTTGAATAGGCATTCCTAAAAATTATCACAACTTCATAGTATATTAGAATGATGAGAACTTTCAGTTCAAATATGAACTTTCGATATGAGATTGGAAGTTCCGGTCTCAACCGAAAAGTTCGGCGGATAATGGAATAAAACACTAGCTATGAACTTGTAGCTCAAATAAACAAAATGTATTTGAATCAAAAGGTGACAAATAAGGTATCTAAACAAGATATAAGGTCACCAACTAAATCAATTAAGCATGCAAGTAGATCGGGTAAAAACAAGCTCAAGCACAATATGAGAGAATGCACAAATGGACAAACTAAGAGAGGAGACGCGTGATTTGTTTTCCGAAGTTCGGATCCACGGATCCTACGTCTCCATTGAGGAGCCACAAGGGCTGGGCCTATTTCAACCCTTTCCTCACGAGGTTGCACAAATGCACTCCTCGGTTTCACTCTTGATTTCTTCCCTTGCGGAGGCGAAATCGAAGCCTTCACAAACTTTCCGTGGCACACCACAACCTTGAGTGCTCACCAGCGACGCCTAGCCATCTAGGAGACCTTAGTCCCTAAGAGTAACAAACACAATCGAAGATTTACTTGCTATGAACTCGAGTGCTCAAAGTGTAGAGTGAAGCTCACTAGCTCTCAACTTCTCAATCACTCAATCCAACTCTTTCCCCTTCTCAAATCCCTCTCACAAAGAGGCACCACAAAGGATGGAGTGAAGCTCACTAGCTCTCAACTCCTCACTCTCTCAACCCAACTCTTTTCCCTTCTCAAATCCCACTCACAAAGAGGCACCACAAAGGTAGGGAAATGGGGATGGCTATTTGGCTTTGGATGTGTCTAATACTCCCCAAGAGCAGCAGCCACTCAAAGGTGGGGTGGAGGAGTTTATATACCCGAGCCTCTCAAAAACTAGCCGTTGGAGGCCAAGACTGTAATTTTCGGAGTTTCCGAAAATGCTTTTCGAACAAGTCCGAAAACTTACAGAAGCAAATCTCAGATTCGCAGCCATTTTTGGAATGTCTGAAAATTTTCGGAGTTATTCGAAAAATTTTCGGAGTTTCCGGTAATTTTTCGGACTTCCCGAAAAGCACAGAGTAAAACGACTATAACTTTTCGCCCGGGAGTCCGTTTTTGATGAACTTGGACTCTATGAAAAGCTCACTCAGAGGATTACCCAACTCAAAAGAAGGTCTAAAACCACTCAAAGGATAGGTTAATGCTTGGGTTTCTCTCGAGGTAGCACTATGATAGGTCACTTTGAGCATCGAGGCATACACAAACACCTCGACGTTGCATCCCTCTTAATAGTACGGCATTCCTAAACTCAAATGTAAATAAGAAGATAATTATATAATTAGGAATGCCTTTTTTTCATCTTTCTTTCATTGTCTTGAGGGACGCCAATGCCGATACCGTTTCACCATATATTCTTCAAATGATTGATGCGGTTACTTGTAGCTTCAAATGGTCTCGCACGGTCCATCACGACAAAGCCGTCACTCGCCCTTCACCACCGGATTTGGTTCTTCGGTGCCAAGCCCCTTGCTTGCCCTTCACCGCCGCATGGTCCATCGTGACTGAGCATCGCTTGCCCTTCACCGTCTTGCCATAATAGCCACTTCGTATCACACATCTTCAATATCTTCACTTTGTCATTCTTGGTATTGTTAGGTGTAATTGTATCACTTGAGCATCAACACCTTTGTAATCCTTGGGACCTATTTCTTTCATTCAACTCAATAAAATTATTAGTCCCAATGATCCTGTTGTCAACCTCCACATGTTGACCAACCGATCGCATGTATAAAAGGATATGAATAAATGATGAGTATTAATCAACACCACAAGTGTCATATACTCAAATATATGTTCAAATGTAAAGATCCCAATTAAATGAAGGTGAATAACTTGGATCGATTACATGCATAACTAAAGTATAGGATTTGCTCCCCCTAAATGTATGCATACAAAATATTTGTGTGAAGCAAGAGTATGCATAATAAGATATTAAACATTAAGAGCTTATCCTATACAAGAATAGAAGGCATTTCTCAAATATAGATATTAAAATAAAAACATACCTTCATCATCTCCACGTTCTCAATGTAAATAGACTAAATAAGAGATAATACTCAAACAAAACATTAGTCTCAAATGCATATGCCAATCACGTGGAAATATTATATACAAACATATCAATATGTACATGAAGAGAAAGAGTGATACATATAGCTTGATCTCCATGCATTTCATCCTTGTGACCAACACTCCACTTTCATATCCATATGAGACTAGGCAAAGAAATGCTTATAAAAACATTAGTCTCACATAATTGGATTTGTCATTAATCATCAAAACCAAATCAATGGCACTTGAACTTTCAATCTTCCCCTTTTTGGTGATTGATGACAAATCCATTAGTAATAATCACATTTGGATATGAAAGGTGAAATTAATGATATAAATCAACATGATATGAGAAATTGACAATTGATTTATATCCATGCATGTGATGCTTGTGCATATGGTGCATGTTGGATGCTATGGTAGATGATGGTATGCTTCTTTTCAAGACATGCACCAAATGAATGTGGGATCCTAGAATATTTTCCCCCTTGTATATCAACGATCATATCAAATGTGGGATCCTCAAATATTCTCCCCCTTTTGGCATTAATCACAAAAAGATTTGCATGGAACCGGAAGACCAAAACAAGAACACACATTCACAAGACCAAATAAAATAAAAAAAATTTTAGATGAAAGCACAAAGCAAAAGTTTGCGAAAAGGTCCATTTAAGAAATGCTTCGCACCTCGCACCATCGCTGTTGTCACTGTTGTCACTGGTTCGCAGGAGTCGAGTATAGGCACGTGGAGGGTGATTGTGGCGGTCGGGGTCCCTGCAGAGGGGCGGGGGCAGAAGTGGAAGAAGGACGCCGGCGAAGGGGACTCGACGTCGTTGGCGGTGGAGGGGACCTCAAATCCTGTCGGCCGGTTTGTCGCGCGAAGCCCTCGATGCCAGGCCATACATACAGCCTCCTCGGCAGCCTCAGCGGGGCCATCGCGGGCGCGCCGTCTCCCCTGTTAGTGGGGTCCTTGCAGAGGGGTGGGGCCAAAAATGGGAGGAGGACGCCGGTGAAGATGGGCTTGGTGTTGGTGGCGGCAGAGGAAGCCTCAAATCCCACGGCAAGCGGCGGGCGAGCGCAGCAGCTCTCCTCTCCCCCATCTCACGCCGACGCGGCTAGTCGCCTCCCTCTCGCCGGATCGCCTCACCCCTATCTACCGCCGACCGACAGCCTCCTGGGAGAGAAGAGCTGAAGAGAAGAAAAACAAAAGAGATAAGAGAGAAGAGAAGTGGTCCCCTACTTTTTTTAATTTTTTTTGCTGACTATGATGCCACGTCAGCGAAACCACCCATATATACTGCCATAGGACCTTGTGTGCACGGTTTGGATGAGTTTAGGGTATACATTTCTGGTTTTGTGGTTAAGGGGTCTTAAAAAAATCTCGCTATTAAGTTGAGCGACCTCTGGTGAACTTATTCCTAAAAATAATAATAATAATTCCAACCCATACACATAGATGGGCTAGAACTTAGGCCCATGAGAAAACCCTAACCCAGCCCAGCCCAAGCCCATACTAGTCCAACCTCATCCCCAGTTCGCTCCCCTCCTCCCTCCTCAGTCCTCGGCTCGGCTCGGCTCCCTCCCACGCTCCAGCTCCGCCTCCAATGGCGCCCATGGCCATCTCCACCCCGCTCGCCCTCCGCGCCTCCCCGACCCGCCTCCTCTCCCGCAGGTGAGCTCCACGGAACTACCACTTCCACCTCCCTCGCTCGCTCGCTCGCCCCGCGCTTCTCTCTTCATGGATTCCCCCGTTCTTGTCCCCTCACCCTCTGTCTGGTCCTTCTTTCTTCAGGCGGAGCGGAGCCAAATCAGGCGTGGCTCTCCCAGGTGAGATTTCCTAACCCTTGGTTTAGCAAACCATTTCCCTTGGTCAGCTCGTTAGGCCAGGACTGTTTGGTGGAATTTGATCGTTGATTTGGTACAGCTTTACTGAGATGTTGTCCATGGTGGTGCACATATTAGAACATGACCATTTGGGCAGCCGTCCCATCAGCTCCTAGTTGTCTTTCTCTGTGCCAATTTTTTATGGAGTCGCCATTGGTAGGTTTTGCAAAGCATATAGAACCTCTGAATGTCGGCATTATCCAAGAGTATGCCGACCTGGGGTTATCTGAACCAGTGTCAACTCCTTCCTGGGCCAATGTCTGGTATGCATCAGCATTAGCTCACTAAGTACACGAAAAATGGATGTGCTTGGTTGAACGGATATGTATAAAAACGATAACCTGCATATAACATATCACCTCAGTTTGGTCTGATTCTGAAATTAGTTTAGGGCCTTTTAGCAAACTGCTGAATGAGATTTCCAGACTGTATATGTGTTATTGTGTTTGTCAGTAACTCAGTATGGTGTATTAGCACAACTCAACATGCCATAATGACAGGATATGCGGAGTGCAAACTTTTCTTTGGACATGTTTTTTGGATTCCTTTACTGTTTAGTCCATCTGTCTTTCACATGATATATTGCTGCAAATGTGCTGAGTTGCATTCTCACTCAAATTTCCACACCTAGGTCCACAATTTGTACCACCTGGTATTTCTTCAAGGTTGGACGAGAGGATACATTGTCATTCTTCTCTGAGGTGATATATTTGAAACTGTCATGCCTGATATACAATGAGGATACATTGCCTGATTTGAAACTGCTCATCTAGGTTTTATTTGTGCTGTGTATCAGAATCCTGTTTTATTCATTCGTAATATTGTAAATATTTTTTCACAGGAAAAATACAATTGTAGCATCAGAGAATGAAAATCCACCTTTAATGCCTGCCATAATGACTCCTGCTGGTGCTCTTGATCTGGCAACTGTATTGTTGGGGAACCGCATTATCTTCATTGGTCAATATATTAACTCGCAAGTAGCACAGCGTGTAATATCACAGCTTGTCACACTTGCTGCTGTTGATGAAGAGGCTGATATTCTGGTTAGTGTTTATTTTTGTGTTTTTCAGATCATAACAGTTACCCTATTGTTCACTGCAGCAGCTCTTGATTGCTCAACTTCACTCCCTTGGCTTGCTCCTTTAGCTCACAGGTGTGTTGCTCTATATCTTATAACTCCTTTTGTATAATTCTGTTTTGCCAGATCTACCTGAACTGCCCCGGCGGAAGTCTCTACTCCATCTTAGCAATTTATGATTGCATGTCCTGGGTATGCCATCTATGTTGAGCTACTTTTTCCATGTCCTTCATGCATTCAAATTTCAGAGATTGTATTCACCTATATTTATTCTTGTGGATGCTTTCTGAGTTATTCTCATCTAATTTAATATTTACATTGTTGGACGAGAACACATTATAGATGCATCTCAACATTTTGTATCTTCCACATTATGCATGCCCCTAGCTAGTGAATTTATATTTATAATATAGCACAGATATAGCATTTACAGGAAAGCCTAATGTAATTTAGGCAAAAATTATATCTCATATCAATGGTAGTGCTTGCAACATTTGTATTCTTATATTTTTATTGTAGTACATACTAGACATGAGCATTTGCCATGCTGAGACTGTGCTAATTGGGTTTGGTCTGGTACTACAGACAACAGATCTCATTTCCTGAAATCATGCCTGTCTCTAAAACTGGCTTTGAGCTGGACCAGCCTTGTTAGTTGTTAGATTTGGCTGTGTTTTTACTTGTTATGCCAGTTTTCCATAACCAAATACTTTATCTACAATTTCGCCTACTGATAAATAAATCCCAGAATATTAATCTTTTTTTGTTGTTCTGCACTAACGCATGAACCATTTATTGCAGATCAAGCCCAAAGTTGGAACAGTGTGCTTTGGTGTTGTTGCTAGCCAGGCAGCAATTATACTTGCTGGCGGTGAGAAGGGAATGCGTTATGCCATGCCAAATGCTAGAGTAATGATTCATCAACCTCAAGGTGGATCAGAAGTATGATTCTGGGGCTTTCTGCCTTTCTGAGTTACTGCAGCGGGTGCATTATGATTTTCTAACATTGTGACTACAGTAAATAATAATCATCATCATTTTAGCTGGCCACATGAAACTTACAATATACAGTCTTGCTAGGACATACTTGCTTGCCTTTGTGTTTGTTGTACTTGAAGTTTGTTTTTTATTCTAAAAATTGGATGATTTGCAGGGTAATGTGGAGGAGGTGAGGCGACAGGTTGGGGAAACCATTTATGCTCGTGATGTAAGTGTTTTGTGATAGATAACAAGTTCTATATTTTCTTCAGTGTACATTTGAATTAGATGTTTGATGAGGGTAAGGAATTTCTCTTGATTCTGCTCTCTAAGCGATTAAAGCTTCTGAAAAATCTGGATGCAGAAAGTTGATAAGATGTTTGCTGCTTTTACTGGGCAAACCTTGGATATGGTACAACAGTGGACAGAGAGGGATCGTTTCATGTCTTCATCTGAAGTAACTTTCATCTCTTAAATGTATCAGAAGAAAGTAAATCATCATTTGCCATGTGAATTATAACTTATTTTCCCCTTCTTTTTTTGGTTTTACCCTAGGCCATGGACTTTGGACTAGTTGATGCCCTGCTGGAAACAAGATACTAACAAACAAACACTTAGGCACAGTTTGATTAGCAGAGGCTGGTACAAGGATTGTGAAACTGGAGCTGAAGTTGAGATTTTCGCCGTCCTTCTAGTTCAAGGACTCCAATGACAGGAGGCTGGATCTGCGAGACTTGAATGCATCGCCATCGCTCCTATGAGCAAAACATCTCTGCGTTGAGTGTGATTTTTTGCTCTTCTTTTTTGGATCTGGTTTTACATGCCGCCAGCCTATGGTCTCAATGCATTGGTCCTGCTAATGTTTAGTGTAGACCAGATGATCCTTTAGACAGCAAAACATCAGTTATTACTCCGTAGATTTTCCCATGAGCTGATTCCAGACTGTGTGCAACTTTTGTGTTCCAATTGCAAAGTTTGCAACCCAACCCAACCCAACACATGGGCTGATGTGCTGTTGACAAGGAGAGATTTTACACTTCACATATGTCAAACTAAATAAATACTCCCCCCGTTCCTAAATATAAGAGATTTTGGATAGATGTTGTCGAGGGGTGATCCTCTCCAGCGGGAGATCGTGAGATCCCCTTTTGTGAGTTCGGCCGGGGGAAAAAAACTCGCTTGTTGAGATCGCGTATCCGCCCTGAGTGCTTCTGGATCGCGTACGGCCGTCAAGATTATACAGGTTCGGGCCACTATGGAGCGTAATACCCTACTCCTGTGTGTGGGATTTATGGTCGAGTGTTACAAAGATTCCTAAACTCCGGAGAGCGCTCTCGCTCTTCCCCTCCTAGAGTTCAGGTCTACTGAGCGTCGTCCCTTTTCTCGGTGGGCAAGGTCCTCCTTTTATAGTCCAAGGGGATACTACATGCACCGCTTCTACCTACTTTTTCACGGGAGGGGGACCCACTTTACCTTGATCGGACCACGATCTGTGCCTTCGCCCGGAAGCTAAGCAGCAATCCGTCCTTGAGCGGGACCCAGCGCCGCCCCCCACCTGACACGGGTGACAGCCCTGTCATTCCCTCTTAAATGAATGAAGACTTGTGGCGGTCCTCAGGGCCGGTCCTGACATTTTGGAGGCCCTAGGCAGACTTGACGCTATGGGCCTTGGAGTTAGCCCTTAAGGAGTTATATCTATTTTTTTTTTTACTTCTAATACATACAGTATACTCTATAAAACACATATACCATAGAGTGACACAAATAAACATTTTTAACACAGTAAATAATAAATCAAGCAGTTTGCAAGTTGCGATAGAGCAATTTAATCTTTAATAAATAATATCAATAGTATAATTGACAACTAAAAATACCATAGAAACAAATTAGTATGAATACCTTAATAGGAGACCACAAATATCCCATGTCCCTTATAAAAAAGAGCTTTTTCGCGACCTTATGAGTTATGTATAGCACCCGACAAATGTTTCTAGGTAACATTGTAACACCTAAAGCAGTGAAATTGCAAAGTAAATTGATAGAGGCATAGCTGCATAGAGCTTGTCGATTGACTTCTAGGTCTGTGACCTACCTTCAGCCTGAAGAAGAGGGGCGAATGGGAAATGGCCGATGAGACGATGACAATCACAGATCACGCGGGCAGGGCAGGGACCAGCCACCATCCAGGCAGCCGGCAGGAAGCGTCGACAGCGATACCGCCTTGGCGGCTTGGCCGATGGGTGACGGCGATCAGGCGCTATAGGCTAGTGGCGCCGATGCGGTATCGGCACTCACGGCAGCCTCTCGCGGACTAGGGCATCGGCGAGACGGCGACGAAGCGACGCGGCTCGGCCTGGGCCTGCACTGCGGTTCTCGTGGTGTGGGGCCGGTGGGCAGGGCGGCAGGCGAAGCGACGCGCACGCGCACGCGCACTGCTCCCTGGCTGATCGCTGATTCGCTGAGCAGTTGAGGGCGGCCTGAGGTGCGCGTCTGGGGCTCTGGGCTATGGCTAGGCCTATTGGCCGGGCTGGGGTGGGAGGGGGTAAGTGATGGGCCCCCTCTAGCCTGGGCCCTAGGCGGTCCTTTTCACGTGGAGGGAGCTCCGGATGATGCTTCGATGGGACGGGACATACCTGCCTCCACCTCGCCGGGTACAGGGGCGAACGTGGGGGCACGGCCGCCCGTCCGATCAGACGTGACAGGCCGGTCACAGTCTGGTCACGCCTGATTGACGTGAGTCAAACGGGCCGCGCCGCACGTTCGCCCTTACCGCATTAAATGCGGTGAGGGACGGTTGGGGTGCCGCACAATGATGGCGTCCCAGCCTGGGTCTCCTCCCTGCTCGCTCCCCTCGCCACATGGCAGCTGCCCGAGGGCCTCGGGACGAGGCAGCGCAAGGGTCCAAGGGGTGTGACGTGGCACCCCGAGGCCCCCTGGCTGCCTTTGCGTCTTCCGAGGCGCGGGGGGAGGGCCAGGCTGTAGGGCCACGTGGCTAGATCGGGAGGTAACTCCCCCTCACTTCGCATACCCCCGGGCCCATATCACCGACATATGTGACACATCCTATTACTCTTTCCAGATTCATAGTAGCACTAAGACGTGATACATCTATCCAAAATCTCTTATATTTTTGGGATAGAGGGAGTAATAAAAAAAATCTTCCTTTGAGTTTTTGGTGAGATCAAAACTAAAAATTCAAAAAATTCAAATGCTGTTGCAATTGCATGATGATCTTTGTCACACCGATTAGTGGTTCAGTTCAGTATCCTCCAATTCTCCCCAAAAGAAAAAAAAAAGTTCAGTATCCTCCCACTATCACTCTCTGGCTCTCTGCCACTTGTATCACTAGTGGCGTTGTATCGGAAGCGGGGCCCACACGGCCAACCTCACTACGCTACAAAAACCTGAGGAAACCAAACGGAACGGAAAAAAAAAACCAGCTCATCATCGCCGCGACGCCGCCGCCACCGCCACCGACGCCGCGGCCGCCGCCGGAATGAAGGCCCTCTCCGCCGCCGACAGCGCGGCATCCCCGGCGACAAAGATCACCATCCCGTACTACTCCGCGGCGGCGGGGGCCGGCGAGGCGGGGCCGCCGTTCGGGAAGGGGCGGTACAAGGTGTGGGCCTTGGCGGCCATCGCGCTCCTCGCGCTCTGGTCCATGTCCGCCGCCTCCGCCTCCCTCCGCTGGTCCTCCGGCCGCTTCCTCCTCGCCGCCACCGCCTCCGAGGACCTCGACGCGCCCCTCCTCGACGACCTCGACTCGCTCGTACGCTCGTTACCTCCCACTCCACTCCCCTCTTCTTCCCCTTTTGCTTATTGCCAACTGCTTGCTGCGTGGTCTCGTCTATATGCGCAATGCCTTGTTTGAGTAGGAATTGAATTTGAAACAGTTGTGAATTGCTATCGGTATTGCTTGGAGGTCTCTGAATAAGTGTGTTCTTGTTTTGGCTGTTTGACTGTTGTGTGGGAAAATGCAGGAAAAAATATTTGCACAACTGTCGTCGTAATTAAGTGAGAAAGGTTGTATCTGAATGCAAATGCTACTGTTTCCGTGTTCAAGACTTCACAACATTTTTGTACTAGCTAATCTGGGGCTGTTTACGACAGGGAACTGCGTATCGATGCTACGGGTACATTTGGTTCTTTTGTCTAACTTGCTTAGCTTAGGCTAAAAAAAAAATAGCTTATTTGGACTGTGGCGTGGGAGTAAAGCTAGTTTGTTTGGTCAACTGTCATAACATTTACATAACAAATAGTGATTCAAGAATCAAGATGTGTGAACAGTAATTTATATTCTGATATTAGGTATGATATGTGATACAAGCATATGTAGTTCCTATGGCCCTAGATGTGATTTAGAATAAAATCAGTAGATCGTACTCTTACATAACATATTATAGAGATTAAACCTGAATATGTAGTCGGGCTTGCATGATCTGCAATATAGAAGTCAGCAGTTTTGTGACTGCAGCCAACTTTTGGTGATTCGTGTCAGAGATATGGCATGCAGAGCGACATAGTCAAGTACTAAGGTTGATTGGTAACAAAACCGAAGTCTGCATCGAGGTTTGAGGGCTCTGCCATTAGCTAGGGGCACAGATTACAGCTTGGGCTTTTCTCAGGCCATGGCCCATGGATGAGATGGAACATAAGCCATAGGCTGCTAGGAATGCGGTCGATAATGATCACACACCATGGGAGAAGATGATGTTGTGCCTTGGTGTGAAGGTTTTCTTGCCCCAGCTGACTATTTGCCTTTTTATTTGTTTGTAAATGTTTGTTGTCTCACTTGTCAAAGCTAGTTTTTCTCCTGCTGTAGGCAAGGCTTGGAATCCTCTAGCCTAAGATGCAAACATACCTTAAACAGCATTGTTTAACTTTAGTATGTGTGGACCCTAGAGCATGACGTTTTTATGTGTATAAAGCGTGATTATTATTATTTTTTATCTGTATATAGCTTGGATTGAAATCCATTTCTTTTTCTGGAGGTCCGATAAAACTTCCTGCACTATGATTTCCTAGTTATTGAAGAACTATCGTGCTACTCCTTGTATTAATATTTGCAGCAGAAATCTATTCTCAAATTCTTTGTGTAATATAAGCAGCTAAGTTGGTAGGTTATTGTGCGCAGGAAATGGAGGAGAGGGAAAAATTAGTGGGTCGAATGTGGGACATGTACACACGCACCGGTGATGAGGTCCGACTTCCACGATTCTGGCAGGAAGCCTTTGAGGCTGCCTACGAAGAGCTTGCTGGTGATGATATGCAGGTCCGTGATGCAGCCATCTCTGAGATAGCTCGAATGTCAGCCCACAGGCTTGAACTGGAGCAGCCAGTGAATGAGGTATGATGATGCCAGAATTCATTGCTGGCCAATCCCTCTTCTTATGTACTTAAACACGATGTATACTTTTATTTGCACTCGAGACACACCTAGTTGATTCATAAATTTATCCAATGTAAACAGATAATGATAATTTGAACACAAGGTGTTCTCATTCATGAGAGATTCTGGCCTAAATGATCTGGGCAAGTATCAAACTGTTTACATTTGCATTTAATAAATCTGATGGTTTTGAACTTTTAAATCTATAACTGTTCTGAACAACGCCTTCCAAAAATCATGCTGCAAAACTACAATTTTTTAGGATTTAAGGTGATGAATATTCCCTAAGCATATTTAAAATTTTTGTATTAAATTTCATCAATAATCCCTCATAGCTTTTGGTCTAATTCACGTCTTGCAGTGTAAATTGTATACACTGTGCTTTACACAACAAACATATAATTAGTTCAATAGAAGCACAGTAAGCAAATTTAATAGAATGAATCTGTCGGCAGACTTGAATTATCCTTGGAGCTGAACAAATTATGTAGCAAGATACAAACAACTGAAACAAGCTTCCAGAAACAATGGCATAATGATTTAGTTTCTAGAGAACGATCCATTTTGCTGCCAAATTTCAGTGAATCTTATATTGTTGCTAATATGAATTTAGCCACTTGATCTATTTGATGTTTAGGTTTGATTTCCTTATTCCCAATTAACATTTTGCAGGAAGAAAAGACTAGAAGTAATGAACATGGTAGTCCAAAGTTGAAGAAGTAATGTTTTATAGTTAAACCTGACGATCCATTGCAGACATCTTGCGCCGTCACTCCCGTCAGCTAGTGCAGAATTGGGAGCTCCCTTGTAGTAGTATTACAGGCATTCAATCTATTTGTGCCATCTAGTGCAAAAATTGCGTCTCTTGCCCTCTGTAATGCTATTTTATCTTGGTACGTGGGTAAGCAAAAGCTTGCCGTAATAAATTACTTTATTATCATGCTGCGCTTTAGCGGGTTTCGATCTAAATATAAAACTACAGCTACTTGCTATATACAGGAAGTTGGGTTTGGCTGTTTGAGTTCCTGTTGTCAACCTTAGAAAACTTTAGCTGTTAATATGTGTAAACGTGTATGGATTGTAAAGGGTTCATAACATCCTTTTATTCTAAAGGTCCCAAGAACAGGAAAAAACCGACCTGTATGTTTGTTCCAGTAGTCTACCTAGAAACAAAGTGTAATATACTCCCAAATATTTGACGCTGTTGGCTTATTTAAATATGTTTGACCGTTCATCTTATTCAAAAACTTTTGTGAATATTATTCAAAAACTTGAGTAGTAGTACTATATTTAACAATGAATCAAATGATAGGAAAAAAATTAATAATTACTTGAATTTTTTTATTTTTTTAATAAGACGAACGGTCAAATATGTTTAAAAAAAAGTCAACGGTGTCAAATATTTAGGGACGGGGGGAGTAGAAAGTAAGAGCGAGAGACAGAGAGAGAAACTTTTGACGTTTCTCAAACCAACTTTGATCATCAATTTTTTAAAAAATGCTTAGTTTAAAAACAGGAAAAATAGAAAATAGTATCATAATATCATTGACTCACTAGATTTCATAAATTTATTCTACTACGTAATATAAAGTTGAAGGTCCAAGTTACACGTAAAACATTTTATATGTGTATACACAGAAATATTTTTCCTTTGAAAATTTTGTTTAAAGTTGCACTAAAACCGTTCTAACTAACCCAATTTTTTTCTACCATCAATTTTTATACAACCTTTCAAAACTTAAAGTACTGAAAACTAAATTTCGTATTTTTTTGGAATTTCTAATAATTGTTTCAGACTGAGGGCTAAATCGTATGTTCAAATGACGTTGACTACCAAAAGTGGAACGAATGATAACGAAATAGTGATAAAATAGAGGAGCTCAAAGTTTCAAGGGTGGCAAAGCCCCTCACTCCCTAGCACGCAAAACAAAGCAGCGCTAGTGCATGATTAATTAAGTATTAACTAAAATAAATTTAAAAAATAGATTAATATGATTTTTTTAAGTAACTTTCATTTAGAAATTTTTTGAAAAAAAAAGGGCACCGTTTTAGCAGTTTTAAAAGCGTGCGCGTGGAAAACGAGAGATATGAGTTGGGAAAGTGGAGATAAGAACTCAGCCTAAAACAGAATACGGTCTCATCGAGTAAAAAAAATAGAGAGAGAATTTTACTTAGTTTTAAAAGTTTAATGAAATGATATTCTAAGTCTCAAATATTTATAATGAGGGAGGGAGTAATCCCTAAAAACACAAGGTTAAAGGTGGAGAGAGAAACAGATCATCTAACTTTATGGAGCTGTGCTACTTATATGTGGGCTCCACTTTACTATGACCTACATGTCAGTGGCACAACTGCAAACTGCAAAGAGTCACAAGCCTCATCCGGTGGAGGTTGGGTATTCATAGGGATGAAACTGGTACAAATACTTTCTGTCCATTCGGACTATTTTTTCGGAGTCGGATAGGTTCGGTTGGATAGTTCTAAATATTTTCGGATTCGGAAACGAATTCGGATTTTTTTTTTCGGAAATGAAAACGAATAAATTAAGAAACTATCCAACATTTTTTTTATATTCGCGGACAGGGATCAATTTTTAGGGAAAATACACACACACACACACACACACACACACATATATATATATATATATATATATATATATATATATATATATATACACATAATTTTTGCATACGAAGTCAGATGAAGAAAAACTGTATATCAAAATTGTAAAACTCGGTGAGATCTACAGTTTTGTTCATTGACAATTTTATTATTTGTGATCATTTAGGGGTCTAAATATTTATTACAAAATACTATTTATGTTTTTACAAAAATCTCAAATCTGCAATTCTTCGAACTATATCCGATGGAGACGCAGGTAGGGGTGAAAACAGAGCGGATTCGGACGGATAGTGGCCATACCATATCCTAAACCATATTTTTTGAGCGGATTCGAAGCGGGTGCGGATAGTGTACGGATGCGGATGCAGAGCGGATTGTTTCGGATGTCGGAAATGGTGCGGGGTCGGTGCGGAATCGGTTCGGAAACGGATTAAATTTATCGGATGTTACGTGTATATGCAATCAATGTAACATCGAGTTATTAATCCAAGGAACAATAATATAATAATCAATAAATGACCCGTCGTAATAATTATATGATTAAGTGCTAAACAATATGAACACATGATGTCCATAATATAAAAAAATATAGCTACGTGAGTGTGACATGAGACGATAAAAGCCTTAGACTAAAAAATCTTTGTTAATTGATGAATTAGGGTATTGGATATACCAACTTATGTTATATGCAATAGATAGAGTGTTATATATGTTGATAATTTCATATTATCCGGCAAACGGCTTATCGGATAATCTGACAACAATGTCGGATAATCCACATCCACCGAATTTTAGATATACCATATCCGCATCCGCTTCATACTATCCGCATCCGTATCCATATCCGCCGGATTTCTAAAATCCCATATCATATCCTCGTTTCGGACGAATTCGGAGCGGATTGGATCGGATATTATCCAATCCGTTTTCACCCCTACACGCAGGAGCAGCCGGAATGGCAGGCGCGGGAGGATGTTGCACTCGATAAGGTCGTCGGAGAGTTGCGGAAAAAAAAAATCTCCATCGAAACTGATACGAAAGTACGAAACGATGCTTTGTCATCTCTTCGGGTCGGGAGATTCGCTTGCGTATGTTTTGGATCGCTATGGACATGTAGAAGTGGAAACGGTTTCGCTAAATCATATCGGCCCGGCGGTCCCTGATGTTTGGATCGACTAAATATTCGATGAGGGATGAGGAATATGGTGTGCACGGTCGGATCTTGATCCAAGGGTCAGAAAATTTATACTATGATCATTCACATAACATGCAAGGGATGAGCGCATGTACGCTTAATATAAGTTGCAAATTGACTTTACCAACTTTCTCTATTTGAAAGTTTTAAATTTTGAGTTAAAAAGTTTCAAAATTTGAGTTACAACATGTTATATAACCGGCCCGATAACCGTAGGCCACCCATGTCACATTGAGCCTGCTCCACCACAGGGAGCCACAACTTTAGGTTCTGAGCCTACACAACCCAAAAGACTAGTCTGATGGGTGAGAACCGCCCCCACATTTTAAGTCGTGCTCCCCCATCATCAATTACCGATGTAGGACTAAACCCAACAATCTCCCCCGTCACATCAACCTATGTGACCCCTTTTAAGTCGTGCTCCCCCATCATCAATTACCGATGTGGGACTAAACCCAACAATCTCCCCCGTCACATCAACCTATGTGACATAAGACACATCAAAAACCTATGTGACCCCGAAGACTTGTTACCTGGTCTCTCCACCATGTGACCCCGAAGACTTGTTACCTGGCCTCTCCACCATGTGACCCATGGAAATTGTTCTGGGTTCCAAACCTTGGGCTCTGATACCCACTTGTTAGAGTGGGCAGCCCGGCCCACCAACCGTGGGCCACAACTTTAGATTCTGGGCCTACACAACCCAAAAGACTAGTCTGATGGGTGAGGACCGCCTCCACCTTTTAAGTCGTGGTCCCCCATCATCAATTACCGATGTGGGACTAAACCCAACACAAAATTCAAGTTTTCAGTGGAAAGTTTATTGCTTTTTTCAAATTTGAATTGAAACTTTGAGTTGAAAACTCATATTAAAAAGTTTTACTCAAATCTGAAAATGTCTTTTAAAATATCAAAATTAACCCAAAAAAAATTTTCAATCTAATATAAATCACTTAACAGAAAAAAAAACTTACAAACGATGGTGTGTTTGAGGAGACAAGCCAGTACCACTACACACGCCTGCTCGCATACGGCGGTCTCCTTGGGAGGAGGCCGTCCTATGGCATGAGCATAGTGTGTGGCGAGACATGCCAAGAGAGGAGGCGTCCCACGAAGAGAATTGCTAGAATCAGCAGCGACGGTCGCCGAGTCGTACACTAGGCCTGCGATGGCTGTCCTAGCACTACTACCAAAATTGTTCTCTCTAGATGCTAAAATCAATCTTTGCTGGCGGCTAAGCTAAGCGCGTGTGACCAAAGGCTAGAGAAAACATACTATCTTCACAAGCGGGCTTCATCCGCCAGGTTAAACGGGCCGCCAGCAAAGGCTAGAGAAAATCAATCTTTGCTGGCGGCAAGGTTAAGCGGACCTCCAGCAACGACTTCTGTAGTCAGTAAGATTAAGTCAATCACCAGCAAAAATGATTTTCTAGGAAAAAAATAAATCCCCAAAATTTCTTTTCACCAAAAAAAAGAAAATAAATAAGGTTTTCGCAGCATGTTCAGATTCAAATCCACATCCAAATTTTCATGAAACGATTCAAATCCTCACCCAGAGAGTTCATTAGATTCAATTAACATGCAAGTGAACATGCCTACAAGCATTTTGAACAACAGTATAGAAAAAAAAAAAGAAGAACAACAGCTAGAAGCAGCACCATCGAATCTGCCTCCACCACCGATCTAGCCAGGTGAAAGGAAGGAGGTCGTCGTCGCCGTCGCTGACCGAGCAGCACCTAATTCTTGCCATAGCTGGATCCAATGGGGGAGCCAACAAATGTGGGAAGCCCCGCCGCCGCCGAGCTCCTCCCGTCGCACCAAGCCCCATAGCTGTCACCGTCAGATTTGCCAGTGGAGCCACCGAATTTGGGAATCGCAGCCGCCGGCGAGGAGGTGTTGGCGGCGAGACCGTGGGAGGGAGAGGGGGAGGAGGAGGAGAAGGAGAAGAAGAGCCCGCCTCCTGTCGCCGTCGCCACCGTGCACCGCTACCGGAGCCACCGCCGCCACCTGAGAACCACCACCGGAGCCGCCGCCTGTTGGGAGGGAGGAGGAGAGGGTGCTGATGGAGGAGGAGGAGGATAAGTGGTGGAGCGGTGGGTGGATAAGGAGTGGTGGGTGGCGTTTTTTTTAATGGGCGGTGATTTTTCTACTGTGCGTGAATTTTTTCAAGGGCGTCGCTCTTTAGTGCGTGCTGGCGGTCAGCTAAGCGGCCCGTCAATAAAAATAGGGTTATTTTTTGCAAGCGGGCTTCTTAAGCAACCAGTAGCGAAAATCAGCGAAAATGGATTTTCGCTGGTGGTCCTAAACCCTCCACCCCTTATTAGAATTCCGCAGGTGGATTTCTCATATGACCGTCATGAAAAACCCTTTTTCTAGTAGTGTGGTCGAAGGAGATGTTGTGGAACTCGTAGGTCGCTAGGAAGAGATTTGCACATGTTGCATGGTGAAGGCGGGGTCATGGAGGATGAGGTTGCGCCAGGACCTACAGAAGATGGCGAGGCACATGAGCACCGAGAAGGCAGGCACGAGAGGATGTTGAACTAGATGACGTAGTTGAGGAGTTGTGCCAGTGGCGGCATCGTGACTGCTGCTATGTCTAACTCCATCTAATCTACTACTCCCTCTGTCCTAAAAATATAAGAACTTATGATTAAATGAGACACATCTTAGAACTACGAATATGGATAAGTAGCATTCATAAGCCTAGGATGTGTCATATCCCATCCTAGATTCTTATATTTTGAGACGGAGGGAGTAATTTAAGATGGATGCAATGCATCTAGCCATCTACTATATACTGATCTGCATATGTACGTGTGCCTTCCTGGAATGGTATACATTCCATACTAGGTTAACTTATTTTGAAATGAATGGAGTATTTGGGATGCGGTGTGAGAAAGATCTCAAATCTCAATCACCTAGCTATCCCATTAGCATCCAAACACGCATAAAAACTATTCTAACCCGTTTGAAATTCCACATTGGAGGAGCATATTAGCAGCAGCACGGAAAACATGACATCTCATTAGCGCATAATTAATTGAGTATTAATTATCATAAATTATAAAAATAAATTTATTTGATTTTTTAAAAAAATTCTATATAGAAAATTTTTACACAAAACGTACATAAACGTGCTAAAGGAGAAAGTTATACTTTTGGAGTTGTAGTCATCAACGCCTGTCGAAACTCGGTCGATCGATCGAAAGAAAAATATGCAAAGCCTGAGCCTTAAACTGACCAAAAAGTCGGGCCCAAGCTTGGCAAGCCTGGCACTTCTTCGGGCTGTTTTTTTTAAATATATATATATATATTCCCAACTTTTCTCAAGCTTGTTTGATTTTTTTCCCGGCTTTTTAGGCAGCAAAAGAGCCTTGCCTGGTACTTGGGCCGACCCGAGCTGACTGGGCCAACCGCCAAAGGCGAGCAAACAGGTTTCTTAGCTTGGCCAGATCGATTTCGTAGTTTTAACACAGTACTATCAGCTCAGCAAAGGGGAAAGTTTGACATATTTGCATTCGATTTTCTTCTCATGTGTGGCTCTCAAGTGTTTGACAATCTGCATTCGAACTTAAATTTTGGTCAATTTCTTACCCCCAAAATCCATGGAAACAAAAACAATGGTGCCCCAGCGTTGATGATATATTCAAAGCTATAAATAATCCTGAAACTTTGGTTGGAGTGGCACAAACTTTACACATGCTAATTTCACGACGAACTTACTACACACACACATTCCCTGCAAGAACCAACAAACGTCCGAAATCATGAGCGGCATCAGGTGTCCCAGATCATGACGACGGCGATGACAGCGACGCCGAGGACGACGGCGAGCAGCCTCCCCGCCGGCGTGTCGGCGGCGACGGGCCTCAGCGGGGTGTAGCCCTTGGAGAGGAGGTGGTTGATGGAGACGTAGATGAAGATGCCGGTGGCGAGGCCCATGGAGACGGCGAAGATCCAGTCGGCCACCCGGCCCTGCGTGGTGGCGTCGATGACGATGCCGATGCCGACGCCGACGGGGCTGGACACGGCGAAGGCGAAGGCGTAGCCGAAGCAGGAGAGGAACGGCCGGTCCGGCAGCATCCGGAGCAGCGCGATGCCCATGGCGATCGCCGCGAAGATCTTGTGCAGGCTGATCGTCCACAGCGCCTTCCATGCGTCTGCCTTCGTCTCTGCACGTACGACGTCGATTTCAGCAAAAACACCTTAGTTGTGATGTGAGTACGAAACTAAAATGATAGGAACTACGGTGATCTGAATGGTTTGGTAAATTACCTTGCTGAGATCGATGCAAACTAAAATGCTGTCGAAATGGATGTTGATGAAAGGGAAATTCAGGTCAGAGCATCTATTCTACTAGACTGGAATGAGTAAAAGTATGCGTGACAATGAGTGAACATAAACATTGATTGCGATAAACGGCGATAAGACATGAACCCAAGACAAAAATAAAATAAAATAAAAATGAAGGGTTCGGGGTGATTATTCTGCCTATGTTTGGCTTTGAATATAAGCCGGGTCCTAGGACTTTTTTCAATTATTCTGGCTATGTTCAACATGCACGGAGCTTTCGCTTTGAGAAAATAGTGAAGCACTTATGCAATTTTGACCAAGAAAACAACGCAAGATTCCAGTTTGTCCTAATCAGTTAGCAATGGCATCGATCTATCAGACTTTCACAAGAAACAAGCTAAGGAACGAACCCCGTGCTTAAATGATACTTTCAAGCATTTTGTTTTTAGCTCTACCCGTCAATACTTCCATATGTCGTGTTTATACGTGATCATCTGTTCACTTATAATTTTAAAAAAGGACAGATTCACCTACTCCTATAGACACCTGAACTACCATTAACTATTAACCATATGAACTCGGTCTTCATATAAAAAGTCACATGAAGACATATGTACGGGCCATTTAAATTCCAAGCTGAAAGCGAGTGTTAATTAAGTCGAGCAGGCAGGGACAACCGGGCAAGAGACAAACGGACAAGGTCACAAGGTCTCTCTATATATACTTCCTCCGTCCCTAAATATTTGACGCCGTTGATTTTTTTAAATATATTTTGATTGTTCGTCTTATTCCAAAATTTTAAGTAATTTTTAATTCTTTTCCTATCATTTGATTCATTGCTAAATATATTTTTATGTATACATATAGTTTACATATTTCATAAAAAGTTTTTAAATAAGACGAACGTCAAACATGTTTAAAAAATCAACGGCGTCAAATATTTAGAGATGGAGGGAGTATATCCTCGTGTGTCTCTGTCAAAAAATAATAATAATAATCTTACCGGCGACTCCGATGGCGATGCCCTCGAAGACGGAGTGGAAGCAGAGCGCGGCGATGAGCAGCACGCTGTCGCCGAGCGTGCTCGCGTTACGCAGCATCGACGCCACGGAGTGGTCATGCGCCGCCGCATCATCCTGCACAAAAACACATGTTCAGACTTCACAGCCTTTCTTCCATTTGGAAACTGAACGCAACCTGCGCTGTTGCCGTGAAGGATAAATTACTCCAGTTCATAAGGAAAGGTGCTTACAGCTGCTCGTGGGTCAGAGCCGTTGCCATTTGTGCTGCTCAGCTTACCCTCCTCCAGCCCTGACAGGCAGATAATCCAAAGCTTGATTAGAGAATGACAGCAACAAAATACTTCTCTTTTGGCGAGCAGCAGGCTAAACAAAATAACTTATGAGTAGGACAGTAATTAAGAGTAACTATGCAGTACGCTAGTACAGGCAGTAACCACCTACTATATATATGCTTTCATTCAGATAAGATCATAAGAAAATGGTAGTAGCACCAAGGTGTTCCTATCGATTCAGACAAACACAAAAAATAAAGTAACTAACTAAGCACCACAATTGAATTGATCTGCTAACTGATTTGCAAACGGAGTAGAGTACAAGCCACACCAACAAAAAGATGAACAACCAAACAAATCAGTTCCTATCTGGCTGAAAGCATCAGGGCAGGTTAGGTCACAAAAACTCACAAGATCAGCTAGTAGTAAAACTGTAAAACAAGAGGAGTAAATTTGGCCCTTTTCGCTGACCAGTCCAACCAATAATAGCAACCAATCAATCGGTGTGGTATTATGTACTAACGCAGCAATAAAGGAAAAAGTCGCATCTAATCCAACGGCCATCCGCCACCTTTCCACCGCGAGCTCACGATATCTCTACTGTGAAAAAAACAGAGTCGGACAAGCACGTGAAAACCCTAGTAGGCTGCTCACCTGCACCGGCGGCGGCGGCGGGTTCGGTCCGGCCGCCGCCGCGGGCGACGACGAAGGAGATGGCGCAGTCGGCGAGCATGGTGAGGACGTAGCCGGCGCAGGCGAGCATGAACGCGAAGGGGTAGGCGGTGCCGGGGAGGAGGTCGGCGAACGTCTCGTTGGCGTCGGCGAGGAAGTGCATCATGGCGGTGCCGAGGAAGACTCCCCCCGCGAACTGCGTGCCCAGCGCCAGGAACGCATCGTTCCACCGCATGAAGTAGGGGGACACGCCGCCGGCCAGCGTCCCGGCGAACACCACCGCCAAGCACCACAGCTTCGCCGCCACCAGCCCCCGCGCCCGCAGGTCCGGCTTCCCCTCGCCGCCGCCGTCGGCGTCGGCGTCAGAATCGCCCCCGCCGCCGCCGCCGCCATGCGCCCACGCGGTGGTCGCGAAGGCGCAGAGCCAGGCGAGGTGGAGGTGGAGGCTGGCGCGGGCTCCCCTGCCTCCCGCCATGGACGCAGGTGTGGTGTTCGACCGATGACCGGTGCGCCAAATGGTGGGGAAACGCGATTCGGGTGAGGCCGTTTTTATACGGAAGGCGGGAGAAGATTGACGTGGGGGGCCCACCTGTCACTGATAATTACTACATCCGTCCTAGAAAGACAGTCATCTTATTTGAAAAACTTTAATGATTAATATTTTTATTGTTATTAGATGATAAAATATGAATGTTACTTTATGTGTGTATTTTTTATTTTCATTATAATTTTTTTTAAGATAGTCAAACGTTGGATATAGGAACACACGACTGCATGTAAAATGAATTTAGATAGTAAAATGATAGTTGGCCTCTTCGTTTATGTACTTTGTACTGCGGGATGGCTCGCGGGGTTAAGATTACTCGTGCCACGTCGGCTACTCTGGCAGACAGGTGGGTCCATGTCGGGTGGGGTATGGTTGCAGCGGGTAGGCGAGGTTTGTACTAGTAGTAGTACTACTGGTCGGGTTGTACGAGCGCTGACGGCGTGAGAAGCGGGAGGGAGCAGTACGACAGCGACGGCGTTTGGAAAGTCCGTTACGGAATGTCCACGTTCCCGACGACTTGGCCTTGACTTGTACGCTGCGCAATCATCGTGCCCTCACCACCGTCCGATCCAAATTTCAGGAATTTACCAGTTCCAAAAAAAAAAAAAAAACAAGGAATGCTATGGACTAAGTCAACGGTTTTTGCTAGTTAACCTCCATTAACCAGTTGCTCCATTGCACTTTTGTGCGAGTTACATAATAGTTACATAGTAATTATATAATAGTTATAATATAATTACACTATATTTGAAAGTTTTTTATAAAAACTGTTGAGTGTTGTATAGCTACTCCCTATCAAACAATACTGACCACTAATGTAAACAGAGCCAAGCATCAGGTCTGAAAGGCACATGAAAAGAAAAAATGAAGATGCGATAATATGTGAAGCACCCAAGTTAAAGCAAGCACATTGTAAAGGTCGAAGATACCAATATAAGAACTGCAAAGGCTAGAAGGTCCATTTTCAGCCTCAAACTCCACCGAGCTCTACATGAACAGATATATGAATGATCTGACAACGGACCAAAGCACGTCATTGTTGCCTGTTGGTTGCTGCAAATCTACTCCCTCGGTTCTAAAATATAAACATTTTTAGCACAATGACAAGTCAAACATTTTTAACTTTGACTATCAATAACAAAAAAATAAAAAAATCAATCATGTAAAATTGGTGTTACTAGATTTATTATTAAATAAACTATCATAATATGCAACTCTTTTTATTTAAAACATCTTACTTTTATAAATATTGCTGGTCAAAGTAGCATCTCGAAGACCGTATTAGGATCTGAAAATACTTATATTTTTGGACGAGTAGATTGCCTGGTGACTTGTCATGACATCCAAAGAATGAAAATTAGAACCACAAATCCACGGTAGGCAGCAATGAACGACGGCGTCCGCGGCCATTGGCTCGGCGGTGCCGTCCCCAGCACAGTCGCCGGCCGCCGGCAGCTACGTCGTCGGCCGGCCCAACGCTTTCTTACAATCGCCCAGCTTGACCCTTTCCTGGCTAAGAACTAGGTGCTGATGGTTCGCCCCCTGTACGTCCAGCAACCAACAAGCAACAATGAGGTCAGATGAACAACCAACAACCATGACTCGGTGCTGTTACACTTGTAGCATCTGAGATGCCCCTCCTAAAATCTATAGAATCTTATATGTCTATAGATATCCACTACAACATGATCAGCAGTATCTGAACTTTAAGAGGATGGGGCTGACTATTGGTCAGGTGAAAGAATCAGAATTTGCTGAGTATCACTTTCATATTTGTCATTGACCTCATTTTGCTGAATAGAATCATCACCACGAATCCACGATCTGTTCCAACTCTAGCCGAACTGGAAATTAAACAAAATTAGTGGTGCTCCATCAGAAACTATTTTCCTAATTGCACATACCCAACAAAATTGACAAGCAAACAATCTCAAAGACCAGCAAGTAGCAAACTGCCATATGCATGGAGGCTAATTTAACTTCTCAGAAGACAAACTTGGTTGCAAGTGTAGCAAGGGAGCAGAGACTAAACATTTCTCCCAAGAGAAGAAGGTAACCAATATCAAACAAAAGCACACCAAATCAGTACCCCAAAATTCAGTGCGCCAGTACAGTTAAGAAACAAAAGAAAAAAGATAGGGATGTATGTGGTTTGAAATTTTGATGCCTCCAATTAGTTAGCTGCCGGAACAGTGAAGACCTTGGGTATACCAAATCCAATATCACATTGTAGCGCAGAGAAAATATAAAATGGATACAGACTTTGGAAATTAATTCCAGCCACCAAAGTAACAATCATATTGAACAGTCATATTCCAACCTGGCTTCATTTATCAGCTTTATTAATTTACTGCAGAGATTTAACAATTATATTGAGGGGTACGCTCTGGTGCATTCTACTTGCAGTATTCTACTACAAGTAGAATGAATCTCGACCGTTTATTTTAAAGGGTAGATTGAACATTATGAACCAGGGCACAGGGGTGCCATGGCGAGTACAAGACAAGAATGTTAGTGAAGTACTATTAATCAGGACAGCTGAGACAGAGAAGTGCATAGCAGAACAGAATCATGGTGATTATTTGAGAGGAGTAACTGATACTACTTCACAGACAGGAGAGTCAACAGATAACTTCTCAATCCACACAATGTCGACAGAAAAATATTAATTGAATTGATACTTGAATTAGAAAGAATTGATTAGTTAAAATATTGCATACTTACCACTGGTTTGCACGTTACTCTCGGTATAAATGAAATCAACATCACAAAATTGTCTCAGAGCCCTCATGTGTGGGAATTTCATTCCGGAAGTTCATCTCCCTCACCTGCATGGCAGCACAAGCAAAGCTCATGCATGCACAAAGGAGAGGCCCAAATTGCCTTGGCCTCAAATGTTTGCCATTTTCTTTAGAAGAGCACAGCAACCAATACTGAAACGCCAACGCCTAGGTTCAACAAAAGACCCGCAAAGAAGAGGGGTTTCAGATTTTTGAACAAACATGCAGTGGTAGAACAAAATCAAAACGATCCAAGATCTAATACGAAACGTAGAGCAATAGCTACATCACATACAGAGCCAAACAAGAGCAATTTCTTTCAGATTAAACAAAGATCTATGGCACCGCGACCCTAGCTATAGGAAACAAGCCCTAACCTTGCAGAATTCCTGGCTTGATCCATGATGATGCGCAGCTCTCCTGTGTGTGCCCAAAAAAACAGAGAGAAGCAGAATCTTACTAATCCTCCAACCTCAAGACCAGCACTAGCAGTGTTTGCACCTTATCAGATCCTATATCATCTTTTTGGAGCACGATTTACAACAAGCCAAGAATCTGAAATTGATTTTATCTGTGTTTGAAAAGTTGTCTGGCTTGAGAATTATTTTGTTTTGGCTAGGCAAAGGACTTTTATGAACAATATTCTACTATCTCTGGTTGTAAGTTAGGTAATTTTCCTGTCAGATATCTTGGTATTCCAATGCATTTTAGAAAGCTTAGTAACAAAGATTGGAAAGTTATTGAACAAAGAATTGAGAAGAAACTTAGTAGTTGGAAGGGAAAACATATGTCTGTTGGGGGTAGATTGGTTTGATTAATTCTGTTCTTCCTAGTTTAGCTATATTTATGATATCTTTTTTTAATTCTAAAAGGGGTTCTTAAAAAAATGATTATTATATATCAAGATTCTTTTGGCAAGGGGATGATCATAAGAAAAAGTACAGACTTACAATATGGGATATTATTTGTCAACCCAAAGATCAGAGTGGTTTGGGTGTCCATAATTTAGAAATACAAAATAAATGCCTTTTGAGTAAATGGTTGTTTAAATTAATAAATGAGCAAGGGGTTTGGCAAGACTTATTAAAAATAAAGTATCTTTATAATCAGTCTATTACCCAAGTTGATAGAAAACAAGGTGATTCTCATTTTTTGTCAGGTCTTATGAAAGTTAAGAATACTTTCTTAAACATGGATTCCTGGACTCTGAATAATGGGGAACAAGTCAGATTGTGGGAAGATAAATGGCTAGGTAACTTGGCGTTTAAAGGTAGGTATCCATCTCTCTATGCTATTGTTCGAAGGAAAAGTTCTTCAATTGCTAATGTTATGATATCTGTTCCGCTAAATGTTTCTTTTAGGAGGGCTTTAGTTGGTCAGAATCTAGCAAAGTGGCATGAATTGTGTGCTTCTATTGTACATATTCAGTTGAATCAACAGAGTGATTAGATTATTTTAGATGGAACTATCATCAGAATGGCCAATTTTCTGTCCGGCCAATGTATCTGGCTTTAATAAACAATGGTTATATTGTGAGAAATAAGATTCTTTGGAAGCTTAACATGCCTCTGAAGATTAAGATCTTTATGTGGTACATGCTTAAAGGGGTAGTGTTAACTAAAGATAATTTGGCAAGGAGGAATTGGAATGGAAGTTTGAGATGTTGTTTCTGTATGAAGAATGAAACTATTCAGCATCTTTTTACGGAATGCCATTTTGCAAAGTTTATTTGGAGAGCTGTACAGTTCTCTTTTGGTCTTTACCCTCCTAATAGCATATCTCATATTTTTGATGATTGGCTTCTGGGGGTGGACAAGAAAAATAGGAAACTTATTCTCATAGGAGCTTCTGCTATATGTTGGGCTATGGTTGAGTAGGAATGATATGATTTTTGACAAATCACCATCTGTTTCATATATGCAGGTAATTTTCAGGGCAACACACTGGCTCAGGTCTTGAGCACTGCTACAAAAGTGTGATGAAGAGGGTGAGCATTTAAAAGTTGTATGTCGTAATCTTGGGGCAACGGTTATGCAACTGTTTACCAATTTTTGATGGAGATTCACAAACAGAATTCAATAATTGTGTACTCCTTATCTTGGGTTGGTAGGTGTCTTCTTTTTTGCGTGAGAAACTTTTTATTTTGTGTGTCTTGGGTTGGTAGGTGTCTTCTTTTTTGTGTGAGAAACTTTTTATTTTGTGTGCTACTCTGTAATAATTGGCTGTAGCTCGTTGAGCAAAGGCCGAGATATTCTATTCCATTATCTAAAAATTAGATCCTATATATTTAGGGTATGTTTGGGGGAGCTTAAGATTTTGAGAAGTGGCTGGTTGGTAGCCAGTTTCTGAGAATCTGGAAAAGCTAGGTTTTCTAGCTTCTGGCTTCTAGTTTATTTTTTGGATACTACAACTACAGCTTCTCAAAATCTGGACCAAAAGCTGGACTGTTTTGGGAGCTCCCCCAAACAGGGCCAACCTCACTACACCATCTATAACCTGAAAATTCAATTTCACATTAATAGCCAATTAGGGCCAAGTAGTGATTTTGCATAATTATTGTATTATACTTTGCTGCTGAAAGTTTCCTGGGTATTACACATCTTCTTCCCGGGCTGTTCCTGTTTTCTCCTAACTGAGTCATGCATTTTGCACTTTCTGCTATGGTTATAAACTTACAGTGCCACAGTGCTTTACATTATTACCTTTGGCTCTAGGGCAAGAACATGTAGTTTCTTTCAGTCCCAAACAACAATATCACAAATGTATTCTTTTCTAGAGTACGCAAGGAGCGCATCTTTGTATTAAGAGGAATAAATGTTATTTATAGAAGAAATAAAAACAAGAAGGGGATGGGATATATATGGAAGGACCGAAAAACACTAAACTAAGCCTATTCTCGCAGGAGAACTGGGCGACCTAGAGGAAGCAAGGGGTTGGACATTCAACGCCAGAATGGCCGTGTTGGCCAAACACCAGAGTTCCGCTTCAACGGCCATTGCCTTCACAACCTCCGGCCACTATCTGTGTTGTTGGTTGAAGACCCGGTTGAACAAATGTCATAGAAGTAACTGTAAATTGTTACGACAGACCATCCTAACAAACTATTATTACCAGAGCAAAATGGAGCTGCACATATATCTCAACAATTAAAAAAAGTTTCAGACCCAATCGTAGCTATTAAAGCAAACAAAAAAAAGTGAACTAAAGCTGATGTTATAACCCTCTGGCTCACTTCACATGAACAGAAACACGATGTTGTAACCAAATAGTAGTAGTACTTAATTAGGGTGAAAATACACCATCGACTGAACTTTTGATACTAAACTAGGAACAAGTATTGCATGCGGGCCCCATTTCGTCGAGCACATATATATCATGCAACATCGAAAATTAGCAAAAACAAAAGGTTAAGGCAACAATACCTCCCAAATCCAATGTCGAAATGTCTGCGTCTGCGGTGGTGTCAGAGGCACCAAGCCCGGCTGCGATGGCATAAAGAGGACATCACAGTGAGCTGGTTGCCATCATCGCGGAGATGGGAGGAGACCAGATCCAGATGAGTATTCGCACTAGGGAGCGCATCATAGTCATAGGCGCCCAGCTGCAGCCATACAAATAAAACCTTATCGTGCATAGAAACTCTTTAACTTACAGAAATATATCCATGGGGCATGATCAGCATATTATATCACCACGGTCCGGCCGACGTCACCTAGGTTGGCCTCCCCTGCGCCGGCTTTGGTTGGGCCGTCCCCGGCCGCTTCATCTTGGCTGGCCTCCGCCCGGTCTGGGCCGTCGCCAACCTGGGAGGCCGCAGCCAGGCCGCCCACTCCACCCCGCATTCCGCGCCCGGGCGGCCCCTGCCTCCCTCCAGCGCCTGCTGTACCACGCCGCGCCCGCTTTGCCCGAGCACCCGGCGCACCTACACCACCATCCGACCTGGGGATCTTGCCAGTTGTTAATGACCACGTCATGACAACACGCGCCAAGACCGGCATCCGCAAGACCGTTCACCGGCTCAATCTCCATGCCACCCCACTTGCGGATCCTCACTAGCGTGCCGCCATGGAAGAAGAGTACAACACTCTTCTCGCCAATCGCACCTGAGATCTTGTTCCGCGCCCCACCAGCGTGAACGTCGTCACCGGCAAGTGGATCTTCAAGCACAAGTTCCGTGCTGACGGCTCCCTCGATCGGTACAAGGCTCGCTGGGTTCTTCGTGGCTTCACCCAACGTCTCGGCGTCAACTTTGACAAGACCTTCAGTCCTGTCGTCAAGCCCGTCACCGTCTATACCGTCCTCAGCCTTGCCGTCTCCCGCGACTGGCTGGTACACCAGCTCGACGTCAAGAACGCCATCCTCCACGGCACCCTCCAGGAGATCTTGTTCCGCGCCCCACCGGCGTGAACGTCGTCACCGACAAGTGGATCTTCAAGCACAAGATCCATGCTGACGGCTCCCTCGATCGGTACAAGGCTCGCTGGGTTCTTCGTGGCTTCACCCAACATCCCGGTGTCAACTTTGACGAGACCTTCAGTCATGTCGTCAAGCCCGTCACCGTCTGTACCGTCCTCAGCCTTGCCGTCTCCCGCGACTGGCTGGTATACCAGCTCGACATCAAGAACACCCCTCCAGGAGATCGTCTACTGCACCCAGCCGCCTGGCTTCGTCGACTCCACCAAGCCCGACATAGTGTGCTACCTCAACAAGTCTCTCTACGGGATCAAGCAAGCTCCGCACGCATGGTATAGCCGCTTCGCCAGCTTCCTGCCAGTGGCATAGCCAGCTAGGTGGCACCGTGGTCCATGGACCACCTAAAAATTTGAAATTATAGTATATGTGCTAGTTAATATAATAAAAATTGTATAGTGGACCACCATTTTAATTGACATATTACATATAGATGGACCACCTTTACTTTAAATCCTAGCTACGCCACTGTTCCTGCAGTCCATCTGATTCATTGAGGCCAAGTCCAACACGTCGCTATTCATTCTCTGCCATGGGACCGACACCGTCTACCTGCTCGTCTACGTTGACGACATTGTACTGACGGCATCCTCTCGCACGCTTCTTCACTGGACCATCTCCACCCTTCAGGCCGAGTTCTCCATAAAGGACCTTGGTGCTCTTCACCATTTCCTCGGCATGAGCGTCACCAGAAACTCCGCTGGCCTCGTGCTAAGTCAGCGACAGTACTGCATCGACAATCTCAAGCGCGCTGGCATGGCGGACTGCAAGCCCTGCAACACCCCTATCGACACCTCCGCCAAGCTCTCCTCCGACGATGGTCCTCCTATGGCGGATCCCACTGACTTCCGGAGTCTCACCGATGCACTGCAGTACCTCACCTTCACCCGGCCCAACATCTCCTACGCCGTTCAGCAGGCCTGCCTCCACATGCACGATCCGCGTGAGCCTCACCAGGCGGCCCTAAAGCGGATCCTCCGGTACATCCGCGGCTCTCTGGACTTGGGACTCCACATTTAGCGGTCCTCCGCCTTCGACCTCGCCATCTACTCTGACGCCGATTGGGTCGGTTGCCCCGACACTCGTCGCTCCACCTCTGGCTACGTAGTCTTTCTTGGAGACAACTTAGTGTCTTGGTCCTCCAAGCACCAGCACACAGTTTCCCGCTCCAGCGCCGAGGCCGAGTACCGCGCCGTCGCCAACGCGGTCGCCGAGGTCACCTGGCTCCGCCAGCTTTTCCAGGAGCTCCACTCTCCGCTGTCGCAGGCCACTCTGGTCTACTGCGACAATGTCAGTGCCGTCTACCTCTCCTCCAACCCGGTGCAGCATTAGCGTACCAAACATGTTGAGATTGATCTCCACTTCGTCCGGGAACGTGTCACCGTCGGTGCCATCCGCGTTCTTCATGTGCCCACAACATTGCAGTACGCCGACATCTTCACCAAGGGGCTCCCTACACCGGTCTTCACCGAGTTTCATTCCAGTCTCAATGTTCGCTAGCGCCGTTGTGACGGGGGGGGGGGGGGGGTCAGACTTCATATGGCATGTATCTCTGTATCTCTGATTGGCTCCCTTTCCTAAACCTCCCGATCCTGTTTCCATAAATCAGAGTGTTCTACGGAAGGTTGATGCCTATATGTAATACTCTTCATGTATCAATATGATTATCGCGTTGAGCCATATCCACTCTCAATTCCCTCTCGGCCCGTTTGGTTGGGGGGGAGTTTTTAGGAGGGATTGGGAGTTTAGAGGGATGAGGCTATTAACTGTTTTGTTTGGTTGGGAGACATAGGAATTTTGGTGGGATGGGGATGGGGAATTGAGGAATGAACTCCCTCCTTTTCAATACCTGGGTAGGGGTGGTAATTGGGAGGGAATTCCTCCTTTACTTCGCCTAAACAAATCTCAGCTATCCGTTTTCATTAATGACCTAATCTCTAACTAAACTCCCTATCAATTTCCACCACCTCTACCAAACAATAGACTGGGATGAAAAATCAAATTCCCATCTTAATCTCACCATCAATTCCCTCGTGTAAACTCCCAATCCCCTTCCCTCAAGTTGCCAAACAAGCCGTCTAACACTTGCTCCTTCAAAGACCATTATCCCCAAGCATTTCCTCTCATATGGAGTACACACAGACACAACACACAGCCAGAAATTTACAAGGGAGGGTAAATATTGCCATTTATTTATTCCATTAAGATAGATCAACTTACAAAATGTATTGACATCAAACCTAATAGGGAGAGAGGAAGATGAAAACAAGTAATTGATCAAGCCTTAGAGCTTGGTAGGGAGAGGGGAAGAAAACAAATAACTACATGTTCTAGTTGGAGCATGTCTCATGAAGGCAGTGGCCTGGGTGAGCTGAGGAGGTAGTGGCCGCTGGGTAAGCTGACCGCCAACAGTGCATCGAACTATCAAAGGCATCGAAGCAACATTGTTAAGGAAGATAGAATAAAGGCACTTACTTAGGTAAAAAAACAATAAGGAATTTGCAGCATAAAACACAATGTAAGAAAGGAATCAGCGAGAATGAATTAAGTGAATAAGTAAATATGGAAAAGGGAGTTCTCTCGGATGTGGTGCGAAGATGAATGACGGCCTAGCACTGGCTGCTCCTCCATCGCCAACTCCATATGTCCTACTTCTCCTCCATCACTAGTTACTCCTCCATCTCCGGCAACACCTCCCGCTCCTCCTTTGCCAGCCTACTCCATCTCCATCGTCAGATCCTCCCTCACCTTCTTCTCTCACCTATCAGCTGAGGGTGGAGGACTGCTGCAATGCCTCTTGGTGCCGGTCATCGGTGCCCACCCGGCGAGCGATGACGGATGGACACCGGAGAGCTTATCTTTAATCCAAATTTCGCTCGAGGAGGAAGCGTGGCTACTGCTGCTGAGATGAAGTGCGACTACTGCTACCCATCCAATTCACCCCCTCACTCGCCATCGGGAGACGTGTTACCATATCCCAAGTTGGGCTCGAGAAAGCACTGCCAGAAGTTTGGTCAGCAAACCTCGTCGTCAGAGACTCGGAGTAGTTTGTCCTCAATCCAACTTAAGTTGGGCCGTGTTTAGTTCACCCCCAACTACCCCCAACTTCCAACTTTCCATCACATCACATCCAGAACTTTCCTACACACATAAACTTTCAACTTTCCCCAAACTTTCAACTTTTTTCAGGAACTAAACACAGCCTTGGTTGAAGCGTGACCCGGTCTGCCACTCTAGAAAAACCGTCACTTCCGGAATATATATCTGTGACTAACGAGAATTAGAGAGCGGAACTCGATGTCGGCTCGCCGGAGACGCCGCGAGCTGTGGCGAGAGGGCCACGGGCACCCTGTACGCTCATGACCACGTGAATATAGCTGTGACTGACGAGAATTAGAGAGCGGAACTCGATGTCAGCTCGCCGCAGACGCTGCGAGCTGCGGCCGGAGGGCCACGGACGCCCTGTACGTCATGACCACGTGAACGGAGCGGCGTCAGGGAGAATCGTGACTGGAAGCTAGAGAAGCTTGATCAGAGGCGGGGAAAGGGGAGGATTCGCGGAGACAGCGGCAGCAGGAAGCTTTCCATAGGAAACCCTGATCAGATTAGGAAAAGAGAAAACGGGCAGAGGAGAATACGGAGTCGATACGGTCTCCATATTTTATTGTCGATATGGTCTCCCTATTCAATTTATTGTCATGCATAAAATCAACGTGCGGTTGGTGTGTCCGTAACATATGCGTACAGCTTTTAAAAACTATATAGTTAACATACTAATATTTTAATTTCTCTTTTGCAACTTTGAGTATTAGGGTGCTTAGATTTGGCATAAGACTATATATGGATCCAACACCAGCAGAAGTGTTTGTTTTATTAGAATTGTAGTGTTTTCTAAAAGTTAAAATATTTACATATTATTAATTTTATTGTATAAGCAGAAAATACGTATATTTAGAAAATAGTTATAAGGATTTTAGAGTTTGATTCAATCTTAGAAATAAACAAATTGTTTATGTCATTTAGCTTTTCTTATATATTGTTTTTAGTTTCTCGAAACATATAATACGTGGTCACGATACCTGCCCCGAATAATTTGGAAGGAATATTACAAAAAGTATTTTTTTTCCGTCTTTTTAATTTTTCTTTTCCCCCTCTTTTACGTGTTTGCGCTGGTCCGATCACGCACTGATGTGTTGTGTTGCCATGTGCTCCATCTATGCACATGGAGCGAATCTTATTCTCTTTTTTTTTCAGTTCACCGTCGTAACATGTGTGCTTGCCAATTTTATAGATAGGGTTTCTTACCCGACACTCTTTCCACCGTTTGTATCTTGCCACGTGTCGCTCAACTAAAGGATGGTGAGGGTAGCCAATCAACTGGCACGAAACCAACCATCATGAGATAGATAGATAGATTGCAAAGGGAAAGATATTTTTGGAAGCCTCTAGAATCTGGATGTTGTGGCTTTTGTTTGCTTCTCGGTATTCCTTTTCTTATGGATATTCTCTATATTTATCTCAAATAGGATAGATAATTGGGAAGTCTCAAGAAATTGGATTTGTATCTTTTCTTTTGCATATTTTTTCTTATGCATAATTTCCTCAGATTTATCTCAAAATCTAACACCGCCATGAGGCCCAATAAGATGGCTCGAGATGAGCCAGCTTTAGAAAGATAGATACGGTCTCCGTATTCGAAACGTAGTCAGACTCCATATTGGATTCGTAGTTGGTACATTATCTCCGTATTGAGTGGGCTGAGTTAGACCCAAACCTTAGGTGGCAATTTTGGCCCAATTAACTGGCCAAGTTAGTGCCCCTGAGGTTCTTTCCGCCGCAAAAAGTCTACTTTGACTCCCTTAACTAGCGGCCGAATCTGATTCATATCCTTGAACTGCAATACCGGATATCTCGACCCCAACTATTAAAACCGGTGTAATTGAACTCTTTTGGTGGTTTTAGAGGGCGGTTTCACTGACGTGGCTCATATGTGGTGGTGTTGACCTGGTCTTCATCTGACATGGCGCTTATATGGCATTAGAATAAAAAAATATGTGGAACCCATTTGTCATTCACACAAAAAAATTACTATGGGACCCACTGACATGTGGGGCCCGTATATCTTCCTCTCCTTCCTCTTCCTCCTCCCTCTCTCTCCCTTCTCTACCCCCCTCTCTCTCTCTCCCTCTCTACCCCATGTTTTCTTGGCGACAGAGCAAGGGGTACATGGCGCGGCGGCAGGAAGATTCTGGCAGTGAGGTGGGAAGCAGCCGCGATGGGGAGAGAGAGAGCCAAGCACCACGATGACGCCCACCTCTTACGCGGCAGGCGGCAGGGAAGGAGCGAACCGGACGACGTTGTGACGCCTACCTCATGCACAGCGTGGCAAAGGGCAGGACGATTCTGGCGGCAGAAACGGCAATGGCGCGATGGAAGGCATCGGAGGAGACGGTGGACATGCTCCCATCCGCCACTCCTCGTCCCCGCTGCATCTTGTGGGCGGTGTCGTAGGCCACAACCATGGTGGCGACGACGAGGTGAGCGGCGGCCGCGACCGGAAGGGAGCAAGACGAGGAGGAGAGAGGAGTGAGCCAAGCGATGCGGCGGGACTGCCTAGGTGGAGCCGTAACTGGGCGGCCCCAATATGTGCTGGCGAACCGGCCTCGAGTAGAGCGGCGACGACCTGCCATGAGGCGGAGCAACAATGCTAGCACCTCCTGCCTATGTCGTCGACGAAGAGAGTAGTGAGAAGAGAGAAGAAAGAGAAGGAAAAAAGAGAATGCCTCACACATTGAGTCGGTCAATCAAACTAAGTTAAAGAGCCACATCAGCAAAACTTCTCTCCAAAGCCACCTAGGGAGTCAAATTGCGTTTTAATAGTTGTGGGGTCAATATATCTGGTATTACGGTTTAGAGATATGTATTAGATTGGATCTGTACTTTGACGGAGTCAAAGTGAACTTATTCCTTTTATGCGCGTAGCGAGAAACGCCCAGGGGTCTTCCGGCCAGGGGTCTTCCGACTAGCTCCACAAGGTGGTGGGCTGGACGACCTGGGTTCGAAGCCTCACCCCTTCTAATTATTTGATATTAGGTCCTTCCCTAATATTCGTGTTTTTTTTCTTTTATGCATGTGGCAGCCGTGATCGTATGCCCCACTAGATTGCAAAGCGGGTAGTTCGTTTTTCTTTTTTTTTTGTTGAGAAATGTAGTTGGAAACTTTAGGCCTGGCTATGGGCGGGCACCTAGGTTGTGTTCTTTGCCACACACACTTTCCAAACTACTAAATAGTGCATTATAAAAATTTTCTATAGAAAAGTTATTATAAAAAATCATATTAACTCCATTTTCAAGTTTTTTAAAGCTAATAATTAATCATGTGCTAATGAGATACCTCATTTTCCGTGCGGAGAGAAAAAAGATCCCAACCACACATTGAAGCATCTAAGCCCACGTCATTGATTTTTTAATTAATGACAAGTGCTAATTGTGGACTAATTATTCTCTTGAGTTATACATTTTGAGATAGGACCACATGATGTGTAAGCCATAAATGATCACCGAGGACTAAAATCGATGGTGCAAAGCAAAAGGAATGAAGGCGGTAAAACTAGTGGTTTTATTTTAATTGATCGATGAGTTGGGTGATCAAAATTTGCTAGATTTATTTATAGCTTTGCTGTACTATCAAGAGGGGTAATGACCTAAACAAAGAGATAATTAAAATGCCACATTAGGTCATATGCATTGAAACTTGGTTCGTCTATTTTCTCTATGTGCATTTGTCTAACTGAGGCCGGTCTGACCGAGGTCCCAATGCCAGATGTAAGCGGGCCCAGCCTGGGAGGGGCGGGTCGTTACAAAATGGTATCAGAGCCGACTCTCGCGGTTTCACGGGCGCGTGTGTCGCAGTTGCGCAGGCATGGTGCACCTGGGCTAGTGTGGACCCGGAATGGTCACACAGCATGGCACATGCGCTGGCACTGGACACACGGACGTGGCCAAGAGGGGACGTTCCTGGACGGGGGCGTCGATCTCTCTTAAGGGGGTGAGGATGTAACATCCTAGCCCAGGGCTTAATAGGATTAATAAAATACTCATACCAACAAGTTGCATCTTCTTTTCCGGAAGCTATCTCGAAAGAACTTTGGGTTAAGCATGTTTAGCCTGGAGTAATTTCTGCTTAGCCTGGAGTAATTTCGGGATGGGTAACCGATCGGGAAATTCTTCCCTAGTGCGCACGAGTGAGGACAAAATGTGTAAAAAAGACTTGTGTTGGTCTGTGAGGGCAGTCTATGACCTATAAAAGCTGCCAGATGTAAGCGGGCCCGGGGCGGTTTGACCAGCCTACCCATGGCGGTCAGACCGAGCAACTTGGTGTCAGTGCATTTAATGCACTCTAACTAGAAAACTAGTCGTCACAATGTAGGCCGGTCTGACCGGCCACCCGCCACCCCATGGTGGTCTGACTGGCAGGCAACAGAGTTGGGGATTTCGACCCCAACGGCTAGTTTTTTAGGGTTGGGTATAAATACACCCCAACCGGTAGCAAGGGGGTTTTCTTGGCACTTGCTTTATTTGCATACACCCCTTGCAACTACTCTCACACTCTTCTGTGCATGTGTTTGTCTATTTGGTGTGTTTGAGAGTTGATTAACCAAGAGTCAAGTGCATTGCTTCATTGTAGAGCTAGTGTGGCACTTAAACATCTCCGAGCCGGGTCATTACTTGTTAGTCTTAGAGGTTGCCGCCTCCTAGACGACTTGTGGATGTGTTACCCGGTGATCTCTCCAAGGAGCTTGTGGAGAAGGCCCGGTGCCGGTTTGTGAGTGGTTTGGACTTTACCACTTTCGGAATGAAGGAAGAACTACCCCTAGTTATCGAGGCTTGGGTAGTCTACTTCGTGGGTCGGCTCCCACCTTACCCACCCCGTGATGAAGAGAGTTTGCGGTGGCTTCGTGGTTTTGAGTGGTGAAGTTGGGCTCGCCTCAATGGGGATTAGGAAACTCGCGAGTTTCCGAACCTAGGTGAAAAGTTCCTTGTCTCTTGTCTCATTTACTTATTCCATTTATATTTGTGCAATTTACTTTCGTAGAGACATATTTGAACTTATATCACCATAGGATTGAAAAATATAACTTAGTTGCTTAGTTAAGTTTATCCTTCACCAAGCCTAACAAATTAGATTAGTTTTAATTAGGTGTAATTTAATTTTAAATCGCCTATTCACCCTCCATCTAGTCGACATCTCGATCCTACACACATAACAAACACAGCCTATTGGGTGTGTGCACGACGTGCTGTTGACGAAAAATCCGCGCTCGGCCGATGGTGCCAGATTTGTTTTAGCGCGAACTAAGTCGACGAACACAACAACCTGGGAGTTCTGCTTAGCTCCAGCATAGGTGCTAAACTTTGATGGGATGCATGCGTGCCAGTCAGTTTGATCCTGCAACTGACAATATATATAAATTGAAGATTAAATAACCCATCGGCTAGCAAGCCGATGTCGATACCAGCCAATGTCGATAAGATTTTGAACAATTGGCTATATGTCCAATATAGATTCTGACACTTGATTAAATAATGATATAAAGACAATCGGCTGATGATAATGTAATAAAATAATAATATAGTCTAATAGAAATCAATTGGCTAACAATAATATGATAGGATAAAATACTACCTCTGTCCTAAAATAAGTATAGTCATGGATATCCGTGTGCAACGTTTGACCGCCCATCTTATTTGAAAGATTTATGAAAAAATAAAAAAAAATAATCACACATAAAGTATTATTCATGTTCAATAAAAATACTAATCATATTTTTCTTAAAATAAGACGGACGGTAAAACGATGGACATGAACAGTGTAAAACTACACTTATTTTGGGACAAAGGGAGTAATAACCTTAGTAAACAGAATCTCAAGGCAGGTGAAACGGGCTGTAAATTATAGCTAAAATTCGTTTAAAAATTGAATCGGCAAAGAATAGAAAAAACAAAGCCAGGGGTAGAAATGGGAAACGACCCACGGTTTCCAAATTCCAGCATCTCGTCTCTCTTCCCATCTCATCTTGCTTCCCCTCCCCTCCCCACTACCATCTATCTAGTCCCATCCCATCCGCCGCCAATCCGCGGCGGCAGCCGGCACCGGCCTTCTTCCACGCCGGCGGCCGGCACCGGCAGGCAGAGCCTACACACCGGGCCGCCCTCCTCCTCCTCCCCGGACACCGGTACCTGAGGGGAAGAAGCTTCGCAGCTCGGGCTCTCACGCCCCGAGGCGTCCGGAGTTCGATGTCCGTTTGCATCTCATGGATCCGCACCACCTGAACGGCCCCACCGCCGACGACGCTGCCGCCGCCGACGACGACTGGGGTAACGCGCCCCAAAACACACTCTCCCCGAGTCCCCGTCACCCGCGGCGGCCATCTCTCTCTCGTTCTCTCCCTGTTGTTTAAACCTTTATCTAGGCTTGTAATCTTGATGCGCGGGTGTTTTAGGGATGTGGAAGAACTAGAGGTGTGATTTAGTCTGTGCTGTGTTTGTGGTGCCATGGGGCTCAATCAAATCAGACAGCCATAACTAGTAATTACCAATTAGAGATGGCGAGATTTGGTTAACAGTTTTAGCTTCAACGACTAGATATGCAAGTACCCGTAGGTGATTGTAGGTAATTATTACTAATTGTTCATAGTGCCGATAAGGAATTACTCCTATTTAAACTTAATTGTAGGTAATGCAGTGGCTCTGTTTAGTTACGAATAGCTGTTTAATAGAACCTAAATTATGAATAGCTGTTTAATAGAATCTAAATTGCGACTACAATGATAAACGGGTGAAAAAGGTTTGGGAGCTTTTTTTAGTCATCTGCTATACCTCTATTTTTTTACTTCGCAGCCTATAATCTGAGCTGTCAGCCATTCTAGTTACAGACATGTTTAAAGTTATTTAGATTTGTTGTATGAGATTTGTATCACTTAATTTGTTGTCAAAATGATTATACCTTGATATATACCCACTCTAAGTAATCTTGAAGACCATGATAGGTCAGAAAGGTCAACAAAAAAAAGAGTTAGCAGTAAAGAACTATGATGCTTTATCATCAACTCATTCTTTAGTCCTGTTTTGGATAGGGGGATTTGGATTCAAATTTGAACTAACTCTAAAGAAAAACCCTCTCACCCATACAGTCCATTAGGATAATTTAGACTTATTGGTAACAATAAAATTGATGTTTCAGCTAATTCTTTGTTGATGTTCTGTTCTCTGTTTTTTATAGCCATTGCAGACAGTACGGAATCTTACATAGGCTTGATTTTCGCAAAGAAAAAAACTGTGGAGTTATTTTAATGTTGGTGACCTTTAATTTATAGCTGCCTTTGTTGTGATTCCATTGAGCATTTTTTTCTCACTACCTCTTGCGTGATAGTTTTTTCAATAACTTGATCTAAAACTATGAATTTTTCATTTTATTCTTAAACTGCAATTAATCTGCATATGTATTATTTTTTTATCATTTTCATCTCTCATCTCATCCCCATCTAATATCAATAGAATCCAACTTTCTGTCTATCCATCGAACTGTTTCTTCTCCATGTCATTGCTCATTTACCTGCTCATTATTCAGTGCCAATCTGCTCCATCTCTCTCCTTCCTGTCACTATTGTGCCTTACAGATTCATGTGAGGAAACTACACTAATGTAGTGGAAAAACCAAAGATCTAAACAAACTGATGGCATGAATTTTAAAAAAGAAACTAATTCATATCATAGTAGACAAATAGTTCTACATTGGAAAGACTATTTCTCTTAGGAAAAAGGCAACTCATGAGGTGGTAGGGGGATGACAGACTCACCGCCACCACCACTAGGTCCTTTTTATATACTGTAGTGGAGATGAATTTAACTGAACCTCGGTAAGAAAAAAAACATTCAGTGATGTCTGAGTCAAAAGAAAATATTGGTGTTGCATCTCTAGTTACTATGTGACAAAGTTTGGAGTATAGTTATCACTGAAATTGCTAGTTGTAGTTCTTTATCAAAATCATAGCTCCACGAACAGAAAAAATCAAGCATGGTCTTCCAATTGTGCCAAACTTTGTATCTTCTAGTTTCTCTCCAAACCAGGTTCATCAAATAATTACTCAGACCAAAGAGTGACGTATGCTCTATCAATCCATGTTGCTGGGGACACAGGTCAAAGATCTCTTGTAAAGAACTAAAAATGGTTTCATGTGTCTTGAGTGGTTTCGTTTGATAAGTTTTGCAGGTTTTACCTTGAAAATGGTTGAGCTGCACATCTGAAACCTAAATTTTTGGGTTACATTATAAATTATAAAAATGTTAATGCTGCTTTTGATATTTGATGCAGTAGAAACCACACCAGCTAGTCAGTCATGATTAAGAAAGAATGACAAGAGCAATGATGACTAGATGAATTGCCCAGGAATAATAAATGGTTTAATATATGATATTCATTATTGCAGTTTCATATCTAGGATAGGGGAACTGAAATTTATGTTAGTGAGCTCAATGGTTAAGCTATGGTCATGACGGCATGTATACAGATGTCAGGTGAGGACTCCTTTATCGTCGGCGCCAGAACAAATGTGGCAACAATGACGCAGCACAAATTCAGGATTAGGTTGAGTTAGTTTTATCTTTCTGGGCTTGTTAGTTTTCAGTTGAGAATAATGTGGCCGGCAACAGCATTGTATAAGCTGAAGATCGGCCTATTTTGCTTAGCTTGAAGATTAGGTTATGCTGAGCTTGCGTCCTGCCTCTTCCACGCAGTGCCTATGATGGCTCCGCCACGCCATCGAGGTCCAGGGCCACATCTTGTAACCAGCTTCAAATATAGTTTATGTTGCGTTCCCTCATCTATTATACTAGCCCGTGACAATAGAAGCCATAATGAGGCACATTAGACAGGACTAAACTATACATTACTTGAATGGTATGGCACAGTGGCACAGATTCCAAGTTTCTAGCCAAGAAGTAACAAGTAATACAAGGAACTGTATGTCAACTCATCCAAAGATTCCTTGATGTGGACTGACATAATGTTGGACAAACACAACTAATCCATCTCATTGTCCTAGGCTATAGCCAATGGCACGTTTTAAAGTCACCAACATAAACACATTTGAAATTGCTCTTACAATATTTATTATGCCGTTTCAATTGTACCTAAATGCCCTTTTAGACATCAGATCTCACAGGAACAATAGTTAGATATTCCCATGAAAAGTAGAGTTAGATAATATTTTGCGGCTTTGCAAAGATAATTGATAGGCAAGATGATGAAGCAGTGTAGCATTTGACTAAATGTGGAAATATGGGCTGCATCTCTAATTTCTATGCCTCCTACCCTGAAGCTGTTCTTTCCACTCCCAAGATTCTGCTTTCTAGATCTCGTTACTAGTTGCATTTGTTTTCTTAGTTCTCTTATCAGTTAGGTGATTTCTTTAGGCTGATTTGGTTGCTTAAGTTCATTTGTCTTTGGATTTCTCTGCACCCCTTTGTTTCCAGGCTTCTTTACGTCTTCTTTGTCAATTGCTCCTGACATTATTATACTTTCATTTGGAGGATCAATCACCAGTTCAGTATTGAGGAAAATGTTCTTACATGTGTGTAATGTCACAGATAATGATGGCTTTGTGATACCAAGCTTGAGTGTTGAAGAATCTGATCTTGGTGATTGGGAAGCTGCACAGGTTTCTCATCCTCAACCACCTCCAAAGGTCTCTTTCACATCACACTATTCTTTTGTTTATCCCTTTACCAAAGCAAAATAGCAAACACAGGCTTATCTTTATTTCCTTGCGAATTGAACAAGGTTCAACCACACTGTACGGTGACAAACAGACTGTGCCATGCTTTAGGAAACATACCTGCCCCAACAGAAAGTAGAGTAGGATGCAATAAGACCACTATACTTTATAGAGCAGCTTCAAAGCTAAACTCTGACCATCACTCGTACATAATCACCATGTATTTGTCTTTACTTTCCCCCAACTTTAGATACGATAATCTTTTTTCCCCCCCTACAGGCTACCAAGGATACCGAGAAGATATATCTTGGACCGCACGGCGCACCACCATCTCGAGCAAAGAAGCAAGAGGACACTGCAGCAGCTGCCACTGGGTACCGCGACAAGAGCAAGGTGAAGGAAGCTGATCAAAAGGTGCTTGGAACTGGCCGGGACAACAAAGGGGGCAACAACTTCAACCGCTACAACAATGCTGGCCACCATGTCAAGGAACCCTACAAGAGATCCACTTGACCTTCTCCTCTCCACTGAGGCTTGCTCCCTGTGAAACTTTTCTCTCTCCTATATCAACACAGCTTGACGAAGCCAAATTTACGCGATTTGTCAGTGTGATGGATATCATTGCTGGAATTAGGACAACCTATCTTGCAGCGGCATGTATACCTGAACTGTGGCCATGTACGTACCGTCTGTTTGCTACTCTGGGCTGGAGCAATGCGTTTGCTGATTTTCTTTCTGGAAAAATATGTGTTGTTCTGGATGTCGCCGACACTACAGGTATCTGGAGCATTACAAGGCAGATCCATGTCTATTCCATTTATCATTGCCATGATTAATGTGCCTAGTACATCATGGTCGTCATCTCTACCATTGTCACATCTCACTTGTTATTTTTTGGAGCTCTTCAATTTTGGGCGATGATTATGGTTGCCAGACGCCCAGACCGCAACGCACGGATGGGATGGTTGTACTCTTGAACGTCATCGCGAAGGTTCCCACATGAATGCTTTGAGGTTTTGCATCCCTCGATTTTTTTTTTGAGGGGTAACATAACATCCCTCGATTTTTGGTTGACAACAAATTAACACACCAGTCTATCACACAAGGGTAGTGACAAGCTTAAGCCGTACCCCTCCGTCCCATAAAAAAATCAATGTTATCTACGAATCTGGATATATATGTGTCTAGATTCATTGCTAGAATTGGTTTTTTTTTTGACGGAGTAGTATGCTTTAGTTCCGTAGAGCAGGCACAATAGCAGACTATAAGCCAACCATAAATATATTTCGAGGAGATAAAAGATGAGAGAAGCAAATATATTTCGAGGAGATAAAAGATGAGAGAAGCGGGCTACAGATTTATAGGTAGCTTTAAGATACATGTGCATATGACAGGTGGAACCAAATATTAATTGTGTAGTATATGTTTATAGATTATTATTGTATGAATTGGCTATTAAGTTGACTATAGATGATTTGGAGGGAACATTTGGCTATACTATTAAACTTTCTCTTACTACCGGCTCCAAATCATCTCGTCAATTTAATAGCCGATTCATGCAATAGTTTCCTAATCCCTTCCCAGCTCCTGTGCTTGTCTCGCGTGGAGCCCACAAATGCGTGGCCCATTAGAAGCAGGCCTGGTGCTGCATCCATCGCCTTAGAGCGTGGGTGTAGTCGGTGGCTAATTAGTCATCGGCTCACACTCTCTCTCTCTACTAATTTTTCTACCAACTTAGCATATTCGGCATCATGCATGCAGTATCACCCGCTAAAACGTTTTATTGTACTTGCTCTTATAAACAAATTTCCGTCTCCTATTTGCTATGTGAAAGCTAATCCGCTGTTACCACACTATTGAAGCACATTAGAGGTGATTAATTAAGCCCCAAGCACAGCTGTTACAATCATGTTAGAAGCTGTAACCTTTGCATAGGTGTACATGATAGCATCAGAGATGGGTGTACATACTACATACAAAAGCAGCGGTCGTTGAGCAACGCAGAAGACGTGTTGGATCGCTCGCTTGTAAGCGAAGGTTTTTGGGTACTATACACACACAGTCCAGCTACATGCATAGGTTTGTTGGCTGCTGCTACAAGTGCGAGATTCGTACAGTTTGGTTGAAGCTTTTCATCATGCAGGCTGTTGATGGTCTGGTGCTTTTGTGTGGTACACACACGCAGAAATTTCACTCCAATTTTGTGGCAATTTTTGAAAACCATTTAAACTTGCTCTCAAATTTTAAAAAGTTCCTAGCTTTTTCAAAGGAGAGGCCGCATCAACGGTAAAATTTGCAGAATTCATGTATGTCTTCATCCGAGAGCGAAACGGCACCGGCACATCAAATCGATGCTACGTCAGGCTTTGACACTAACAATAGCTAGCTAGTAGTAGAACAAATGCACCGATCTGTAATTATGTACTCCTGCATAAATATGCACTAGGCATAGAACAAAGTTAATTAATTAATCGTAACGACAAAGATAGATTGGTATGTTAGGCTTAAAGATAATAATTAGTGCCCAACAACACACACCCCCAGACCGCTCCCCATGAAAGCTGCATGCCTACTGGCTACTGCACCAATCCAATCTTTAACTAATACTCCTTCCGTCCCAAAATAAATACAGTTTTACACTATGTATGTTCAACGTTTGACCGTTCGTCTTATTTAAAATTTTTTTATGATTAGTATTTTTATTGCTATTAGATGATAAAATATGGATAATACTTTATGTGTGACTAAATATTTTTAAATTTTTCATAAATTTTTCAAATAAGATGGACGGTCAAACGTTAGGCACGGATATCTACGGCTGCGTTTATTTTGGGACGGAGGTAGTACTTACTATCATGGAACCAATTTTCTCTTAAATAATTCTCCCATTCTTTTTCGTAATTTTATTCTTCTATTTGATGTTCTGGTGGTTATCTTCCTAATCCTACTAGCTACTAGCATCCACTCCACAGGTCAACACTAGTAGTAGAATTGGTCCATTGACGTCAGTGCCCACTACAAAGATTTTGAAGTAGTGCTTATCATAATTTAATTTGTCAGCTTGATGGGTTGCTCAATGGCAGTTACTTTAATTCAGGGTGGCAGATGAACAGATGATTGCGTGTACATGCTTTTCCTGTATCTCGGCATTTTTGTCTCCATAACCCGCGTTTGATCCAATCTTATCTTATTCGATTATGTCTAATTAAGGGTTCAACCAATTATGCTCTGATCATTTCATCAACGGTTGATATAGCCGTGGGAAAAAGGAATTATGCAACCATTAACAGTAAAACTTTAATTTATATATGTTCTAGTTGTTTAAAAGTTGAAAAATAAACAGAAACCTTAAAATTAACTCTAAAATTAAGCTCTATAATTTAAATTTTATTTTCAAGATTTTCATTAGCATGTTTTTTCAAACTGTTAAACGGTATATTTCGTGCGAAAACCTTCTATAGAAGTTGCTCAAATAATTAAACAAATACATTTTTTAATTCTTTATAATGGAGTCATATTAAATTTATCATATATTTCTCATTTCATGTGTGGCTATTGGCTAATTAGCCATTTCCCGCCTCTGTTTAGAACGAGCTCTTGTATTGAAGCCTACATGGATAACTTACGGTACATCCTAGCCATGGGGACATATTAATTTCGGCATCGTACGGTGGATAGACAACATATATACTTCCTCCGTTTTCCGTTTCTATATTATAAGACTTTCAAGCATTGTCCACATTCATATAGAAGTTAATGAATCTAGACACACATATATATCTATGATTCATTAACATATACTCTATCCGTTTCTAAATATTTGACGCCGTTGACTTTTTTAAATATGTTTAACCGTTCGTCTTATTTAAAAAATTTATGTAATTATTAATTCTTTTCCTATCATTTAATTTATTGTTAAATATATTTATATGTATACATATAAAAGTCTTTGAATAAGACAGACGGTTAAACATGTGCTAAAAAATTAACAGTGTCAAATATTTAGAAACGGAAGGAGTATATAAATGTGGACAATGCTAAAAGGTTTTATAATCTGAAACGGAGGCAGTAGTTCGAATTGTGTCTCGTTCAAAATAAAAAAAAAACACCCAAAAGAGCCGTAGCCGACATGTATAAAGCTCCGGCTCGTACTACGTACACGCAGCTGGTTGTATGTAACGGGCGAGACGAAGGCGATGGCCTATCTTGATCTGTCTCCGTGTACACGTGGCCTCTGAAATTTACGCTTTATAGGGTGGTTTAGCGTAAACTAATCATGCGCAATGATGCGTGCAGCTGCGCGGCCGCGTGCATCCGCTGCGCTGTGCTGCCATTTCTCTTCAGCTTAAAAAGCGAGCCTATACCATTTCCTCTCTCTCTTGTTGTCATCCTCCTCATCTCTTCTTCCTCCCTCGTCTCACCAACAGCGAGGTGACTGAGAGAAGCTAGCTTGGGAGAAAAATCCATGGCAGGCAAGGTAGGTACCTGCAAGTTAACTCCCTGATGTATATTATTATGAGTTGGTGGTTGCCTTCCTCTTGTGGATTTCTTGATTTAATTTGCTGCAAATTTGCACTGTCGTCTATCGATCGATCGGTTTGTGCGTTCCAAATTCAGCTCTGCAATGGCGGCTCTCTGTGCCAGTAGGCAGTAGTACTTGCCCAGTTCATCTTCTTGTTCTTCCATGGATAGATGATATACAGTAGCATACTTACAGCTGAGGCAGAGTGAAGACGTACAACCTCTCGTCCAATATATAATTAATTAAATCTCTTGTGTGTTTTGTATTTCGATTCGATCGACTCATCTTGGTTGGGAATTCCGGCAGTTATCAACTTCTGATTCCACAACTAGAGTATCAGGTTCAGTTTGAAGTACTGTATGTATGACCGTGTGAGTGCTTTTTTGTCGGGACAGCTTAAAGGATAATGGCAAGTGAAGTAGAGAGCAAGCAAACCGACACTTTTTTTTCTTTCTTTCTCCCTCTGTTTGTGCTGCGCTTTAAAGATAAATTGACCAACAACCTAACTGCACATCAGGGGAATGGATATGTGTGGCTCGTGCAATGCAAATCAGCTGTAATCCTCAATCAGTTTTGAGTTAGCTATAGCTAGGATTAATGCTCACTGATGTAGTGATGTCTACTCCTCTGCTTCTATAACCTTCAAAGAAAGGGAAAAAGAAACTCCTCTGCTTCTGTAACCTTCCCAAAAAAAAAAAATTCTTCTACTTATCTTAAAGAATAGTAGTACCATCATAGAACTCTATACTTTCAGACAGGTTAAAAGGGCTAATTAAATTGTATCTTACTTCTCTTTGGACATGATAGTCTAGTGTTCTTGTTACAGTGATTAATCACCCTCATATGTTTGTGTCGTCATACTTACAATTTGTGTCTCTGCTTGGTTGATCTCACCTCAGATGTCTACAATTGTGATGATGGTGGATCTTGAATGTGACAGATGCTACAGGAAGATCAGAAGGGTCCTCTGCAAGCTCCAAGGTTAGTTCCCAAATTAATCACACTGTAATTTCTTGATCCATGAACTGGCCTAATTAATCACTGTGTGTATGTAGATAAGGCGAGCATCAAGGCCATCTCGTACGACGAGAAGAACAACACGGTGACGGTGGCGGGGCCGTTCGACGCCGACGAGGTCTCTGACAGGCTCTGCTCCAGCGCCGGCAAGGTCATCACCGACATTCGCGTCGTCGGTGGTGCCAAACCTATGCCAGGCGGCGGCGCCGGTGGCGCCAAGGCGCACGCCAACAAGCCGGCCGGGAAGGACGGCGGCGCAGGCGGCGGCGGCGGCGGAGGAGGAAAGCCGGAGATGATCAAGAAGCACGTCAAGTTCGAGATGGCGGACGACATGGACGACCACCACCACCACCACGACAACAGGAAGCCGAAGGTGGTGACGACCACCAACCACGCCGCCGGCGCCCTCGCGCGGATGGAGGGCCGCCGCGCCGAGGCGCCGAGCATGGCCATGGCGGCGGCGATGGCGCCGGCGCCCATGCCGATGACGGTGCAGGCGACGGCCACGCCGTCCATCTGGCCGGCACCGGCGCCATCGGCGCCGGCGCCGCTGGAGTGGGGGCACAGCGCCCCGACGTACGGGGCGGGGTGGGCCCCGCCGCCGGCAGGCGGCTACTACGGCGGCGGCGGCGGCGGGCCCATGTACTACGGGCAGCCGCCGCCGCCGCCGGCGTACGGGTACGGCGGCCGGAGCCCGTACCAGCCGCCGTACTACGACGAGGAGCCGGCCGGCTGCAGCGTCATGTGACGTGACGAACCAAAACCGATGAGGCCACGAGTCTTCTTGTGTGAAAAAGGAAAAAAAATTATGTGTATGCATGATCGGTTCGTTTATATCATCATGTGTAAATTTGAACAAGAGAATGCTAGCTGAGTACCATGTGTGTAGAGTTACTGTGTAATGTGATGTTTTCAACTTGGTGTATTTATGATGATGAAAACAAGTATGCAATCAGGGTTTCTTTTAATTTAAAGCTGTATCAGATTTTGACTTTGTACAATGTTTTATTTAAAAGAGTGTTCTTTTGTGCTAATGAAACGGAATGCTGATTGTATGAAGTATTTGTGACAATTATTCAAGGGCACAAACCAATCGATGGACTATTAAAAAGTTAAAATGGAATTAAAGCATTATCTAGTTAATAAGAAAAGATTTTGTAAAAATCGCAAATTAATAACAAACACGCCGCCATGCCACTTTCCTAGAACAAATGAAAATTTTTACGGTCTTTGAGGGATAACAAGAGGTACCTAAATATGGAACCTTATAGTACCGGAGTTTACATTAGAAAATATGATACCTTCCAATAACTTCTCAACGACTGTAAAAACTTTTAAAACAAACTGGTTACTACTTTGAACTACCCCTATATATTTCAAGTACTCCCTTCAGTTACAAATAAATACATCATTTAAACTCCATACCGTTAATAGGAGATAACTTTGACTGTAATTATATTTTTAACATGGGTTTTAGGCATATGAAAATAACATGACCAAAAATGTTGTAACCAAAGCTTTTGTAATATTATGGTTTGTTTATGAAACTATTCAGATCTATAAGATATAGTTAATGGTTCAAATTATATGGGGAAAAAATATGTAGTGAAAAACTAAGAAAAATGGATGTTTAAGATTCGTCCATATCATCATGAGAGTAAATCTACGAGTAAAATCTTTACTCGTGATGACATGGACAAATCTCATATTTCTATTTTTTATTTAATGGTAGTTTTCAGGTTTTCAATATATATATATAGTTTGTACCACATATTTTTTTCCCAATTATGTGTTAATGACGTCTAAAACATCACTTATTAGTGTCTTGAGTGAGCATGTTTTTTTAAAAACAAATCTTGTAGGAAACAACTCAAATTTAATATGAACGGCCTCAATCAAACCCTAATTGAAGCCCAATCCAAAAATTTGGGCTTTTTTTCTTTAAAAAAAAAACCTTGCTCCAATCGTTCCCTTATAAGTGTCTCAAAATTGGAATCAGAATCCCCTTCTCCTTCTTTCTCGTTCTTCATAAGTGGGGAGGCACTCGTTCACAATTTTTGCACAGCAAAGGAAGAGGATGACACGTGAGAAGAGATCGTGCGTAGGGAAGGTATGGTGGAGCGATTTCTTTTTGTGTTTCTGTTGATACTAATGGGCGGGTCTTTTTTAAGTTAATTTTAAAATATCTTTTGGAGAGATTAATATTTTCACACCTAAAATTATGTTTAGGATTAAAAAAATAAATTTTAGGGATGGAATTTTGGGTGCTCTCGGAAACAGGTCGAGAGGAGGGGATTGCGACTTAATTTGCCAGGCTGTGTATGGGCTGCCTGCCAACCTGCTGTTGATGTTGGGCTGCTTGGTTCCTGCAGCCTTGTCTGCTATGCTCCCAGACATAGCCCAGCCCAGCCCGTAACCCTCTGTGGCCCCGAGCAGGCGAGCAGCAAATTCCTAGAACTACATTGCCAATCGAATCAAGAGGACAAATTCCTAGTAGCTTTGTTCGAAACTTGAGGCACGGAGAACGAAATGTGTATATTTAAATATAAAATATTATAAACTTAAAATTAGATTTATTTATTGTTTTTAAAGAAAAATTTTTAAACACGAAACGCGTATGCTCACGATAAATAAGAAAATAGGCGAACTTATGTTTAGAATTCGAAACATTTAACTTTTTGTCACTTTAAGATGCGAAAATTAATTATTTGTCACTCGTTGTCTATAACATGTGGGCCATCGTGTGTCTTTGACATATGGGTTCAGTGGTAAATCATTTATCATTATTAAATAATAGTGACAAATAATTAATTATTCCTTAGAATTCAGCCCAAATCTTTGTATCGATCTGCAACAGGCATGTGTATCCATGGTCTCCTTGGATACATGCAATGATGCAAATGCACCAAACATCTGTATGGTCAGGTTCATCAAAGTCAACCCAAGTCGACGCTACTTAGCTATATCTATCTGCCGGGTCTCTCAAGTAATTGGACTAGTGCGCAGATTTTTTTTCCTCCTCCTAACAAAAGACAGAGAAAAAAATTAACTAGGAAATCGACCACGTGTAAATGTGCTAAAACACACACGACTGCTCCAGTATATATCTTTAGGGTTGGCTATGTCTTTCTCGAATCTCGAACAGTGGTTTTTGCAATTCGATTGTTTTTTTTTTGTCTAATTCGCTGGGCATAATGTATAACTATTTCCTTTTGGAACGTATAAAAAACAGGAATAAATTAAAAAAAGATTGAGGTGCCATAGCTTATCGGATCCTTATTATTCATAAAACATATGATTGATTTCAAATATGTTGTTTGGATAATAATTAAGGGAAAGAGTAAAGGAATTCGGAGTGAGAAAAGATATGAAACAAGTTTTCATAAAGTTGGACCTTGTGTTAAAAACCCTCCAAAATTCATATAAATTGAGGCAATCTATAGAAATAACCTGGGAGTTTAGTAGTGTCACTCTTTTGTTCCTAAAGGGTCAAATGATTTATTTTTGCATATGATTGAAATCCTAAAAGAAAGAAAGGAAAAGAAAAATGTTCCAAGGAATGCTTCACATCGTCCATTCAAGCACCATCGAGTTAGGCCTCGCGTTGCATTACATGTAATTGAAAATTCAGGCAGGGATTGTTTGCATCCCCATCTATTAACTTATTAAAGTGATAGAAAAAAATGAGCATCCACGTTCGCTCTCACGGTCTAGAAAATCTCATATTGATCAGAGAAAAAGAAAAATAGAGTCCATATAGAAATACAATTTAGAAATAACTGAACTTTAGAATTAAAAAATAAGAAATATTAAAAAAGGAGACTAGAGTTTATATAGATAATTTAGAAATAGCTGGAATTTAGAATTAGAAAATAAGGAATATTGTAAGATGAGACTAGAGTCCATACCGATATACAATTTAGAATTAATGAAAAATCAGAATTAAAAAAAAATTAAAATTAGGTTAGAGTCCATATATAAATACAATTTGGAAATAACAAAAAATTGGAATTAAAAAAATATTGAAAGAAGATTATAGAGTCCTTATAGAAATACAATTTAGAAATAACTGAAATCAGAATTAAAAATAAATAATATTAGAAGAAGAGTATACCTTCCATAAAGAAATACTCTTAGGACGTCCGGAGGGAGTACAATTAAGAAATAATAGACATTCCAAATTAAAAAATAAGAAATATTAGAATAAAAGTATATTTTAATAATAAATTAAGAAAATACATATACTATTATATAAGAGAAAACATAATTATGCTAGCCGCGTAATCTGTGCGGGTCGCCATGCTAGTTGAACTTAAAAGAAAAAAGGCAATCTAACAAAAAAAACCTCACTTCCTAGTTTAGAAAATAATTATTGAAGTTAGATTTGTGTAGTTCTAAAAAAAAAAAGATTTATGTCGCCCTCTAGCCAATTAAACCATATGATCTCATTTCTTTTTCTTTAACTCCAAAATACAACTTTCTCATTTCCTATTGTGCACGTTTTTTAAGCTAACGGTAATTCTTGCTCATATAAACCATAGGTCGTACACATGTAGGACCATAGATATGTTTGTATTGTCAATGTTGGGTACATCCATGGATGCAAATAAGAGCTCGCGTGCTAGTTTATTTTTCATCTGCTGATAAAAGATAAATAAAAAATATAGCTATAATTGTGGTTTAGCATACCGCAAAGTTTGAAAAACTGTCATGATTGTGTCTCACGTTGATGTGATATCATGTTATTTAGTGCCGTTTTAAGGTCTACAACGAATCGACTGATTCCTGTATTATCAAACAGCAAATGGACTGTGTGCAATTAATCATATATGGACTCTTGCTGGACAATCCCACATGAAGTGATACTAAAAAGAAAAAGGCAATTAATGTGAAATAAGATGTGAGTTCACTCACTTTTAAATGCCACTTTGTTATTCATAGTATTTTTTGTTTCTCATGACAGTGAATTTACTTGCTTTGTGTATTTTGCTTGGGATGCTCTGTTCGTTATTGCCAATTAATTTGTCTCTAATCATCCTTAAATAGGAGATCAAAATTGGGACCAAGTTCTCATTCGGCCATTCCAAAACTAGGCGGTTAGGTTTTAATTTCATCAGTGAACAAAATCCAAAAAGTTTGTACAGTGATCATGCAGCCGGTAGTACTGTACAAGTACAAGCACTATTAGTTTCTCCTACAATTCTTTTTTTTTTCTCCCTGGAAAGAGAGGGAAAAAAGAAAAAAAGTTTTTTTTTATTTTTCTAAACCTTCATCATGACTAGCTGTAGCTGGAGGCTCTCCATCTGCATCTTCCTCTTTGTGTTGGCGATGAACTCCTCGAACCTCCTGTTCATGTCGTCCACATCGTCGTCGTCGTCGCCGCCGCCGCCGCCGCCTCCGCACTGGTCGAAGGCTTCCTCTTCGTCGTCGGCTCGTCCGTTTGTGTCCTCGCCGGAGTAGCGATGGTGATCGGAGTCGGGGACAGGGGAGCTGATCTTGTTGGCATCATCATTCACCACGACGATCGCTCCCGCGGAAACATGATCGTCGTCGTCGACGAGGCCGTCGTAGCTCTGTTTCTCCTCCCCCGCCGGCGGTAGCGCGATTGGCGGCGGCGCCATCGTCGTCGCCATGGCCGGCTCGTGGCGCTGTGCTGGACGACGTCGCCGCCGCCTATCGCCATCGCTGCCGTCGTTCTCGTCGTCAACGTGCAGCACGTCTACCACGGCGAGCTTGCTCGGGCGCCAGACGACGACGGCGGCGCTGCTCCTCGGTCGTTGGGGCCGGCGGCGAGAGGAAGCAGCAGAACTCGCGGCGACAGGTGGTGAGGCGGCGTCGTCGGCGGCGGCGGCGTGGTGGCGAGGCGGAGGCGCAGGCGCAGGTGGTGCGGGGCAGGCGAGGAGGCCGGCGTCCCTGAGGACGAGGAGGAGGATGGCGTTGCAGAGCAGGATCATGTGGTTCCTCGGGCTGAGCAGGCCGAGGAGTCGCGCGCAGGCGTCGAACAGCGTTGCGGCGGTGGCGCCGGCGGAGAGATGGTCGGCGATGGCGCGCGGCTGGTGCTGCGAGAGGAGGAGGAGCGGGATGATTAGCGTGGAGAGCAGAGCGGCGCTGGCGACGACGGCGGCCTTCCCCTCCATCGTCGATCGATCGATGCAATCTGCAGATGGATGAGCACTACTCGATCGAGCTGAGCTGCCGAGGCTAACTGCAACTGTGCTCCCTTATATATGGTACTCCTAATAGTATAGAGAAAAACAAAATATTCCTTGAGATTGTTATTAGTAATAGGAATAGTATAGTGAAGACTGAGGAGACGACTGATGAATTTTATTTTTTTCTAATGAAAGATTTCTGAAAGCGACGACTGATGAGTTGGGTCGGGTGAGAGAGCGAGTCCGAGTCACACAACTCAAAGTCAGACTAGAGTCGAGGACTCCAGTGAGCGCGTCCACGTCTGGGTGGGTCCCGGTCCCGATCAGCCAAGTCTAGTGGGCCCACCGGGCGCAGGAGCTGGACTGCTGGAGTGGAGTCTTTTCTGGCGAGGCCGCCCGGGAAGGGAAGGAAGACCGGACCAAGTCCACGTCCACGGAGGGAGAGCAGCCGGTAGAGTAGAGCACAGGCTTCGGCTTCGCATCACACACATCACATGGCAACGCGGCATGTTCGCTTGCCGAGGTCAACCCACGGTCTTCTCTCTAGGCTCCACGCACCCTCAAGCGAGAGACCATCTTTTTTCTCAATCCTACTTCCGCTTCGGTAGATTCGTATATACTCCCTCCATCCGTATGAGAAATAGATAAAATTAAATAGAAAAAAAACTACAATTGATTCAGAAGTGGAGGTAGGTAAAAAAATTAAATGGTGGAGAGTTGTCATTGATTGAGAAAAGAATATTGATGAAAAAATTATTATATTTTGATACAAACCTTGCTATAAGCTGTTATATTTTGTGACACAGGGAGAATGTCGGTTTCAGTTTCAATTTAATTGTCGTTTTAGCATTTAAATTATTATCGTTCTCGTATTAAAGTATTTTTTTTTACTTGGTAACATTTATCAATGCAGTCATACTATACTACCTTAGGCTCAGTTTGTTTCCCCTTTTCCCAACTCCCCTTTCCTCGTTTTCTGTGCGCACGCTTTTCAAACTACTATTTTGGTGCATTTTTTTGTAAAAAGTTTCTATACGAAAGCTGTTTAAAAAAAGAAAAAGTACGAATTACCCCCTGAAGTATTGGGTGAGTACAAATTACCCCCCTAAACCTGAAAACCAGTCATTTTTCACCCTCAATTATCGATACCGAATGAACCCCCCAGCAGCTTTGTAAGCAGTTTTGGTCTACGTGGCAGTCCGATCAGCAAGTTTTTTATTGAAAAAAGGGTAGGGCCCACCTGTCAGATATATCAACTCTCTCTATCTCTTTCCCTCTCACCCCCTTCTCTCTCTCTCTCCCGTTAGATGCAGGCGGCTGTGGCTCACGCGCCGGCGGCAGCGGGCGCCTCCTTGGCCTCCCTGAGACAGCAGAGCGATGGCCAGAGCGGCGGTGGTGGCAGGCCACAGGTAGAGCAGTTGTGGTGGCAAGCCGCAGGCAGAACGGTGGGGCGAAGCAGCAGTGGTAGAGCGGGACGGGCGGAGCGGCAGCGGCCGAAGCATGCCGGCAATAGCAGGGCGGCCGGAGCGGGGGAGGCCAGAGAGGGAGGAGGTGAGGAGGCCAGGGAGCGAGCCGAGAAGGGAGGAGGCCGGCGAAGGGGCGGTGAGGCCGGGAGAGTCGTCGGAGTCATCCCCCCGCCGCCGTCGTCGTCGTTCGAGCCGCTCCCGCCGAAGTACGACGAGCCCAACCATCCTCGTTGCTGCGACAACCACCTCTGGCCCGACGACGACCGCCGTGCCCTGCTACTCTTCCCCGACACCTACTCGCTGGGATCTGGCTGGAGGCAACGGCCGCGGGGGAGTCCGGCCTCCTCGTCTCTCAGCCTCCCTACACCCCTCGTGTTCGAGCTCGTTCGGGGAGAGGAGCACCGTGCGGCGCGGCGCAACGGCGGGGGAGAGGAGAGAAGCGCCGCCCGCCTCCTCCTCTCGGCGCGCTCGCCGCATCCCCTCCGCGGGCGCTCGCCGGCATCCCAGCCTGTCTCGCTAGCCTTCCCTCCACTGTCCCCTCCTCTCGCCACCCCCGAGCTCCGTCCTATGCCGTCCCCTCCGCCCCCTCGAGCTCCGCCGTCCCCTTCGTCGCCCCGTGCTCTGCCCGCCGTCGTCCTCGAGGTGAGGGAGGGAGAAGAGAGAGGATTTTGGAGAGAGATAGAGAGGTGTGGTGTAAAAGAGAGGGTGAGAGACTGACATGTGGGGCCCACTAATTTAAAAAGAAAATAATTGCTGACTGGACTGCCACGTAGACCAAAACCGCTTGCGAAGCTGCTCGGGGGGGGGGGGGTGGGGGGTTTCGTCCAGTATCGATAGTTGAGGGTGAAAAATGACTGGTTTTCATGTTTAGGGGGTAATTCGTACTCACCCAATACTTTCGGGGGGTAATTCGTACTTTTTCCTTAAAAAATCATATTGTTCCATTTTTGAAAAAAAATTAGCTAATACTTAATTAATCACGTGCTAATGGATTGCTCCGTTTTCCGTGTGAAGGAGTTTGGTTCCCAACCATCCCAAACAAACGCAGCCTTAGTCTTAAAACAAAACTATTTTAAACTCGTGTGAGAATATTCTCTCGTTATTTGAATATCATTCAAATGGATATGAAATTTTTTTAAAAAATATTAACAAGATATATTAGTATGTGATAAATTATTCCACAAATATGCAAGGTCAAATTTAAATTTTACAAGTTGCAACAAAAAAACATTAAGTTTTTACGTGAATTTGTATAGTTGTTTGTTTGGATTCGTGTAGAAAAAATATAATATTCCAAGGACGGATGTTCTCCGTAGTAATTAATAATCCCCGTCCTAGAATAAACCAACATGATATGACATATACTAGTAGATTTATTGTATTTGGACAGTACGACGTTTGCTTACTTTGGAACGGAGGAAGTATGTCACACCTTCTATCTCAGTGTAACATCTGCTTACGGGGTGTTTAGATCCCACCCCAAAATTTTACACCATGTCACATCGAACATTTAACACATGCATGAAATATTAAATATAGGCTAAAAAACTAATTGCACAGATTACGACTAATTTACGAGACGGATCTTTTAAGCCTAATTGCTCTATGATTTGACAATATGATTTTACAGTAAACATTTGCTAATAACGAATTAATTATGCTTAATAAATTCATCTCGCGGTTTATTGACGGATTCTGTAATTATATTTTTTATTAGTGCCCGAACACCTCATGCGACACCCTATATAATAGCCGATGTGATTACGCTAAAATTTACGTCCCTGGACCTAAACACCCCTTTAACGACAAATAAAATTAAACAGAGAAAGATCAATCAACGGTGGTATACTAGGATTCTACTCCGTAGGACAGGACGATGTACCGCGTGGAAATTTCGGCCGCGTTTTCCTTCCACTTGATACGTCATCAGTCAGACGCATTTGCATGATTGATCAATCACTAGATGTATGTTTGTTCGTTGCAATTTCTCCTCATTTGTCAGATCGAGGTGGGAACGCATGCTCCTACTACCCATGACGTCGCAGCTGCTAATTAATAATTAGTACTTTCTCTGTTTATTAATTACGACCTCATCGATCGATCTGATTAATTAAGATAACTCGCTATAGCTAGCTTCAACACGCTTTGGCATTGCTACGGTATCTGTGGACGCCGTTCGCCGCGGAACTGCTAAAGAACAAAAACTACGTACAAGTCATTTTTTTTGTGACCTAGCATTTGCCACAAGTCAGCACCAAACTTCTCCAAGATTGAGTATCAAACATTTGATAGCAAATTAAAGAAAGAGGTCAGAACGGACCTCATCCTGCTTTTTGGGTCACCGGTGTTAATGTATATGACGTAGATTAAGAAACTTGGAGCAATCTTGTAAAGTTGTTACTAAGTGCGCAATGGACCATTGTTGACAACTAACTTGGTCATATATAATGTAAACAACACTAAAGTGTACCAACAGCTAGTCCAGCAACTAGTTTCTCATCTGTACCTTTCATGTCATCAACAATGCTTTCATACTGTATTCTACACTTTTTTGTTTCTAGGTAAACTGGTCAATGAAAAGTATTTTCCGGAGAAAGCAACTTCTTGTAGTATAGCCGAGTTCAAATCCAATGCCTACAAGAGTAGTAATGTTTGTCCAAGCATTTTTTTTAGGTTAATTGGATCCATGTCATCGTAAATATGTCATATTAAAAAAATGCCACTACGTAGATGCCACTGCAATCTTCTAAAATTAGAACTCCATCACAATTTCCGTTGTCTCCGTCACATTTTCTGTCATGCTACCTTCATCTCCTTCTCGTCTTCATCTCCCAATGCTTAGCGGTGGTGGGAGCGTGCTAAGGAAGTAGGCGACGACGGCGGAGTGGGTGAGCATGGTGAGCGATTTCCAGAAGGAGTCCCTCTCGACACGGCTCGGCATCCCGATGATCTACGGCATAGACACCGTGCATGGACACACCAAGCAGCAAGCCTGCGCCGGAGGAGGAGGAGGGCACGACGATGGATAGGGAAGGGGCAGGACAGGAGGAGAGCTCCTTGGCGAGGGCGGTGGCGAGCGGGACGTGCATCCCGAGCTAGATCATGGGGGCGCAGTGGCGGCGATGAGATACGACAAGGAGGTGTTGCTGGACTGCTCTACTTCGTGCTCCCGGCCTCCATGCGGCGGCGTTCTCTATAGGCGGCGTCGGCAACCTCTGCTTCTTTCTTCCACATGCTAATGAGCTGGTGGTCACCACTGTCGCCCGCTGGTGGTAGCCGCCACCGCTCCTTACACGCCAAACGAGGGAGAGACCGAGCCGTGCGCCACTGCTTGAGGGCGCGGGCGCAGAGCTACCGGTCGGCATCGGCACCGGAGTTGAAGCCGATGAGGTTGACGAGGCGCACGCAAAAAACGGAGGACAGGATGTGGATCTAACGGGGATGACAGAAAAGTGGACGGAGATGGCATGGTTACAATTTTACAAAATTTCAGTGGCACCAAGTGGACGCATTTTTCTGATTTGACACATTTGTAGTGGCATGGATCCAATTAACCCTTTTTTTATGTGGCTTAAAAAAAGTCCTCCCAGTATTAGAAATCCTACTGATATGCGTGTTTGTGTACTCGTGCCCTGTGCGAACACGCGAGCGTGCTGGCTTTTGTGATGGTGAAGTCTTAAGGTATAGTTGGCCAAAAAGACCCATAACCAGACGCCCTAGTCCACGGCATGGAGATTTGGCTCGGTCCAGGCACGGTATGGCCCGAGTGTTGTCGGGCCCGTGCTAATCCAGCCCAACCATTAGATCATGCTTGGGTCTCTTCCTCGGCACGTCGTGCCGGTCCGGCACAACACGGCCCAACGATCAGCAGGCCCAAAGATATAAAGAGGCAAAATAGACTTACAACAGCCATATGAAGCACTGCCCAAAGAGATGAGGGAGGCAAATAGACTTATTCTAGGCATATAAAGCACTTCCCAAAGAGACGAGGGAAGCAAAATAAACTTACTCAAGGACAAGCACGGTGGATTGATCGTTCCTTCGAGCCGACACAGCATGGCCCGAGCCTTATTGGATCATGCATGGGCCGTAGGTGCGGTCCATGGGCGGGCATGGCGAGTTGGTCGGGCATGCCTTGGTCGTGCCTGGGTGATGCGGACATCACTACCTCAGATACACATAACAATCCTCCAACGGTCATTCAAGAACCGATAACAAGAGCTCGTTCGCGACAATTGAATTTAGAGGTGAGCTCGTTCCTATATTCTTCTTTGTATGAATTCGAGAATAGATTGCTACCTAATGATTATATTGTGATTAGGAACAATGGAGGGGACAAGGAGATACTTGGAGAAGGACTTAGAGCCATGGAGGATCATCAAGGACGTCCAAGTCAAGGTGGAGGCCTAAACCAATTCGACCTAGGGTGCAATTCTGAGTCCAGGACCAGTCTGCACTAAAACGGCCGCCCAGGTCGCATACGTGCTCCGATTAGGACGTTCTTTATATGGATGGAAAGCTAAGAAGATTACTTTCGAATTTTTGGTCCCACGTCCAAATTCTTTCCGAGTCAATGGGAATCGACCGAACAAGTTGACGCCCAGAATCTGTCCCAGTGCTGCGTCACCGTATTTGGGCCTTTGGGCCGTGTATCGTGTTGGAACCCATTAGGGTTGCGTCGAGAGGGGGTTGCATGACCCTAAACTCTATATATCAGTATTGCCGCCATCTTTAGGTTTTTGGGTTTTGCTTAGATTATTCTATCGAGAATAGTTTCGCTGCTAGATCGGGTTGTAAGACCCCAACTCGTGAGTTTAATCATTCATTTGCAATTTTGGTTGTTTTCTATCTCGTTCTTGTTTGTGTTCTTCGATTGGCAAACAGGGATTAGCCTTCTCGGCGTGGTCATCCGCATTTCGACACAGGTGATAACTAGAGGAGACGTGGTGCTGCGATTGCGGGGCTCAAGAGCGTGCGCGTTCAAGAAGCCGGATCGATTTGTGTCGCGACTCCGCCCAAATCGTTGTTTATCAGAACCTTTTAGAAGATTGGGAACCCTAGTGCACATCAAGTGGTATCAGAGCTCTAGGTTCACCGTCAGGTTCGCTCAGTTTCTTTGCCCTGGATTAGATTTTGTTTTTCGCAATTATCCTAGAGTCTACAGAAAAGCCAAAAAAAAATTTAGTCGTTAGTTACCTTAACCTAGACCGTGTTTAGTCTTTGCATGATTCTTTTTTAGAGTCCATAGTGTTGAGTTTAAGTCCTAGTTTAAGTTCCTGTTGCTGGTCTAGTGCGTGTTTTAGTCTAGTCGTGTGTTTTTCCTTTGTAACCCTAGTCACCACCTTTCACCGTGTGTTAGGGTTCATCCTTTGAGAGCCATTTCCACCATCATAAACACCCATCCAGATCACCACGCATCACCAGAACACCCTACAAACTCCGCTGCCACCATATCCCAATTCCACCGCAAAATAGACTAGGTTATATCCCCTCTGGAAAACCTAGCCGGAAGCCGAAACTTCAAACAGCCATAACTTCTGCATACGGACTCGGAATCAGGCAAATTTTAACTTTTCAGATAAGAGAAAAAAAAAATTTACATCCATTTCTCCCCCCTTCGGCGGGTTTGGCGAATCCAAAATTCCAAAATTTGGCTTGCAAAATTGTCTGTTCGAGCTCACAAGTTCCTGCACTTTGTTTATAGTGGTTTCAGAAAATTCCATAGGCCACATATCAACTCCGATTGAGCTGTAACTTGGAGGTGTGCCTATTTTTGTGTTCTAGAAAAATAAAAAAAAATCAAAAAAATAAAATAAATAAATAAAGAAAAGTTGATTTCCACTAGTGCATTGAGCTCACGACGCGCTCCGTTGAGCTTATCTGCCAGTTCGGTTTTGTTGTTTTTGCTGAAACTCGCCGAAGCTTGCCTGCAAGTCCTTCTTTGATGTTTACTAGTGTCATTTTCCTTGAGCCATTATTGTTACCACTACTGTCTAGGACACGAGTAGACCAGCAACTAAGGGCAAGTGACTTAGGATTTTTTATTCAACATTACTATCTGTCATTGGATTGTGTAGCACTCATATACATATATTTGGCCTTCCTAGCTCCACATATTACTTCTGGACAGCACAGGTTCTTGATCCCTGCAATCGCTGACTACGCCTTCCAGGTATCCTTTGCTTTGCTGGTAAGAATCTTATAAGAGCTTGGTTGGGTACTCCATATTGCTGAGAATCGTTGAGAGGCACCACTACACCTACGTAGTAGAATATTAGGGATAACCTTCACCATTTGTTGCTGTTTTGGTGTTTCAATGGCAGGTAACGAAGGTGAGAAGAGTCCCCAGGATTTTGCTGACTGTGTCAGTCAAGAGCAACTACGAACTCTCCAAGAAAATACTCAAAAGGGCATCACGGAGGCCGTTGCAAAGTCTGTCCAAGATGCCTTCACTAAAATCGGCTTCCTGAACCACATGGAGAGGTTGGACAAGCGGATATCCACGCTAACTGATCGGGTTGCCGCGTTGGAGACACCTTCCAATGAGGAAGTGAGTGGTGACGACGATGCTCATCCTGAAGACACGGTGTATGATTCGAGTGGCTATATTGACGGACCAGCTACAAGGCAAGCACGACTATGACGTCGCCTACGCACAAACCGCACAGGTATGGGTGGCACTCACCACCAACAAGGTAATAATAATCGTGTGCCCGATGATCCTTATGCTATGGTTAAGTTCAAAATACCATCATTTTCAGGATATTATGATGCTGAGAAATACCTTGATTGGGAGATGACAGTAGAACAAAAGTTTAATGCCCACCTTGTACCTGAGCAACATAGAGTTAGACAAGCCAGTAGTGAGTTCAAGGATTTTGCTATCATGTGGTGGGCTGGGTTATCTGATGAGGGGGTATTACCTACTACTTGGGAAGAACTTAAGGTAGCTATGCGCGATAGGTTTGTTCCTCCATCTTATCATAGAGACTTACGCAAGAAACTGATGCGTTTGGAACAAGGGGATAAATCTGTACAGGATTACTATGGTGAGCTACAAAAGGGTGTCAGACGTTGTGGCATAGTGGAGGGGGTCGAGGATGCTATTTGTCGTTTTTATTCTGGTTTGAGGGAGGAAATTCAGAACATTGTTGATTGTAAGGAATTTAACTCTGTCAACCAGTTGTTTCAGTTTGCTATGCTTGCAGAGAAGGAATTGCAGGGGCGTGAGCAGCAGGGCAAGAACAAGGCGAGCACATACACTCCGTGCACAACGCCATCTGCGGGACTGCCCAAGGCCGTCTCTTTTCGGGCGCCGTCCCAGCCAGCGAGCAAGCGACCAGCTGCATCCGGAGCTTCTGCAGCACCAAAACCATCTCCACCACGACCAGCAGAGTCAGGTAAAAGTTCTTCGCAGGCACCCGCTAAGAGTGCCTCATCTGTCGCCTCGACGGGACGCATTCAGTGCCACCGTTGCCAAGGGTTTGGGCATGTGCAGAAAGATTGCCCTAGTCAATTGGCATATGTTGCTACAGAAGATGGCTACATCACCACCTCCGACATGGAAGAGGAAGAGGAGGAAGAAGAAGTTGAGGATGAGGATGGCGAAGTCTTTGGTCGTGATTACACAACAGCCTATAGGACCATCATTGTGCAGCGGGTGCTCAGCACGCAGGTACAGCAGCCTGAGAGGTTGCAACGCCATAATTTGTTTCAGATTTTCTTCATCATTAACAACCGTCGTGCACGTGTGATCATTGATGGAGGTAGCTGCAACAACTTGGTGAGTTCTGATTTGGTCAAGAAGCTTGGCTTGACCACACGTACACATCCACATCCTTACCATATTCAGTGGTTAAACGATTCCGGAAGAGCAAAGGTAACTCAGGTTTGCAGGGTTTCGTTTTCCATCGGCTCATATGCAGATTCTGTTGATTGTGATGTGGTTCCTATGCAAGCTTGTTCACTTTTGTTGGGTCGTCCTTGGGAACATGATAATGATGCTACACACCATGGTAGGAGTAATAAATACACTTTTGTCCATAATGGAAAGAAAATTACTTTGCTACCTTTGACCCCTGCTGAAATTGTAGAAGCTGATAAAGAGCGAGCTGCTAGTTTGAAACTTGATGAATATGAAAATCAGCAAGTGGCTAAATCTGTTTTTCCACCTAAAAAGGATAAGCTTTCACCTAGTTCTAAGGTTGAGGGGATTAAGTTGAAGGGTGGTGTTCTGCTTGCAACAAAATGTGACATTGCTAAAATTTCAGATGATGATATTTGCTATTCCTTGATATGCAAACAAGCCTTGGTTTCTCTAGATGATATTGCTAGTTCGATACCTCTTGTTGTTACTAACCTTTTGCAGGAGTATGAGGATGTCTTTCCAGCTGAGATACCCCCGGGATTACTACCTATGAGAGGGATAGAGCATCAAATTGATTTGATTCCAGGAGCATCATTGCCAAACTGTGCTGCTTATCGAACCAACCTAGAGGAAACTAAGGAAATTCAGCGGCAAGTTCAAGATCTTTTGGACCGCGGGTATGTACGTCAAAGCCTTAGTCCTTGTGCAGTACCTGTAATTTTGGTTCCTAAGAAAGACAGTTTTTGGCGAATGTGTGTTGATTGTAGAGCCATTAATAATATTACTATCCGATATCGTCATCCTATTCCTAGGTTAGATGACATGCTTGATGAGTTGTCTGGTTCTATAATTTTCACAAAGATTGACTTGCGTAGTGGCTACCACCAAATTAGAATGAAACTTGGAGATGAATGGAAAATTTCAAAACTAAATTTGGTTTGTATGAGTGGTTAGTAATGCATTTTGGTTTGACTAATGCACCTAGTACTTTCATGCGCTTAATGAATGAGGTTTTAAGGCCTTTCATTGGACGATTTGTGGTAGTTTACTTTGATGACATATTGATTTACAGCAAGTCTTTGGATGAACACATGGATCATTTACGTGCTGTTTTTAATGCTCTACGTGATGCACGTTTGTTTACTAACCTTGAAAAGTGCATCTTTTGCATGGAACGAGTTTCTTTTCTTGGATATGTTGTTACTCCATAGGGAATTGAGGTGGATGAGACAAAAATTGAAGCCATAAAGAGTTGGCCGGTTCCCCAAACCATCACACAAGTGAGGAGTTTTCTTGGTCTTGCAGGATTCTACCGCCGTTTCGTCAAAGATTTTAGTACCTTTTCTGCACCATTGAATGAGTTGACGAAGAAAGGGGTGGTCTTCCATTGGGGAAAGACACAGGAGAAGTCGTTTGACACTTTGAAGGACAAGCTTACACACGCACCATTGCTACAACTTTCAAACTTTGGTAAGACTTTTGAGTTAGAATGTGATGCTAGTGGAGTTGGCATTGGGGGTGTGTTGATGCAAGATGGTAAGCCTGTTGCATATTTTAGCGAGAAGTTGCATGGTCATGTTTTGAATTATTCCACGTATGATAAGGAATTGTATGCTCTTGTACGTTCTTTAGAGACGTGGCGTCATTATTTGTGGACTAAAGAATTTGTTATTCACTCCGATCATGAATCGCTTAAATATCTTCGCTCTCAAAATAATTTGAATCGTAGACATGCTAAATGGGTTGAATTTATTGAATCTTTTCCTTATGTTATCAAACACAAGAAAGGGAAAGATAATGTGATTGCAGATGCCTTGTCTAGGTGCTATACTTTCTTGTCCCAACTTGATTGTCGGATTTTTGGACTTCAATCAATTAAAGAACAATATGCGCTTGATCCTGACTTTAATGAAGTAATGTTAAATTGCAAAGAGGGACGTACTTGGAACAAATTTGTGATCAATGGTTGATTTGTTTATAGAGCTAACAGTCTATGCATTCCAGTTGGTTCCGTTCGTCTTTTGTTGATACAGGAAGCGCATGGAGGAGGGTTGATGGGACATTTTGGAGCTAAGAAGACGGAAGATGTTTTGGCCTTGCATTTCTTTTGGCCAAGGATGAGAAAAGATGTTGAGAGGTTCGTGGCACGTTGCACCACTTGTCAGAAAGCTAAGTCTCGTTTGAATCCACATGGTTTGTATATGCCTCTTCCTGTACCTTCTATTCCTTGGGCAGATATTTCTATAGACTTTGTTTTGGGATTGCCTAGAACTAAGAGGGGGAGGGATAGCATTTTTGCTGTGGTGGATCGTTTTTCTAATATGGCATATTTCATACCATGTCATAAAAGTGATGATGCTGTTCATATTGCTAATATGTTTTTCCATGAGATTGTTCGCTTGCATGGTATGCCTTCTACTATTGTTTCAGATCGTGATGCAAAATTCTTAAGTCATTTTTGGCGCACGCTATGGAACAAGTTGGGTATAAAGCTATTGTTTTCTACAACATGTCACCCACAAACAGATGGCCAAACGGAGGTAGTCAACCGTACTTTGGGTACCATGTTGAGGGCTATTTTGAAGAAAAATTTGAAGATGTGGGAAGAATGTTTGCCTCATGTGGAGTTTGCATACAATCGGACAAACATTCTACTACCAAGGTAAGTCTTTTTCAGGTAGTGTATGGTTTCAACCCTCGTGCTCCTATTGATATTTTGCCTTTACCTACTAGTGAGAGGGTTCATAATGATGCTAAGGCACGCGCTGAATTTATTTTGAAAATGCATGAGTCAATCAAGCTCAACATTGAAAAGATGACTGAAAAGTGTAGAATTGCTGGTAGTAAAGGTAGGCAAGAGGTTAAACTTGGACCGAGTGATTTAGTTTGGTTGCACTTGAGAAATGATAGATTTCCGGAATTGAAAAAGTCTAAGTTGATGCCTCGTGCTGATGGTCCTTTTAAAATTGTTGAGAAGATTAATGATAATACATATAAACTTGAGTTTCCTCCTGAGTTTGGGGTTAGTCCCACGTTTAACATTTCAGATTTGAAGCCATACTTGGGAGAAGAGGATGAGCTTGAGTCGAGAACGATTTCAATTCAAGAGGGGGAGGATGATGCGGACATCACTACCTCGGATACACACAACAATCCTCCAACGGTCATTCAAGGACCGATAACAAGAGCTCGTGCGCGACAATTGAATTTAGAGGTGAGCTCGTTCCTATGTTCTTCTTTGTATGAATTCGAGAATAGATTGCTACCTAATGATTATATTGTGATTAGGAACAATGGAGGGGATAAGAAGACACTTGGAGAAGGACTTAGAGCCATGGAGGATCATCGAGGACGTCCAAGTCAAGGTGAAGGCCCAAACCAATTAGCCCTCGGGTGCAATTCGGAGTCCAGGACCAGTCTGCACTAAAACGGGCGCCTAGGTCGCATATGTGCTCGTATTGGGGCGTTCTTTATATGGATGGAAAGCTAAGAAGATAACCTTTCCAATTTTTGGTCCCACGTCCAAATTCTTTCCGAGTCAATAGGAATCGATCGAACAAATTGACGTCCAGAATCTGTCCTGGTGCTGTGTCACCGTATTTGGGCCTTTGGGCCATGTATCGTGTTGGAACCCATTAGGGTTGCGTCGAGAGGGGGTTGCACGACCCTAAACTCTATATATCAGTACCGCCGCCAGTTTTAAGTTTTTAGGTTTTGCTTAGATTATTCTATCGAGAACAGTTTCGCCGTTAGATCGGTTTGTAAGACCCCAACTCGTGAGCTTAATCATTCATCTGCAATTTTAGTTGTGTTTTATCTTGTTCTTGTTTGAGTTCTTCGATTGGCAAATAGGGATTAGCCTTCTCGGCAAGGTCATCCTTGTTTCGACACGGGTGATAACCAGAGGAGACGTGGTGCTGTGATTGCGGGGCTCAAGAGCGTGCGCGTTCAAGAAGCCGGATCGATTTGTGTCGCGACTCCGCCTAAATCGTTGTTTATCAGAACCTTTCGGAAGATCGAGAACCCTAGTGTACATCACTGGGCCAGGCCGTCCCTTGGTCCTGGGCCAGGCCGTACCTAACGGCCTATTTGGCCATCTATAGTCTAAGGGATGCATCGCCCTTAGGCATATATTCGTGCTTGCATGGCGGAGCCAGAAAATCTACGTGCGTAGGGCTGAAATAATGAGAGTCTACGGTAGGGCTAATCCAAGTGTTGCGCACTAAAAACTAATCCGCATATAAGTAAAGAAACAATGTATAAGTAAATGACATTTTTTTTACTTATGCATTGAATTTGTCATTTATGACTGAATATCGATCAAGCCAGAAAAAAACATAAATGACAAATTTACCTCTAATCACGTACTAGCAAATTACTAATTCACTCTTAATAAGGAGTGGTTCAGATCATTTCTATTGGTAGTATAATACTACTAGAGAGAACATTCTGTCCAAATTTAGGATAGGATGTATTCTTTTGTTGCACTTGCACGCAAAGATGCCAACTAATTCAGCAAAGAGATATGTTCCAAAACCAATTAGGAAGAAAGAGATGGAGAAACAAAAAGAAAAATATCTCAAGGGCATTATCTGTGACCACACTTATCATTGGACCACCACAACCTCCAACCTCCAAGGCCAACTGTCAGGGAAAGCCATTATCAACAATAACATCAAGGCTTATCCTCCCTTCCTGCAAGCCAAAATTCTGAATCGAAATCCAGCTGATTCCCATGGATTACTACTGATCCCAACAGTTCTTTGTCTTCTCCCTCCTTGCTCCAAATGGCCGGCACCGGCTTACGATTCCGGCAGGGCGCCATCTTCTTCTCAGGAGCTCATGCTGCTGCTCATCCAAGAACAAGGACTCCTCACCACCATTGCTCACCTCAGAGGACGCACGATGCGAGAGGAAGGTGCCGCCTCACGGCTAAGTCCGCAAATGGACGCCCACAGATCAGTGCCTCCTTCAGAGATGGTAATGTAACCATTAAGCCAAGCTAAGCTGACAAAGTTCTCTGAATTTTTCTGCATTCAAAACTTCAAAAGTGGTTGCTGCAGTGGCGATAGATGGGGCACAGTCTGAAGATGGGGCGCCAGAGCAGGGAGGATCCACCGTCAGCATCACCGTCGTCGGCGCCTCCGGCGATCTCGCCAAGAAGAAGATCTTTCCCGCGCTTTTCGCCCTGTACTACGAGGACTGCCTCCCGGAGGTTAGTGCTGGTTCTTGTTTCAGCTGAGCTTGCCATATGTGTAGTGTAGTTCTTCAGTTTGGGCTTCAAAGACTTGTAGGACACTAGAACTTTAGTTTTAGTTAACCTCTGTTAATAATGCAGCATTTTACAGTTTTTGGTTATGCTCGTAGCAAGATGAGCGATGAAGAGCTCAGGAACATGATTAGCTTGACTCTGACATGCCGGATTGATCAGAGGTACACTGCTTTCAGTTTTTCATAGCTGTATATGACCTTAGCACCACTCAATTTAATTGTTGGGTCCTTGGCTCCTTGCTCAGTGAATAGTTTGCAACTTTGTACAGTATTTTTGCACCTTGTCAGATTTTGTTGATTTTTAGTATTGCTTATCCGATTGGTGATCCAAAATTGAGTGATCTATGTACTATGTACTCAAAAAGTTTTTATCCATTCAGTCTCTGTCCTGAAAATTTGTGATAACTTGGATCCATTAGTTTTTGTATTCTCGATCAACAGGATTTTACTATGAAGGTAACGCATTTCTGTTTGAAAATTTTCAGGGAGAACTGCAGTGACAAGATGGAACAGTTTCTGAAGAGATGCTTTTATCAATCTGGGCAGTACAATTCAGAGGAAGGGTTTTCTGAACTGGACAGAAAGCTAAAAGAAAAGGAGGTAATCCTCATGTTTTCATGATCTCTGTATCTTAATTGAAGTGATGATCATGCATCCGAAGTGTATGCCTAGTTACTCACCCAAATTCAGTTAAGGCTCCAAAATCCAAAACACATATGATGAATGTGGAATTATATGATTTGTCAAATAGGCAGTCTGGTAAGAAATATCTGGTAGTATTTCTTTATCAGTGATACATTACATATAGATGTCTGAAACAAAACACTGTCTACAGACTATAGTTGTTGAATACACAAACTTGTATGAGCAAATACAGAATGGTTATGATTGCGAAGCTCATGCAAACACTTATCATCAGGCTGGCAAGGTACCAAACAGGCTCTTTTACCTGTCGATTCCACCGAACATATTTGTCGATGTGGTGAGATCTGCTAGTCGCACAGCATCATCTCAAGACGGATGGACAAGGTTCATAGTGGAGAAGCCATTCGGCCGCGATTCCGAGTCGTCAGGGGAGCTCACTCGAAACTTGAAGAAGTACTTGGCCGAGGAGCAGATATTCAGGTTTAGAGCAACTTCAGAAGTTCAGATACTTCGATACTGATATAATCCTGCAAAATGAACAACATCTTCTGAATGTACTGTTGTTTATGTAGGATTGACCATTATTTGGGGAAGGAGCTGGTTGAGAACCTCTCGGTGCTCCGTTTCTCCAATCTCGTCTTCGAGCCACTGTGGTCGAGGAACTACATCAGGAATGTGCAGCTCATATTTTCTGAAGATTTCGGCACGGAGGGTCGAGGCGGGTCTGCCTTATCTTTGCCCTTTGCTTCTTGCATCCAATGTTAGCATGAACTGAAATATTCAAGAGAAAATCATTTCTATACCCCTGAAAATTTAGCTAATCCCTTCCATACCTCTGAATTTTGCTTACTTCCTTATATACACCTCCCGTCAATTGACCGTTAGTTGACCGTCTAATTTCTATAAAAATAACCATTTTACCCTTCGGATGAACATATAAATTTATGAATTAGATTATTAAAAATATAAAAGCTTCTCATATGAGACTATTATAGTTAAGAGTTTGTTATGCGATGCATTATTTATCCCCAAAATTATTTTTATATAATGAAATAAAAAATATGTATTTATTTTTAAAAAAATCATAAAAAATGAGGAGCATTCATACAAAGATAGGACCAATGTTCACAATAATGCTTTTATGAATGCTCCCGATAAAAAAATCTATTGTCCTATTAAAATTTCAAATAAAAACTTTAATTTATTACTTTTTTTATTTTCAAAATTTATGTTAAAATTTTCTGCACTAATTATTTAGTCTCATTAGTTTCATAAAATGTATGTACTGCGCACTCAAACAAAATTTTCAATTGCTTTTTAAGCTTATATTCAAACCTAAAGCATCAAGGGCAAAAAGGTCATTTGCAACCAAACGTAATAGTAAAATGATGTAAAATGTAATGGTAGGGGGAAGGGATCAAGTTGAAATTTCAGGGGTATAGAAAGGATCGGGTAAATTTCAGAGGTACAAAAGGGATTGAGTGATTTTTCAGGGTACACAGGGAATTTACTCAATATTCAAATAGAGTAGCAATCAGCCGATGATGATGATGATGAATTCTTGTGTTGTGGTTTTTGCAGCTACTTCGACAACTACGGGATCATCAGGGACATAATGCAGAACCACCTGCTGCAGATCCTGGCCCTGTTCGCCATGGAGACTCCGGTCAGCCTCGACGCCGAGGACATCCGCAACGAGAAGGTCTCAGATCATGATCAAATTTCGATTCCAACGTGATAATTAAGAACATGAATAAACATCTTTCTTGATTAGATATATGGAACTGAAAGTATGGAGGCGATTAATCTTAATCAGGTGAAAGTGCTGAGGTCGATGAGGCAGCTGAGGCTGGAGGACGTGGTGGTGGGTCAGTACAAGGGGCACAGCAAGGGCGGGAAGACGTACCCGGCGTACGTGGACGACCCGACGGTGCCGAGCGGCAGCATCACGCCGACGTTCGCCGCCGCCGCCCTCTTCATCGACAACGCCCGCTGGGACGGCGTCCCCTTCCTCATGAAGGCCGGCAAGGCCCTGCACACGCGACGGTCCGTACAATCTCTTCTTCCTCATTCTTGTCACTACTCCATCCGTTTCATCGTATCATAGGCCATTTTAATTTTTTTTCTAGTCATTTTTTTAAGTTTAGCTAAGTTTATATAAAACCATAATAACATTTTTAACCTAAAAAAATATCTTATCAAAATATATTTAATATTAAATATAATAAATCTAATTTGAAACTTTTATATAAACTTAATAAAGTTTGACTAAAAAGAAGTTATAGTACTTTTTTTCCGTTTGTCATTTTGACTTTTTTTTCTAATCAAACTTATTTTAGCTTTGATCAAATTTACAGAGAAATTAGTTTCATTAAATATAGCATTGAATATTATAATATGTTTATTTTGTATTAAAATTATTATTATTATATCTATAAATCTGATCATACTTGAATTTTTTTAAAAAAGATTAAAATAACTTGTAATATAAAACAGAGGGTACGGCCATGGCGGCGACTGACTGATTGAATGGAATGAATTAATCATTGCATCTGCATGTGGGACAGGGCGGAGATCAGGGTGCAGTTCCGGCGGGTGCCGGGGAACCTGTACGGGCGGCGGAGCCGGAGCGTGGGCGGCGGCGGGACGACAGCGACGAGGGAGCTGGAGAAGGCGACGAACGAGCTGGTGCTGCGGGTGCAGCCCGACGAGGCGATCTACCTCAAGATCAACAGCAAGGTGCCCGGGCTGGGGATGAGGCTGGACAGCAGCGACCTCAACCTGCTCTACTCCGAGCGCTACCCCACCGAGATCCCCGACGCCTACGAGCGCCTGCTGCTCGACGCCATCGAGGGCGAGCGCCGCCTCTTCATCCGCAGCGACGAGCTCGACGCCGCCTGGGCCATCTTCACCCCCGTCCTCGCCGACCTCGAGGCCAACAAGGTGGCACCCGAGCTCTACCCGTACGGCAGCCGGGGACCCGTCGGAGCGCACTACCTCGCCGCCAACCACAACGTCCGCTGGGGTGACATTAGCTAGCTCAGAAAATGAAAAGATCGATCGGAGTCGTTGTTACCGTGCTCATTTACCATTTGCATTGATGAATTCTTTATTGGACTGCTCAGGGACGAAATTAATAAAACAAAGCTCTAGTCATTCGAAATTGTTTTGTTTCGCATCATACTCCTCCTCAAAATTATGAGATACACGTTTATTTTTCTAGGAAAACTTTAATCAATAATATTTAAATTAAATAAATAATGTAAAAAATATCACTAGATTTGTCAACAAAAGTATCTTAACCGTGCCTTATATATTTATCTATTTACATAAATTTCTGTAATAAGCACAACTTAGTAGATCGAACTTAACTGATGTAACACTAAGTATGAAAAAAAACATAATATCTAGACAATCAAGCCCTCGACTGATTTTCAGGGTGGTAGATGCCTTAGCTAATCTAATCTAGTAAAATAATTTAGCCGATATTGGCAGAAACCCTAAAGCGAGAGACAACCGATAGAGCTAAATTGAGATACTAAGACTAGATTATCTAAAACATATGATAAATAGGCAGACAAATATATTATCCAAACCAGAGTAATCCAAGAGGTCGAATGTACTGATGCACCCTTGAACGACGCCAACGTAGACGATACAATTGCCTGGGCCGGCGGAACATTGGACTTACCCCTTCGCCGGAGATCGAAAACCGATGCAGCCCTGCGTCAAGCGTCAAGTCCCGCCGGATGATAAAATAAAGTAGAAAAGGTAAAAGGTGGCAATGCGCCGAATTGTATTGATCGTGGAGATAGTTTACAATGGCCACGGGTGTACATATTTATATCCATTGGGGGATGCTAGTCCTTGTAGGATAAGAAAGAAACTTTCCTAAAGATAAAAGGAAAACATAAAGTCCCTATAGGCCACTAAACACACTTTTCTAAAGATAAAAGGAAACTAGCGAATTATTCCTAATTAATAGATAACTTGCCATGCCGCGTCCTCCTTGAACTCAGTCACTTCTGATAAGCTTCTTTTAATAGATTAATTTCCTTAACCGAATATAGCAGGAATCCGACTATTGGTGATGTGATAATTCTTTTAGGGGCTTACCAAATTTCACCGTTAACCATATCATATATAACATTTTAGTAAATCGAATCAACTAGTATGACTCAAACGTGTACACAGTTAGCCCTGTAGCAAACAAGTACTCCCTCCATTTCAAAATGTATGACGCCATTGACTTTTTGCACAACGTTTGACTATTTGTCTTATTCAAAATATTAGTATAAATATGTAAAATTATAAGTTAAGATTATATATTATTTGATGATACAACAAGCCATAACAAAATAAATGACATTCATTATTCTTTTAGTAAGACGAATGGTCAAATATTGTGTAAAAAGTCAACAACGTCATACATTTTGGAATAGAGGGAGTACTTGTTTGCTAAGGGCTAAATGTGCACACGTTTGAGCCATACCAGTTGATTTGATTTACTGAAATGTTATAGATACATATGATTTATCACATCTCTATAAGAAGTCATGTGTGTCGTGTGTACCCTTTTTCTTCTTTCGGTGGAAGCTTTGGATTTTACACCACATATACCCTATTCCATAATAAAATCACTCAACTGGTTGTATTTTTTTTGTCTTTAACTATATGTTTAGTTTTATATTCAACTAATTACATAGTCGGATACGACATCTAATTAGGTGCATCTAGTCGATGAATCTAATATTTATTTCTCCTTTAAATCTTTTAGGCCTCCATAGCCTCGTAATGGAGAAAAGCACTCGGGATACTGCAATGGAGATATTGAAGCACTCGGCTTTATATCAGAGAAGTCTAAGAGAAGATTATCTTTTCGACTATAAAGGTCTCAGGGGCTGCTGTGGAGATTATGAGTACCATTTATCCACATGGTCGGCTTATACAACTGATAATAGGATGCGGGTCGGGTTCGCATATTGTGTAATAGATTAGAACTTGGGAATCATATTGCATTGTTTTCTAAGATATAGCTCATAGTTCTAGTTACATACTATTACGTAAATGGATAAGAAAACTTATGTTGTACTCGGTTGGGTTTTCCTCATTGTAACCTTGCTGCTGAACCTATATAAGTAGGGCAGAGAGTCCCCCAAAGGTAAAACAACAATTCAATCGTTGGATTAGTACAGTACTTAGCGGATACAACACACGAACATAAGTACAGTATTACTTCTTATCAAAAAGGTCTGAACCTATCTGAACATTGTCCCCCTTTACTCATCTATTTTAGATCTAACGTGCTACCCCTTTTCTCGTTGCTGATTTATAGAATCAACTATCTCTCTTTCCTCAAGCTCTACTTGTGGCCTTTCTTACCACATTAATTCCAAGAGCCTCATCATCGTGGTAGACTTGGTAGCAACCAGAGGTCGTAAGGAGCAAAGGCAAGTGGTGTGGTATCTTGTGAGTGACAACAACGGCGAGCGTTGAGTAATGGACAACAAAAACGATGGTAGGTAGGCTCCTGTGGACAACGAACGATGGAAAGAGTAGTCTAAATTTATAGTTTTGCATATTTTCAAATTGCCTAGGGAAGACGTGAGTGCTGAGCGAAACCTAGGAAAAAACAATCATCGGATGCCAGAGTAAGTATAAGAAAATGGTAGTATATGGAGCTATTTTCGGTTAATTTCTTATTTTGGATGATTTGGCATAGAGTTTTACAAGAGATTTAGATTGGATAAGAAGTTTGATGGGAGAAAATTTTCTCTTGCAAGTATAGCCTGATAAATTTAACATATCCACCACAACAGATTTGCCTCCCCAAATTTGTCAATGAAAGAAAAGCAGTGGACCCTTTGCTGATACCATCTATCTATTATATTATTAAAACAGCTTTAAAAGAAGGCACCACGTTCGCTGTGGGGCTATAAATTCTCACATTAATCGGAGAAAAAATAAAAAAAAAGAATCCAAGTAGAAATACAATTTAAAAATAGCTGAAATTCGGAATTAAAAATATGCAATATTGAAAGAAAAATCCATATAAGAACCCAATACGACATTAATCAAAATTCGGAATAAAAATAAAATAAAATCCAAAAATAGAAAAAAAAGTCCAAGTAGAAATACAATTAAAAATAACTGAAATTCGGAATTAAAAACAAGAAATATTGAAAGAAGAGTCCATATAAGAAATCAATACGAGATTAATTAAAATTCAGAATAAAAAAATAAAATCTGAAATTAAAAAAAAAGAAGAGTTCACGTAGGAATACAATTTGAAATAACTAAAATTCGAAATTAAAATAAGCAATATTGAAATAAGAGTCCAAACCAATACGATATTAATTAAAATTCAAAATAAAAAATCAAATAAAATCCAAAATTATAAAAAATAAAAAAGAGAGTACAAGCAGGAATACAATTCTGAAACAATTGAAATTGGAAATAAAAAAAAGAAATTAAAAGAATAGTCTATATAGAATACATTATGAGATTAACCTAAATTCGAAATAAAATAAAATAAACTCAGAAAATATAAAAAGAAAATTAAGAGCTCAACTAGAATACAGTTTATAAATAACTAAAATTTGTAATAAAAAATAAAGATTATTGAAATAAGAGACAATCTAGAACACATGACGAGATTAATTATAGTTCAAAATAACAAATAAAATAAATTTCAAAAATAGAAAATAATTATACGAGTTCAAGTAGGAATATAATTTATAAATAAAAACTATCGGAACGAAAAATATGCAAGTTTCAAAAAAGATCCATCTAAAATAGAATGAACACAAATGACAATAAAGAGGGGAAAAGCAATAGATCTGGAAAGGAGTAGAGTGCTGGCGGTTGGGATAGCTAAAAACTATACACAAAACCCTAATAGAATCCCAATAACAATTAAGAGGAGTGACGATGGGCATGCCGTTAAGCAACATGGTCAAAGACGCTTGGCGGGACTTATGGAGAGTAAAAATAAACCCCAATGATAATCATGTTCGATTTTTAAAATCCCAATAAGAATAAAGAGAGGTGGCAGCGGGCGGACCGTAGAGTAGTAAATTGACGATGTTTGATGATACTTCTAAAAATTATGAAAACGAAACCCACCAAAACAATGAACTCCAAAAACTATAGGGCATATTTTTTAAAGTTCTAAAGAGGATGAATAGAAGTAGTTGTAGATCGAGTAAGCAAATAAAAAGGTGTCAAAGACGTAAGGGATAGCGACTGGCGTGGCTTTTAAAACTATAAAATTAGACGGGAATAATAATTTTAAATAAAATCATATGTAAAAAATAGATAATTTTAAATTGATCCTAGCGCGGGCCGCCCAACTATTTTTTTTTAAAAAAAGAACGAGATGCTTAGGGAGCATAATCGTTCTCATCCAGATGGACGGTAGAGATGTCCGTCAATGGAAGAAAGTCCGGCTTCCATCGGATGGCCTATTCAGCTAAAGAAAAAGCCAAAATTTAAATTTTCAAACTTAATTTTAATATTGATTTTGAGATATTTTTAATATAGTTTTCTTTTTCAGCATTGACTTTTGAGTCACCGAGAACATATATATATATATATATATATATATATATATATATATATATAATTTTTGCGTACAAATTTATTTTTATTATCTAATAAACCGTTTTCGCTTATTACAACGAAAGACGATGGGCCCCTCCATATTAACTGTTGCCACCGCAGAGGACACGCGTCCGTCTGCCCCGCCCTCAATCCCCGCTTCGAGTTCGACGCCGGTGAGCTCACTCCTCCTCACTCAACTCCACCGCCTCCTCTTGTCTTGACCGCTTTGGGTTGGCTATATTTCCTCCCGTGAGCCACATCGCCGCGCCGCCGCCGCCTAACCCTAGTCCCCGCCGGCGCCGCCCCCGGTCAGGTGGGAGCCGGCGAACGCATTCCGGCCGCCGGTGAGCTCGCCTCCGGCCTCCCTTCCCCCGCGGGTGTCTCCGGTCCCAAGCGACACCTCTCTCCAAGGTCAGCGGCGATTTCCCCCTCCGTTTTCCGCTTCCTTCCTTTCCTTGCTTGCTAAGCACTGGACTGAGCTCCCTTCTGTGGTGTTCTGCTTGAAATCTTGAATATGCTTCTGTAGGTGAGCAGTGAGTTCTAGTTCCCGGCCAACGAAAGTCAAGCGACCGATAGGGTAGGGGGTTGCGCCGCCGACGATGGACTGCGAGAACGGCGCCGCTGGCGAGGATCGATCCAAGGTTAGCGAGATCCCCATTCCTCCATTGTTCCGTTTTGTGCGGCTGTCTGAGGGTGTCATGCGTCCATGTCCTGTGCTGTGTGCGCGTTTTGGGGAAAATGGCACTTTGTGTTTGTGTGTGTGTTGGTTAGCAGCATTCTTTTAGCCATGGATTGAACAATGAGCTCCTGCTTCGTAGTACTCACTCCGTCCAAATTATAGAGCGCCCCTTTTTTAGGAAAATCAAACTCGGTAGCTTTTAACTAATAATAATATTAACCATAGCATATCTATGCTAAGGATTATACTCCCTCCGTTTCATAATGTAAGACTTTCTAGCATTGCCCACATTCATATAGATGTTAATGAATCTAGACACACAGACACATCTATATGAATGTGGGCAATGCTAGAAAGTCTTACATTATGAAACGGAGGGAGTTACTATATTCATATTTTAAAGTACTTTCATGTGATGCTAATTTCTTATTCGTTGGGAACATGTATAATTTTGGACAGAGGGAGTACTATATTTACTAGTAGATCCCTTGAATTGATGATGCCTTCCGCATTTGGTATCTCTGCCGTAAAGGAAAAATAATCCCTTTCCTTTATATATAGTCCGCCAAGGGCCTTCGCCAAGGATATTCTTATTCACTGCTCAGAGAAAATGAAAAAAAAAAAAGCCATGGATTGACCATGCTGCGACCCTGTGAACCCCTTGGCGATGGGCGTCTCAATGTCTTGGTGGTTATAACAAGCATAATGAAATTAATGATGAATCATGCAGAGAGTGAGATATAATTTGTTCAAATTGTGCAAGTCTAATCCATGGATTTTGCATGCAGTATGCTTGCATCATGTAAACCAAGTATTGAGTTATGCGAGTATTCGAATATGTTTATCACATATGTCCCCATTTTTCATAAATAACTTCCAGTTCGGTGATTGTTGATTCTTACTACCAGGTTGGTGAATTCAAAGAAGAAATCCTGCAACTTGCTGCGCTTGCAAGTCAAGGAGAGGTATACAGTGTTGTAGTAGTCATCTGGAAACAGTTTGGTGGTACAAATTTCAGTGCATCCTATATGTTCTATTCACATACTGCAGCTTGTTTGATTCTAAATGTGCTGTTTATATGACCGTATGGCAGGAAAATTCACGGGCAGAGCTACTGGAGAAGTTCAACAAATGTAACAAAGATACACTCGTTGAACTGATCCGTTCATTTGATATGACTGGTTCAAAAGCTAATAGGAAGGTACGTCAGGCTAATATTTGTGATCTCTTTTACCTTTTGCAATCCTGAGGATTATGTTTCTTCCTCAGGAGGAACTTGTGACAAAATTGATGGAGTTCTTCAAAGTACACTGTCCTGATACTAACAGCGCATACCTTGATAAGGTTCAAATTCTGAACTGCAAGTTAATTTGGTCATGCCAATTTGTGTTAGACTTTTTTCTAGTGCTAATACTCATGTAGTCTCGTTCTCTATCTTTGTGATAACTGATAGCCTATTTTCACCTTCACATGTCTGATTGAACCATATCGACTGTGTCAATGGCATGTGTCAAATGATTAAGAAATAGTTCTCTGGAGAATTATACCCTGCTTCTTAAATGCGTGCGAGTTATACTTTTGGCCTTGGCTGTTATGCATTTATATATGCTTGTATTCTGCCCTGGATATGGGCCTCTAAGCTTATAGATCATTGTGTTGGTGGCTCGGTGCCTTGGTTGTGATGACAAGCATTATGAGACTAGTGTTAAAGTATGCAGAGTATGAGATATGCTTCGTTTTTATTAATGTACATATCATATCTAGGGATTGAGCATGTGGTATGCTGGTGTCATGTAAATAAAGTACTGAGTTATGCCTTTTTTGGAAGCATGTACAGAATTATGTTGTGTACTTATGGACCATGCTTTCCATTGTTTATCTTTTCCTTCTAATTTCAAATCTAGCTATTGAGTATGCAATTATGTTTACATTTTTTGAGTTATGTTGTCGGTTATGGATTATGCCCTAAATCGTATGAAATAAAGGCCTTACAGTTTGGTGACCTTCATTATCAGATAAATGACTTCAAAGAACAAACCCTCCAACTTGCTAGGCTTGCATTTCATGAAGAAGAGGTACATTCGTTTTGGAACAGCTTTGGTAGCATAATTTAATTTTGTCATTGCTCTTTTATTCGTTCATAGAAGATTCTTTGTATATTCCTAAACTTTATGTGGTTGCTGGATAACAGGAAAAATCACAGGCAGAGCTTCTGGAGAAGCTCAACAAATCTAACAAAGATACTATAGTTGAACTTTGCCGTTCATTTGATATCATTGGCTCAAAAGCTAACAGGAAGGTAGCTCCAGTTAAATATTTGAAGTTTCTTTCATTTTATGCAATAATGACATGCAAAAGTACTACCTTTTCTTTTGCAGGAGGAATTAGTAATAATTATGATGGAGTTCTTGAAGGAACACTGTTCTGGGACTGATGCCACAGACCCTGATAAGGTTCAAGTTCTTAAACTGCAAATTAGTTGGCCATGTCTGATGTTTTCTGTAATGCAAATATTTAAATTCCTTTCTCCATCGTAATTGGTAACATGTGTATGATGGTACATGTTAGATTGAAGCCATTGAACCATCTTAGTTGTTTTCTACCCATTACAGAAAACTAAGAAAAGAAGGCGTAAGAATGAAGTTACACATCTATCTGGCAGTAAACCTTTGAAGGTATATCATAGTTGTGTTGTATTTCCTTCTGCAGTCATGTTTGTGACACCAAGCTTCTTTCATATATATTGTTTTCTTTATTACCAAACTACTGCAGAAAATGAAACTTGATGGAACTTCACTGGAAATTCATGGTGAAGAGGAAGATAGTGGGGCTAAGTATGAGGAGAATATAACAAAATACTCGGAGTGTGACTTGGACGACAACAACAATGAATGTGCTAATAATGAGAAAGGACGATTTCCAAAGAATAAGGCCAGCCTTGAGCCTTCTGAAAGGGTAAATGATGTGCCAAAGAATTTTGTTGGAGCAGCTCCCACTGAAGTTCAAATACTTTCAAATGAACAAGCACTATCTAAGACACCGTTTGCAAAGGTGGTTAGCACCGTTGAAGGAGATAGAACTGACATGAAGACTTCTGGAAAGAAAAATGCTTCTATCACCAAGAAAAAAATGACCTCTAAGACAGATCGCAAGGAAAAATTTTGTGGTATTTTTCTGGAGTCTTTGTTTTCATTTATGCATCTTTGGCTCATTTGTGTTGTCTTGTTTGCATATCTCCATGTTGAAAAAGAACTTAGAAACACATATGCACCAGTTGCTCAGTTTGTTTTGCATTGTTTGCACATCTACATGTTGAGAAAGCACTTGCTGAAAAAAATTCAGTATTCATGAATGCCCCACATGTATTACTATTTGCTAGTGCAAGGTATTTATTACTGCTTTGTCTGTAAAGATTATATTTGAGTTGGATAACTTGTCAATATGGTGGTGCAGAGTTAGCTGTCCTTTTGATAAACCACAAAGGGTACTGTATTGAAATAACTAAAACACAAGTTAAATGTCCACACATTTTTGTTGGTGATAAGGTGGAAACAATGTTTTATAGTACATAAGAACTCTAAACATTGCACTCTCTCTGCTCATAAATATTTGACGTTTAGAACAAGATTTGGTCAAACTTTTGAAACTTTGACCATCAGTAATTTCTCATTTTTTTTTAAAAAAAAGGATGGCAATTGAAAAGTATAATAATATCATAAACTTATTTTAATATAAAATTGATTGTCAAGATTTTAGAAGTATGACCGAATTTTGTCCTAAGCGTCAAATATTTATGACCAGAGGGAGTAGCCGTAAAGATAGTATAATTCCAGAAACTATGCTGGTACCAGATTATCCAGATAATTAATCATATCAAGGGTAGCTGGGATGGTTAAAATTGAGTTAAGTAGTGAGTATAAATTGGGTTTTGGATGAACAACAACACGGATGGAGATGTATCAACTGATCAGGTGGGATGGACTAATATAGGGCACTGTAATGCATGGAAACCGAAAACCCATGTTCTTTTCCGGGAAATATTTGAATCATACAGTAATGTGCAATATTGTAATGTACTGTGATATTCACTCATATAGTGCTTATGCGCGAAATAAATTGATCAAGAGAGTTGGCGGTAATTTCCGACTTTGAGATATACTCCTTCTGTCCCATATTATAAGGGATTTTGAGTGGATGTGACACATTCTAGTTCTAGTACTACGAATCTGAACAGGCTCGGTGTCCAGATTTCTAGGTTACTACTCAAAATTCCTTATAATATGGGATGGAGGGAGTAGATAGTAGTGAGCACATATATATACTCTTGTGTAACTGATTGTGGAGCTTCGCCGATAATTCGTCAAACATTGTACTTGATTGATACTTCCTCCGTTTCATATTATAAGACTTTCTAGCATTGCCCACATTCATATAATCTAGATATATATATGTGTTTGGATTCATTAACATGTATATGAATGTGGACAATGCTAGAAAGTCTTATAATATGAAACGGAGAGAGTAGTTTGATACACAAGATATTAATGATGCATGTTAATCTTTTTATGAAAAATGCGTGAATACTGTGGTTAAAGTTCATGTGCTAGAACACTGTTTCCATGCTGTGAATGAGATAGGGCCACAGATTTAATTCAGTCAACCTTACTTCATGTTATTGTGCAAACCATGTTGTTTTTCTCCACAAGTTGTATAATCTCCAGCTCCTCATTTATAGTCCTTTTCAAAACCTTGTTTCTTTTGTATTCAAAGGTAAACAGATGTACAAAGGAGATGGGAAACCTCGGAAACTGGCAGCAATACCAAACAGGGATGAGCTGAGGCAAGCTGTCTTCTTGATCTTAGATTCTGCAGATTTTGCGACGGTGAGATGCAATATGGTTCACTGTTTTTGTTAATCATGTAGTTCAGTTGTAAGATACAATGATGTTTACATAATTAAAGATTACGTCTGGTAATTCCATTACGTTCTCCCTGTTTCTCATGATCTATTTATTATGTTCCCATTTCAGATGACTTTTGGAGATGTTGTGAAAGAAGTCGGTATGTCTTTATTCGCCACCTTTGTCTTGCACTCTTTCTTTTCTTTTTTTCCCTGTTATCTGGTGATTGGAGATATGTAGCATGTGTTTGGTAGTGGTTCAGAAACTGTGAGACTACCTGGAAATGCTATCTCATTGGTTTCCATTCATATCTTCAGACAAATACTTTGGCAAGGATCTCTTTGAGAAAAAGCCACTTATAAGATCCCTGATAGAAGAAGAGCTCTTTAGGCTAGGGGAGGAAGCTGAGAAGAAAGAACTGGAAGAAGAAGCGGCAGAAGTAAAAGCTAGAGCTGAACAAGCTGCGAAGGAAGGGACAAATGCTGGAGTTAATTCAGGTATAGACACGGCGGAAGCACTTCAAGTTAAGGATGGCAAATCTGAAGATGCTGCAAAGAACAAACGTGACAATAGTGCTGAAAATGGTCCGAAAGGTGGGGTATCTGTAGAAGTTGCTGAGAACATAAACAGAAGTGCGGCTGCTGAAAGTTCGCAGGATGGACGGTGTGAACATGACAGAGAGAATGCAAACAATGGCGGTGACTTTATCAGGGATGATAATGCTGTGCAGGATTCTCAGTGGTGATCATGTGGAATATTCCAGAGATGGTGAAGCTGAAAGGGCAAAGATGAACAGTAATGGTGAAGCCGTAGAAGCCGTAGATGGCGGAACTGAAGCATCAAAAGGTGGAGAAAGTGCTGACCCCAAAGATGATAACAACCGAAATGGCGATAAAAGTGCACTAGATATTGATGATCGTGGAGCTGAAGATTCTCACTGCAACAAAAGCGGTGAAAATGTAGCTTGTGTGGAAAATGGCAAAACTAATGAAGCTGGCAACACTGAGAACGGTGAAAATGTGGTATCCCACGATGCTGAAAAGGATGGCAAAAGAAAGGATCCCATTCAAAATGCAAGCCCCGAACAGACCCTAACAGATGCTGGTGATGATGGTAAAACTGAAGATGCCGAGCACAACGCCAACACCGAAGCTGATGTTGATTCTTGTGCCGATGGTACTGCTGAGAATTAGAGGACCAACTGCAAACGGAACAGAGATGGATTAGCTCAAGTAGCACAGATATGCAGCTTTATGTTGGAAACTACCACTGATGGTGTTCTAACTTGAGTAGGATTAGCTTGTGCAGGTTCCATGTAGAAGTCTTGCTGTAGTAGATAGTAGAAATGTTCAAACTGCCATGTAAATTATCTTAGCTTGAAGGAGATGTATATTATGTAGCAGTGCAGTGCAGACCCTGGATGCTGGAGCAGCTAATTCCAGTCGTATTTATAACTGATGTTCAAAGGTTTTGTATCAAAGCTTAAACTTCAAATCCTACTTAGCAGAAGAGAAGTGCTATACGTACGACCAATGCATACGACTAGCGTACGTCTCATCTCATCGGATTGGCCTGTTTGGCAGAGCTTTAGCTCCTAAATTTAGCTTCAGGCTTTAGGAGTTAAGTCTTAAGTGGAGTTGTGGAGCTGTCTAAACTCAACTCTACCTCTCTAAATTATTTTGTGAGAGTTTCACTTAGCTTCGCTCCTATTTTAAGTAGAGCTGAAATTGTTTGGCTAAGTTTTAGCTCTAGGAGAGGTGGAGCTGGAGCTGTGATTACTTTTGTGGGTCCAGTTTTTTTTATAGCTAATCATGGTCATATAGGAGTCGGATGCGCAAGTCGTATGCATGGTCATTCTGTGCTCGGCTTATTTAAAAAATTTGTGTAAATATAAAAAACGAAAAGTTATGCTTAAAGTACTTTGAATAATAAAGCAAGTCAAAAAAAATAAATAATAATTTTAAAAAATTTTGAATAAGACGAGTGATTAAAAGTACAAATAAAAACTCAAAATCCCTTGTATTATGGGACGGAGGGAGTAGGACTACAAGTTTAACTAAAGTATCCTACAAATTCAGTATTCAAAATATTATGCTTTGCCTGCTGCTGGCTGGTGCAGCAAATTGGTCCTGGTCCCGGTGCACGGTCCTACGTGGCGAGCCGGGCACTCGCGCATGTCAGGGGGGCCAAGGCGCCGTCCCACGTGGCCCCGGGCCCACCCGGACGGCGGGGATCCGTCCGACGTGGCGGTGATGGACAGACGGCTGAGCGCCAAGTGGCACACGCTTATCAGCAAACGAACGGCTGGGGTCGCTCCACGTAGACGCCTCGATATGTTCTTATCCGCGCGATCCAACGGACCGATCCCCCTGCGCCATTCCCCACCCCACCATCTCTCTCTTCTTCCTCCTGGACTAGTCAGTCTCTCCCAAGAACACCCACCCACTCCTCGAGTCTCTCTCTCTCTCGAGAGAGAAAATTGATGATTCTTGGGATGATTTTGAGGCGTCTGATTTGCTGAAGAGGAGGAGGAGGATGCCGGACTCGGACAACGACTCCGGCGGGCCGAGCAACTACGCGGGAGGGGAGCTGTCGTCGCCGCGGGAGCAGGACAGGTTCCTGCCGATCGCGAACGTGAGCAGGATCATGAAGAAGGCGCTGCCGGCGAACGCCAAGATCAGCAAGGACGCCAAGGAGACGGTGCAGGAGTGCGTCTCCGAGTTCATCTCCTTCATCACCGGCGAGGCCTCCGACAAGTGCCAGCGCGAGAAGCGCAAGACCATCAACGGCGACGACCTGCTCTGGGCCATGACCACCCTCGGCTTCGAGGACTACGTCGACCCCCTCAAGCACTACCTCCACAAGTTCCGCGAGATCGAGGGCGAGCGCGCCGCCGCCTCCACCACCGGCGCCGGCACCAGCGCTGCCTCCACCACGCCGCCGCAGCAGCAGCACACCGCCAATGCCGCCGGCGGCTACGCCGGGTACGCCGCCCCGGGAGCCGGCCCCGGCGGCATGATGATGATGATGGGGCAGCCCATGTACGGCTCGCCGCCACCGCCGCCACAGCAGCAGCAGCAGCAACACCACCACATGGCAATGGGAGGAAGAGGCGGCTTCGGTCATCATCCCGGCGGCGGCGGGTCGTCGTCGTCGTCGGGGCACGGTCGGCAAGACAGGGGCGCTTGACATCGCTCCGAGACGAGTAGCATGCACCATGGTACATATATACAGTAATCAGCAGCTGTTCATTTTTCTATGATTACTAGTTGACTTAAGCTTGCAAATTTGCTAATCTGAGCTCCTGAGTTTTTTTTTTTTTGGTCAGCAATTTCAAGATGGTCAGAAGCTAAATTTGTCTATTGGTTACTGATAAATTATTTGTTCTCTCCGTTTAATCGTCATGAAATGTTTTGGGAAACATGAACTTTTCATGCCCCTTTTTTAATATAGATTAAGAATCCAGCCTTTACACCACACAAACACAACCAAAGAACTTTCCATGCTCCTAAATCCTAATACAGGCAACAGCAAAAGAGAGGAAAAACATCACCATTATTTGTCTTTTTCGGGGGACCTGCTGAGCCAAACCCCTACACAATGTTGGAGTTGTTAATATGTTATTACTTGCAATAATAATGTGATGAAAGGTCCATCGTACCCCTTGAAAAGTCAATGGAAATTATATAGTTCTAATTTATGCGGAATTTCAAAGATTTCTTCAGATAATTTTGACAAAATCATGTGAACATCGTGTAAAATTCGGACGTTCCAAAGAAACATGAAAGTATATACTATATAGAAGTCCCCCTTGGTTTCTGATTAAGATACATATTCTACTTTGATTTTCGTTAGCATGTTTTTTAAACCGCTAAACGGTATGTCTCGTGCGAAGAAATTTTATATAGAAGTTACTTAAAATATCAAATAAATCTATTTTTTAAGTTTATAATAATTAATACTCGACTAATCATACGTTAATTGCTTTTATCGTTTTGGCAAAACTTGACTTGAATATAACACTCTAGCGCCAAAAAGGAGAAATGAAATTCTACCAAAAAAGATTACAGGGACTGCTTTGACCCCTGAATCCCCTGATGGACTTGTACGAGTGAATTAACGTTAATTATCTCACTATCCCTATCATTTTCTAATGAAAGGTAGAGCAGTTATGCATTGAGCTGGCCAAAATCTCTTGTAATCTTGGATGACATGGATGAGTGGTTTGTGATTAGCTGTCGCTTAAGACAGAATTAAAGGCTGCCAGAATACTGAGAGATCGATAGCCCAGTCGCTACCGTCTACCGACCACAGAGCATGTTCATCGGAGATTCAGGCACATGTTCTGCAAGATGGCGGCTACAAAGCCTAGGCTAGCATATAAAAACCGTCGCTCAAACTAATTATCTCCTTAACGATGTCATCTCCTCGTAGAGCACTTGTAGCATGTGGTGTTCTTTTATCCTGTAGATGAGGATGAAGATGAAGATGAAGATGAAAATTAAGTTTGTTACGCAAAACAGTGCAGTATTAACATATGATTAATTGAGTTTTAATTATTACAAACTTGAAGAAATGGATTTATCTGATATTTTAGAGCAATTTTCATATACACACACCATATTTTAGCAATTTAAAAAGCATTCCACGAGTATCCAAATTTTTATCCACTTCTTATAGAAGAAATGAATGGACCTAGTGGCGGATCCAGAAAACTCATCCTATAAAATCTATAGAAGAAACTCATCCGCTTCTTATAGAGGAAACGATGCTTATAAAGATGTTTGTGCAAAAGTTATGAGATCAGTTGATTCCACTGCTTAGATGTGGCTATATATGGCAGTGTCAATAATAAATAGTTAGATCGTGGACAAATCTAACTAGATGAGTATTTGCTAAAATTTTTTTATATTTTTAACGCCTATAATTAATACTCTCTCCGTTTTTAAATGTTTGACACCGTTGACTTTTTAACATATGTTTGACCGTTCGTCTTATTCAAAAAAATTTTGTGAAATATGTAAAACTATATGTATACATGAAAATATATTTAACAATAAATCAAATGATAGAAAAAAAATTAATAATTACTTAATTTTTTTAATAAGACGAATGGTCGTTTAAAAAAGTTAACGGCGCCAAATATTTTGAAACGGATGGAGTAACATCAAAATTCTACTCTCTACCACCGCTGATACCTCTATCGATATTCGTACATCCACTAGGAACATCTCCAATTCGAAGTGGAGTATATATAGGTGCGTGCTTAAATCAAGTAGTCAAGGAAAGTTTTACACATAAGCACATGTTGAGCATCGATGCTTTAGAAATAGCACCTCTCTCATCAAATGTACGAAAATCGCAGTTAGAATTCTGTAAGTACCCCTACAAGCACCTGCATCAGTACCATATATATGTGCTGATGTGCTACTAGCACACTTGCTATACATCCCCTACATTAGAAAAGCGTTAAAGTTCTAATTTTATATATGGATTACTAGAGCAATGTCCAAATTAAAACATACAAGGATGCAAACATAATTGTTTGTTTTCAACTTATTAGGGGTGTGACTTATTTTCCAAAACAAGTAGTAGCAGACCAATTTTTTCCCTCTCCTTTATGTAACCTGGGCCGATGGTTTCTTGGTCGGCCTGTGATTTTCTCAATGGTTGCACTAGGCCTTATATACGCCGGCCTTTTCTCTAGTATGTGAACGACTAGGCCCTGCTTGGGCTGTTTTTTCTAGTACGTAGCTCTATTAGTTCATTTCTAAATTCAAAGAGGATCAATAAAGCTGGATGTGTTTTGGAAAAGAAAAGGTTCATTCTACATCGGTGATGATCGATCATCATTTCAGCATATTTCCAACCTGAATATAAGACGTCCACTGCAGGTCCTACAATTTTCAAAAATGTAGACCACGTTCATAGCAACTACGTACTCATGTAATTAAGCTCTAACTTTTGAAATAATCGAGCAAACTTAAAATTTAAAGTTGCAACTTGTACCCCATCATTTATTTTGAAACGAAAAGTATGGGATACTAAAAAGGGACTTAGCATTTATGTATTTAAGAAAGAAGGACGGTGAGTAACTTGGGTTCAAACTCATGCCGTTGAGCAGCTCCAATATATGTTGCTACATCACATTTTGTAAGCCACTTAATACTAACTAAAGTAAGTTTATTCGATTACAGTATACAAAATAGGATACAACTTAACTATCCACACCAGAGATAAGAATTAAGCAATCAAGGCCCCGTTTAGTACCCTAAATTTTTTTTCTAAAAAACATCACACCGAATCTTTGGACACATACATAAAGCATTAAATATAGACAAATGAAAAAACTAATTACACAGTTAGAGGGGAAATCGCGAGACGAATCTTTTAAGCCTAATTAATTAGTCCATGATTAGCTATAAGTGCTACAGTAACCTATATGTGCTAATGACGGATTAATTAGGCTCAAAAGATTCATCTCGCGGTTTCCAAGCGAGTTATGAAATTATTTTTTTTATTCGTGTCCGAAAAACCCTTTCGACATCTGGTCAAACATCTCTGATGTGACACCTAAAAATTTTCTTTTCGGGAACTGAACAGACCCCCAAGAAATTCCAAACGAATACTAGCAGATCGACTTCAGTGGAAGCACGTGCTCCAATTTGGTCAATTAACTAATCATTTGTTCTTGTTGTTTACTTTGGTTGTTAGCAGGTAGGTGTGCTTCTTCATCGTACTACGTCACATAGGAGACATTATTAGGGTCGATGCAGGTGATTTATCCTTAATCAAAGTTAATTTAGGCCTTCAAACTTCCAATTTTTCCATCACATCAAAACTTTCTTATACATATAAACTTTCAACTTTTCCATCACATCGTTCCAATTTCAACCAAACTTTCAATTTTAACGTGAACTAAATATATGCCATGATGCAATTGACTGCTTTCATGCCACCCTCCCTAGCCATAGCCGCCACTACGAATTCCCCACATATATATACAGTACTATGTAACTATATCTCCGCTCCTAGCTTTTCGCCGTAAGCGTGTACCAACACCACCTAATTTCGTAGAAAATCTAGCATGTGCTCCAATCTCCTCTTACGGAATTTTAATTCCTTTCTTCATTCTCCACATCCGTATATTAGTATTTTCTTGTGAAGTATCACTACTACATAAAACACCATGAGTGCCGGTTAAGGAAAACCTTCATAGATGTCGATTTTCCCAATCGGCATCAAGAAGACGGCACTGATGACCCAGGTCAAAGGTGCCGGTTCAAGGCACACACGAGCCAAAAAAACAATCGGCTCGACACGTCGAGTCGATGCATTGAGCCATCAAGTCGATCCCAAATGATACCCCAAATCTCAAAATGATGCCTCTAATTCATGAACACATAAACTATAATCAATAATCCTTAAAAAAAACAACACATCTAGATCAAATCTGAGAAATCAAACATGAATAAACATCAACAATAAGGAATCACAAGAGGGAGGGGAAGAGGCGGATTCGCTGGCCTGCGGGCCACCGCTACGCCTCCTGATCCAGTGTGGGCCACTGCTCGCCACCGATTGCAGTCGCCGAGAGAGCGAGAGTGAGAAGATAAGGTCGTGGAGGGAGAGGGTGAGGCTAAAAATATCTCTCCCTCCTCTAGCTTCTATTAATATAATCTACCGGTTTAAAAAGAAAACAAAATGCTAACATGATGCCTCAATTTCTTAATTGTTCTTTCTTTTATCATGCGTTATTATTTAATTCGTGCTTCGAAAGGGACTTCAAAGACGATAAAAACCAAAACTACATGTCACAGCACCACACTACTCATGTGAAAGGATTTGCAGGATCCTTGAATCAATGTAGGCACATCGATGGTATACTATGATGGCAACGCCAACCACTGGAGGTTTATTGGGTAAAGAAAAAAATCCATTTTACTCCCCAAATTATTCAGAGCACTTCACCTCATAAACAATTATTATACTCGTTTTACACCTTGAACCATTAACTCCCAAATGGTAATTCTCTTGCTTCTATCTATATAAGTAGTATTTTGCACTAAAATTTGGTGCGAGTGATAGATAATTACTCACTTACCATCAATGTTTTCTAGAATTTTTTTATCACTTTTTTATATAGGTTGAGAAAACTAAGACTGATTTAAATAACAAGGTTTAATATTTCAAACAAATAGTCACGGATATTTTTGAAAATATCTTAGAACTTTTAATTATGATGTCTCTAAACAATTTTAGCTCAAAACGACTCATATAAAAAGAAACAAAGAAGAGAAATGCTATTAAACGGTAAAGTGGGCAGTAAAGAAACAAAGAAGAGAAATGCTATTAAGCAGTAAAGTGGGTAGTTTTTAATAGTTTAGAGGATAAAATGAGAAAAGAAGTTTATAGGATGTTAATTACTCTAATGAAATGAAATAGTTCGAGTGAGGGAAATGAACCTTTTTTTTTTTTGCAGAAATAATTTAATTACGCAGCAAACTCTCCTTGTTGTACCCTCGCATGATCCTAGCCGCCGGTTTCTCATCCAACGGCTGACAGACCAACCCAATCCATGGGCGCTCGGCGCTCCGCTTCTCGAGCGGTCGGTGGGTGGGGCCCCACGTTTCCTCGCCGCCTCGGGCCCAACCGCCGCGCCACCGCACGCTGACGTGTGGGGCCCACGCGGCCACCACCACCACCGGTCGCTGACATGTGGGGCCCGGCGCGCCGCCGCCGTCGTACCAGTCTCTATCGCCGTCTCCTCTCCTCGGCGAGCGGAGCGTGTTGGAACGCGTGCGTGCGTGCGCGTTTCCACCCGATTTAAAGAGACGAGAGAAAAAAAAGAAAAGAAAAGAAAAGAAAGAAATAAACGGAAATAAAACCGCGGCCTTTTTGGTTGGGAAGGAAAGGGAGGGGTTGGTGCTCTCCTCCTCTTCCTCTTCTTCTCCTTCCTTCCTGCCATTCCTGTGACCCCGAGCCGAGGCGGCGAGAGAGAGAGAGAGAGAGAGAGAGAGAGTATTAGTAGTAGTAGGAGAGGGAAGCGAGTCTCCTCTTCCTCCTCCTCCTCATCGCCGTTAGCTGCTGCTTTCGCCGAAGCATTGTTGCTGGGCCGCGTCGTGACCATGGGTATGTTTCTTGTTCTTTCGTTGGCTCTAGGATTTGGATTTTGAGTTCTTGTTCCCCCCGCTCTGGTAGCCCGCCATGGCGGCGGTAGGTATTCGAGGTTTCCTCCACTTCCTTTGTCGGGGCTTCCGCCCTCTCACTCCGTTTCTTTGGAAACATCGAACCGGCCGGGTTGCCGTGGTCGGTTCTTGCAAGAGGAATACCTCCCTTTTTTCAAATAAAGAAACGATTTTTTCTCCCTTTATTTAGGACTATGCGTGGAGTACTCCCGCTATCGGTGTTTGGGTGTTTTGATGTTTGCTGCTGAGATTTCGTCCCTTTTAGTGTTTCGTCTGTGGCGGTGTTTCGGAATGTAAATTCAGTTTTTGGTGCTACCGCGGAGTAGTTAAGACTGGGATTCTGTGTTAATAATATTTTTGGGTCTCGGCACAGTTATGTATGCGCAGCAAAGCGACCGATTTTCCTCGCATTTGTTGATGTTGCGATTTTTTTCATTCCAATCCTGTATGCTCAATTGATTCCCTGAAGCGCACTGTACCGAGTTTGATTGGGAATTTTTTTAATGAGTTATTGTCCATTCTGTTGTGTTAGCAGATGGTGAGACGAGCTGTTCTTCCTGGGACAGCGACGATGAGTACCAGAAGTTCATCCAAAAGATGAACCCTCCAAGGTGACAAACTGACAACCGGTTCCTCCGTACCCTCATCAATCTCAGTACTGCACAATTAATTATCCATTGCCAAATCGTTTGTAGCCGACTGATGTGTGTTTACTGAATCCAGGGTTGTGCTTGACAACACATCATGTAAGAATGCAACAGTTGTGCATGTAAGGCACTGACCAAATCGAGGTCTTTTTCTTGGTGCAAATTGTTTCTGTTTGGTTGGTGAAAAAGTGATTTATTTTTTTGTTTGAATCGTGTAGGTAGACAGTGCCAACAAATATGGGATACTGTTAGAGGTAGTGCAGGTCCTCACCGAGCTGCAACTCATAGTGAAAAAAGCCTACATATCATCAGATGGTGGATGGTTCATGGATGGTACGATGCGATTCTTGAGATTTTTTTTCTTGAAATCGATTAGTTCAGAATGGTTAATTTATCCTGAGCTGTTGATCTTTTTATGTCAGTGTTCAATGTGACTGATCAAAATGGGCAGAAGATAATGGATGAATCGGTACTGGATGAGATAGTAAAGTATATTCATAAGGTAATTGATGCCATCCTACCTTGATTCTTGGTTCATTCAATGTTCAGCGTGCTCAATCTGCTAACTTTCCATGCAGTGTCTTGGGGCTGATTCTTGCTTTCTTCCTTCGCGGAGGAGATCTGTTGGAGTGGAACCTTCCTCTGACTACACTTTGATAGAGCTAACTGGAACTGATAGGCCCGGTCTGCTCTCAGAAGTGAGCGCCGTGCTCACAAACCTGGAATGCAATGTGGTGAATGCAGAGGTGTGGACTCATAACAAACGAGCAGCAGCGGTCATGCAAGTCACGGATAGGAAAACGGGGCTGGCAATCTCAGACACACAACGGCTTGCTAGAATAAAGGAGCGACTTAGCTATGTGTTCAAAGGGAGCAACAGGAGTCAAGACACCAAGACAACGGTGACAATGGGGATAACCCACACAGAGCGGAGGCTTCACCAGATGATGCTGGAGGAACGGGATTATGAAAGGTATGATAAGGATAGGACGAACGTCAACCCCACACCGGTGGTTTCGGTTGTTAATTGGCTCGACAAGGATTATTCCGTGGTGAATATTCGGTGCAAGGATCGGCCAAAGCTTCTCTTCGACACAGTTTGCACCCTGACAGATATGCAATATGTGGTTTTCCATGGGAGTGTGGATTCTGAGGGCCCTGAAGCTTACCAGGTACCTCTCTGCTAACAACACAGCCTCTAATTCTGCCAGAATTATACTTAGACATGTAACGTATCGTTTGTTATCTTTTCATGGTTCAATAGGAGTATTACATTAGGCATATTGATGGCTCACCTGTCAACTCTGAGGCGGAGCGACAGCGAGTCATCCAGTGTCTTGAAGCTGCTATAGAAAGGAGAGTATCCGAGGTAACTGGACAAAAATACCTGCTCCTTTGTGATTCCATTTATTTTGTTCCCGTTGTATATGTTACTTTCTTAAGGGCGTTGATGTTACCTAAACATTTAGTCTGCATAGTATAGTGCGGAAAGGGACAACATTGGTGTCATGCAGCCTGTAGGAGGTAAATTGTGGTTGGAGAGCTGGCATCTTGTATTGTCTGCCACACTTTACTGATGAGTCGCTGTCAATGTTTTGAGTCCTTTTCCTTCTTGGTGAAGCACATGCTGTTTTCTCCAATGCTTGAGAGTGCTATTCATACAACTAATCCATTCGTGGAAAACACAATTTGCTTGCTACTATTCTGCACTCCATTTTTTGTTTATGTATTTACTCTGACTTAATTTTCCAATAATCGCATATATTACCTGCAGGGGCTGAAGCTAGAGTTGTCGACAGGTGATAGAGTGGGACTGCTATCCGATGTCACACGCATCTTCCGTGAGAATGGCTTGACGGTTACGAGAGCTGAAGTTTCTACAAGGGGTGACAAGGCTGTCAACACTTTCTATGTCCGCGATGCAGCAGGGAGCTCCGCCGTCGATCTGAAGACTCTTGAAGCTATACGCCAAGAGATAGGCCAGACAGTGCTTCAAGTAAAAGGGCACCCTGATCACCGCAAATCACCTCCGCAAGAGTCGCCATCTAGGTTTCTCTTCAGCAGTCTGTTCAGACCAAGATCGCTGTACAGCCTAGGGCTGATCAGGTCCTGAGTTCTCGGGTGCCTGCTCAATCCGCGGATCGACAAATCATAGCATGCCATGTCAACAAATACATCGCGGTGTATACTCTCCGCAGTCTCAGTCCCAGGACAAGGCTGATGATGCATTTGACTCAGGTGGCGTACCATCATTCATCAGATGAAAACCATGAAGCATGAGCATCCCCCAAGCATGGGAGCAACAGTTGCGTGAATACAGTTGGTTCTGTGAAAGCGCCCCACCCACCGCTGTACATAAATCCCAATCTTCTAGCATAGAACTGTAAATACCAATATCCCCAGCGGCGTCAGTCGTCGACAACATTTACAAAGAACCAGCCATGATTTCGCCGATGTCAAGCTCACTTCTTGCTCAATCAGAATGGTCTGAAAACATCAGTATCTGCTGACCTGCATGTAAGCCGACGATGACGTCAGCGATGACTCATGAGGACCTGGAGTAGGATTACCCAACAATGCTGTCATCAGATGAAGAGAGAGAGGGTGTAGACGACAATGGCACCATTGTCGTCGTCGTCGACGGTGACATGGCGGCTGCCAGTGTTCACCATTCTGCGTGCTGGGTAGGCGCACATGCTGAAAATGGGCGCCAGCTCGGCCGGGGGCCGGGCTGCCTGGGCGCAAGTTGGTGTGGAAATGGAGATACACTTGGAGAGTTGGGGATGCGTGTGGAGGATGCACTGCCTTTGTTTCAAGCTGTTTGTCTTGCTAGGCAGGCAGAGGCAATTCCGAGAAACATTTGGGAAATACTTTTGGTCTCACCTGTGTTTCCTGCACTGTCATGTCCGGGTCCTGCTACTGTTGCTCCATTTCCACATGTCGTCTGCGTCCCGGCAAATATCTCTACTACTACTAGTGAACACTTTGATGGCTTTCTTTTTTTTTTCTTTCTTTCTCTGTTCAATCCTGTTTCACTCGTGCGTCCACCGGATTCACCTGTTCATCGGTGCTTCCAGTTTATTGGCAAAACTCTGCCTTTTTTTTTGGGGCTTGTTGGTAAGTGCTGTTTGTGCACTGTGGTTGAGACAAATTGTTCCTTGCATTGAGGAACACCTTTTTCGTTCATATGCTCTCAATAAGTTACTGCTTTTATTTTTGTTAAATTAATCACATGTCCGTGCGTTGTGACAAGATATATGGAAACACTGGCTGATTACACGTGGTTAATTTTTATTTTACCTCAGTATATTTTCTAAGTTGGTCAATGTTTATGCGAGTACCACCGTTTTTCTTTTGACGGTTTCCAGGATAAATACTCCTACTTCTCTTCAAATCTTGATTCATCTCTTCTTTCTTCTTTCTTTTCTTATTATTCCAAGTCCTCCTCTAGTGCTTTCTTGCATTACTCCTCCATTCTTTGCTACAACCCCCTAGCCAATCAAGAACATAAAAGTATCTATCGGATTAATTTAGGAAGTTACATGTTTATCCAAATTGAAACGTCCAATAACTAGTTAAAGTAAAAAAAAAAGTAACTTCTCTATTACAGACTGTTAGACCGATAGAAAAGGGAAAAAAAAAAAGATAGACTTAACATGAGTTCGTGTTGAATATATATTTATACCCGTGCCTAGTACGATCAGATTATTAACAGAAAATAGGCAAGTTGGCTTCGTTAAGGTATTATTAACAGCTGCAGATTGCAGTGATTAAGGCTAAAAGATACACATTCACAGTCAGTGTGTCTCCCTTGTGGTTTTGCAGTACTTTGAGCTTATTTTACATCCTCTCACATGCATGTCAGCGCCCTTTTTATTTTTAAGAAAATAAAAAAAATAGCTGGGTGAAAGTACATCTCAACTAACGAATTGCCATCACTGCCAATCATCACCCGAAGTTGCAGTGTGTGAGCTGTGACGATCTGCAGTGAAGTTGCAGCAACTTTTCAGTGTGGCCTCAGATCTTGCTTCTTCTTGGGCACACAAAACTTCCTGTAAAATCAAAGGTGTTTTTATTATTATTCTGTGATGAATAATTGAGCATTGAAGATTATTGATTTTGTTATTTGGAATTTATTCACGAAGTGGTTTTGGAGATGATTGGATTTACAGGTGAATCGCAGGTTCTATCATTTTATGTGACCGGTCAGACTGGGCTCTGGTAGCCGGTCAGACTGGCAGTGATCGAGCGGTTAGACCGGCCAGCCCACGGTCAGACCGGCCGACACTGTGTCGGTTTCGGTTTCGGGTTGTTTGTTTGGATATCCGAGTTTATTTCATGATTATGGCTTCTAGATGGATACTATACGTATGTAATACTATTGTTTGCTGCTAATGAGTCAAGTTGGAGATAGCTTGGTCTCAGAATATGATTTCTTTGTTTATTTCATGTGTAGGTGACTCAATGCCCCGGGAGAATATTTGTGGTGATGGACCGGGAATCGGCTTGGGGATAAGACGACGTCCGTGGTGGTCAGAGATCATGCGGGATACTTAGGCTAGAGTTGATGTACGTGGTTGATGGAGATTCCATATGGCATACAATGGAGGTATTGTGTGCGTAGGGGATGCGGAGTCGAATTTGGAAGGAGTCCAAATTTGGTACGATTGGTTATGTGAAGTTTCTTTCTTGTACTAGAGGGTTTCCTAAGGTGTTTAGGACTCTTAGTATGAGTTTGGTTCGTGGCTTTTAGGTTGCCTACCTCATGTATAAATAGAGGAGGAGCGTGAGGCTTCCCGGTATCGTTTTAGAGAGCAATTGAGTTGAGTTTTGAGTTAGGGTTTCGAGTTTACTCGAAATTTTTGTAAGGAGTGCTGTTGGTGCACTTTGTAAACACAGAGAGAATCAATAAAGTCGTCATCTACTTTAAGAGTTCTTCGATTTGTGTTTCATCGGGTTTCGACGGTCTAACCGGCGATCTACCGGCGGTCAGACCGGCAGCAAGCGGCGGTCAGACCGGCGGCAGCGACAGCTGATCTCGACGGTCAGACCGGAGATCTAATCTCGGTCAGACCGACAGCAACCAGGCAGTCAGATCGGCAGGACAACTTCGGTCAGACCGCGATCCGTCGAATTCGAGGGTAACTTTTATTTCCGCTAAAAGTTTTCGGTTTTTGGGTATACCAACCATTCACCCCCTCTGGTTGGCTTAGTTTTTATGATTCGATCCTACACTTCCATCCATCCTCTGAGCGGCGCCAGCATTATGAGCTGGAACAGATCTCGCCAGTTCTCTGCATCTGTACAAAGATTGCTAAAATTGATGGATGGTCAGGGTTTTTGCAAGATCAGGACTGTTCTTTCCCTATGGTTAATGTGTGCTCAATTTTTCAACTTATTATGTTATTTAGCTTATTGGTTTGGGTTAACTGGCCGTGCATATTGAAAGATTAACCAAAATGCTACACTACAACACATGGTATATTGTCATGGAACTGAAAATTAATCTGGTTTTTTCATAGGATGGTTGTAGGATTCGAACCAAAAAGTTGGTACAATACATGTCTGAATTCTGATCTTGAGCTTGAGGGACAGAAGGATAATCAATCACTGATGAAACCAAGTGGAATCCAACAGAGACAAGTTGGGGCCTATCAGGGGGCAACAATGTGTTGTGCCTCTGCATAAGCATATGTTGGTGTCCAAGGGGAATACAACTAAGCAACCTCTGCGTAAGCATTTCCTCTGAGCCTTTATTATGCCTTAGTAGTTAGTACTACTCTCTTGGTGGTCACTGATCATGTGTTGCTGTCTCACAATGCAGGGCTATGCCGTATTATATCGGGCATGTTTATGAAGCGTGTTTGGGACACCAAGATTTTCGGAAAGAAACAGTGAAGTTCATGAAAGTAAAGGGAATTCATGTGTTCCGGACTTCATGTTTTATCCATCCAGGTTACTAGGTTAGTAGTTACTACAGAAAAATGTAAGAGAAATATGGGTAGATTGTAGATACAAGTTGTCGTTAAAATAGCACGCGGTGCAGATGTGGTTTGAATCAAAACAATCTGTTGGCGCTTCCATCAAACTGAATTTAGAATTGGGTCTCCTAAAGTTGTGGATTGAACGATTCTTGAATACCCAAATCTTGCTTGCAGCTGAGCTTACAATGTATTTTGTACTACTATTTTTATACCCAATTCTGTGCACGATTGGAAGCATTTTTCAGTGGTGACAACAATTGGCTGCCCTTTTCTCAAAAAAAGCATGTTCCACTCTATTGGTTGCTATTTGGTTGGGGCTAAAAATGTATGCAAACTCATTCTTCTGGAGAGCAACTGAGCAAGTAGTGGTGCTGATAATTGATCATCCACTTGGATAGGCATTTTCCAGTCGGTTGCCTTTGTGTAACTTTAGACCCTTCCATTAGTTGCCATTGGTAGAGGTAAACTAAAGTTACAAAAGTCGTAACCATTTCTTTCATTTGATTATAAGTGAGCTAAGTGACCTGCATGGTAACAAAAGTATTCCCTAAAAGTTATTATACAAGATTCTACGAATGATTATGTTTGCACACACAACTTAACACTACAACACAGTCATGTTTAAAGGTTCTATTTTTTTTTATGGTCCTTAGAGCATCTCCAACAGTCTCCCCATCTCACTCTCCAAGCCAAATTTTAGCCATTCTAGTAAAAAAAAACGTACTCCAACAGCCTCTCCAACCGGATGGCTAAGCCATCCGGCTGGCCAAAACCCCCCCTCCACTAGCCAAATTTGGCCAGCCACAAATCACTGGCCAATCATGGGCCCCACACAGATTCCCCACCACCCCCCTCCCCCATCTCCTTCGTCTCTCTAGCCAGGACTCGATGCCGCCGCCACCGTGCACAACCATGATCTCAACGCCATCGCCGACGCAGCCACGACCTCCTCGATGCGGCGCAGAAGGGCGGGCCGGCGGCGGAGAGAACAATGGCATGCGTCTTGAACCCACGCCGGAGCGCCACCATCGTCGTCGAAGTCACCAGCCGCTGTCGCCATCGTCTGCATCGTCGCTAGTCGTCGCCATCCACCGCTGTCGTTTGGATCCGGCTTTGCCCGACCTCCGTTGCCTCCGCGCGATGTGGGTTCGGGGCGGCGCGGCGTGGATTCGGGAGGAGGGGGCAACCTCCGTCGCGCGGCCTCCACCGCCTCCGCCTACACCTCCCCGGCGCTGTGGGTGCGGCTCGGGAGGGCGGTGAGGAGGCGGGCTTGGCCCTGCACGCCATCGCCATCGTTGAAGTTGGAGGTGGCGGTGGCGTCTCGGCTTCGTCATGGTGGCGGCGGCGGCGGGTCCCGGATGCGCAGGAGCGGGATGGCCCTCGCCTTCGGCGGCGACAGCGGTAGTGGGCTGGACGGCGCCGGCGGTGTCTCGCTTCGTCGTGGTGGTGGCGGCGGCGCCCCCTGGCCTGCGTCGGCCCTGAGAAGGGGAAAAAAAAGGAGAGAGGGACTGACGCGTGGGTCCCATGGCTAGAATGGAGAGGATAAATGGAGAGACTGTTGGAGTGAAAGGCAAATTTGACTCTCTAATTTTTTAGATGGCTGGCCAAATGAGTATTTGGAGAGCTCAAAATAGCCCATCTGTTGGAGATGCTCTTAAGGAGTTACTACGAGATATACCATACTGGTTACTATCAATCTTTGATTACCTTTACGGTGACACTACCAGTATTATCACTAGTGCAAACAATTAGAAAAAATATTTTATAAATTCTATTTCCAATAGAAACAATTATATCCCCTTAATCTTTACTACCAATAATTGAGACGATATGAATAAAATATGCATGAATCAATGGATAAGAAAGATACGTCGTACTATTTGATATTGTCGTTTCAAAAATTGGATAAGAAAAGATAAAAAGGTCTAGATTAATTCTGCTAATCACCATAAAAATCGTCTTAATTGCTTAATGCCAGGTACAATGTTCAATAAAATGCTTATGTTTTTCCCCCTAATATGATGAAATTATTTGATGCAAAATCACAGTCCAAACGCACTTCTAGCTAGGAACATTTAGATTAAACTATCTACTTTCCTTCCAAACTTCCATCATTTCAAGGAAGCCCTAAGAATGAGTTCGAATAGATCATTAACACTACTGGCCCTATTATACTACCTCCGTCCCAAAATAATTGTATTTATAGGATTCAAAATTCGTCCCAAAATAATTGTAATTCTAGAGTACTAATTGCCCCATCAATCATCTCTCATTTAAATTTCTCCCTATTTTACCCTCAAACATCTTCCCACTCTCACATAAACACCATTTAATGAGGGGCACAATAGTCTTTCTTCTTAAACCATAATATATGCTAAATAACATAGAACTATAATTATTTTGGGACGGAGGTAGCAGAAAGTTTCTATCGGCTACAGGTACTTACGCAAATCTATATGTTATTCTAATAATTAAATAATCGTAGTAGTACTTATGTTTTATCGGCCGTCGCTTAGAATCTTCAGCTCTCTGAATCTCTTCCGTTGTCCGTGCGGCAAAAAAAAAAGTTCATGCGAAAAAAGCAAATGCCATCTGAAACAAATGGCGTTCGGAAAAAGCCCGAAAAAAACGCCGTCAAAAAGTCTGATTCGTGCGGAAAAAAGTCCCGTCCAAAAACAATACACAAAAAGAAGTCCGTCCGATTCGTGCGAAAAAAAAGTTCCGTCCAAAAACAATAAAAAAAGTCACGCGAAAAAAACCGCCATATAAAAAAAGCCAAAAAAAATGGCTGGAAAAAACACCGTCCAAAAAAAATAGCGAAAAAGAAGTCTGATTCGTAATAAAAAAAAAGTGACGACAAAAAAGCAAGCAAAAAAAAAAACAACGCCACAAAATAAAAAGCAGCGAAAAAAAGTCTTATTGGTAGGCAACGCAAAAATTATATGATAAAAGGGACGAAAAAAAGCACGAAAAAAACATCTGATTTCTATGTTAAAAAAGCATCGTCCGTTAAAAAAGCATAAAATGCGCGAGAAAAAAAAGAAAAAAACACGCGAGAAAAAGAAAGAAAAAAAACGCGAGAAAAGATGTGAGTAAAACGTGCGAGAAAAATACGGTTAATTTCTGCCGGCTGTAAAAAAAATTGTCATAATATATCTATTTTCTATCTCTAATCTAATCTAATCTAACTACTAACAAATGTCCGTCAAAAAAATTAAAAATGTGCAAGTAAACAAACGGTTTAAAAAACGTGCGAAAAAAAAAGCAAAAACGATCGAGAAGAACAAGAAAAAAACGCACGAGAAAAAATGTCAGAAAAAGGGAAAAAACGCGTGAGAAAAAGGAAAAAAAGCACAAGAAAAATACGGTTTTTGTCATCGGTAAAAAAGAGCAAAAACAATCATGCTAGAAAAAAACTATGAGAAAGAAATGCGCTATTTAAAATGGTTTGAGAAAACCATGCAAGAAAAAAACACTGCTTATAAAAAAACGGATCGAAAAAATAATTGGTCTCAACACGAGAAAAAAGTTGTTTCTAAAAAACAGTTCGAGAAAACCGTCCGACTCCACACGAGAAAAAAAATCACCATTTCTAAAAAAAAGATAGAGAAAATCGTGCGACTCAACAAAAAAAAAATCTTCGTTTATAAAAAGAACTGCTCCGAAAAACCGTCCAACTCAAGGCGAGATAAAATTGATGGACGCTTGGGTCGGATAGAATCCATCAATTTTTTCAATCTCTTACACGGCTTTTGTTTCCTCATCTATTCTCCTATATTGAAGAGCTAGCACGTGTCTGTGTGTAATTATCATACTATTTTTTAAGTATATGTACTATTCTTGATAACATATTATACGGAAATAATATTAAAAAATAAACATATTTTTAATTGTTATTTAGAGAAGAGTGTACGGTGACTATTTTGTGTAGACTTGACCGTGAGTGTAGGATTTGATTAATCATATTATTGGTTGCAAATATTAAGATTGAAGGGTATTTTACATTATATGTGTCGACGTTTGATGTCGCGATTCCGGTATTTGCATAGTATGGGGATCGTTGGTCCTAGGGTATACGCGAGACTGAGGTAAAAGAGATAGAGACGAGGATTTTTATACAGGTTCGGGCCTCTGAATTATCAGGTAATAACCCTAGATCCTGTTGGCCGAAGCCGGTATTGCTCTTATTCACCATAATCACACCAGTATAATATTTGGGGTAGCCTATCTAACTGTTGTCGACATGGCGGTCTAAAGGTCTGACTCATAATCAACAACAGGGTAGCCTTCCTCCTCGAATCCGTGCCTGGCGAGATCAGAGATAGCGCTAGATCCCTACGGCCGGCCTCTGTAGGTACCTGATAGGGTCGATCCAGGCATATCTCTGATGTCGATATCTGGCGGCTTGTCTTGGCGTATGTGGGTTTGTATGTTGTGGCTTCTGTTGTTCCGTGTATGTTGATTGTCTCCCCTCTCCTCCTAGGGGGCCTTGTATTTATACCCATAGGTGCCCCTTTGTCCAAGTAGAACTAGGGAAACCAATATGGATACAATCCGAGTAGTCCTTGTCGTTTCCATGTAGAACTCTGGTTGTCTTTCCTTATCCGGAACTCCCTCCATATCTGAAGTTAGTTTCCGTATAAGACATGGTATGTGGTGGGTCCTGCCGAGATGTAGTCTACTACTATTAGGTATGTGGTATCCATAACCCTGACAGTAGTCGATCTTGGTGTAGAACCATAGAGACATGGAGTCTTCGATAATGTCGAATATAATTTTCCTGAAATCAATACTCAGAAAAGATAGATAGAAATAGCCCCCGAGCGAACGCTCAAAGGGTGACATGTTATAATATGTATAGAAAACTGAAAATGAATTGAATTCACAGACCAATGTTTTGTATATGAGCGTCTACTCTTTTACCGACTTCGATCAATCAGTTTGTTGAGTTATACACTCTCCCTAGCCCCCAGCCTTGTCGTCGGAGAATCGTTCTCGGAAGATAAGGCTCTTGGAACTTTGACCTGCCTCGGTTGAACAAGCACTGATCCTAGCCCCCAGCCGTGAAGTTGGAAAATCCAATTTCCGATTACACGGCTTGGTTAATACGCACGGCGAGAACTCTTACACGACCAGATCTTACATGGTCTTTTGTCTCTACAGGATCCGACAAGGCCTTATCGGCTCTGGGCGTCCCCAGCCGAAGTTCCCTTAGGTTCCTCGGAGGCCTTGTCAAGACGGCGTAAAGGGACATGAGGATATGTTTCAACGCTAGGTGTCATCGTGGTAAGGGATCTCTAGGTAAAACACTTGGCAATATTGTGTAGCTGATATCAACTTTGTTGGAGTAGAGGTAGTGGGAGGATCGCTACACCGCTGGTCGAAAACCAGTTAGTAGTCGTAACTCGACCACTTGAAGTAGAAATAGTGGGAGAATCGCTACACCACTGGTCGAGGACCAGATAGAAGTCGTAACTCGACCATCTGAAGTTAAGGTGTGAGAGATTGCTACGTTTTAGTAGTTTGAGAACCAGCGAGCGAGTAGAGTTATCTCTCGAACACCAATGGAGGTTGCGGTGCGAGAGATTGCTACGTACTGGTTCGAGAACCAGCGAGCGAGTAGAATTATCTCTCGAACACCAATGGAGGTTGCGGTGCGAGAGATTGCTACGTGCTGGTTCAAGAACCAGCGAGCGAGTAGAGTTATCTCTCGAACACCAATGGACGTTGCGGTGCGAGAGATTGCTACGTGCTGGTTCGAGAACCAGCGAGCGAGTAGAGTTATCTCTCGAACACCAATGGAAGTTGTGGTGCGAGATATTGCTACGTGCTGGTATCTCTTGGACACCAATGGAGGTTGCGGTGCGAGAGATTGCTACGTGCTGGTTCGAGAACCAGCGAGCGAGTAGAGTTATCTTTCGGACACCAATGGAAGTTGTGGTGCAAGAGATTGCTACGTGCTGGTTCGAGAACCACCGAGCGAGTAGAGTTATCTCTTGGACACCAATGGAAGTTGCGGTGCGAGAGATTACTACGTGCTAGTTCGAGAACCAGCGAGCGAGTAGAGTTATCTCTCGGACACCAATGGAGGCGCAAGAGTTGGTTTATTACATGTGCATCTCATGTGGCCAGCATGACTCACACAACCAACTTGTAGCATATCCGGATGTCCGTTCGCAACCATGTCGGGTGATCAAGCCGACGGTGTTCGCGAGGAATTATCCGTTAACAACCTTTTCTCGAGTAGTCCAGCCATGGCCGGTGCTATGAGATAGGTCGTCGGTCTTCGTTGTTAGGTTGGGCGCGATGACTCTGCATTTGTCGAGATCGTTCTCGATAATGCGGTGTACTCGACCACAACCTACTCGGGTGCTCAATTGTTCCTGAAGAATATTTTCTAGAAGGCAAGACATATAGCAGAGAATATCGAGTATGTACTCAAAAAACTGCATGGATCTTCTAGCATTATCAGGATATAACGAGCAGATGTAAATATCAGGCATTATGCAAACCATAAACAAGCATGATTTATATAGAAGAGAACAGAGTGAGCCCCTAGCGTTAGACCGTAGTCGATTTAACATCGGGGACACTTGCACAATAGATATTGTATAAAAAACATGCTCTGGCTAAACATAATAAATCATGGATCTGACAATGCTGTATGATCTGAATGGGTACGATAAATTGCATATGAAATATTGCGTACCTTTGTAGATACATACCGGATGTATCTACGAAATTAGTAGATCAATTTAAAAAACCAATCTACCAATTACCTTGCTGCGTACTCGTTCGATATCATGCGATCTAACATCTTTTGGTACGCCGCGGAGCTTGAGGCTTGAATGATCTCGATAGACCAAATAGTTGATGGCGATGGTTCCGACCTAGTCGGAAGATGTACTTGGACATGTTGGATCTCCCCACAGCCGAAGTCGTCGAGTAGCTTGTTGTTGGAGAATCTATCTCTTAAACCCATCTCGTCTAAATCCTGAAGCACCAAAATCCCCATACCTGGCGCGCCACTGTCGACGTTTGATGTCGTGATTCCGGTATTTGCATAGTATAGGGATCGTTGGTACTAGGGTATTCGCGAGACTGAGGTAAAAGAGATGGAGACGAGGATTTTTATACAGGTTCGGGCCCCTGAATTGTCAGGTAATAACCCTAGATCCTGTTGGCCGAAGCCGGTATTGCTCTTATTCACTATAATCACACCAGTACAATATTTGGGGTAGCCTATCTAACTATTGTCGACATGGCGGTCTGAAGGTCTGACTCATAATCGACAACAGGGTAGCCTTCCTCCTCGAATCCGTGCCTGGCGAGATCAGAGATAGCGCTAGATCCCTACGGCCGGCCTCTGTAGGTACCGGATAGGGTCGATCCAGGCATATCTCTGATGTCGATATCTGGCGGCTTGTCTTGGCGTATGTGGGTTTGTATGTTGTGGCTTCTGTTGTTCCGTGTATGTTGATTGTCTCCCCTCTCCTCCTAGGGGGCCTTGTATTTATACCCATAGGTGCTCCCTTGTCCAAGTAGAACTAGGGAAACCAATATGGATACAATCCGAGTAGTCCTTGTCGTTTCCATGTAGAACTCTGGTTATCTTTCCTTATCCGGAACTCTCTCCATATCTGAAGTCAGTTTCCGTATAAGACATGGTATGTGGTGGGTCCTGCCGAGATGTAGTTGACTACTATTAGGTATGTAATATCCATAACCCTGACAATATGCATGTTGTCACATGAATAATCCAGTTATTTTGGGTAAAGCAAGCATCGGTAAGGTTGCCATCGTTGAGGTTAGGTCAGTACATTGAAGATGTTCCAAATTTCTAATTGTGTTAGCTATAACGATCCATCCAAATATTATCATTGATATTGTTATGCATGAAATGTGTATATTATCATTTGGATTTTTTTTTACCCGTTGCAACGCACGGGCATTTTTGCTAGTAATACCTAAAAAGTGAACATGCGTAATAATATTAAAACAATAACAAAGTTAGTCTTGCAAATCACATTGGTAAGTTCAATGAAATTTCGTGAAAATCATACTTCGATCATCAATCAGAGAACCAATTTAAGAACCCACACACCAATTGGGGTCTACACCAATCTAGGGATCGGTGGCTGGAGCGTCCTTGCAAAATACTCCTAAATAAATAATGTACATCTACCAGTCCTTGGAAGATTTGCCGTTGCATTTGTACCTTTGTGCCTTTCGGTTAACGTGTCTCTGTCCTACTAATAGTCCAAGTGAAAGGAACTTGTGGATTTCCCCCACGTGGATTTTTGCAAGGAAGAACTCAACAACCTGAATTTGACGATTACACGAACAACGTAAATACTCATTATACACATATGAATACGTCTATTTATTCTTTATAATAAGAGTGAACCTTTTATTACACAAGTTTTACTTTGAACCATCCTCATTCCAATGTTTTCACTTTAGGCTAAGGCTATTTTAACTTTGTTGCATTTCGAACCACCCTAACACTTTTGTCTAGTCACATCTAACCTATTCGTCTACAAAGATGTTAGCTGCACGTAAATAAAGAATATCGTCGATGTAAGGGTGTCAAAGTGTTTGATTTTGTTGTTGTTCTTGCGAAGAGAGTTTGGGTGATCCAAAATGTAAAATATGGCAAAAGTATCAAGTTCAAAGTAAAAAGATTAGATAGAGGGTGGTTCAAAGGGAAACTTAGATAATAAAATGTATCCCAAATTGTGATTCACTTTTGAAAATATGATACATTATCTAGAGCATAGGAGTACATCTAGCTTATGTACTATGGAGTATATGTAGTATATGTTATTGCCGTTACACCAGCTAGTACCTAGTACCTAGTGAGCTCCAAAAAACATAGTCTAGTAGCTAGTACCAGCCGGTACCATGCTACATACACCTACATATATACTTCATCAGTCAAAAAAATAAACCTAGGATTTGATGTGATATATTCTAGTTAATGTATATGGACATTCTCTTGTTCATATTCGTTGTAATAGAATATATTACATCTAGTTTTAGGTTTTTTTTTTAAGACGGAGGGAGTATATATCTTGCAAATTTATCCGATGTTGATTGGATATTTGGATTTAGATGACTAGTCATCAGATCAGATCATGACAATTGCAACTTGCATTGTGGCAGCTGCAGCTTCTTGTGCATCTTGGAAGCTTCTATGTGGAGATATCGTCTACAAGATTGCTCACGAGGAAACCTAACCTCCATTCTGTCCTACTACATTCACATTCTTTTTTGTTTTTGAGGAAACCGCTGTAAGATGTTCATGTAGTACGTTTCAAAGAATATTATTCTAGGACTCATTTGTTTATGTCCTCGTACAGTCGATAGAAGTATGATTCTTATTTATGTCCTCGTACAGTCGATAGAAATTGGATTATCTAACATTTGATAAATACAGAGCGATATTTGAAAAATACAGAACAAACGTAGGCGTGTGAACACTCATAAATGTACTACGCACATCCTATCCCTATAAATATCTCTAGAAAACTGGTCGGCATATATTGAGATTCACGAAATCACCACAGGTGCATCACTGTTGACCGATATATTGTCAAAGAACAATTAACCATAAATACGAACACCCATGTCAAGTCTTGGATTTGGCCTTGGATGGACTGGTTTCATTACAAGGAACATAATAAATTACAGTCACTTCGCAACATATAAGTAATTTTGACTCAGCATATAAAAACCTTCTTAGAAATAAAGGAATTTTATAGAAATTTTATGGGGTTGGAAGTTCGAACTGATTCCTTAAAAACCCTGTACAATTTATGTCCGGAATATATGCCTCGTATCCTTGCCACTACTTGACTGTACTACTTTTAATCTGGTTGCTTAGAACCCTTCACAAATCATAAATTGTTGATTGGATGTCTCAGCAGACAGAAAGACCTAGGGTCTTGTTTAGTTCCCATTTTTTTTTCTAAAAACGTTATATTGAATTTTTGGACATACGTATGGAGTATTAAATATACATAAAAACGAAAACTAATTGCACAGTTCGCATAGAAATCACGAGACGAATCTTTTGAGCCTAATTAGTTCATGATTAGCCATAAGTGCTATAGTAATCTACATGTGCTAATGACGGCTTAATTAGGCTCAAAAGATTCGTCTCGCGGTTTCCAGGCGAGTTATGAAATTATTTTTTTCATCCATGTCCGAAAACCTCTTCCGACATCCGATCAAACATCCGATGTGACACCCAGAAATTTTCTTTTCATGAACTAAACATGGCGCTAATTAATCAATGCGCAGGTTTGCTCTGCTCCTTCCAATCCAACCAATATAATACAACCTGGGGTCTGGAATTTGCAGGCTGGGGAATTTTCGCTTCAAATCCAAACATCTTACTTCACTGTACATATGCTCAACCAAAGCAAATAACAGTGAGCTCATTCAAACTGTATGATCGCCCAATCTTTCGAACTGCAAGCTGTGTAATAACCAAATATAGCTTCTTTAAATCAAAGGTCGAAATGAATTTCATTATTAAAAATAAAGCAAAAACAGCTCAAATCTTGGCGATGCAAACGGCCCAAAACTAGACCAAAACATTTTCTGTTCTGATCAATTCTTCTGTTTCGTCGGCAAGAACAGCAATGCAAAGCCAGGTTTGTAATCTTTTTCTGGGATCCATAGGAGGAGAGACCAGCAGAGTTGGGAGAGACAGGAAAGCGTTTCCGGACAGTGCGTCTCGCCAGGGAGGAGAGACACATGAGATGAGATCTCTTTGTCACAGCTGACATGATCATGCTCCTGCCTCTGCCTCTGCTAGACTGCTTGCAATGCAAGCAGTGGTGGAGGGAGCTGAAGAAAAAAGTGCAGAGCTTTTCATGTCGCGCTTTAACCTGCCGACCAGATCTGGATCTAAACTGCACTTTACCTCCTAAGCAACCACGGTTAAGGTTTTCAGTTGATTACTCTCTACATTGGCAAATGATGATATAACCTGGACCTCAATGCCTCGTGGTTAGCAATTCAGCATTTGTGGTTATATTCGTGTACAAAAGTTAATTTATTTTAGAATGAATAAAGTAGAGTGTAATGGGATAAATAAATAATTACAGTTAAGGTAAATGTGATCTATTTCTGGTACTATTTTTCATCAGGTTAATTGTTCATTCATAAAAAAAAACAAACATGTTTGTGCAATGTACAGTTTCTGCTCGGTTCATTGGTCATTGCCCATATTACAATTACATGCACAAAAGTCACCAGCAGCCTCACGCCCAAACGGTGCCCATGACAGATATTTAAGAATTTTCCGAGCAGAGGAGAAACTTAAATGTTTACTTCTAGAGATTTTAGAACTAAGCAAGCAAAGAGAAAGATGATATAGTTTATTCAGTTACACGGGCTATAATTTCTAAGCAACTCAGTTTCAGCACATCAAAATGATTTTGATTTCCTTTTATCAAATGAGCTGAGTTCATACTGTATGAAGAATACAGAGCTGTTTATACAAAGAGAAAAGGAGAAGCTTCTTCACCAGTATAAAACACAATGTTCTGGAAAGAATGTAACACCAGCAACTCTGAACAGCTGAATCGGCAATTGGCATTTCCTACATCTCAAAAATTGACCCCATCGATCCAACACCTATATCTCTTTTACAATATCTATCCAGATGATCTGGTTAGACTGCTAAAATTTCCAGTCCAAATTGTATGTAAAAATCTGCAAAGGAATTATTTTCATCTCAAAATGAATCTCCCCCAAGTCCCCCACCCAAAAAGAAATTTTAACAGTTGGCTTCTTTGATGCTGTCTCTTGAGTATATAATCTACCTCTCCGAAGGATTTCTTAAACAAGGTGCCAAAAAGCAACTCCATGTAAGAAACCGAAGCGCCTAGCTTCAATGGCATGACACATTCATGGTGAACTGTGATTGCAGACTTTCTAATGCAACAAACACTCTCTAACATATGGGTGTGTGAAATTGACATACCGCTCCCATATATACTTGTACCGACGAATGGCTAACTTCAGCCATGGTTTCATATTCCCATTGTAGTGCACGACAGCGGCACTCTCAATCAAACGATCATCTATGTCAACATCATATCCTAGCCCCAAGACATGCCATCTGCGATCTAGGGGTTCCATCAGGCCATAGAACGTCAAAAGGCCTGCAGGAAGTGTCCCTGTCCTCCAGAGCAATAGATCAGCATTTTGCTCTTGCCAATAATGATAAAGTGCTGTGGCATTTGCCTTCCTCCAGGCTATTAAGTCAAAGATGTTCATCCCAAAAGCCCACCCACAAGTATGCGGATCAATTTTGGAGCTGATAATTGGGTGGGAGAAATTAAGATACTTGTGATACCGATGGAATGACTCTAAACAAGTCTCCACTGCTCCAATAACATTACCGTGCAACTCTATCGAAAATAGCTGTGTCAAGTCCTTCTGTACCACAACATCATCATCGAGAAAAACCACCTTCTCCAAATTAGGTAGTATTTGAGGAATGTAGAACCGCAAATGGTTCAACAGAGAAACAAACTTGGGATTATGGAACTTTATTTCTCTTTCAAGATTTTTAGAATCACCATAGTAGAAACCCTGAGTTTCCATCTCAGATAGCTGCCTAACCAGAGGAGAAGCAGCAGCATTCAACCATGTGAACTCATCTATGCAGCGGACTTCAACAGTGCACCCTTTGAAGTCATTTATGAGGAACCAAGTTGACATAGCCCCAAAGTGGACCCTGTCTGTGACCACATGAAATACAAGCTGTTGAGGGTGGTTTGCATTTGAGACTGTAGAATTGACAACAACTGATGTGGCAAGAACATTATCAGAGAATATGGCAAAATGGTACAGATTATTGTCTACCAATCGTGTGGAGTTCCGATGTTCTTCTGAGCGACCCCTATGTTTTGGGTTCTGAAGCCACTCTTCCGTCAGTTTAACAGTTAAACAGTGCAAATTCTTGGGGACGGACTCTGCAGCTAACTGACCAAACTCAGCAGTCTGAACAACTGCTGCCTTTGCACGCTCCTCAAGTGCATTGACAAGGCTCTTCAGTGTTACAATTGTTGTGCTGATATCATAATGAGAGTCCTGTGCTTTGTATATTAACCGTGCAAGCCGAGTTATTATTGGATGGGCTTCTTCTTTAGTGATGGCCTTCCCACTAACAGCTTCTTCAGATAGCAATCTTTGACAATTCCTTATCTGTGAACTAAGCTCCCATGCAAGCTGAAGGTTGCCATGCTCTTTTGCAAGGACAACATAAGCCTTTGCTAGAGTCATTTGATCTGTCAATTGGCGTGCAAATGATGTACTGCTTAAAAGCTCTTCTGTGAAATTTACTTTCTCATGATGGGTTTCCTCAAATTCTGAACCCTTATCCTGGAACAAGTAAAAAAAATTTAGTGAAAAAGCATACACTTGAAGTGATTTGAATAAAAGCAACACATTTTTCTGCAGTGGACAGAATCAATTGTAAGAAATATCTCTCCTTGATAGAGAAAATCTCAAGGTACTTGAAGTAACAGAATGAACTTTTTTTTTTTGCTTTATAGTTCATATGGTCCATTAGCTATATCACTCATGACTCAAATTAATCCTCCAGTACGAAGCATGCAAAACTGGTAAGCTTTTATCAAGATTCAAGGGCGGGGTGTAATCATTTTCCAACTATTCAAGTCCAAAGTAAAGTTTTTAATTGTTATTGCAACAGGTTGCCGTTGATCTCTATGGCATTAACTGTGCATATTAAGAGAGGCTATGAAAATGCATTTTTTTAAGATTATAAACATGTGTTGTTCAGTGTCTTTATGAACAGTTAGTGCCTCCAATATAAATTGGAGGCAAAAACATGCACAAGAATGAGATCATACTTCTGTCGAAAGAATTAAGAGGGACTATTAACATTTGCTATCATTATATGCTTGGGTGATTCAACAAAGAAATAACCTAGGCTTTTTGGTTGTGTCCAGTTTTGGCTATGTCTAAAAAATTTAGGTAGTTGTCCCCATCATTTGGCCAAGTTTTGCCAAGAAAGTCAACTAGGATGGAAAACATACATATTAGCAAAATATAGATGACACAACAGATTTTAGAAAATCTTGGCTTCAAAACAAACTGCTTTTTTCTACATAGGCCAACAATGTTGTGCCTTTAAATTTTACAGCTTGAGAATAAATTGGAAAACAATCAAATGATTGAAATTTCGAACAGCTTGAACCTTGAGAGGTTAGCCAAACTAGAGTAATTCAAGCCTCTAAGTTTATAGATCCTGGAAGAAGTGCATTAGGTTAAAATACCATATTCTATAAAATATTCTATTAATTTGATTAGCACACCACTGTAGAGGAAGAATACTTTTTTCTAATGATTATTAATGTATCATGACCAGCAAACTTGCCAAAGTTGCGTCGGCTTCACTATCATGTTCATATGTTGAAAATCATCAGTTTTCCTTAGCTATCTCTTTGGTGAAATACAAATTCCAGTTTACATAGACATTACCATTCAATGAAGGATTTCAATCAACTGACACTAATCAGGTGCCCACAGGGAAACTGAAAGCTTTACTGCAGTCCATGTAACATATGGTTCAGAATCATAACAAAAGCTAATTTGACTTGCACTCTAGAAGATAGACAGGAATATCCCTAGATGATTAAAAAGAATAACTGTGCCCTATGGTATTAATTCAGAGGAAAATATATGACTAACAGTTAACCCCTGAATATTTCAATTGCACAAGTTAAAGTTGTGAACCTTTGACACTACATATAGAATATTGACTAAAGGCACACCATTGATATCAGATCGAAGAAGAAAGTAATCGTCTTCCTAGTACAGTAGTAGTATATGTTATCAACATGGAAGATGGGAAACCACCTTCTGAGGATGACACTCTACCTAAGTACTTGAGCAGATCTCCAAAGAAGTCCATAGACAGCCTATCTATAATGTCACACCAACTCTTGAACCATACAGCCCATTTGCTATTTCTAACAACCAGTTATGATTAGACATCACAAAACAAACGCTTTTTACATGGGAACGGCTAAAATTTTCATAAATATGACTAATTTACTAGAGACTAGAGAAAAGAGATGCTGACTTCGAGTGAAGGATCTTATACTGAATTATGGAAAGAGAGATCTAGAAATACTGAAATAGCTGTAATTTGAGCTCAGCCAATCCACTCAACCACAGGTGTCTGCTAAGTTGGCTAGCATTCAGTTCGCATAATTACAAAGAAAACACGACAGTAATACTTAGCATACAGATAAAGATCTCAGACCATTATGCTAATAATTGAGATCCATTTAAAGAGGTAGGTGAAACACAGAACCAATCTATACACCAAAAAGCATGGACTTTTCAGAGTCTCTTAGAAAGAAGTAGCATAAAAAAAAAGCTGTGGTCTTTCGGAAGATCTCGCGGAATTCAGCAAGCGCCGAATCAATCAAGCAGAAATTAAAAAGAAAAGCAAGAGTTTGACGAGGACTCACGACTACGGGCGGGCGGAAATGCTCCCTCTGGTTGTGGTGCAGGACGAAGAGCATGAGGCCGAGGACGAGGAAGATCCCGACGAGCCACCAGATCCACTCCGGCAGCCGCCGCCGCGACGAGCGCCGGAATTCCGGCGCCCGCCTCCCGGGGGCGGACCTGACGGGGGGCATAGCTGAAAGTGAACAAATTTCAGTAGAGTAAAAAAAAAAAGAAGCTTCCTCCCAGATCTACAAGCCCAAGCTAACACGCTCAGCCAAACAAAGAAACATGAACTCAAGAAGAAGAAGAAGCGGCGCCAGAGAGGGATGAAGAAGAAGAAGAAGGAGAGGATCGCGTGGCGCGTACGTGGTGGCCAGATGCGGCGGGCGGCGGCGGTGGTCGCGGGAATGGAGAGATCGGCGCAGGCGGCGGGGCGGGTGGAAATCGCGAGGAGGAGAGGTGAGCGGAGGCCGCGGAGGGGGGGCCAATTACGCTGGGCTTCGTTTGTTGGCGGTTCGGGCTTTTCTATACTACCCCCGGGTTAGTAGTAAGTAAGTATAGGTAGTAGGGGTATCTGATGGGAATGTCACCGATCGCAGTGTGAGTCCACTACGCCAACAAAAGGGAGAAATTAAAAGGTGACATAAACGGTCTACCGCTCCAAATAGCCCAACCAAATCGTTTCTAAATTAACATACGGCCCCGTTTCGCTTATTGATGCAATAAGCCAAACGGCATATTTACAAACGAAAATTAATTTGTGAATAAAATTTTATATACGTGTTCTTAGCAATCTAAAAGCAAAGACTGAAAAATAAACTTCGATGAAAGAAAACCCCAAAATCAGTTTTAAATTTAAGGTTGAAAATTTAAATTTTGATTCATAAATATAAACATAAGCGAAAAGATAAGAGCTACATATGCTTGCTCGGTTCAATGTGTAATGAATCCGCACAGAAGAAAAAGATAGGACAATCGGTTGCACACTTGTGTGACAGATATTTTAAGCCATTTTACAAATGATGGATAAAAGTTGTAGAGACGGATGCTACCAAGATGTAAATTTTTTTTCTAGCTGTATATGTTTTAATTTTAAAAGGGATTGTACGTTCATTTCACATTCTATGCTTTTCTCTAATTTATCGTATAATTTATTAGCATTAGTATGATTCTGTAGAGTTTAATAAGATTTGTCCCCATCTTATTCTTTTTTTTTCTCATCTTGTTCTCTTGTCAAATTTCTACCATGTTTCGTGACGATCATACTAGATCTAGTCACTATAGATTACACCCAACTAGGGATGGCAATAGACCAGGTCGGACATGGGAAGAGTAAAACCATACCTAGCCCGATGCCCGATATAGCCAACCCGAACCCCGCCTGCTATGGTTAGCGAGTAAAACTCTTTGGTCGTACTGTACTCGTGCTCGACGGGCATAGGCATACTCAGGGTGTACTCATTGGGTCTCATATGAATAGTAACTCAATAGATATGTAATTTAACAAAGAGAAACAAAATCAATTATCAACAATAATTCAAATTGCATCACAAGTTATCACCAAACTAGCATCACAAATGGGCCATGAAAAAGAGGTATGAAAATTGAGAGATGGACGAAAATTGGCTAATACTTTTGTACCGAACCAGATATAGGTTACCCATGAAAAATTTTTAAACCAGACTGCTGCCGACTATGTCTTTGAGTCTTGGAAGGACATGTCCACTGGTAAAAAGTTGTACCCATGCCCGTACTCATCGGGCCGAGCATCCCCAAATACTCGGACCATGGATAAAATTACCATCCCTACACCTAATATTTGAAAGGTTAGGTCGTTGTGCTTGAGCTCTCTACTCATCGATTATAATATGTAACTTTTTATTTTTATTTTTTTTACACACTAGTTTGTCTATTTTGTCATAGTAATTACTATGTATAAATTATTTTTTATATACATGTTGTTTAATTAGTATTTTCATAGTTGGGAGAGATGTTTTCTCTTTAAGTAGGAAAAAGTACGAATTACCCCCCCCCGGGAACTATTGCGGTCATCCGAATTACCCCCATAAACCACAAAACTGGACATTCTTCACCCCCAACTATGCAAACCGGACGAATTACCCCCCTCGACCTAATCCGCGGTGGTTTTGGTCTACGTGGCGTACGCGTGGCAGCCCAGTCAGCATTTTATTTTTTTAAAAAATGTCGGACCCACCTGTCATAGTCTCTCATCTCTCTCTCCTCTCTCTCTCTCTCACTCTTTGTCTCTCTCACTCATCCTCTCTCTCGCGCGCAGGACAAGCGGCAGCGGCGGCGCACACGGCGGGCGACGGCGCGGGACGGCGCGGGATGGGCGGTGGGCAGGGGCGCGCGGGTCAAGCGACAGCAGCGGCGCGCACGGCGCGCGGCGGCACGAGACGGGCGGTGGACAGGGGCGGGCAGGCGGGTGGTCGGCGCGAACGGTGCGGACGGTGGCACTCATGGTGGCTTGGGGACGGGTGGGGACGGGCAGGCGGACGATCGGCGCGGGGATGGGCGGGGGCAGGTGGGCGGGCCATCGGCGCGCATGGCGGCACACACGGTGCGGCGGAGACGCGGACAAGACGGTGGCTAGAGGCGGCGGCGAGGCGGGGGAGGGGGTGGGGCGGCGCCGGCGCAGCAGCGCGGGAACGGGTGGCGGGCCACCCGCTCTGCCTCCGCTGCCGGTCGCGTCGCGCCGCTCGCTCTGCCTCCACTGCCGGCCGCCCGCTCTGCGTCCGCCTCAGCCGCCCGCCGCCGCCACCAGCGCCCGCCTCTGTCTCAGCCGCCCGTCGCCGCCGCAAGTGCCCTCTTCGCCTCCGCCTCCGCATGCGCAGCCCCACCCCCTCTCCCGCCTCCCCGCCGCCTCTAGCCACCGTCCCGTCTGCGTCTCCGCCGCGCCGTGCGTGCCGCCATGCGCGCCGACGGCCCGCCCACCTGCCCCCGCCCGTCCCCGCGCCGCCATGAGCGCCGCCGTCCGCGCCGACCGCACGCCTGCCCGCCCCTGCCCTCCGGCCGTCCCGCTTCGCCCCCCGCCGTGCGTGCCGCCACTCCCGCTTGACCCGTGCGCCCCTGAGCTGCCACGCGTACGCCACGTAGACCAAAACCACCGCGGATTGGGTCGAGGGGGGTAATTCGTCTGGTTTGCATAGTTGGGGGTGAAGAATGTCCAGTTTTGTGGTTTAGGGGGGTAATTCGAACGACTATGATAGTTCGGGGGGTAATTCGTACTTTTTCCTTAATATTATAATACATGAAGATATTATTTAATGATAAGGGTATTCATACGAATATATATGTGGGCTCTAGAGCGATCCTCTTGGTTTCACCCCATCTGAGCTCCCTAATATTAAGTATCTCTAGCGTTTGTCTCTTCTTCGACCTTGACATCCACTTGTTTGCAGGGTGAGCTTAGGCTCTATTCGCAAGAGATGGTTCCTACTCTCAGTTTTCGCGCGTACGTTTTTCAAACTGTTAAATAATGTCTTTTTAAAAAAGTTTCTACACGAAAGTTGCTTAAAAATTATATTGATCCATTTTTTTAAAACATAGCAAATACTTAATTAATCACGTGCTAATGGACTGTTCCGTTTTCTGTGCATACTGTTTGGGTTGGGAAACAGTTCTAGTGAACAGAGCATTAGTTGCCCATCTCTATCCTCACATACATCATATCTCTTAATAATTCTTGTGTTATTCTTACAGTCCATGTAAATCTTATATTTCTTATCCATGTATTTCACCACTCCAACATACTTGTGGAGACTATGGGTACTCCATACCCATACGGTATGGTTATCCGACTAGTTATAGGGGATAACTTATATTCTATAGAATATGTGACGGATCATGACTTGGGTATTACGTTTCCTTATATATTATGGAACGGTCTAAAGTCCTGATTTGATAGTACTGTAATATAGATTTAGGAAACCGATACCGTATTGATTATAGTTTTCTATCTTGTAATCCTGCCCCCCATCCTATATAAGGTGGGCAGAAGGCCCTTTAGGGGGCAGATACACAATCAGATCGTCAGATCTATAATACACCCGGCGGATTCAAATCCACAATCAGGAGTAGGGTATTACCTCTCATCGAGAGGGTCTGAACCTGTCTAAATCCTTGACTCTGCATCCATCCACTTTTAGGTCTCGTGCGTTACCTCTTTTATTATTGCTGAAATATTGTTTCGATAATACTCATAATGAAGGAGTATTTCATTAGAAACTGCATCATTGCTAAGCTCTAACATCTTACGGCAAAAATGACTGGCTAATCCCATGCATGTTTTTTTTAGGGGTCAAAGCAATTATGCAAATGTCCTACCCATAATTTAGCACCAAATGGTTAATTAAATATAAATAACCCCACCCATGAAGGCAATACTATCTAGTAGGCTAACAAGGGAGCTGCCTTTTGTCCACCCTATGTTGACCACTGTTGGAGGCTTGGAGCTTGCTAGCGAGGAGATTAAGATACCGACAGGAAATTAAAGCCAACAAGTCGCCCACCGGTTTGGATCCCGATCGTTTGATAACAACCCGTTAACGTAACTAGTACGCAGGGGCTCTTCCCTCCCACCACAGCCATTCAGCCCAACCGTAGAGATACTCTACTCTGATGCTTTTACTGGTCTTTCTGTGCCTTTTTCTTTTAAGACCACAGTTAATTATACGATCGACACGCATATACGTATACACATCATTCTCACATCGCCCACCACTAGTACAGATCCTCTTATCTGTGATGGTCCCTCACATACCTGGGTTTTACGAGCCGTCACAACGAAGTCATCTCAAACGAACTCAAAAAGAGACCGACAAAGATATACTCGCACATACATGTTAGATGTGCATAAAAATTGAGCCCATCACGGATAACACCTATCAGTGACGGACCCCAACTTGAGGCCCGACAAAGATAACCGATGATATCTTTGTCGGTCCCTAACAAAAGCCCATCACCGATGTCCATCATACGTGACGGGCTCCAACTTGAGGCCCGATTGAGATAACTATTAGGCCCGCCACCGACGAATGTCACCCGTGACGGGCTCCAACTTGATGTCCGATTGAGATAATTATTAGGCCCGTTGCCGATGAATGTCATCCGTGACGAGCTCCAACTTGAGGCCCGATTGAGATAATGCTTTGAGTAGGGTTCACACTCGCTCAGAGCTTGATCGAATTTTTTTCTAAGTGCACGTCCTAGCACCGCCGCCGTCGGCCACTGTCCCCGAGCCCGCGTTGGCCGCCGTCGACCACCTCCACGACATCCCTCGCTTGCCACCACCGCATCGACGACCCCTGTCGTGCCTGAGCCCGCCGTCCTCCACAAACCTTCTCCGTGTCGTCCCCAAGCCGGCCGCCATCCTCCACCGACCTCCTCCACGCCGTCCCCTACCGTCCCGAGCCCGTCGCCGCGTCGGCCGCCGTCCCCGAGCACACGCCGAGCACACCCGCCACCGACCACCTTCCTCGAGCACGCCCGCCACCTCGACCTCCTCTTTCGCCGGTTAGAAATTTGTTCCAATTTACAACTCGGGTTTGCAGGTTTTGATGCTTAGGACTTGAAGATGTTATTGTGAAATATGTGAATAATGGATGTGTATGTGAATGGATGTGTGAAATATGTGAATGGCATATTTGTATGTGTATATGAATAGAGATGCTGGGATATTGTGAAATATATTTGTTTCTGCTATTTTGAAGCGGGCATGGCTAGCAAAGGCTTGAGGGTAGCAAAAAAACAAAATTTATTTTTTTTTGGGGGGGAAATACTCATCAGTGATAGGCTTTAACTTAGCCCATCATGGATGACCTCATCCGTGACGGGCTTAAGCTCATCTGTGATGGGCTTAAGTTAAAGCCCGATTGAGTTGAGTCATCTGTGACAGGCTTTAGTTTGGGCCTGTTTGAGATTGTGGTCATTCGTGACAGGCGTTAATTGAGGCCTGATTGAGATAAGGTCATCTATGATGGGCCCTTGTTTGACTGGTCGTCTGGGTCAAAGCTATCGGTGACGTGCTTGAGTGGAGGCCCGATTGAGATAACTTCATCCGTGACGGCCGCATGCCCGATAGAGATGACTTCTCACATCAGTGACCTTTACGCCGTGGCGGGTGATATACCCGGCACAGATGGTTGCTGCCCGATTGAGATTTGGGTGACCGTTGTAGTGCACACAACTATGAAGAGATGGGACTATCTAAAAAACCTACCACGTGTTTTTAAGGGGAAAACTATTGGCAACTTTTTTAACAAGTAGACAAGCACGATCGGAGACCTAAACGCCTTGCGGTGATATGGAGTCGCCAACCACCCTAATCTAGCAAAAAGCTAGACTAAGATAGGTTTTGATAGATTAAACCGGCTAGCGAAGCCGCTTTAGATAGAACGATGGATAACTACTCGTCTCGTGGGCAAATGAAAGGTTTACAGGACAAACCTACAAAGGATTCCGCACGATTTACGACGCAAATCGATAAAGATGGACGGACTAGACTAAAATAAATTAAAATATTGAAAAAGCGATTCAATTGGCTTATGTGTAGATTGTAGATTGTGTATACAATTGAACCGGCCTTGTCCCTTATATAGGGGTTGGTCTTGCCTCCTACAGATCCTCCTCCATGTCCAACTCGGGGGTAGAAACCAATGGAAACCTGAAACATACATTCCCGAGCAAAGAAACCCGAGACCCGATGAAAACAGACTCGGGCTCGGACTCTGCCGGTCACCACATGCCGCCGGTCAGACCGTGGTCAGACCGGCCCTCAAGCCACGGTCTGACCGACCCATGCACGGCGGTCAGACCGGCCGGCTCTGTGGAGGAAACTGGTGACTTTCCAAATCTTGGCAATTTTTCCTTAATTCGAGCCTATGTGCCAAATTTGGGTGTAAACAAAAAGTTTCAAATCTAACTATAGTATAATTATAATATAATTTCACTATAAATATACTATAACTATAATATAACTTGTATATAAGTATTAAAATAATATATGCAACTTTATATCTAATTAACTTATAAATATAGATTACAGTGCAGTTACACTATAGTTACAATATAGCTACAATGTAACTATAGTGTAATTACATTGTAATTACACTACAACTATACTATAGTTACATTTGAAAGTTTTTTTCCCAAAAAGCTTGCGTACAGTTTTTTACAATTCTGTGAAGCAGAATCCTATATTTATAACATACATCTAGATCATATTAGAACCCTAACCTCATGTAGCGCTGCGCTTTGAGCACATAACACACCCGCATGTATATATACACTATCTCCCGGTCAAATTCGTTGAAAATACTAGCACTAGATATTGATATAGTATTCGACATAAATTCGCCACAACTGTTCTGAATATATGTTCATCAAAACTATTAAAATTTTAATTATTTGGATGCATTTTTGTATGATGGATATACTTTATGTCACCACAACAAACAATTTTTTAGTACATATATAATATATTTATATTCAAAGAGGTTAAAGTTGGTTACGTGCCTTCTAAAAATAAGTGACTTACATTGGAAATGGGCTATTTAGCGAGTGCACACCTCTTTACTTGAGAGCAAACATTGATAACACAAGTGTTTTGGTGTGTATTAGAGTTATTTGTGAATAACTTTGTATAATAATTATATATTTAATAAAAAATAACTTTACAAAATTTGAATGCATGTTTTTAAATAAGGTATGTCCAAATTAATCATTCTGCCACCATACACACTCTCTTGCAGTGGTTTGATTTACTAGTCTCAACTTTGATGCCAGATATTTAACCCTAATATTCAGTTTCACTCGGAGAGCAGGGCAACAACGCCCGTATATGAAGAAGGTACACACCTTCCTCTCTCCATGCCAATCAAGAAGGTCCAAAGAAGATGACCTGACAATGAGCTCGTAGGGTCCAACCATGGTGCTAGCTTGTGGCGAGGAGATCAAGTTCGATGGCCATCATTGTCGTCTCTGTGGCTCCATCCCTCGCATTGTACCGTCACATGGAGGACAACGCCTGATGACCTCGCTAAGGGCACAGCGGAATAGGCTTGTGGAGGCTAGCAACAAGCGAGCTTGTCAAGGGTGGTGGTGGAGAGAGCTCAACGGTAGTAGGGTGTGCTCGTGGAGACCCATCCCTTCTCTTCCAGGGGTAGCGCAACACATTGAGGACATGCCACAAGAGGTGGCAGTGATGGCTCTTCATTATGCCGCCACGTACCAATGCCCATTTCCTTCTTCCCCCTCGGCAGTCAGCTTCGTGCACGAATTGTTGTAACAGTGGAGGCTCAGGACAGGCCCACAACTGTGGAGGTAGCTTCTCCCGTGGATCAGTTCAACTGGCAACGGAGGGGGTGGCTACGGAGATGGCAAATTCAAGGAGGGATGAGAGGTTAGAGTTGGCCATCAGTGAAAGTAGCACCCAACTTAGACCGAAGCTTTCACATCTTTCCTCACTAGTGTCCTAGTAGATGTCGCTCGCTAGATAGGTAGATTTGGGAAGACATATTGGGGAGAGGAAGAATCTAGATTTGGAGGTAGAGATGGGAGAGAAGAGAGGAACAAGATTATGGATAGGCCAGATATAACTTTTAAATATATTTTATCTTTGTTGCCTGGACAACTATATGGTAAAACTGTTTCCATGCTTTCATCATCCTTGTATAGCTTGAAAGGGGAAGGGTTATATTAAAATAAACCGTTTTAACAGTTGAGAGTTTAAACATCTGGTATTAAAGTTGATGGAAAAATCGTCACAACCGTTTGTGATATATACATATATACGGTGGCGCTACATAGCGCCACACACAGACGCCTGGCGCTACGAAGCTTCGTAATGCTACTCACAACTTCCCCTACCACCAAGGCAACCAACCTTCGCGTGGAGTTAAAATTTAACTTAGATACAGTTGGGTGGTGGGTTGAGATGACATCGTTGTGGAGTTAAAATTTAACTTTACAACGTGACTTATCTAACTTGGAGTTACGTAAACTCAAAATATGGATGAGTTAACTATTAACTTTGAATCAATGTGATAATAACTAACGTTAAAATCGTTTATTTTATTAGTTAAAAAAACATGATGTTGTACAAACACATATACGGGGACTGAAATATGTAGTTAAAATTTAACTCGTAGATGTAAGATCTTGTAATTGTAGTTAAAAACTAAATCAAGAAATTTGTGTGATGTTATAATCGTTGGATTTAATAGTTAAAAAATAACTTATTGTTATAAAAATACACACATGATGTCTGAAATACGTAGCTAAAAAATAACTTTTAGTTATCTAAAAAAATATGCATGATATTAGGGAGTATTGATTCGGCGTTAAATGATAAAATGGTTAGATTAGGTGCCCAACAAATAGGGCTTTTTTCGTGCGATAATTTCTCTTAATAAAACATGCGCTATGTATTCATTACAAATCAATTTTCATATACATCATATGCTTGGTATCTTTACAGAGTAAATTAACTTGGTATGACAACAAAACTTTGACTCAACATATACATCCTCACAATCTATAGCATAAGTTAAATTTTTGTTGGCGCTTGCTCCGGACATCGACGGCGGCGCGTCGTGGAGGTCGCGCCGTGCGCGTGGGGGCGGAGCTCGCCGCTCCTCCATATCCATCAAAATCCGAGCTCGCCACCACGGAGGTCGCGCCGTGCGTGTGGGGGCGAAGCGGCGGCCGGATCCGCCACCGCCTTGCCTCCTTCCCGTATTTGCCCATCACGGCCGCGCCCGCCGTCACCCGTGCAAGATCCACGCCGGATCCGCGCGCGTGGGGCGCGGCGCGGTGGCCGGATGCGCCGCCACCTCGCCTCCCACCTGTAGTCGCCCGTCGCCATCGCTCGTAGCAGTGCCGCGCTGGATCCGCCGACGTCGCACTCGCCGCCGATCAGCGATGGAGGTGGAGCCGCCGCGCCTCCAGCCCGCAGTCGTCTGTCGTCGCCGCGCCCGCAACCGTGCTGTCCCGGATCCGCCTTCGTCGCGCCCACCGCTGCTCGGCGGTAGAGGTGGAGCTGCCGCGCCTCCCGCCCGCCAACGCCACGCCCACAGCCGTGCCAGGCTGGATTCGCATCCCGCCCATCGATGCCGTGCCCGCCATGGATGCTACGCTATCAGGCCTGACATGTCACCGCCGCTCCTCGACGCTGGTTCTCCTTGTCCCCGAACCGCCGCCGCTCCTCCTCGTCGCCAAGCCGTCACTGATCCGTAAAATGTGGAGAGGGAGAGGAAAAAGTGGGTGGACGGTTTCTACGATGGGAATCCGTAATATATATATATACCAGATAAAGTCAGTATGTCGAGTTAAAAAATAACTCAATGTGTAGCTTGCACCAGATCAGTTTGCGTGGGCTGTGGGTGGCTCTTGGTGGTGCGCGAGTTAAAAATTTACTCGGACTATGGGTGGGGCTTGCGCCAGATCGAGTTCGCATGGGCGTGGGCGGGGTGGTGGGTCGCTAAGTTAAAAATTAACTACATGGTCTGTTTAAATTCAGTGCGCGTGGGGGTGGGATAGGGTGGTTGGTTGTGTGTGTCTGGTGCCATCTAATACATGGCGCCTATAGCGCCATATAGTAGTTATATATATATATATATATATATATATATATATATATATATATATATATATATATATATATAGAGAGAGAGAGAGAGAGAGAGAGAGAGCTTTTTTTTTTTGCCACGGTAGGTCTGCGATGGTGGTGCTTATCACAACTCGTTACATGACATGACTTATGCCAGATTTTCGTTGATTATTAGAAATAAGTGTGTCGTCCACAAAGTATGGATGATATAAAATGTATTCATTTATTAATCTTAAAAAATATATATTTTCACTATGCTCCGGTTACAAGATCTGTGTATTCATTTATCTAAGAACTGTGGCTACTCAGTGATTCTTTGATTAAATTAATGGATGTCTATAACCACGCATTCCATCTGTTTGATAGAAACTGATTTAGCACCAAAAATCTTTAATGTTTTATATCGTATGGTGGCCGAGAGATCGTGAATGTGCTTTGTAGTAGTAGTTGGTGATTTTATTATTTCTATCATAGAGAAAAAATAATTTAAATATAATGCAAAATTTGCTTTACTAAATAACTCTCACTTTCTCTTCTAATTTTAGTGGCCCATGAGAAGTAGTGACAGTAGAGACTTCACCCTACAAATGACAATTATTATTTATACGATATTGTCATGTCTATCGAGCGCATTTTGGGCATTATATGCTTGGTTGTTTAACCCAAAAACACCAAACTACTACATGATAAGTGATCATCCCGTCACTATTATATATAAGACACTAGTTTGTTTTTATTGTTGTTTTTGTTCCTTTACTAATTACTAAGAAATCGACACGCTGATTGGTGTGTCGATTGAGTAGTATGTGTGTACGGTCTTTAAAAACTACATAATTAACATACTAGTATTTAATTTTTTTTTATAATTTGGAGCATCAGTGTGATTAGATTTGGCGTAGAACTCTAGATATGAATCCAACACCGGAATAAGTGTTTGTTTTATCATAATTGTTGTGTTTTTAAAAGTTGAAAGATTTACATATTATTTATTTTATAATGTAAGAAAAAAACATATATTCAGAAAATGGTTATCAAGATTATAGAGTTTGATTCAATCTTAGAAAGGAGGAGCAAATTGTTTGTCATTTAGTTTTCTGTCTATTATTTTTATTTTTAGTTTCTCGAAATATAGGATATGTGGTCACGATACTTGCCCCAAATAATTTGTAAAGAATTTTACGAAAGGTATTTTTTCCGTCTTTTTTTTTCTTTTCCCCTCTCTTTTACATGTTTGCACTAGTTTGATCACACACTGTTGGGTTGTGGTGCCGTGTGGCCTAGCTACACACGTGGAGCAGCTCTTCTTCTCTTTTTTTTTTCTCAATTCACCGTCGTAACTTATGCGCTTGCCAATTTTATAGAGAGGGTTTGTTACCCGGCGCTCTTTCCGCCACTTAGATCTCGCCATGTGTCGCTCAACTAATGGATGGTGAGGGCAACCAATCAGCTAGCACGAAACCAATCTGCATGAGATAGATAGATGCAAAAGGAAAGATATTTTGGGAAGCCTCTATAATCTAGATGTTGTGTCTTTTGTTTGCTTCTCCGTATTTCTTTTTTTATTGATATTCTAGATTTATCTCAAAGAGGATAGATAATAGGGAAGTCTTTAGGATTTGTATCTATTGTTTTCTTTTGGCTTTTTTTTATGCATAGTTTTATTAGATTTATCTCAAAATTTAATACCACCATGTGGCCTAATGAGACGAGCTAGCTTTAGAAAGATAGATTGGTCAGAAACAAAATGCCCACAGTTCAGCTTGGGGATTAGACCATTCACAGTAGGCCTCCGTGGCATTCCGCCTCACCACCAAAAATAGAATATTCGCTGCCATGTCCTCCATCCACACAACCTCCTCAAGTCCGCGTAGCGAAAGTTGGCTACGGGTTCATCGCAGGATTGCAGGTGGGACCCACACTCAACCTTCGTGCCGTCAGGGAAAGGAAAGAGAGGAGAGAGACCTCGTCGGCATCCCTGCACTCCACGCCGCCGAGCTCACTACTCCGCTCGACGTTGGACTGTGCTGCCCCATTCTACGCTACGGCAGCCGGAAAAGGAGAGGGAAAGCGCCGCGGAGGAGATGAGAAGGGGAGAGGGAGGCATCGGAGAAGCGGATGCGCTCGAGGTCGAGGCCGATGTCAATTCGGAGTTGGCGCCGTCGCCGTTCGGGCCGCTCCGCACCGTCGCCACTCGGGCCATCCGGCACCGGCATCGTGCGCCATAGCTCAGACCGCCCCACCGGCCGTCACCGCTCACCCCTAACCTTCGTGGGGAAAGAAAGAGAGGGGAGAGAGAGAGTGGAGAGGAAGATGAAAGGAAATGAGAGAGAGGAGAGGGAGGGGAAGATGAAAAGTGAAAAAAAAAATAGTACTAATGGGACCCACTACAAGCAATGTGGAGCGTGTAGCCTATCTTGTTCTTAGGTGGTGTTTGGATCCTTAATCTACGTGACATATGAAGGATGCCCTCCTAATGCCCGGCTAGGGGCGTATCCAGGTCAGGACCGTCAGGTAGACCGTACATCTAGAGATAACCAGCAGCCACATACTAGTACAGACTACAGAGACTGCTGGTGGGGCCTGCTTGCAAGATGCTAGTGGTACTACCAGTACTGCATGCACACTTGGCATACGAACGAGTTGACTGCGCATCCAATCCAATAATGGAGCGAAGCACAAATCAGCAAGGGGTATCCTCCATCAGATTCCTGGACGGAACCAATCAGGTCTTCCTCCTTCGGTTGAATTGCTGCATACTAGTACTAGCCAGGACACCTTTTATTTACGCTTAATTGCTTTCTCGATCGGACGCAAAACGCTAGAGCAGGTCCCCATCACTGTAGCTCAACATGACATGAACTGACCCCTCTCTCTAGTTACTGTAGCTGCTACCAACCAACTAATTTGTAGACGTAGTAGTGCTTCCAATGGTCTGCATGATGGAGATTACACGTCCTAATTGTCTAGAAACCAATTAAAGAAACTGCGACGCGCAATCAACCTGCACTAGCTAGGCTAAAGAAAATTAAGGTACTAATCACCGACAATATATTTCTTTTTCAAACCATCGTACTCATCGGTGTTCATATAACCAGCTGGTGTAGGGGCTACAAGATTCATTTTCTTATTCAAACAGAATACCAGTTTGCTATTTAATTTGTCAATTCGTAATTTTTATAGTTTTTAGTCTCATAAATTTGCACAACACAGCCTAAAATTGCAATGTACAAAGGAGGTGCGGCATTATAGATTGATGCCAACTAACATATGCATACACTAGTACTAGTACAGAAAGAAAGAAAGACATATACAAGTTGACACTAAAGTTACCAGAACAGCTAAAACCATTGCATATATATATGGTGTTCTCCTCACCTTCACATGCTGAAATAAATGACACCTTTTAAGTGACTATATATGCCGGTTCTAAAGGAAAAATGACACATTTATCATAGGTACTTTTTTCTTTAAAAAAAGAATGAACCAGATCCTTTAATATATTATAGGTGCTATGAAAACCGAGCCGAGCAGAGATCTGATTTTTTTTTGGCGCACATGGCCCTGAGAGGGGGGCGTCCTTATCCACCAGCGCCCTCCTCTCGCCCATCTCTCTCATCTCTCTATCTCTCTCTCCAACTCTCCTCCCTTTTCTGCCGGCTCCCTCTCCTCCCCTCCTTCCGCTGCACGGTTGTTGATATTTCTTAACGACATTATTAGAAATATAATTCCCAACACTGACATAGAAATATTCATGGTATATTAATGGTTACAGATATGATCCACAAACGCACGGATATATCATTGTAACATTTCACCTGGAAGTATTCCAAGGTATCGTATTTATTTAATTCCAAGAGAAGATAATCGAATACTCGGACATTAAACCCACACCATTGCACCTATTTGGTAGGCTAGCTACACAACTATATAGGTACAAGTATAAAATAAAGTCGGTACTCAGATAATATAAATGGAATAAAATATCGAAGATGTATAAAGAAGAATATTATATTAATTTAATTAGTCTTACAAAAGAAGAGAGAAAAGCTGCTAGAGCCATACCCGAAATCTCCTGAATACTCGAGGAATAAGAAAACTATTCTATTCCTATTCCACTAGTACGAAGATACTACTAAATTTGAGAGAGGGAGAGAGCTCTTCTTCTTGAGTGTGTGTTGAAGTGAAGGGAGTGAAGTCCTTATATAGCCTCCCAATGATGGTTGTGGCAGTTGGAATGGACGAAAATACCCTCCAACTGTCATTGGGGAGTGATCCACACCGCCCATCGCAAGCCCTGCATGGGTTCGGCTGAACCATGGGCTGAGCCATTCTGTCCCATTTTTGGCAGGCGACCTCCTTAACTCCTCCCTTATCCAGAACAGTGAATTTTGGACCTATTGGATCATGTCAATTCTGTGTTCTTGGCCCATTTATCCATAAGTCTGGATCTCGACAGCGTCTGATTGATTGATCGTTTATTTTCTGTCGATTCTCCTCCATTTATATATGCTTCTCCTGCATACATGTTAGTGGCATAGTATATAGTGGAAATATATATTTTATTTGAAAATTATGCATTGCAAACATAGCTAGTCTTCATTGATTGGGTAATATTGACGGTCGAAATTGGTTGATAACGACCGTCAACAACAGTCCACTGTGCCCGTGGCCTCTCACCCACCACACCCGTCGCCATGGCGACGCCGGTGCTGGCAGCTGGCCACCACCACCGAGCTGAAGAAGAAGGAGCTGAGGAGGATTTCGGTGGAGGTGTACGGCACCAAGGCCGGCATCCTCAACACCGGCTGCGCCATCTGCCTCGGTGATTTCGCCGACGGCGATAAGGTGTGCGTGCTATCGAGGTGCCACCACGGCTTCACGTCCACTGCATCCAGCGTCGACGGCTGCTTCCACAACATATCTATCATTGCCGGCATCCCCCTCACCTCCCCTGGGAAGTGCCCCGTCACGTCCCAACGGCGGTGGCGTCCACTCACCTTCCCACGATGGCGGTGTCGAGTGCGACCAGATCTGACCACTGTAGCTCAAGGGCGGCAGCAGTGGACTTCTCTCCTTCAACTCCTTGTTTCTATTTCTTTGGATTTTTTTTTTGTTATGTGGACGTTGATTTTTTTTTTGAATGTTGATTGTGCTATTGTGTTCATGTTGATCGATTCATCGGTTTAGTGGTGATTGGGAGCTGCTTGATTCATTGGATCCATTCGAGCCGATGCATCAACTCGCCTTTTTTTTATTCTTTGGACCTCAAAGGTGCCAGTTCTAAAAGCTGGCACATTTGATTTCTCTCATTAGTGCCGTCTTTTAAGTGTCGGTTGGGTAAAACGACACCTATGTGGGATTCCCAACTAGCATTTGTGTGTTTTTAATGTTAAATTGTATTCTTTTTAGAACATAGATAAGTACATATAAAGCCTACTGCACATTCTGGTTGAAACTGTATGTTGGAAAACCTATCAAGAAACGGTGGTACGACATAATAAAATCGATAGGCACTACTACGAAAACCATCTTTCATGGCGGCCATTTTGGGTTTTCGCTAGTGGAATTTGAAGCCGCTATAAAGCGAAAGGCCAGTGAAAATCAAGATCTTCGCTAGCTGTTATCGACCGCCAGCGATAATTCATTTTCGCTGGTGGTCGTCTTTAGCCAGCCGCTAGCAAAAATCCATTTTCGCTGGCGGTTGGCTTAAGACGACCGCCAGCGAAAATGAATTATAGCTGGCGGGTTACACTGTGCCAGTAGCCACGAGTGTAAATGTTGGCCAAGTTTTAAAAAAACGACGGACGGAGCGACACCACTTCGTCCGCCTCTCTCAACGCCCCACCATTAAAAAAATTCACAAAAATTTACCCAAGCATTCAAAAATCCACAAAAAATTACATTCAAAAATTTCCATTCGCCCAAGCATTCAAGCATCACAAAAATTTGAAGTCGCCGTCACGGTGCCTCCCCGATCGGCGTCGGTGGCACATCCGGCCTCCCAGGTCGTCGCAGCGGCGGATCCGGCCTCTCCCGTCGTCACAGCGGCTGGATCCGGCCGGCCCCGAGCTCGTGGCGGTAGAGGCGATGGCAACCCACGGCGGCGGTGGCAACGACAGCTGGCGGCGGTGGAGGAGGGAGAGGGAGAAGGAGAACCCGCCGCCGGATCCGTCACCCACGCTGTTGTTGTCGCCGAGATTGGTTGCCGCTGCCGGATCCGTCATCTGCGCTGTCGTCATCACCGAGACTAGACGCCGCCGAGCCCACCGGATCCGTCGCGCCAGCACCGTCCCCGCCGCAGAGCCCGATCACCGCTGCCACCCGTCCCCTTTGCCGCCGTCGGTGGAGAGGGATGAGGAGAGGGCTGCGCCTCGGTGGGGAGGGACGAGGAGGGAAGAGTGGATCTGGGAGAGGGGAGAGGAGGGGATGGGAGGGTAGGGGCGGCGCAGGGAGCCGCCGGTCACCGCCGCCAGAGCCGCCACTGCCATCACCGGTGGGGAGGCCAAGAGGGAGGAGGGGATAAGAAGAGGAGGGGATGTGGAGAGAAGGAGAAGAGGATGAGGTAGATGGGTGGTTCTAATGTGATCAGATATTTTTGGGTACGAGCTGGATTTTCTTTGGCAATTCTGTTTATTGGCCGCTAGGAAAAATTCGACCGCCAGCGAAGATTATCTATTTTCGCTGGCGGCGCACCTAAGTGACCACCAGAAAAAATTGTCATATTTTCGCCGGCGGCCATGTTAGATGGGCCGCCATCGAAAATTCATTTTCGCGGGTAGTCAGTGCCTCCACCCCCTCGTTAAGACTTTGCTGGCGGTTTTTACATTTTTTCCACCGGTGAAAATAATAGGCCAACGCCATGAAAAATCGTTTTTTCTAGCAGTGAGGTCTAAGGACAATCTGAACTTAGTTGAACATTGGGAGGATGTGATTGTCAGGTAAAACGATTAATCAAGAAATAAGAGTATGTACGTGAGAGCTAGTAGTAAAAACTTAAACCCTTCCCCACAATAGCCAACTTATTGTTAACTTAGTCCTCTTTCCTTGAATATAAAAAGACCACATTGAAAACCCCATCGTTTCGCTCATACTTATACTTATCCACTTATCCATACAGCTTATTAACAATAGAAAGATAATTTATGGAAAACCTTTTTTTACATATACATATTCTTAACGATTCAAAAGTAAATGTTATAAAATAAACTACGATGAAACACCATAAAATGAACTTACAAATTAAAATTTTTAGTTTATAAGTATAAGTATAAGTGGGACGATGGGGCTATTGACTATAAGTACACATAATAGTCTCGTTGATGCTGGATATAACAGTCACATACTGTTATAGTAGTTAATTACTTCCTCCATTTTATATTATAAGACTTTCTAGCATTGCCCACATTCATATATATGTTGTTTAGATTCATTAACATCTATATGAATATGGGTAATGCTAGAAAGTCTTATAACCTGAAACGGAGGTAGTACTAGGTAACCAAGACTTGCATGGCTGGTTATTCATTAGTTAGTGGTATTAGCTAATTTTTTAGCAGGCACTTTAGAAAGTGACAAATTAATGCACCAACAAGTAGAGCAACTCTCCACATCATACCATTGGACTACTTCAGAGGAAAGGATCTGATTCACATTAGAGAATTAGAAACATGAAAAGTACCAAGCACATGCAAAAAAGGCAAGCAAGATGGGGTTTGGTGAGCCATGCCGTGCATGTGCATGGTGACTTATGGAATTTTATTAGTTAACTTAGTTTGCTATTATAAAGACGAGAAAACAAACTTGATGGTAGCAGATCTTCGTTTGTTAGGTTGGGAGTTTGCTTCAAGATTATGGTCCTTGACAAATTAAAGCAGCAGGGAAAATACTTGATTAAATGAGGAAATGGAGAATCCTGCCCATATGATTTCTTCCAAATGCACCCTGTAATGTATAGGGATATAGCATGGAGTATACATGTTCCTTCTTTTTCCTGATCGAGTTTTGGGACAGGGATATTGCTTTGTTTTTGTTGACTTGTATTATGTGACCACTAGAAAAGTTGATGTCTTTGTGGACAAAGTTATTTTGTCAGCTTCACAAAAGAAATCTGTCAGCTTCTCAAATCCATTTATAACTAACTACACAGGTAGGATCATAGTTATAGGTTAGTGAACGAATTAAGGGCTTGCTCACTTTATTGCCTAAATTAACCATACCAAATATTGACAATGCCAAATTCTCATACATTTGGTATTACCAAAATCTGGTAGTGGGCTTTGTTTGCTTTGATGCTTTTACCAAAATTTGGTAGAGTTTTAAGAGAGCTTCTAGAATTCCCTAGTGAACAAATGATCTTTAACACCGGTTGGAAACCCCCTTTAGTACTAGTTGTAGCAACCATGACAAGCAAATCATGATGATCGAGGTTGAAATAACAAGTAATAAAGATGCATACCAAGTAAAAAAATATGTGTGATGTGGGATTCGAAATCCAAATCTCTCACCTCAGCTCTCACGAGTATTAACATTCCACCCTACTACACATATCTGTCTTGGATAGAGATGCTTTCTTTTTAAACTAAGCCTGGAGGCATCTTTAGTACTAAAAATGTCTTTAGTCCGAATTGGTGTTACCAACCGGTACTAAAAATAAATTTTTAGTTCGGGTTGGTGTTACCAACTGGGACTAAAGATCTTCTAGCATTAGTCTCGGTTGGTGTTACCAAACACCAACTGGTACTATAGATATATTTTTAATACCGGTTGGTAACAGCAACCGGAACTTAAAATGTTTCCACGGACGTGGACTTTTAGAACCGTTACTAAAAGCATCTTTAGTACCGGTTTTTAATCTAACTGAGATATTTGTGATTTTGGGTACCACGATGAAAGATCAGTTCTCCAGTAGTGCTTGTTAAATTTTGGTAAGATAGTAATGGTTGAAGTGTATTTAGTTTGTTGCTTTACCAAAATTTGGTATGTTGAATCTTTTCAAAAAAAAAAAAATTGGTATGTTGAAAGTGACAACAAACTAAACAGGCCCAGCCCTAAACCAGAATCTGGACACATTTTGGGTCAGTCGAATGAAGAAATGTCACCCATATAAATAATGGACTCAAACTCGCAGTGAATTCCACTAGTTCTTAATCTTTTCCCAATCCTTGAACTGAAATCTAATCCAACTTGTCAGCATGTTAGTTGACCTCTGTTACAATAAGTTTCATAAGCCTACAACTTAGTGTAAAAAATTCTAAGTGCAACATCAAGTTCAATTTTCAGAAACCACATATATTTTATCAACGAAGAATTCTTACAGAACTTGCAGGTAGTGATGCAGTTGCGTATGACAACTTCATCAACTTGCCCATTGTCTACCCACCCCCACCATTTAGCGGAGTATATGCATGGCAACTCGAACTGTTGGAAAGTGATGCAGTTGCTTATGACATGCGGGTCCAAGTTGATCAGGCAGGCACATTTGCAACAGACTTTGTAGTTTCTTTATTAACTTTCGCTGCCAATTTTGTCATCTTTGAAATTAGAATAGTTCCTTGAGACTGAAATATTTTTTGGCAGTTTCAGCAGTATCAAATTTTGTTTTCATGGATTTTTTTTCGAAAACACACAGTAAAGTCGTAGACCCATAGATACCCCCACACACTCACTCTTATGAACACACATCCCACCCCTAGAAACCCCTAAAAAAACTAGGACGGGTATCCCTATAGACGCACACATACATACTTATGCGTACCTTCAAAGACTAGGCCGACTTATCACTAGTAGAGAAATGATTTTTACTACCGGTTAATAAACCCCCTTAAATTAGTACTGGTTGTAGTAACCGAGATAAGGAAATCGAGACTAAAGTGTAACATCCTGAAAATGTGTCATTTTCTAATCTTGCATCATTCTGATTCTTATGTTCTTAATAACCTTCTAAACCTAGGAAAATATAATTAGCGGGACCTCCTAAAACTAACTTGTATAAAAGCCTTTATGGTATTTAATCTCTTTTGTGTTTTTCATTTAAAAACATATTAGGTATTTCTTGTCGGAATTCTATTTTCGAATATTAAACCTTCTTTCGACTAAGACTCTTTCATTCAAATTTAGTTTGAAAACCATTTTTTATTATGAATTATGGTCTAAGAAATCCTCCAATTTTGCCCTTGAACCTAAACCAATGTAATTCCAATCTCATTGGAATTAATTGTTAGCCAATCCTTTGATCTTAAACCCATCCTTTGATTCTCGATCCAAATATCCAAATTTCTACTTTTGATCTAGCCACCAATTTAATCTCTGTGGCTTGATTTCCTATTCGGCACAAGAATAAGCAATATTATAAATATTAAAATAATTGCTCTTGTGCTAAGAAAATTCTAATTTATATTCTTCACTCAACTTCCCCTTTTAGCCACAAATATACATAACACCAATTTTAGAGTTCAAATCCTATTTATTGTCTTCAACTAATTCCCTTCTATATTCCCAAAAATATTTGAGGAATATTATTAATTTCCCTTCCTATTTGAGTTCTTCCAAATAAATTTCCTCAAACTCCATCTCTAAATATTGCACTCAAATAAATTAAGGAAATCTCTTTTGTGAATTCTTTCCGAATTCAAATTCTTCGCAAAATCTAGTTATTCAAATCAAGTATTCAAATTAGACTTCCTTTCTTTTTGTCATCGGGCCGAAACTCCATTCTTTCTTCCTTTTTAGCCCAATCCCTTTTCTTTTATTTTCTATTTTCCTCCTCCTTCTTGGGCTGCCGGCCCAGCTAAGCCGAGCCGGCCCAAATCGGCCCACACACCAGCCGAGCCGCCTCCTCCTCCTGGTGCGCGTGCCGTGCACGGGTCACGCCGCCGCCAACTCCTCTTCCGTCGCCGCTAAGCAAACGAAGCCGGCCGCCGTCATTCTTTTCTTCACGCTACCGTCGCCGTGTCTTCTCGATCTCCTCCTCCGAACCGCCTCTCACCACCGCCTCTCACCCCTATAAATAGCCGGCCACCCCTCCTCTATTCCATACAAAACCGAGTTCCAGTTCTCTCTCCTCCCCATGGCCGCCACCACCCGATCTCCCTCACCGGAGCTTCGCAAGCCAAACCATCGCGCCATCGAGTTCGCCTCGACGAGGTGATTCCATTTTTCCCGTTTTTCCCTTCTCTTCCACCCCATAGCAGCCACCACAGCCACTTCTTTTGCCACCGGAGATAAGCTCTTCTACTCGCCGTTCCGGCCATCTCCCTCGCTCCCTCTGCTTGCCACCGACCTCCCCGGATGCGCAGCTAGCGGGAACACACTTGACCGCCGCCGTCGAGGCCGTTCTACCACTGGAGCACCGGCGCCCCACCTCCCTCCCTCCTCTCTGTTGCCGGCAAGAAGAAGAAGAAGAAGAAGAAGAAGAAAAGAAGAAGAGAAGAAGGGCAGGTACTGGCAGGTGGGCCCATAAATAGTACCTTTTCGTATTTTCTAGATTTAATTCAAATCCTATTCTTTAGAAGCCCATATCTCCTAAACCGTAGATCCGATTCCAGCGAAATTTGGACCTAAATTCATCTAAATTCAAACTCTTCATTTTGATATCAAATTTGCTATTTTAAGATTTTTATTTGAATTTCTTTAATTTATTCAAATGTCATTTGAATAAATATTTTATTTAATCTTATAATTGAATTTAAAATTTAAACTTATATTTGCTTTTCAAATATTTTATTTTATTTCCAAAATACCCTGTAGCCACTAAAAAGCCGCCGGTTGGAACTTTATGCCTTCCATGGGGACGTTTGCGCGGTCTACGGACCTCAACGTCGGACCATTGGTTGTAAAGCCCGGCATAAACCAAACCCAAGGTCGAAGTGCTGCTCCTGGTACCCCACGCCTTGATGCGTACAGCGGTCGGAGCTTCACTATCCCCTCGACCTCCATTGCACGCCGCACAGTTAACTCTTGAGCTCTGTGTGATCCTAGTCGCTCCGCCGCCACTCACGGTTGTCGGAGTAACACTTCCGCCCCACTAAACCTGCACCCACCTCCTATTCTTCTAGCCGATATGCTGTTTATTGACACGGCTAGAAATGATACCAAATCTAGTCGTCATGCTGTCCAACTCTAGCAACGACTAGCAAACACCCAAAACCCTAGCCGATATTTATCCTACCTCGATATCGGCCTAAACAACTAAACCTTAGCCACTATTCTATCAAAGCCAACCTTAACCCATATTAGCCACATGCCTATTTAACCATATCAACTATCCAGTATATTTCCTATCATCCAAACCACGAGAGCCTTCACATAAAATATAAGCGACAGTAGTTGCTTAATCCCCTCTAGCCTCCAATCCTCTAGAACCTCCACATAAAATATAGAACCTAACCGATATGCTATCCTACTCCACAATCGACTCCCAAATAACTAAACCCTAGGTATTATACTACCTAAACCTACTGCCAGCAAATACTAGCCCCATAATCCCTATAGCCTATAAAAGAGATAGGTTATACCTTAAACCCTAGCCCTCTTAGTCGTTTATAGTTTTCTTATTATTTTATAGCTTTTATTGAAATTGGTTCTTCCTCTTTCACAATAGAGTCTATTGTCTTTTGGATGGCAACCTATGGTATTTCGAGAATCGGATAATCAGGTTGCCTATCTTGGATTTATTTGCGTTGGAGCAAGGCAAGTTATTATTCCTCTCCTTTGAGCATAATTATCCTATATTCTACATTCTATTCTATGCATTAGCCATTCATGATTTTGAATGCATAATCTGAACATATAGCAAACCAGTTATATGCTAGCTTTTGCGTAGCCCTGCCTAGTTAGATTGCATAAAATATAATGAACTTAGATTGGGACAGTACGTAAGATTTGGTTGATTTCCGGGTGGCTAGTACTGTCTCAGTCGATATAAGTTTACCAAGTACTTGTGTCAAACGAACGAGTACGACCGCAGCTTCTAGAATGGGGACAGACCTAGATATTATGTTAATTAACAATGTGGTACCTCTGTACAGTGGTTCTTCTGTAAGTCCTCGTGAAGGAGGCAAATATATGCCGCGAAGGGCAAATGTGATATTTACCGAGGCGCAGGTAAATATCTTGATTATCGCGCGATGTGTGTGTGAATTTATGAAAACCTGGTTGAGATGACGTGGGGTCTCTCATCCAGTTCTCTCTAAAAACCCCGGGAACGCCAGAACTCCTCTCGCTGCTGATAACGTTACATTCAGAGCGCATGGGGACTAGAGTTCATGGAACAGGTGCCACAATTGTTAATAACTTAATACTGGGCCATGACTAAGCTAATGATTATTGGCAAGTCGTGGACTGCGGGTAAAGCGTACATTTACTGCAGTAAAGTGAAAATGAATCTATTCGAATAGCCGTGCTCACGGATTTGAGTATCGGGACTCATATGGTACTTTGGTTAGAAATATTGTCACGCCCTGAAGTTTCCCCCTCTCCTTGCTTAAAAAATTGGCTAAATAAATTGCTCGAAGAAATTATCTTAATTAACCTAGAGCTAATCCTCAATTAATAAATGCAATTAATAATTGAATTCGGCGTGGTGGAATTTTTCTTGAGTTCCCCATGCTCCAATGCATTAACAAGATTTTTAGTGGAATTTTCAGAGCCTTGGAAATAATTTTAACCAATTAAAAATCACCAAAGTGCAATTTTAAATCCCAGGAAAAATCCTTTCTTCTTTTTCTTTTTCTTTTCCTTTTTTTTTCTCTCTTGGGCCGTCGGCCCACTCCCTCCCGCGCTCTTGTTGGGCCGGCCCATGCACCCCTCCCTCCTCTCTCCGGACGCTGACAGGTGGGGCCCACCTGTCAGGTCGTCCCCTTCCTCCGGCCGTCGTCCCCACGTCGCCGCCGCCGCCGAAACCGCCGCGCCGCCGCCTCCTCCGCTCCTCCCGCGCCCACGCCGCGTCGCTCCCGCGTCCTCCCCACGTCGCCGCCCTCTCCCCCGCATCTTCCGGCCCGCGCGCGCGCTCGCAAGGGGCGGGATTCGATTTGAATCCCCCCCCCACTCTCTCTCTCCCTCCACTCCCCACGTCGCCGGCCAAATCGGCCACCTTCCCGGCCACGTCCGCCCCTCTCGAGCCCCTATAAAGCTTCCCCGCATCCCCCTCTCCCTTTTCCTTTTTCCGCCGGCCTCTCCAGAGCTCCCCATCGCTCCCGCACCGTGTTCCTACCCGCCGCCGCCTTTTTCTTGCTCCGGCCGCCTCTAGCCGCCGCTAGAACCACCGCCGCGCGAAGCCGTCGCCACCGCTAGCTTCGCCGTCGCGGGGGCTATCCCGGCCGCCGCTCGCTTGCCGCGCGCCACTGCCGCACCGCTCTCCCCACGCGCCGCCGCCTACTGCCGCCTCCAACCGCCGCTAGCCGTCGCTAGTGTCGTCGCCACGTCGCTCCGTTGCCGCCGTTGGACTCGCGAGGTCGAGGCCCGCCTCGTCCATCCCGCGCGCCCCGCCATCCGCCGCTTGTCGCCGCCGGCCGCCGTCGTCTTCACCCACGCCGGCCGAATCCCCGGTGAGGACTCCCTTCCTTTCCCTTTTCTCCCTTTCCCGCGTGCGCCGCCGCCTTTCGCGCGTGCGCCGTCGTCCTCGGCCGCCGCCGCCGCCGCATTCGCGCCGGCCGCCGCCATCTCCCCGCGCCGCCAGTCACCGCCGGCGGTCGTGCGCCGTCGTTGCCTCGCCATGGCCGGTCGGCTTAAGCCGTGCCGAGCCAGCAGCCACGCCTCTCTCCCGCCTTGTGCCGCTGCCCGGTGGGGCCCACCAGCCGGTGGACCGCCCCTCCCTTCTAGCCGCTGCCAATGGGGCCCACGTGCCGGCGCCCCCTCTCTCTCTCTCTCTCTCTTGAGCCGCTGACAAGTGGGGCCCGCCTGTCAGTCGCCGCCGCCGCCCCTCTGCTGACGTCAGCCCTGGGATTATATTGCGCAATAAATAATTAAGGACTTTTTCTTTATTAGTAAAAACACAGTTTATCTTCTAAAATTCATAAGTAATTCATCCGAGCTCCGTTTAAGTCCATTCAAGTCTCAGTAAATTCATAAAAATGCAAAGAATCCATTAAAAATGGTTTTGTTTCCTGTTTCAGTAGTTTTATAGCATGTTTTGCTTGTGTGCTTTGTTTGTCGCGTAGGTTTCGGCCGTTTCGTCGATCCGCGGTTTCTCGAAGCCGTTGCTGAGGTCTCATCAGTGCGAGAGCAAGGAAAGTCATGCATTACAATTGATCATATTGTACCCAATTTACAAATGTCCCGCATTTCTATTAAATATTGCATTCTTTTACAAGTGTCATGTGGGATGGGTCCTATTACTCAGCCATTTATTGTTTACCTTATGCCATTGATAACCTGGGTATCAAAATGATTAGATGTTGGTTTAGGAAATGCTTAGCCATGCTTAGCTCAACTAGTGCACAAAAAGGGACCACATTATTACATAGACTTTGTCTATTAGCATAGTTTTGGATTGGTACCACCGCAATGGTGTTAGCTAATTAAAATACACTGAATGGTGGGCTGTGGGTGCATGGTTTTGCTGGTCGCACCCATGGCAATTAAGGACCGGTTCACGGGAAACCCTGGGAGACTTACCGTGCTTACCACAAGCGGGAATGGGTAACTGCTTGATCTGAAGTGTAGCTCGACCCTTTCCTAGGCACCGGTGACGAGGGTGGGCGTGATGGAGTTGGGTCGGCCGGGGTGTCCGGTTGTCCAGCTGCCGGATTCACCGCGGCGCAAGAGGGGACCGCCCACTGCCTTTTGAGGGGTGGGGGTGAAACCTTAGCGTGGTGTGGATGGTTAGGGGAGGGTTATGTGGAGGGTCTTGTCACGATTTCCCCCTTTGCAGTATCATGGTGATACTTCGGGGCATGGCGACATGTGTGGAATCGTGTCTTGTGGGTACAGTTGTACACCTCTGGCCAGAGTAAAACTATTCGAATAGCCGTGCCCGCGGTTATGGGCGATCAACCAGATTCACCGTGATTAGTCTCACCCCTAGTTTAGCTTAATGAACTGGTGTAGTTCAGGTGGTTGGTTGGGCCTGTCGCAACGTGGTGTAGCGTTGGACAGTGATTGGTTAATATTGATTAATTACTACAACTGTTTTACTGCTTTCAACTACTGTTTTTAAATGCCTGCTTTGTGCAAAGAGCCTTTAGCCTCCTTCGGTTATATCCTGCATCATACCTCCTCTTCCGGTATGACTTGCTGAGTACAGTGGGTAGTACTCAGTCTTGCTCTCTTTTCCCCCACACCAGAGTTGAAGTTCTTCTCAATTGGAGCCGTCTCAGAGAAGTTGGTTTCGTCGCTGCCGTCGAGGATTGCCTGTGGAGTGGAGTCGCCCACTGCTGAAGTCAAGCTTCCCGGTTTAGCTCGTTTTATCTTTTCCGCTGCATTTGTAATCTTTTCTATTTTTGTAAGACGTGGATCTGTATGTCAACAATTGTCGTTTGTGTACCCTGGCTGGTCCTGGACAGGGATTTAATGCACATTCAGCTTAGAAATTTTGGTTCGTGAATTTCTGGGCGTGACAAGTTGGTATCAGAGCCGACCTTGACCGTAGGACAAGCCAACTGGAAGCCTAAGAGCCCTCTGAACCCCTTTTTCATCTGCATATGCCTTTTTGCACTTGGATTTGTTTCAGGAAAATTTGGGGTTTTGCCTCTTTGGTTTGCGGGAAAAATCTTAGTCGTTCATTCGGATCGGATTTTTAAAATTAGCTCAGTGCAGGGGTTTAGAAAAAAAAATCTATTTGGAGTTTATTCGACAGTCAGTCGGGAATTTATCAGGTGATATGCACTAAGTCGTGTCTAGGTTGATGGGGGCAATTTCATGCGTATCATTATAGCTATGCATTTATTTTATGCATTAATTTATTGATTAGCCAGTTGCATCAGTATCTTCATTTGAGTTCATGAAAAATGTTCTATGCATAAAAATCATCATGTTCAGTTATTCATTTGAGTCATTTGTTGCTTCGTTTAATTTGGATTTGAGCATGAATTGGTTCTTATCCCTTGTCCATCTTTAGATGTCAGTCCTATCCCTCGTTTGCAAGCGCCGCTCCGAGCTTCAGAGTCGCCGCCCTTAGCTTTATCGTCTTCTTAGTTTTGTTTGCTTGCTAGTTTTCGTGCTTAGGTTTGTTACTTGTGGGTTAGTCGGCGGTCGATACCAGGTGTCAGTGGTATGCCTGCCTTTATTAGGAGTTGTGTGCCTCTTTTTCAGTGTTTTAATCAAGATTAAGATAATTGCACCTAAATTTATAAGAAAGATTAGTTTCTAAGCCTCCTGCTTTTCTTCCTTTTCTCCTATTTCTACCTATCCCCCCTCCAGATGGTGAAGACAAGGAATGGTTCACGTGACTCCAACAACGCCAGTGGCAGCGAAGAGCAGATCAATGGAGCACGTGCCAACAGTGCATCTGACAACAGTCCGTCCCCACCGCCCGAGAACCCAACGATCGCTCAGGTGTTGGACAATCAGACTCAGATGATGACAATGATGATGCAACAGATGCAACAACAGTACCATCAAGTGTTGCAGCAGGTGCAACAGCAAGCACAGCAGCAGCAGAACCTGCAGTTTGGTCCTCCACCTGCTCAGTCCAAACTGTTAGAATTTCTTCGTGTCAAGCCGCCCACCTTCTCAAGCACCACCAACCCAATCGAGGCCAACGACTGGCTTCGTGCTATTGAGAAGAAGCTGAACCTTTTGCAATGCAACGACCAAGAGAAGGTTGCTTTTGTTACACACCAGCTGCAAGGTCCCGCTTCTGTTTGGTGGGACAACTACGTGGTGACCCGTCCAGCTGGGACAGAGGTTACCTGGGCGGAGTTTTGTCAGAGTTTCAATAAAGCACAGGTTCCCGAGGGAATTGTGGCACAAAAGAAGAGAGAGTTCCGTTCTCTGCAACAAGGAACCAGAACAGTTATAGAGTATTTGCACGAGTTCAACCGCCTCGCGCGCTACGCTCCTGAGGACATGCGCACTGATGCCGAGAGGCAAGAGAAGTTTTTGTCGGGTCTTGATGATGAATTGACCAACCAGTTGATCTCCCGAGATTATGAGGACTTTCAGAAGTTGGTGGACAAAGCTATCCGTCAGGAGGAGCAGGGTGACAAAATGAATCGAAAAAGGAAGGCATCTCAGTTCAGAACTTCCCAGGGGAATAGTCAGAAGCCTCGCTTCATGATGGGACATCAGGGTGAACCTTCCACCATGATTATCCGGCAGCACCGTCCCTACCACCCGGGTAGCTTCGGCACGATCTACCATAGTGGCAGTCACGGCAACAGCGAGAAGCACAGCCTATCATCCACAAACTGATGGCCAGACTGAGCGAGTTAATCAAATACTAGAGGATATGTTAAGAGCTTGTGCGCTTGACTTTGCTGGAGCATGGGACAAAAGCTTGCCGTATGCTGAGTTCTCCTACAACAACAGTTACCAGGCTAGTCTGCAGATGGCACCGTTTGAAGCACTGTATGGACGAAGGTGTCGTACTCCGCTCCTCTGGGATCAGACAGGGGAACGCCAGTTGTTTGGTACAGAAGTTTTAAATGAGGCAGAACAGAAAGTTAGAGCTGTCAGGGAAAGATTGAGAATTGCGCAGTCTCGACAGAAAAGCTATGCAGACAATCGTCGAAGGGAGCTTGTTTTCGAAGCAGGGGACTATGTGTATCTTCGTGTCACTCCGCTCAGAGGAGTACACCGCTTCCAAACCAAAGGGAAGTTGGCACCACGCTTTGTGGGACCATATCGGGTTTTGGAACGTAGAGGTGAAGTCGCTTACCAGCTGGAGCTTCCGCCCAACATGCTTGGCATTCATGATGTGTTCCACGTCTCTCAGTTGAAGAAATGTTTGAGAGTTCCTGAGGAACAGGCAATCCGGATCACATCGAAATTCAGGAAGATCTGACGTATGTGGAGAAGCCGACCCGTATCCTCGAAATCAGCGAGAGAAGAACCAGAAACAAGGTAATCAGATTCTGCAAAGTTCAATGGAGCCACCACTCAGAGGAAGAGGCCACTTGGGAAAGAGAAGATGAGTTGAAGGCCGCCCATCCGCACCTCTTCGCCAGCTCTTCCGAATCTCGGGGTCGAGATTCCGTTTAAGGGGGGTAGGTTTGTCACGCCCTGAAGTTTCCCCCTCTCCTTGCTTAAAAAATTGGCTAAATAAATTGCTCGAAGAAATTATCTTAATTAACCTAGAGCTAATCCTCAATTAATAAATGCAATTAATAATTGAATTCGGCGTGGTGGAATTTTTCTTGAGTTCCCCATGCTCCAATGCATTAACAAGATTTTTAGTGGAATTTTCAGAGCCTTGGAAATAATTTTAACCAATTAAAAATCACCAAAGTGCAATTTTAAATCCCAGGAAAAATCCTTTCTTCTTTTTCTTTTTCTTTTCCTTTTTTTTTCTCTCTTGGGCCGTCGGCCCACTCCCTCCCGCGCTCTTGTTGGGCCGGCCCATGCGCCCCTCCCTCCTCTCTCCGGACGCTGACAGGTGGGGCCCACCTGTCAGGTCGTCCCCTTCCTCCGGCCGTCGTCCCCACGTCACCGCCGCCGCCGAAACCGCCGCGCCGCCGCCTCCTCCGCTCCTCCCGCGCCCACGCCGCGTCGCTCCCGCGTCCTCCCCACGTCGCCGCCCTCTCCCCCGCATCTTCCGGCCCGCGCGCGCGCTCGCAAGGGGCGGGATTCGATTTGAATCCCCCCCCACTCTCTCTCTCCCTCCACTCCCCACGTCGCCGGCCAAATCGGCCACCTTCCCGGCCACGTCCGCCCCTCTCGAGCCCCTATAAAGCTTCCCCGCATCCCCCTCTCCCTTTTCCTTTTTCCGCCGGCCTCTCCAGAGCTCCCCATCGCTCCCGCACCGTGTTCCCACCCGCCGCCGCCTTTTTCTTGCTCCGGCCGCCTCTAGCCGCCGCTAGAGCCACCGCCGCGCGAAGCCGTCGCCACCGCTAGCTTCGCCGTCGCGGGGGCTATCCCGGCCGCCGCTCGCTTGCCGCGCGCCACTGCCGCACCGCTCTCCCCACGCGCCGCCGCCTACTGCCGCCTCCAACCGCCGCTAGCCGTCGCTAGTGTCGTCGCCGCGTCGCTCCGTTGCCGCCGTTGGACTCGCGAGGTCGAGGCCCGCCTCGTCCATCCCGCGCGCCCCGCCATCCGCCGCTTGTCGCCGCCGGCCGCCGTCGTCTTCACCCACGCCGGCCGAATCCCCGGTGAGGACTCCCTTCCTTTCCCTTTTCTCCCTTTCCCGCGTGCGCCGCCGCCTTTCGCGCGTGCGCCGTCGTCCTCGGCCGCCGCCGCCGCCGCATTCGCGCCGGCCGCCGCCATCTCCCCGCGCCGCCAGTCACCGCCGGCGGTCGTGCGCCGTCGTTGCCTCGCCATGGCCGGTCGGCTTAAGCCGTGCCGAGCCAGCAGCCACGCCTCTCTCCCGCCTTGTGCCGCTGCCCGGTGGGGCCCACCAGCCGGTGGACCGCCCCTCCCTTCTAGCCGCTGCCAATGGGGCCCACGTGCCGGCGCCCCCTCTCTCTCTCTCTCTCTCTTGAGCCGCTGACAAGTGGGGCCCGCCTGTCAGTCGCCGCCGCCGCCCCTCTGCTGACGTCAGCCCTGGGATTATATTGCGCAATAAATAATTAAGGACTTTTTCTTTATTAGTAAAAACACAGTTTATCTTCTAAAATTCATAAGTAATTCATCCGAGCTCCGTTTAAGTCCATTCAAGTCTCAGTAAATTCATAAAAATGCAAAGAATCCATTAAAAATGGTTTTGTTTCCTGTTTCAGTAGTTTTATAGCATGTTTTGCTTGTGTGCTTTGTTTGTCGCGTAGGTTTCGGCCGTTTCGTCGATCCGCGGTTTCTCGAAGCCGTTGCTGAGGTCTCATCAGTGCGAGAGCAAGGAAAGTCATGCATTACAATTGATCATATTGTACCCAATTTACAAATGTCCCGCATTTCTATTAAATATTGCATTCTTTTACAAGTGTCATGTGGGATGGGTCCTATTACTCAGCCATTTATTGTTTACCTTATGCCATTGATAACCTGGGTATCAAAATGATTAGATGTTGGTTTAGGAAATGCTTAGCCATGCTTAGCTCAACTAGTGCACAAAAAGGGACCACATTATTACATAGACTTTGTCTATTAGCATAGTTTTGGATTGGTACCACCGCAATGGTGTTAGCTAATTAAAATACACTGAATGGTGGGCTGTGGGTGCATGGTTTTGCTGGTCGCACCCATGGCAATTAAGGACCGGTTCACGGGAAACCCTGGGAGACTTACCGTGCTTACCACAAGCGGGAATGGGTAACTGCTTGATCTGAAGTGTAGCTCGACCCTTTCCTAGGCACCGGTGACGAGGGTGGGCGTGATGGAGTTGGGTCGGCCGGGGTGTCCGGTTGTCCAGCTGCCGGATTCACCGCGGCGCAAGAGGGGACCGCCCACTGCCTTTTGAGGGGTGGGGGTGAAACCTTAGCGTGGTGTGGATGGTTAGGGGAGGGTTATGTGGAGGGTCTTGTCACGATTTCCCCCTTTGCAGTATCATGGTGATACTTCGGGGCATGGCGACATGTGTGGAATCGTGTCTTGTGGGTACAGTTGTACACCTCTGGCCAGAGTAAAACTATTCGAATAGCCGTGCCCGCGGTTATGGGCGATCAACCAGATTCACCGTGATTAGTCTCACCCCTAGTTTAGCTTAATGAACTGGTGTAGTTCAGGTGGTTGGTTGGGCCTGTCGCAACGTGGTGTAGCGTTGGACAGTGATTGGTTAATATTGATTAATTACTACAACTGTTTTACTGCTTTCAACTACTGTTTTTAAATGCCTGCTTTGTGCAAAGAGCCTTTAGCCTCCTTCGGTTATATCCTGCATCATACCTCCTCTTCCGGTATGACTTGCTGAGTACAGTGGGTAGTACTCAGTCTTGCTCTCTTTTCCCCCACACCAGAGTTGAAGTTCTTCTCAATTGGAGCCGTCTCAGAGAAGTTGGTTTCGTCGCTGCCGTCGAGGATTGCCTGTGGAGTGGAGTCGCCCGCTGCTGAAGTCAAGCTTCCCGGTTTAGCTCGTTTTATCTTTTCCGCTGCATTTGTAATCTTTTCTATTTTTGTAAGACGTGGATCTGTATGTCAACAATTGTCGTTTGTGTACCCTGGCTGGTCCTGGACAGGGATTTAATGCACATTCAGCTTAGAAATTCTGGTTCGTGAATTTCTGGGCGTGACAAATATAATTCAAGATTTTCTTAAATACTGTTGCATATCAAACATTTCAGGAGTTCTACCCCTTTATTCTCAGCCTTCTGCAAGTAAATCTAGCTCTACACAGATATTACCTCTCATGCATTCATTGTTGAATAATATAATAGCTTGTTGAGTACGTTGTACTCACCCTTGCTACAACCCCTCTTTTTCAGAGTCTATTTGGAGTTTTTGCCAAAGCTGGTAGTTCAATCACATAAGTTAGTTCCCTTTAAACCTAATCTTCAAGTCTAGTATAGTTAGACGATTTATGTCTATAGCAAAACATTAGAGTTGGCTCAATCTATAGCTTCTACTGTAGTAGTTAGCCACAAACTTGCAAATGTCCTATTATTTTATATAAATATATCTCCTTTGGAGTCTTTACCAAATGTATGCGATGAAGATCCAGACTGTTGAACCTGTATCAATCTACTGATCCAGGGCTTGATACAGTTAAACATGTCAGTTTCTGAATCCTTAGTTTTGGGATCCGACATAAAGTTCATGATCTTTAGTACCGGTTGAAGAAACCAGTACTAAAGATGCATATTAAGTCAAACAAAATAAGTGGGATGTGGGATTGAAACTCAAGATCTCTCACCTTAATTCTCATGCATGTAACCATCCCACCAACCCCACACATTTAACTTGTATAGAAATGTTTACTTTTTTAACTAACCCTAAAGACTTCTTTAGCACCGATTAGTAACACCAAGTGGATGCATTTTTAGTATCGATTGGTGTTACCAACCGAAACTAAAGATATTTTCGGGAACTTGGGCTTTTAGAAGTGATACTAAAGAGTTTTTAAGTACCAGTTCTTAATTCATCGGTGAATTTGTGGTTTGGAGCATTGGATAAAATATGTGTTCTCTAGTAGTGTATTCATCGCTTACACCAAAAGAATAAAATAGCTGTGTAAATGTAAGCACTCGTGGTCTATAATTTAAATTTGGATAGGTAAGTTCCACTATAAGGAAATCTTACCAGCCGAGCAATTTTTCATGGATTTCAATCTAGAATAATATACATTTCCATGAAAAGAAAAATAAACAAATTTTGGTCCAATGACCTCTCGTGGTAGATATGAATGTGATAAATACTTTAATCTTGCAGTAAGATTCTTATTTGCTGATTAACCGGGTGTTATTTGATCACAGGTACATATGTATGTTTCACTCCAAGAAAAGAGTTGGAGTGAGTTGGGCCAAAATCTTTGTACAGGCCCAACTCGACAGTTCTCTTTCGTCTCTCATCTTTTGCACTATTGTTTAAACCGTAGTTAAAATTTAAATTTTAAAAATTAATTTTGAAGTTTATTTTGAGGTTCTTCATTGTAGTTTATCATTCAGAATTGATTTTTAGATTACTAAAAAACATATATAAAAATTTTACCTACACATTGTTTTTTTATTGTGATAAGCATAATGAGCATTTGGCCAACCGATGGAGTCGAAACCCAAAGCAAACATTATTCCTTTTTCTAAACGAAACATTTCCTTGGAGCTAAGAATTTTCGTGTGATCTTAGGCCTCGTTTGGGAATGCAAATACTGGCCCATACCAACAAATGGACCAGAAAATTTAGTTCAATTTATCGGCCCATTTCTAGAGAGGCTAATATCTGTGTATTGTTTACTTCCGAAAACATACCTTTTCTTATAAAAATTCTTATGTCGGAAATGTATAGGGATATTGTGTGGAGTATATATGTTCCTCTTCTTTTTCCTGAATTTTCTTTTGTGAAAGGGATATTTTTCTTTTGTTTTTATTGACTTGTATTATGTGGCCACTAGAAAAGTTCATGTCTTTGTGGACAAAGTTATTTTGTCATCTTCACACAAAAAAATCATTCTGCCAGCTTCTAAAATGAAAATCCATTTATAACTAACTACTCCCTTCTTAAAATGTATATATATATATATATATATATATATATATATATATATATATATATATATATATATATATATATATATATATATATATATATATATATGAATGTGGGCAATGCTAGAAAGTCTTATAATATGAAACGGAGAAAGTAACCTCGTACTAGGATGTTACATCTTAGTACAACAAATTTGGATATAGGTTGTGTTTAGTTCGTGTGCTAAATTTTTTTAAGTATACGGGCATACATTTGAAGTATTAAACGTAGACTAATAACAAAATAAAAACAAATTATAGATTCCGCTGGTAAACTGCGAGACGAATCTATTAAGCCTAATTAATCTGTCATTAGCAAATGTTTACTGTAGCACCACATTGTTAAATCATGGTGTAATTAGGCTTAAAAGATTCGTCTCGCGATTTACATGTAAACTATGCAATTGGTTTTTTTCGTCCACATTTAATGCTCAATGCATGTGTCTAAACATTTGATGTGATGGAAAAGTTGGAAGTTTGAATAAAATAGTTTGAATCTAAACACGGCCATAACTAACCTCATACTAGGATGACCAGATTCGTTGTAATAGGATGTGTCACGTCTTAGCATGAGGTTGATTTTTTTTTTTGGATGAAAGGAGTACACGTGTAGGATCATACCTAGGCTAGCGAAGAAATTAAGCTAGAATATGGACACATTTTGGATCGGTCATTGGACACATTCACTGCGAGTTTGAGGCCATTATTTCAATCTTGAATAATATTACGTCACCATGAAAAAAAAAATTGGTCCAATTAATGACCTTAATTCACGCTATGCTCTATCAACATTTAATCTTACAGGTTCAGATGCATGTTTCATTCCAAGAAGGAAAAAGTACACCGAAGGTCCATCAACTTGTCATCGGGATAAAAAAAATATCCGCAAACCACAAAATCAGATATGCGAGATCCTTTAAGTATACAAAACCGGTCACAATAGATCCCTCGGCGGTTTTGATCCCAGTTTTATCCTACGTGGCTGCTGAGTCAGCGTGGAATCCACATGTCAGCCTCCTCTTTCTTTCCCCTCTTCTCTCCCTTCCTCTTCTCTCTCTCACTCTTCTCTAGCTCTAGGCAGGCCGGCGCTGTCGCGGAGGGAAACTCCACCATCTACTGCGCCTTCGCAACCAACTCCTCCGCCGATGGTTACTGCGCCGTCGCGCCGTTCGTCAGCTTCTCCCAGGTATCCAGCGGCGGGGAGGATTTGTCTGCAGGCTGCAGGTCGGGGGACGCGCGCTCTTCTGCTGGCCCGCTCGGCGCCTTGGTCAGCTCAGGCGGGTGTACAACGGCCCGGACCAGCTTGTCGAGCTCGCCGTCGGGGACGACCATGTCGCACCATACGACGCTAAGGCGCGGGCCATACGATGATGGCGTTCGCCTCCCTCATCTCCAGCGACGACTTCACCTGCACCATGGAGACGAACACCTCCGCCATCCGGTGCCGGGGCCCGCGCGGTGGCGCCATGGAGGCGGGTTTTCTCAACGCCTCCATCTCCACCCTCGGTGCGGGAGGTTCCCGCGTGTGCGGGGTGAGGAAGAACGACGGCGGCGTGCGCTGCTCCGGCGGTGGCGTGCTCGCGCCGAGCAAGGACCTGTACATGGATGGCGCGGCCGTCGGCGACTCCCACGCGTGCGGCCTCCTCCGGCCAAACCACACCGCCACGTGCTGGAGCCTCGGGGGCGCCACCACACGCTCTACTACCCGGCGGTCGGCACGGCGTTCGAGCTCCTCGTCGCCGGTGGTAACCTCACATGCGGCCTCGTGTCGACCAACTTCAGCTTGCTCTGCTGGTCGATGGATGGGTTGATGGCGGCGGAGGTGAATCTGCCGCCGATCCTCCCCGGCGTCTGCGTCTCCGACAACAGCTCGTGAAAATGCGGCCTGTTCCCGGACTCCGGGAGGTTCTGCAAGGTCTCCGGCGACGTCATCTGCAAGGTCTCGCCGCATCCATGCGCAGGGCGGGGAGAGGAGCGGAGGTGGAGATGGACGCTGCGGCGGTGCTCAATTGACCAATCGACCAAGCTGCCGCCGCCAGGATGCTGACCCTGGCCGCGGCCTTCTCACCCTTGCCGCCTTGCTCCCCTCGCCGCCGCCGACGCCCCTCCCCTGCTCCCGCGTCGTCGCCGCCACCGCCGCCACGTCGCCGGCCGCTAGACCTCCTCTCCCGCCTCGCCCCGCCGGATCTCCTCCTCTGCCTCGCCCCGACGCTGGCCTGCCCAGAGCCAAAGAAGAGTGAGAGAGAGAAGAGGAAGGGAGATAAGAGGGGAAAGAAAGAGGAGGCTGACATGTGGGGCTCACGTGGATCCCACGTTGACTCAGTAGCCACGTAGGACAAAACCAGGATCAAAACCGCTGAGGAACCTATTGTGACTGGTTTTGTATAGTTAAGGAACCTCGCATATCTGGTTTTGTAGTTTGAGGACGTTTTTTATCCCGATGACAAATTGAGGGACCTTCGGTGTACTTTTTCCTTCCAAGAATAGAGTTGGAGAAAATTGGGCCAAAATCTTTCTACAGGCCCAATTCGGCATTTCTCTTCCGGCTCCCATTTTTTGCCCTACAATTTATAAATCGTATTTAATATTTAAATTTTAAAACTTAAATTTGAAGTTTATTTTGAGATTTTTCATCATAGTTTATTTTTTACATTGACTTTTAAATCACTAAGGACACATATATCAAATTTTTACCACAAACTATTATTTTGTTGATAAGATGTATGGCTTATAATCAGCTTATGGACAACCGACGGGAGGCGAAACCCAAAGCAAACATTATTCATTTTTCAGAACAAAACAGTTCCTTTAAGCTAAGAAAAATAGGTTTTAGTTTGTGCCAAAACTTGGGCACTCTTAGGCCTCGTTTGGCAATGCAAATACTTCCCCATACCAACAAATGGGCCAGAAAATTTAGTTCAAATTATTGGCCTACTTCTGGATAGGCTAATATCTGTGTATTGTTTACTTCAGAAAACATACATTTGCTTCAAAATTCATATGTCAGACATGCAAGGCAAGGCAAGGCAGGAATAAAAATCAGGAGAGCAGTCGAACAGAAGAAATTGGTCAGAGTTCTCATTGTTTTCTATAGTTGGAACAACTGATCATATTCAATTTCACTTCAAGTAGTGGTTGGTTTGGCTTGCCCGGACTACTTTGTTCTTGTAGCAACAACTGTCGCCGAGGTACAAGGAAATGCAAAAACACAGCCCTTCCCAAGATCAAAGAGGCTAAACTGAAGTCGCAATGCCAAGAGATTTCTGCAAGAAAACTGAGCAAAATCAACAGTTTCATTAGCTTCACCATTAGTTCCAACACAGTGAACATCACATGAGCAGCCAACACATCCATGGCGCAACTTAATTAACATTGTACCATTATTAGCACCATACTGCATCTACACGGCTCGCCGATTCTGAACTACTATTAACTACTTAACACTTAACTAGTAGCAGCAGCAAAATTCTCCATAAGATTTGGTCATCTCTGAACTAAAGTTTCAAGCTGCTTCAGTGCAACATCTTGGCACCCAGATAGACAATGCAAGCAGCGACGGCGAGCGCCATGGCGGCAACCAGGTTCTTCCATCCGATCCCCGAGGCGCTGCGGCGAGCCTTCCGCGCCGTCCGGACGGCGGCGTAGTAGCGCCTCGGGCTGGCCCTGAACACGGCGCGGGGGACCCGCGCGCCGCCGAGCCCTGGGCCCTTCATCGTCCGGCAGGTGAGGGCGCACACGGCGCCGCCGAGGAACGCCACGGCGAGGAGCGCGACCGCCAGGAGCGCATACACCGCGACGCCGCCGTGGCCATGCGTAGGCATGGGCGTGGCATCGGCCGAGGAATGCGCTCCTCCTCCCATGGCGGCCGTCGTCGCCGCCGCGGCGGCGGCTTCCGGGAGATTCTCGACGGCCTTGTCTCCGGCCGTGACCAGCCGTTCGCAGAGGTCGTGCGCCTGCAGGAGCTTCGACGCCATTGCCAGCCACGGCTGCGACGCCTCGGCCGCCGACCCCGCCGCGTTCTTGGCCGCGTCCGGGAGCATCTCGACAGCCACAGCGCTCACCGCGACCAGCCACCCGTAGAGTCCCCGCAGGAGCTTCGCCGCCACTGCCAGCCACGGCTGCGAGGCTTCTACCGTGTACTCCACCGTGTTCTTCGCCACGCCGGGGAGATTCTCGACGGCGACCGCAATGGCCGCAACCAGCCACCCGTAAGTTACCTGCAGGAGCTCCGCCGCCGCTGCCAGCCATGGCTGCGAGGCTTCCACCGTGCTCTTGGCCACGCCGGGAAGGCTCTCGACGGCGACGGCAACCGCCGCGAGCATCCACCCACATAGGCCGTGCAAGAACTCCGCCGCCACGTGCAGCCATGGCGCGGAGGCTTCCATCGCGGACCCCGCCGCTCCCTTGGCCACCGCGGCGGCGACGGGGAGATTCTCCACGGCCGCGCCTCTCGCGGCGACGAGCCAGGCCCAGAGGTGGCGCAGCAGCCACGCCATTGAGGCACCCACGGCCTCCCTTGTCACGGCCGCCGGGAGCATCTCCACGGCGAAGGACTTGGCCGCGTGCGCTGCGCCGGCGACGACGGCCGAGAGGTTGGCGATGGGGACGACCATGGCGACGAATGGCTCGCTACACTGTGCGGCTCGCGGCTTCGTTTCTATCGAGGAGACAGTGAAGAAAAGATGGGCAGAAAAGGAGAAGCGAAAAGACGCACCCACCCAGGCCGCACCGGGTGAACTGAAGAAAAGTAAGGGAAGGATGCAAACGGCTCAACCTGTAAATGCGTTTATAGGCAAAATTAATAAGTAATCTACGAATTGATTTATGGATTATCTACTAATTTAATTTATAAATGAGTTTATGGATTATATTAATTCACTTACATCTCTATCACGCAGCAAGTCGAGTAAAAAAAAAAAACTCTTGGATTACTCTTTGTTTAACGCGAGTCGGCCCGCTTACATCCTGGCAGCAAGCAGCATGTGTGCTTTGCGCTTTGCTTAGCGTGGTTGTACTCCGGCGGTAGCACACGATGCAACTTGCAGTGTCTATCTTGAGCACATGTGACCGCCGATCTCTAGCTGAAAATGTACTGAAATCAGATCAGCATCCTCTCTTTTCTTCCTTTGAACCAATAATTGCGTATGAAATTTCATCGAAAAACTGGATCCATTTGCTACAAGAACGACAGCAGAGACAAATTCTCAAGGTTCCAGTAATTTTTCTAAATATAAGATGGGACTATCTATATTTATGATGCTGTATTGAAACTTATATATTTTGCATTATGAGTTGCATATATTTTTCTAATATCTACTATATTGGATAGCTGCAAATAAAACCATCAAAAGCTGCATGTTAAGTTTTTAATTCATCATGTTATGAAAACCGCGACGTCTCATGAATATGGAAACCAAAGTTTGCCAGTTGCCACAGCAATATGCACGGACAATCGGACATGATCATACTAGCACGGGACTAAAGAAAATCCGCCGCTTCAAAACGTGTGATGGAGGAGAAATTGTGTGGACGCAATTCTAGCAATTCCTATATAAGATTAATTGTTGCGTATGGTCAATTTTGTACGAGTACACCATTCTAGTAGTAGGTGGCATTAGTATACTCTAACCATTCTTTTATATAGAGTAAATATCACAAAACCCCAAGTTTTGAGGCACATGTAACGTAAAACCATACATGTATTATGATTTGTTTCTAGGAACCCTAAGTTTTTGGGATAAAGTGTTTCAAAAAAAAAACATGCTTATATCACATACTCATAATTTCATTATTATATATAATAATTTGAGCATATGTTTACATCAGTACGCTCAAAATACATACCCCTCTAGTGTACTTTATCTTTCTCCTTACTCTTACATTGCACGATAGAAAAAACACAACACAACCCTACTAATAATGGCATATTCACCGGTTATTTATATTGGTAAACATTAATCACACTACTAATAACTGATGCAACGATGCTCGTTAAAATGAGGCTAAGGTTTATATAAACTCTGGAATATCTCATTATTTTTTTGCAACTATTATGCGTAAATATATTAGCAAAACAATAATGTAAGCTTAAACATGAGGTCTCTTGGACCATTTCACCCCATTCTTTGAAACAAATTGTAATATCTGGGGTTTTACATTATGAGTGCCAAAAACCTAGGGTTTTGTGAAATTTACTCTCTGTATATTTTTTGAAACGATTTAATAATTTAGGAAACTACTCACAATGCTATCGAAGGTATTTAGTCGATCACATTCTTGATGGGCATGACTTCCATGTTCATATCTCTTTTTGTTCCCTTCCGTATCCCCTAATGAATCAACGGTGGCATGTGCTCCATGCCGCCTGGTGGTATATAAAGGAAAAAACTTTCTTCACCAATATTTCTTTAAAAACATTTTGAATCAACTTATTAATCTTTTAATATTTAATTTATTTTTCCCTCAAATAATTATTATAAGGATAATTTTGTTATTATTGGGAAGGCATTAAGAGGTACATTTTCTAGTGTAGAACTTTATACCTCCACAAAAATTTTAAGTAAAAACTTTTGGAACTTACATGTACTGTCTCGAGAACCATGATATTTCTCTTATTATGAACTTAGTTTCACCCATCGTCTATCGAGAACGCACCCATTAGTCACATAGCTTAACACCATTCCACATAGATGAGATATAACTGGGATACAAATTGGTTTACTTTAAGGGTTGTGAAGGTAGAGAAACTTGTAAACCATATAAACTTACTTTGGTGTTATATGGTTGGCAGCGCTAAAAACATGTACATTACTAGAGCATAGTAGGAAAAACCGGACTGGACCACTCATTGGCTCGGTTTGCTCCAAGGATCGTCACGCAATCAACCCGGTGTGAATCGGGTAGTTTTCCTGAAGAACCACCAAATCAGGACACCCTAAACCGGCCAGCTATTTTTATGTGAGGAAAAGTGGTGCAAGGGGTGGGAAATGTGGAAATCTATCCCTGGTTGCTAGAATATAAAGATGCCAAATTGCCAAATGCCAATGTGCTTAGCCTATAAATCACGGTTCAACTGGTACCGGTTGAACTGGCGGACCGGTGAACCGAGCACTCCACCAAGTCAAAGACTAGTCCAGCTTTTTTTTACTATCTCATTTGAGAGGAGAGGGAAGAACAAAGAGGTTGTGGAGAGGAGAGCTAAAAATAGAGAGGTTTAGAAGACTAGACAAGTAAGGTGTGTGATCCCTCCTCTTTACTAGCCAAAATCATGGAGGAAGGATGTATATGGGCGATTGCTGGAGCTTAAGTGACTAGATCGAAGGCAAAATCCATGGATCCGTTGTACAGTTCTTTTCCCTTATATCTGTACGAATATGTACTACTCTATTCACTCCCTTGTTTTTAAAACCAATCATCATTATCGTAGTAGGAATTCTGTTGTTTAAGCTTTCTATAAATCTATAAGTAGTCAGCAGCGTTTGCAAAAAAATAATATAAGTAATCAGCAGAGCTCAAATTAAAACCTCAAAACATGACTTGATGGCTTTAAGTAGTACACTAGTACAGATCCTCTCATTTGTGACGGCCCATCACATGCCTGGACAACGTGGGCCGTCAGAACAAAGTCATCTCAATCGGGCCTAAATTTTTGCCGTTGTAGATGTACTCGTCGGGGTGCATATTCCTATAGCCCGTCACCGATGACACTCATCTGTGACGGGCTCGAAGTTAGGCCCGATTGAGATGACCTCCACTATCTCAATCGGGCCCAAATACTGAGCCCGTCATATATGAGTGTCATCAGTGACGGGCTCCAAAGAAGGCCCGATTGAGATGGCCTTAATGCCCGTCAACGATGACTCTTATAGGTGTCGGGCTTCTATTTGTGCCCGTTAGAGATTAGTGTGCGCCCGTTAGAGATGACATTTTTTTGGCCCGATTGAGATATACTTTGCACACTATATATACTCCAGTAGTCCGTTGTCTGTAGTTTATCCCACTGTTCACTATTTTGGTGGGAGGTTTAAGGGGGCGAATTTTTGTAATTTTTTTGCAAACAAAAACAGGAAAATCATAAAAGTAAGTAAAAGGGTACTAAACATTTCCTATTAATTTAGTAGTACTTATGTTATGAGATGTTAACTAATATTTTGTTCATTGTTCAGCGATGGATCGAAGTTGGATGTACACGACTGGCTTGAGGCGTCAGTACAAGGAGTATAGAGATGGCGTATTAAGTTTTATGAAAGCCGCAGAGGAGGATAGGATAAGAAGAAACGACAAGTACATGTGTTGTCCATGTAGCGATTGCAGGAATGAGATTTTGTGGGAAGATGAAAAGGAAGTACATGCTCACTTGATACGCCGGGGATTCATGGAGAGATACACATGTTGGGTGATGCATGGAGAGCAAGATCTGGGTACTGATGGTGCAGCTGCAGACGGAAGTGGTGCAGACAATCATGAAGAAGGAGATGAAGAAGAGCATGACATGTTTGTCCCATCTCCATTGGGCGGTGAAATGGTTGATGTGGACCCTGATATGCTGCAAGACATGTTACGTGACGCTGATGACCCAGCTATGAATGAGAGAGATTCCATGAAGTTCAGCAGGTTGGTCAGTGACTCGGAGACTCCTCTATACGCAGGATGCAAGCCAAAGCACACCAAATTATCAGCAACATTAGACCTAATGAAGTTGAAGGCTAGTAGTGGATGGTCAGACAAGAGTTTTACAGAACTTTTGGGAATACTGAAGGACATGCTTCCTCAGGAGAACACATTGCCCGAGACGACATATGAAGCAAAACAGGTTCTGTGTCCCCTAGGGTTAGAGGTCCGGAGAATTCACGCGTGTCCAAACGATTGCATATTGTACCACAAGCATTATGCGGACTTAGATGCTTGTCCTGTCTGCAAGGCTTCTCGATACAAGCGAAAGAAGAGCGCGGGCGAGGGAAAGAAGTCAAAGCGGGGTGGTCCGGCGAAGGTTGTGTGGTATCTACCAATCATTGATCGTTTCAAGAGAATATTTGCCAACCCCAATGAAGCAAAGTTAGTACGTTGGCATGCCACAGAGAGAAGGAATGACGGTTTGCTAAGACACCCTGCGGATTCGATTCAATGGAGGAATATCGATCGAAAGCACAAAGACTTTGCTGCCAACCCCAGAAACATGAGGATATATTTATGTACGGATGGCATGAATCCTTTCGGAGACATGAGTAGTTCTCACAGCACTTGGCCAGTTCTCATTGCGAACTTTAACCTCCCGCCATGGTTGTGCTTCAAAAGAAAATATATTATGTTGTGCTTGTTAATCCAAGGTCCGAGACAACCCGGCAATGACATCGATGTGTTCTTGGAGCCTGTTATCGATGACCTTGAGATTCTGTGGAAAGAGGGTGTGGAAACTTGGGATGCATATGGTCAGGAGAACTTCACACTACGAGTTCTATTATTCTGCACCATTAATGATTATCCCGCGCTGGGTAATCTTTCTGGACAAACCGTGAAAGGAAAGAAGGCATGCTCTGACTGTATGGAACATACACGCAGTAGGTGGCTGAAGAAATCAAGAAAAATGGTTTACATGGGTCATAGGAGATGGCTCCCCCTACGGTACGCCTTTAGAAGAAAGAACAAAATTTTCAATGGTAAGAAAGAACTTGGGTCTGCCCCTGCGGATTTGTCTGGAGATCAGGTACACAACATGGTGAAGGACATTACTAATGAGTATGGGAAGAAAAGAAAACGTAGCAAGGAGGACAAGAAGAGGATGTGGAAGAAAAAATCCATATTTTGGCGGCTACCTTATTGGGAAGATCTTGAGGTCCGTCATTGCATTGATCTGATGCACGTAGAGAAGAATGTGTGCGATAGCTTGCTGGGGCTATTGTTGAATATGCCTGGCAAGACAAAGGACGGGTTGAATGCGCATCTCGATCTACAGGAGATGAACATTCGCAGTGAATTTCAGCCTGTTACAGATGAGAAGACGGGAAGAGTGTACCTCCCACCAGCTTGCCACACATTGTCGAAGGATGAGAAGATCGCAATGCTATCATGTCTGGCAGATATTAAAGTTCCTTAGGGCTATTGCGCGAGAATAAGTAAGTACGTTAAATTGGAGGATCTTAAGCTGGTTGGAATGAAGTCTCACGATTGCCACGTGCTAATCACACAGATCTTGCCAGTTGCTATAAGAGGCATTCTACCACCACAAGTCCGTCACACGATCCAACGGCTTTGTGCCTTCTTCAATGCAATCGGTCAGAAGATTATAGATCCAGAATACCTAGATGGGTTGCAAGCCGATATTGTCAGTACCCTATGTCACTTGGAGATGTATTTTCCACTAGCTTTCTTCGATATCATGGTTCATCTCACTGTTCACCTAGTGAAGCAAACAAAAATATGTGGGCCAGCTTTTATGAGAGAAATGTGGCCATTCGAGAGGTACATGGGAATTCTGAAGTCCTACGTTCGAAACAGAGCAAAACTGTCACGCCCGGAATTTCTATCCAAAATTCCAAACGCTTACATGTGTGTAAACCCTCGTCCAGGAATCAGCCGAGGCACACAATAACAAATTGACAATAGAGTACAATTATTATTCTAATTAATAAGCGAATAAAATGTCATTACAGAGGTAGATAGTTCCTCTCAATCAATAAATATCTAAGCAGCGGAAAATAAGATAAACGGCGCAGGCGACTTCACTCCACAGGCAGCTTGACCAGGGCTACACCTAATCCTCCACTCCATCAGCATCACTGTAGAACTCCTCCTCTGATGAATGATTGCAAGGTGAGTATATGACATACTCAGCAAGCCACGCAGCAAATATGCAAGTGCACGAGATAACAAAGGAAGGCATAATATAGGGCTCATTTGCAAAAGCGGCATTTGGCAAACATTTAAGAATTGAGGAAAACAGTAGAGTAATTAATCATCAATATTAATCAACACTGTACAACATACCCATGCTGTACAGGCCCAACCATCCTGAACAACCATACCCGGCTGTACAGATCTATCTCCAAACCAGGAATATACCATTCCAAACCAGGAGCTAATCAAATTAAAACATCTGTTATTATGGTGAAAAGTGTGAGACTAATCACGAAAGACATTGTTAGACCCGCCCATAACCGCGGGCACGGCTATTCGAATAGTTTTACTCTGATCAGAGGTGTACCACTGTACCCACAAGACACAGCCCCACAACATGTCACCACGTGCCTTAATACCACCACGGTACCTCGGAAAGGAGCTGTGACAGTACCCCTCGCACAACACAATCCACCACAGTGCACCGTTCCTGGATCATAATCACCCCCTTATAAACAAGGCATGGACTCCCCAGCGACCCACGTGGGCTTATCTCCGCCACTTCACAGTCTGGTGCCCCACAATGAACTATGCTATACAAAAGGTAAAGCCGTTGCCCACGCTGGCTTGTGGTTGGCACGGTTAATGTTTCACAACCGAAACTCGTGAACCGGTCCTTAATTGTCATGAGCACGACCATCAAAACCATGTGCTCACAACCCACCATTAGCAAGTTTTAGTTGTCAAATTAATTAACCAATCATGATTAGCCATCGTGAGCTATCATTAAATATCCATCATTAAGTAATAGTGAAACATTAGTTATCCCAAAAGTGTGCTAATGTTTCTAAGCATGGCTAAGCAATTATATCTAATACATCTAGTTGAACCAATATATAAATCCAACTAGTCAAATTATAATCCAAGGTATCAAAGAATAAAGTAATCAAGAACAAAAGGGCTATAACAAACAATAGGTTAATTCCACCCAATGACATTCGAAAATAAATGCAGTAGTTGAATAAAAATAATAGCTTTAAACGGGATCAACATGCTCAAAGGGTTGTTTGGGATCTGTGTGACTTGCCTTGCTGGCCTTGGAACGCTTCAAATTCTTCTCCGACGGAAACGGACTCTCCGGGAACGTCGGAATCTAAACAGAAAAGAGCAAAAACACCAAAACAGCACATAAACAAGCATGAACAGTACATGTGGATATTTTTAACATGTAGATCTCAATTTTAGAAAAATTTAGAGACTGGAACCAACTAAATCCGAGCTAAGATGAATTAGTTATGAATTTTCAAAGATTAAATCGGATTAAAACACTTATATAGATTTTAATTGAATTATGACGCAATAATGAATTATTTTTGAAAAGGAAAAGGGGAATTATTGCGTCAGCGGCTAGGGTTCACGGTGAACCGGGTGCACGGCTGTCACGCCCAGAAATTCCCGAACGGAATCCCAAGCAGAATGTGTATTAAAATCCCCGTCCAGGACCAGCCGGGGTACACAAACGACAATGTTGACATACAGATCCACGTCTTACAAACATCATAAAAGTCTTACAAAAATGCAGCGGAAAAACAAAGATAACTGGAGCTAAGCCTTGACTTGATCTGCAGCGGGAACACCACTCCACAGGCATCCTCGACGGCACGGACGAAGCCTACTCCTCGGAGAAACCACCATCGGACGCATACTCAAACTCTGGGATTGGGGAGAAATAGAGCAAGACTGAGTACTACCCACTGTATTCAGCAAGTCATACCGGAATAGGGGTATGATGCAGGGATTTATCAAGGTATAGCTATAAAGGTTCATTTGCATAATACTGGCATTTATAAATAGGAGTTGCAAGAAGAAAAACAGTTGTAAGAATTAATAAATATTAACCATCCACTGTCCAACGCTATCCCACGTTGCAACAGGCCCAACCATTCACTGTCCAAATTCATTAGACTAAACTAGGGTGGAACTAATCACGGTGAATCTGGTTGACCGCCCATAACCGCGGGCACGGCTATTCGAATAGTTTTACTCTGATCAGAGGTGTACAACTGTACCCACAAGACACAGCCCCACGACACGTTTCCGTGCGCCGACATGCCACCACGACATACCGGAAAGAGGCCGTGACAGGACCCTTCGCATAACCCCCTCTAACCAAGCACACCACACCTCAGGTTTCACCCCCACTCCTCGCAAGGCAGCGGGCAATCCCCTCTCGTGCCTAGGTGAATCCGGAAGCCGCATAGGCCGTCGCAGGGCCCATCCAAACTCCATCACGCCCACCCTTGCCTGGATGCGTCGGCTAGAGGAAAGCGACACTACAAGCCCAGCCGTTGCCCACGCTGGCTTGTGGTAAGTACGAAAAGTTCTTCCAGGGTTTCCCGCGAACCGGTCCTTAATTGCCATGGGCGCGACTAGCAAAACCATGCACCCACAGCCCACCATGTGATTCATTTTATTTAACCAACACCAGAGCAGTGGTACAAATCCAACACTATCATATAAACCTATAGTCTAGGTTTTAAATGAGATTTCCCCATTGTGAGCTAGTTGAACTAAGCATGGCTAAGCAATTCCTAGTCCAAACTCTAGTCATATTATAACCCAAGCTAACAAAGGAACAATGGTACCAAAAATAACAGGGCTATGACAATAGGTAAACATCCTATAGTATTAATGCAAAGCGAAATGCAGTATTTGAAAGAAAACATTAGATCATTTGCAATATAGGATCAACATGATCAAGTGATAGGCATGACTTGCCTTGCTCCGCTGCTGGAGGAACCTCGGCGACTATTTCGAAGTACACCGGAGCGTCGGAAGAGCCGGAATCTAGCGACATACAAGACAAACAATGCAAACAGGCTATAAGACTACTGAAACAGAGAACAAAACCATTTTTAATGGATTCTACACATTTTTCTTGATTTACTGAGACTTGAATGGGCTTAAACGGAGCACGGATGAATTAGTTATGAATTTTAGAAGATTAACTGTGTTTATTACTATAACAAAAACCCTTAAATTAATTATTGCGCAATTAATCCCAGGGCTGACGTCATCAGGGCTGACGTCACAAGGGGGCGGCGGCGGCAGCTGACGGGCGGGGCCCGCATGTCGGCGGCGCACGGTGGGCGGTCTACCGTGGACCGGGTCCACGGATCGCAAAGGGGCGGCACACCACCCGGGCGCCGAACGGACGGCCCCGATCTACCCGAGGGTAGATCGAACGGCGGCGGAGGCGTGTGGCCGGCACACCATCCGGACGCCGAACGGACGGCCCCGATCTACCCGAGGGTAGATCGGATGGCGGCGGAGACGCGCGGCCGGCACACCCGAGCGGCTTGAGCCGGCTCGGCGGCCATGGCGCATGGCGGCGCGGCACGATGCGGCGGCGGCGCGAGACATCGACCGACGGCGACCGGCCGGCGGCGGAGGGCGACGGCGTCGCGACGACACGGACGATGGTAGCGGCGGCCAAGCGGCCACGCGGCTAAGCGGCGGCTAAGCGGCGCGCGAAAAGAAAGAGGGAGAAAAGGGAGGAAGAGCCTCACCGACGACGATCGACGACGGCGAGCGACGGAGGGCGATGCCGACGACGAGACGAGCTCCGGAACCCCCTAACGAACAAGAGGAGAGAGGTTAGATGGAGGGAGGAAGACGCGAGAGGACGAGGGCGCCGACCGAAGGCGGCGGCCATGGCGAAGCTCACCGGCGCGCGGTGCGGGCGGGGTTCCGGCGGTGGATTTCGACGGAGGAGGGGTGGACGGCGTCGCCCTTGGGCTTGCGAACCCGACGGCGGCGACGGCGCGGCTTGGCACGGCGGCTAGCGACGGCTAGCGGCTACCGAAGCGGCGGCGGCGACGGAGGAAAGGAGGGCGACGGCGCTAGGGCGATAGGTGGCACGGGAGGGCTCGGCGAAATGGGGAAAAAGAGAGAGGAGACGCCGGGGAAGCTTAAATAGGGGAGGAGAGTCCCGGACGTGGCCGGTAGGGGCGAGATTTTGCCGGCCAACGTGGGGAGTGGGGAAGGAGAGAGAGGCGGGATTCGAAAATCGAATCCCGGCCATCTCGGGCGCGGGCGCGAGCGGGAGAGTGGGGGGAATGGGAGCGGGAGGTGCGGCGCGCGCGCGGGCGTGGCCGACGTGGCCCGGGGAAGGCGGAGACGTGGGCGCGGCGGCGGTTGCGGCGTGGGGGCGACGCCGGAGGAAGGAGACGGGCCTGACAGGTGGGCCCCACCTGTCAGTGTCCCGGAGAGAGGGAGGCGCCGGCTTGGGCCGGCCCAGCGGGAGGAGGCGCGTGCGGCGGCTGCGGCTCAGCTGGGCCTCAGCCTTCGGCCGGCCCAGCGGGAGGAGGGAGAGGAAAAAGGGGAATGGGCCGGCGGCCCATTTAGAGGAAAAGGAGAAAAGAAAAAAGAAAGAAAAAGGAAAAAGGATTTTCCTGGGATTTAAAAATTGCATGTGCTCAATTTTAATTGGTTAAAATTATTTCTAGGGCTCTGTAAATTCCACTAAAAATCTTGTTAGTGAATTTCGACATGTAGAACTCAAGAAAAATTCCACATGCCAATTCCGATTATTATTTGCATTGATTTAATAGGGTTAACTCTTGCTTTGCACCGGTATTTTCTTAGGATCTCTTATTAATTCGATTTTAGGCTTAGGAGGAGAACTTCAGGGTGTGACAACGGCGGCGGTTCACGGGAACGGACGGCCGAGATCGATCTAATCGAAACGAACGGCCGAGATCCATCGGTCCACGACCGGTCCACGGCGGACGGCAACGATGACGTCGGCGATGACGTCATCACCGGCGGCGGCTCGGGCTCGCGTGCTCGCCGGCTAACGACGGCGCGGCGGCGAAAACGGAGGGCACCAGCACGATGCGGGCGACGCGGCGAACTCACCGGTGACCAAAGCGACGGCGGAAGATCAACGGACGGCGACGGCAACGAGGACGAAGCGGCGGAGATCTTCGGGTCGACGACGGCGGCGGTGCTCCGGCGGTCTTCGGCCAAAACGGAGGACGGGACGAGGATGGCGACGACTTGGTGATCACGACGGTGGCCTTCCCGAGCGACGACGACGACCGGAGCGGCGGCGACGCACGGCTGGACGAACGGCGGCGACGGCGGCACAAAGCTTCACGGCGCTAGGACGCTACAGACGGCGAGAGGCGAAGGCGAGGGTGGCGGCGGGTAGAGGGAAGCCTGGGGATCCTTTTAAAGGGGCTAGGGGGCGGCGGCGAAGGCCCACGGCGACCGGCGACGCGAAGGAAACTCTAGGGTTCGGAGGAGAGAGACCGATCCGAATCGAACTCGATTCCAACGGTTTCCAAACCGATTTAGCGATGATTCCAAAAGGTAAAAGGTAGAGTGGATCACGGGAAACAATTCCCCTCTATCAATTTCACCGGAGAAGGAAAGGGGCGACGGAATTTGGAAGGGCGGCGGCGGCGCGGCTCGGCTAGGGTTCGGCCGGGCGACGGCGCGAGGAAGACGACGAGTCCGACAGGTGGGACCCACCTGTCAGCGGCACCGAGAGAGAGGAGGCGCGGCGGACTGGGCCGACTTGGGCCGAGGAGAGAGAGAGAGAGAGGTTTTGGGCCGACTTTCGGCCCAAAGCCAAAAGAGAACTTTTTAAAACTTTTTTCAATTTTAAATTATTCATGAAATGCAATTCCATTTATTAAAAATACTTCCTTGGCTCAAATAAATCCCAGAAAAATCTAGGAACTATAGAATCAAGTAAAGTATTTAATAAAATTTTATCTAGCCCCATTTTATATTGGAATTTATTATTTAAAATTAGATCTTTTCTTTTAAACTTTTTAAAATCATTTCTAATAATTCCAATTAAACAACAATTTATAAATTTAGGATTTTTAGGGTGTGACAAAAACCAGAGGGGAGCATCATTGAAGGTTACACGATCGAGGAAGCCATTGAGTTTTGTATCGATTACATGGCCGAGACTGATCCTATCGGAGTTCCTACGTCTCACCACGAAGGAAGGTTGGCAGGTGTCGGCACAACTGGCAGAAAAAGAATTGTTCCCGATCAAGCTTCCTACGTGCAGGCTCATTTCGCAGTGCTGCAACATATGGCTGAAGTAACCCCATACTTTGAGGAGCATTTAGCGAAGGTCCGACAGGACAATATTGGTCGATCAGATATTTGGATCAACAGAGAACATGGTGCTCACTTCAACGAATGGTTCAAGGATCGTGTAGCACCGTCAACCGATGGCCCAAGTGAGATATTACAAAGGTTGGCAAGGGGTCCATCTTGGGATGTTGACACATGGCAAGGGTACGATATCAATGGATACACATTTTACACCATCACACAAGATGAGAAAAGCACAGTGCAAAACAGTGGAGTCCGTATAGATGCATATCAGGATCAGGCTGGATCGAGCACATATTATGGCCGCATAGAGCAGATATGGGAGCTGAACTATCTGAACTTCAAAGTCCCTTTGTTTCGTTGCAGTTGGGTGAATATCCGCACAGGTGTCAAGGTCGACAAGGAAGGCTTCACATTAGTGGACTGGCCAAGGTTGGATACACAGACGAACCATTCATACTAGTGAAGCAGGTCGAACAGATTTTCTACATAAAAGACCCCGCAAACAAGAAGATGCACGTCGTTAGGGATGGCAAGCGAAGAATTGTGGGGGTGGACAACGTTGTCGATGAAGAAGAATACAACAAGAATCTTCATGTCAGACCTCAGATCGACCTTGACGATGATCCTGAAGACGAAGTGGCTTACGTTCGTTCAGACCATTCGGAAGGCATATCACTGTGAATGATGTATTTAATTTGTATTGGAGCCTTAATGAATGAATTGCATATGTTTCATGCCATTCCAGTTAAAACTCTTTGAAGAAATGGATTTGTTAATTATGTGGTTTTAAAAAATTAATAGGAATTTTAAACTATATGTGAGATAGCCAATTGTTAATTATATGATTTTAAAAAATTAATAGGAATTTTAAACTATATGTGAGAAAGGCAATTGTCAATTATATGATTTTAAAAAATTAATAGGAATTTTGAACTATATGTGAGAAAGGCAATTGTCAATTATATGAATTTAAAAAATTAATAGGAATTTTAAACTATGTAAATAAGACATTCGTTAATTATATGTGATAAATCAAATGTAATAGGAATTTTAAATCGGGCAGAAGATAATTATAAATGATTTTTATAACTTAAAAATATTTTAATAAGTCATCTGTGACGGGCTTTAGTACTATGCCCGATAGAGATTATTACATCTCTATCGGGCTTAGTTCTAATGCCCGTCACGGATAGGTATCATCCGTATCGGGCAGAGTACTAACGCCCGTCACGGATGAGTGTCATCCGCATCGGGCAAAGTAGTCTGCCCGATAGAGATGAGGATTGACTAGGGTTTACTTAGTCAATCCTCATCCACGGGTCCTTATCCACCGCCGACGCCGCCTCTCACTCTCTCACACTCTCACTCTCTTAGATCCACCGCCGCCGCCGCCTCATCCTCCTCCGCCACCACTGACACCGCCTCCTCCTCCTCCAAGTCCGTGTCCTCCACGCCCAAGACCGCTACCGCCGGCTTCCTCTCCGCCTAGTCCTCAAGACCGACGCCGCGGCCGTTTCACCGACCGCCGCCGCCTCCTCATCCTCAACGCTGTCGCCTCCTCCTCCCTCGAAGATCCGGCCTCACCGACCACGGCCGCCTCACATCCTCCTCTCCAGATCTACGCCCGGCGGCTGTCTACCTCGTGCTAGCCGCCGCGTCGACCTCCTCCACGCCGCTGCCTCCCTCTACCGATTGCTGACCGCCGCCGTTGCGCAAGACCGCTGTCCCCGAGGCCGGGGCCGCTCAAGATCCGGCCTCCCCGACGGCCACCGCCTCCCTCCACGCCGTCCCCGAGCCCGGCGCTGCCCAAGACCGCCGTCCCCGAGCCCGGTGCCTCCCTTCACGCCGTCCCCGAGCCCGGTGCCGCCCAAGACCGCCGTCCCCGAGCCCACGTCAACCTCCTCACCGAGCCCGCCACCGTGCAAGGTAGGTACTCCTCACCTATGATGATGCATAATGTGATGATTTGCTGTGTACATGTTATATGTGATGATTTGATGATTCGATGATAATGTTTAAATTCGATAATGTGATAGTGCGATTATTTGTTGATTCAATGTTTAGATGCTAATGTCTACATATGATGACTTGTGCTAGTGATGAATTTTTGTGTGGCTGTGATGACTTGTGCATTTTTATATGTGTTAGCTAGTGATGAATTTTTATATGGCTGTGATGACTTGTGCATTTTTATATGTGTTAGCTAGTGATGAATTTTTATATGGCTGTGATGACATGTGCATTTTTATATGTGTTAGCTAGTGATGAATTTTTATATGGCTGTGATACTTGTGCATTTTTATATGTGTTACCTAGTGGTGAATTTTTATATGGCTGTGATGACTTGTGCATTTCTATATGTGTTAGCTACTGATAAATTTTTATATGGCTGTGATGGATGAATTTGTGAATTTGGGGGAGAATGGGATGAATGGCCAGTAATGATTGCTCAAGAACATACCATTTTTGGGATATTTTGGGGGAATTGTGAGTTTTTGTATGTTTTTTATGGCTGTTTTTCTATGGCTGTTTTGTATCTACACTTGTTCATTTTATTTGGGGGGTAGTGGCAGTATGGGATGTTTTGCAAAATGGATGCATTTTTAGGCCGGCCTCACTTTTGTTCTTGTTTATGTTTAAATGTGGGTTTTTAATGCATGAGAACAGACCATATACACTTGTGATTTTTTGGGTTTTTTCAATAAGAACAAACCATCTACACTTGTTCATTTTATTTGGGGGGGAGTGGCAGTATGGGATGTTTTGCAAAATGGATGCATTTTTGGGCCGGCCTCACTCTTGTTCTTATTTAGGTTTAAATGTGGGTTTTTAATGCATAAGAACAGACCATATACACTTGTGATTTTTGGGGTTTTTTCAATAAGAACAGACAATCTACACTTGTTCATTTTATTTGGGGGGGAGTGGCAATACGGGATGTTTTGCAAAATGGATGCATTTTTGGGCCGGCCTCACTCTTGTTCTTATATGGTCTTTTGCAAAATTTTTGGGATATTTTTGGTCCAATGGGATGGATGAATTGACGTGGGTTGTGATGGTTGAAGTATTATGGCTGTTTTTATATGGCCGTTTCTTTTTTGCATAAGGACAGACCCTCTACACTTGTTCTTAATTTCTTTTGGGGGTGGGGGGCAGTTGCAAATGATGATAATTGAAGCATAATTTCTGAGCAAAACTGAGGCCAAACTTATTATATGTCATGACTTGTGTTTTTTTAGGTACAAGAATAATATTAAATGGGTCATAGGAAATGGGATGGATATGCATAGAAATCTGTTATTAAATGAAGTTACTGAAATTATGGCATTTAGGAGAATACGAAGTGTCCTGGTTGCCAAATCTGGTTTGGTCGGGTTACTGCCTACACGGTACCAACCAAGACAAATTGGTAAACAGAATATTTCGTTCAAATACAACATTTCTAGAAATCTAGGAGTTTGCTAATGATAACGTTAGGGATAAGTCTAGAAATCTTGGATAGGAAGGGTTTTGGTTGCCTGTGTGTTCTATCTGCATCCGCCTCGTCAGCAGATATGTAGCATCCATATTCCTTAGGGTCGGAGCAGACGGGATCTCGACCTCGACATCCATATCCCACTAGAACTTGCTACCGTTGCCACTATCTTATGTTAGTGACATTGATAGCGCGTTCGAGTGGGATACTGATGTCGAGGTCGAGTTCCCGGCTGCTCCGGCCCTATTGAGCATGGATGCTATGGTTCCGTCGACGAGGCAAACGCAGGTAGGAGATAGAGGTATATCAAACCATAAGAGAATGTGTGTAGATGCAATTTTGTGTTTAAAAAGTACTTTCTCCCCGTACAACAGTGACATAGGACATGTCGCGGCAAGGCGAACCGATGTCGACGACCACTACTGGGACTACATCGAGCCGGAATCCTAGGACCCAGAATAAGATTCCTAAGGAAGTCTACACCATAACAGAGGTGGACGATGTTGGATATCCGACGGCTCTGACGAAAGCTGTCAAAAAGTTCCCTACGATATGCGGAGTGCTAGGGAGGCGGAACTTCACTATTCTGAAGGACCACATCGATCTGGTCCCTCAAGAAGAAAAAGAAGAGGCCTGGAGGCAGTTCAAGGAAAGCTTCCGATACTCTACAGAGGCCGAGGCAGGACTGAAGCGGCAGGCTATCCGCAAGATGGGGAATTGTTGGAAAAATTTCAAGACAACGCTGGTCACGGAGTACGTCCTCAACCCCGCCCAGCCAAGACCATTTGGGAAATACCCATTCATCACCCAATCCGTGTGGGATGAGTTCCATGCCACCAAATCAACGAAAGAGTCTCGGGAAAAAAGCCAGACCTACCGTGATCTGCAGGCAAGGAACCTTCACCCGCACCGGCTTGGCACCGGAGGCTACGCGGGGAAACAGGCAGAATGGGACAAGGAGGATGAAGCTGCAGCGGAATCTAACACCCCGCAAGTGCTTGCTGATATCCCGGTCCAGCGGGCAAGGAACTGGGCAAGGGCAAGGGTGAAGAAGAATAGTGACGGAACTCTTTCGTTCCTAAATCCCGAAGATCAAGCGGTGTACCAGAAAATCGTAAGTTGAACACATAGAATAAGTTTCATTATGTTGTATCTTGTTCTTCGTCTAACGCGTCCTAACTGTACCCCAGGTCGAACTGAATGCTGAGAGACAGGCCTCCCAAGAGGTCTGCTCACAAAAACGCAAGGATGACATCCTCACGAAAGCGTTGGGAAACGAAGAACACCGTGGACGAACAAGGGGCATTGGCTCCAATGTTCCATGGAAGTTTGGGTTTCCCCAATACGCGTGGCAGTACAAGAAGCACAAGCTTTCCAAGGCACAGAAAGCTGCACGCATTAAGGCCCAACTTCGGGAGGAGCTTAAAGAAGAGCTTAGAGAAGAGCTCACTGCCGAGCTGTTAGGTATGGAGGCTCGGATGGAGGCACGCATCAGGGATAGGTCGACCGATGCCACTCCCGGTCTCATAGTACAAGTGAGCCCCACGCAGAGGCGTAGCAGCTGCGCATCAACTGAGGCTCCAGCAGAACAGCCTGAAGGCCCCGCCGCGGTGGACCACATAACGGTAAAAACAACTTAATAACGCATATATTATATTAGCACCACAAAACATTGCAACATATACTAAGGAAACTAATGAATCTATCGCAGGAACCCACATCGTGTACCCTAGTCGTTAGAGTGACACCAGGATTTACAATTCCTGCCGCAGAGGGTCAAGCTTTCAAGCCTACCCCGGAGACCCGAGTGCATGGGGCGCAGCTGCAAGCCGGCAATGCCAAAGTTCAAGTGGACTTAGTGAAACCCGATTGGGTTGGCTACACTATCCCACACCCACCTAATGATGAGATTCTGACCATTGGGGCTGCACGTGGGACCTTTATTCAATTGCCCAAGCACAACATTGAGATCAATATCTCTCCAAGGCCAGCGCCAAGTTCTCGTCCGCCGCCGACGTGTCCCCATCAAACTGTTGTATCTCTCTCTCCTGCCGTTGAACAAAGAGATGATCTCCAATTACAGTATGATACTGATTTTGGGGACGATGGTATGGAGGTTGACAGCAGGCTGCACCTCCCCCCTCCTGCGAAAAGGAGCAAAAGGGTGAAATCTTCTCCACCCAAGCTTGACACACGCAGAAAAGCTGCTGGAACGGGGAGAGGAAAAATAAAGGTGCCATTAGCCCCAAAGAAGCTTGATCTTGGCAAGGCACAAGTAGCTCCTCCAAAGCCTCCAGCAGAATTCACATTGGGCATGCCATTGGTCGGAGACGATGCCTTATTCAAGATGGGCCCTGCATGCAAGGAGTTGCACGGGTACTACATGGAGAAGTCCAACGCAAGGAGGAAGAATAGAGAGACCTCCATGTTGGGCCAGCACGATGGTCAGCCGTTCCTCGGGCCTACTGCCTTCATCGCCATAGACTTCAAAGATCTATGGGACCTCTACAGGGTGCGAGCGATCGATACCAACCTCCTTAAGTGCTACTCCTTGTAAGTATTTCTTGGTACGCGATATGGTAGTGACTGTCCATAAATTACGCTTACCCTGACTCTTGTCTTGCTCGTAGGTTAACCTGGAAGCATGTCCATCGTAAAGCACCCCATGTTGCCTTACTCGATCCAGCTGTCGTCAACGAGACAACGCTGAAAAACGATCGAGCAAACATGGTAGCCTATATCAAGGACTGCTTATTTGCCCGTCAAGACAAGGACTTCATTATGTGCGCCTACAATCAATAGTAAGCGTGTACCGTACTTATACTCAAATACTCAACGCGTACAACTGTAGTATGTAACTGGCAATTTAATAATTTCGCAGGCGACATTGGATTCTTCTGGTAATAACGCCGAAGTGGAGTTTGGTACACTACCTTAACTCCAATATCAAGCCAGAAATATACGATTGGTCGGCCATCGAATCTGCCTTGAACGAGGCATGGGACCAATACGTGGCAAGAGGCGGGAGGCATAAGGATGGGCATCCCAAACTCGGTCACAAGAAAGACTTCCCAATACGTCAACAAGTTGGCGACCAGTGTGGGTTCCATGTCTGCCATAACATGAGGAGCTTCGCAGACAAGGTGACATTGCTCGACCCTGAGGTGTGTAATTCAATTGTTTATACACACATAGGACGACAAATTTACAAGTATGTAGACTAACTTGGCGCCAAACATGCAGGAATTTATTTCAAGGATTCCGGAAATCAACTTCGAAATCATTAAAGAGGAGATAGCACAATTCATACTAGATGATATCTTGTCACCGAAAGGGATGTTTAGAGTGAAGTCCTAGGTAGCTCGTCTCGGAATGGCAGAACATTTGCAATGCATATGCGACAAACATTTGATTTTTGTAAATATTCTTTGTAATACAATTATATTCTTTAGAGTAAAGTCCTAGGTAGCTCGTCTCTGTATATACTTGCATTTCTAGTTACATATAAAATTGTTCCAATTTATAACTTATTTTTGCAAGTTTTAATGCATGTCGGCAGTTTGGAGAGAAAAATGGATGTGAATGACATATATGTGAATGGGTTATAGATGTGAATGTATATGTGCTTGATTTTGTGAATTGGCTGTGCTGTGATGGAATATGAATGTGAATTGGCTGATGTGATGCTGGTAATGGGTCTATATGAAATGGTTGTGATGGAATATGTGAATTGATGCTGGGAATGGGGTTGCTGGGAATGGGACTATGTATATATATGCTTCTGTCATTTTTGCAGCGGGCATGGCTAGCAAAGGCCTGAGGCTAGCCAAAAAGACAAATTTTATTTTTTTTGGTTCTAAACTCACCCCTGACGGGCATTTAGCTAATGCCCGAAAGAGATAACTCATCCGTGACGGGCTATAGAGTCCTGCCCGTTAGAGATTAGTCATCCGTGACGGGCTTTTAGAATACACCCAATAGAGATAAGTCGTCCGAACCGGGACTAGTTTGACTCAACACGTGGGGTCAAACCTATCGGTGACGGGCTCGGGCTAAATGCCCGATGGAGATGACTACTCATCCGTGACGAGCTTAGTGGTGTGCCCGATTGAGATTAGTCATCCGTGATGGGCTTCTTACTACGCTGGTTTGACTAGTCATACTCGTCTGTGACGGGCTTTGTTTTCGGCCTGATTGAGATAACATCCATCCATGCCGGGCTTTTGCCCGATTGAGATTTTTCCTCACATAAGTGACCTTTGCCCAGGGGCCTTACCCGATAGTGATGATGCTTTCAGCCCGTCACAGATAAGCGATCCCGTTCTAGTGGTACTACCTCTCTCCCAAAATAATTTTATTTATAGGCTATAGAATTTATCTCAAAATAGTTATCACTCTAGAGTACTAATTGTTCTATCAATCATCTCTTATTCAAATTTCTTTCTATTTTACCCTCAACCACCGTTGCACTCTTACCTATAATATTAGTCTTTCTCATCAATCTTTAGTATATGCTAAACAATCTATAATTATAATTATTTCGAGACGGAGGTAGAACATGGCTATTATATTTATTAATAATTTTATGCTAAACATTTAGACCAATAAATAATCGGCGAACGCGAGGTATATATTTCACACGAGAAAAGAGTTGGTATACTGCTGTGAAATTAGAGATCTCACTAATTAGAAGTAGCCACCAACCATAACCATAAAAAAGGCAGTACTAATATTATGAAGCAGTAGAGAGTAGAGACTATATGAATGCAGCAGTTGCGGAGCCGCATGCAAGACGACGATCTACCAAGCTTAATTAGCCGGCAGCCGCCAACCCTGAAGTGCGAACAAATTACTAAACCGAAATGCAAAATACAGCCAAGAACAAGCAAAATGCAAGAACCATGGGCAACACGGCGCTCAACGTCGCGCCTGCCACCACGGCCGCCGGACCAACCGCATGGAGCAGCCAGAAATACAGGCTGGGGTTTGCGACGAACGCCCAGCGAAGCATCATCAAGCCGCCGCCGCCCGGAGCGCTCATCATGGCACCGGCGCCGGCAGCGCCCGCCGCCATGAAGAGGGCGGCAATGAACAGCCCAACGGCGACCGCCACCGCACCGACGGCAATGGCCACCCTGGCCCAGAACGGGATCTCGATGCCCAGCATCCTCTCCAAGAACCGGAAGCCGCGCGCAAGAGCCTTCCTGACGCTGACGCTGGTGGAGAAGATGGCGGCCGAGGCCTTCTTGATGGCCTTGGAGGCCGCGACGGCGGCGTCCGCTGCGGCCTTCCTAGCATTTTCCAACAACTCCGCGGCGGTGGCCATGGCCGCCTTCCCGGCCCTCTCGCAAGCCGCCGGCAGAGCGCTCGTGGCGCCAGCCGCGGCCTTCTTAGCGTTGTTGAACAAGTCTGAGGCGGCCTTGCCGGCAGACCGGCACGTCGCTGAAACATTGATCGCGGCGGCCATGGTCGCCTTGCCCGCCGCCTGGCATGTCGCCGAGAAAGCAGCACTCGCGGCGGCACCCATGTGTGCTGCTACTGTAATTCGCACGCACGGCTAGTCGGCTATCCCTCGACACCTTGGAGCAAATGGTTTGCTACGTTTGTGTTGGACAGAATTTAGCTGCGGTTTATACGTATTTATAGGACAAGGGGATGCGACGATGCTGGCTTTCGATCATGCGAACGGAGATTTGACTGAAAATTATTGTAAAGATTAAAAGTAGTTGAGCATTATATTTAACGGCGATTGATCGAGATAGGCAGAGCCACGCTTTGCAGCATGCGCGACCCTTGCGATTCTCGAAGCCATTGATAACTGGGATGCGATGACGCCCGACGGGTGGAGTATTGCTAGCAGTTCATTGTTGGGTGGTTTGCGATGCGCGCGCTTGCAACGAGGAGGCAGGTGCTGAACACCTCTTACAATAGCAGGCTATAAGCTAGCTGCAAACATATTTTAAACAGATAAATAAGAACATGCTCAATGTATAATGTCTACATGGGTAGTAAGGTGGGATCCGGTATTAGTTATAGTGTTTGCTACAATGTAGTATATGGTAAGAAAAGGCATTAGCCTGGGTCCCACTGGTCCCACTCAATTGTATGGCATGTGAGAGAGAAGATGAGAAGAGAGAAGAGAAAGTATTGTTATTTTATTCTTATGGGTAGGCATTATGCATATGGGTAGCTCATGCTAAAGACTACTATATAGACTACTTTCATAATGTATAAGGACCACTTTAGAGGCTTAAGACCCCGTCCTATTGCTACATTGTGGCTGCCCTAAGGAGAGAGAAGAGCAGTGTGCTACAGATTTATAGCCAGCTATAACACGGACTCCAAGACGCAGTGTGTGTATGATAGGTGGGACCAGGTATTAATAGTGTAGTATGTACTATTGTATGAATAAGCTATTAGATTAGCTATAGATGAATTGGAGCTAATAGTTGGCTATACTATTAAACTTGCTCTAGTATACTACTAATTTTTGCTATTGAACCAATAGTATTTTTCACTACTTGTTTCTTTCTACAGTATATTAGGGTAAGTTCTATGGATATAGGACTAAATGATAAGGTGGAGGAGAGAAAAAAAAAGATGAGAGAGAATTAGTTACCTCTCATGCAAAATGTAATCTCTACACAAACTTCAATAAACATGGGAGAGTGTTAGAGATACATGTTACTTCCTCCATTTCAAATTGATCTACATATAGTTTTTTTAGGTTATTCCTAAATGACCTACATATTTGTGTTCATTTATTAAGTCTATTCGTTATTTGTATATTGGAGTAAATGGACATTGATGCACACAAGTAATTATAACCCACATGCAATATCTTGATTTGCTATTGGCTAGGAAATAGTGGGGATGGTGCATGCATTGGGTTTGTTGCTAGAGTAAATATAGTATGAGAGAGTTATTAGCTTTTCTTGGTCTTGATGTACCTATGAAATATGTAGATCAATTTGGAATGGAGAGAGTACCTCTTAATTTAATAATATATGTTATGCATAAAATTGGATGTGGTAGTCACCTCTACCATAAAACTTGCCCTTAGTACTCCGGTCCAGGTTCATTTTCCTAGGATATGTCACATTCACATTTTCCTAGGAGTATTTTGGGATGGAGAAGTATTTTTTTTTTGGAGCATTTGCAAATTTGCCACCGTTTTTTCAATATTACAAGGATGCCACTCGAATGACAGTTCTAGTGGCATTTTTGCAATTTTCTAGTTGGCAATAACGATTCAAAGTAGTGGCAAATTTGTAATTGCCCTTATTTTTTTTGCCTGGTTTCCTTTGATTTTTATAAAAGAACATTCTTTTTATTATCTATGTAATATATATTAAAAATCTATTAAACATCCTACGCTCCTAAGGCATCACATCACTGTAAAAACAGACCCTAATACGCCGTGGGTAATCCAGAACAAGACATAGGGTGTGTTTAGTTCATGCCAAAATTGAAAGTTTGATTGAAATTGAAACGATGTGACGGAAAAATTGAAAGTTTGTGTGTACGAAAGTTTTGATGTGTTGGAAAAGTTAAAAGTTTGAAGAAAATGTTGGGAACTAAATCAGGCCATATATCCCTCAATATTCACTTAAACTGATTGATCAAATTTCTACACCATTGGATTAAATTAAAAGAAATCCGACTAATCCCACCTCCTGATTTTTGATAGAGTAATTACGTGTTACGTGTCAAAAGGTATTCAACTTAGTACCCATAATCCCCTCCAGATCCGGCCGGCCGCCCCTGCCGGGTTGTAGGAGAAACCCGCGGAGCATCCATGGACGATTGTGTTGACTGGTCAGGTGATAAACGGAAATGGATTTGCTCATGACGGAAATTCGGGACAGGAGACCGGGACACACCTTATAACAATCTAATAGCTAATTCATACGATAGTTAACTACAAATATATACTACATTATTAACAATTGATCTCACCTATCATACACACATATTGTCTTAGAGTGGTGCATTAGGTTACAAATTTGTAGCCTGCTTCCCTTCTCCCTCCTCTCTTATATTCTCCACCTGCTCTTGTGAAGGTCAAAGGGCTCTAGGAACTAAGGGCTGCGCGATGGGTTGACGCGGCTTTCAACCCTTGACCTCGATTAGAGCAAGTTTAATAGTATAGCCAACCGTTGGTTCCAAGATAACTATAGCTAATCTAAGAGCAAGTTTAATAGTATAGCTAACTACTAGCTCCAATTCATTTATAGCCAATCTAATAGCTCATTCATACAATAGTTACATACTACACTATTAATATCTGGTCCTACCTGTCATACACACTGCGTCTTGGAATCTATGCTACAGCTTGCTATAAATCTGTAACCCGATGCCTTTCTTTTTTTCTCATTTACCTCCTTAAAATATGTTTGCAGCTAGCTTATAGCCTGCTATTGTACATGCTCTAATAGTCCATCCATACAATAGTTAACTATAAAAATATACTACACCATTAATATCCGGTCCCACCTCTCGTACACATATAATGTTTTGGAGTCCGTATTGCAGCCGGCTACAAATCTGTAGCCCGCTTTCTTCTCTCTATTTCCTTTTCTTCTCGACATATGGTTATAACTGGCTTATAGCTTGCTATTGTACATGCTCTTATGACCTTTATAGTTCCTTAAAAGGGAATTGTTAAAAACAAAAATTCGACATTTTATTTTTCCACTTAAAAACTTTCAAATTTGTCATTGGTGACCGTTAGATCATCTTGAGATATGCATGTGGATAGAAAAGAAAAATCAGTCATGTTCTTGTGAGGCAGCGAGGGAGAGTCTCGAAACTGCAACCTGTGTGACGATACCTTCTATCACTAGTCAATGACCATAAGAGCAAGGATAATAGTGAGACATAGACCGTGCTTAGATTCAAAATTTCGAACTTCTAATTTTTTCGTCATATCAAATGTTCGTCATATCAAATGTTTGGACACATGCATGAAGCATTAAATGTGGACGAAAAAAACCAATTGCACAGTTTGCAGGTAAATTACGAGACGAATCTTTTGAGCCTAATTGCGCCATGATTTGACAATGTGATCCTACAGTAAATGTTTATTAATGATGAATTAATTAGGCTTAATAAATTTGTCTCGCGGTTTACAGGTGGAATCTGCAATTTGTTTTGTTATTCGTCTATGTTTAATACTTTAAATGTGTAGCCGTATACTTAAAAAAATTTGGCACACGAACTAAACACAGCCATAAGGTTATGCGGAGGAGAGAAATAATAAGAAAAGAAAGGTGTTGGCTCTAATATAAGAGCTAGCTATATGTGCTCCAAGATAAATATATTGAATATTGAATAAGTCAGAGAAAGAGATTCATATTTTTGACTCGAATTATGAAGGTTAAACAAGATTTTCTTCGTTCTGGGTTCTTTCGTATTAGGGATGGCTCTCAAATAAAGTTTTAGAAAGACAATTAATTTAGCAATGCTTCGTTGAGGAATTAGTATCCTTGTTGTTAGGCATAAATAGTTGATCATATCATGGATTTCCAAACTAAACCACCAAACTTTTCATGGCGACAGGACTTAATTGATGCAAAATTAGCTGCGTGTCACAACTTATTGCCTCATATAGATGATTTGGCTTTGATAATGGCACAAGATGAGTTTCACTAGAAACTCACTTCCAGTGGGGTGTTATCGGTCAAATCTCACTACTTAGCACTAGTTCATACGAGTGTCCCACATATCAATAAACACATTTGGAAGGTAAAAATACCGCTAAAGTTAAGAGTTTCTTTTGGTGTTTACACCGAGGCGTAATTCTCACCAAGAACAACTTAGCTAAGAGAAAATGGAACGGTAGTAAGATGTGTTACTTTTGTCATGAAAAAGAAATTCCATCCAACATTTATTGTTCTGATGTTGTTTATCTTATATGGTGTGGTCTATCATACATATGGCTTCTAATATACAGCCTTCTCACAATGTTACTCATATGTGGAGATGTCCTTTATGTGTTCCCAAAGAGAGGCGAAATCTGCTTTTGATGGGTGCAACAACTCTTTGGTAGTTCATTTGGCTAAGCAGAAATGAAGTCATTGTTTATAACGAGATTGTGTCTTCTCCTTCTAGGTGTATTATTTTAGTTATCCGGTGGCTACGTACCTAGGCTATCCTCTACAAACCGAGAATTGGGGATACTATTACGGTGGCATCATGACAGTTGAATCAGGTGGCACATGAGTTTTTTACCCAGCAATATGAGTGGTAATCTAGTCACTTAGCAGAGGAATTAAATGTAATAACCAAGGTGCAACTTTGATGCATGTATGACACTAACTATAAAAGGATCTGGGTATTTGATATCATGTGCCTGAAAAGTGCAGTAATTTTTACATGGGGTAATGATATCGATCTTGTATTGTTTTTATCAAAAAAAAAAAACAACAGATGAAAACATATTGTAGTATTACATTAATCACCATTACAAGATGACATGGTTGGAACAGAAAGGACAACTATTCTGACTCATGCTGGCATCATACAGAGAAATTTTAAATTATGTGATCAACAAACATGTTGCTTGAACCAAAGAATGAAACCAACATGTGCAAAGAAAATGGAAGTACTCAAGAGTAAACAGACGGTCAAAATACTTAACAAATACTCCCTCCTTCCCTCTTTATATGACGTTGGTTGGTTAAAAAATGAACTAACCAACGTCAAACAAATAAAACCAGAGGGTATAGTAGATCTATAGATTTCTCTGTGAGCAAAGCACCACCAAACTATTCTACTGCCCCCTGTCTCTAAGGGTCTATGCGTTTTGTACTTCCATTGTGCATGAAGAATGTGATCACTAATACACAAATATAATATGGCTTAATTCTTTCAATCAAATTGTAAAAGAAAATGGAATAAGCATCCTTAGTTCAGTACATGCCATAATTCTTTGATGAAGATGATATACTGTATATCTTAAACCACAGTTCTGAAACAACACCTACATGTGTGGTGATAGAAAATTGTATCTCTGTACATCACCAGAACTGAATCACCTGACCTTGGAGCACTCTGGACACAAGAGGCGGCCTTTAGAACGGCAATTTGTGCAAGGAACCAAGTTACTTGTCTTTGTTTCAGCTCCAAGTGATTCATAAATATCATCTAGCATGCCAAATGTGAATAGTCCTCCTTTCCTAACAGAACCTACTCCTTTGCATTGTGAGCAAGCCACAATACGAAGATCACCGCACTTCTTGCACATGCCCAATGACCTGTCAATACATATTTACATTTATTAAACAAAATGAGAATGCTTGGGTTAAGTTTTGAGAAGAACTTGGTATGAAGAAAAATATTCAGTGTAGAAGGCCTTTTTGTTATTCCACAAATGCAGGCCAACTCGCCCAAAGAATGTATTGACTAGTGAACTAATGATAAAGAGGAAAAAAGAAGTACACTTTTGATTACTTTAGGAATAGAAAAAAAACTCAATTGAGTAGTAATACATCGATGTTAAATTTTTTCACATGCAAAAACCATGTGTCTTGAAAGAGTGACAAATAAGGATAAAATTCAGATTCGTGTTGGAGACGCTGAGGAACTAACAGTAGTTAGCTTGGAGTCAGACAAAGAAAGGGAGAAAGAAAAAAAAAAGAAGATGAGGGAATTTAGTGTACGTTCTCTGCGAGGAGGCGATGAAGCCGTCGACTCTCTGGGCAGCGATGGTGGCGCACACCAGCAGGGCTCCCACCCCGAAGCCGGCGATCTCGCTGGACGTCAGCCCCTCCATGCTCGGATGCCCCCCTCCAACCACCTTCTACTTCCAGAGAGGGAATTGTCCTGGAGAATTGAAGACAACCGTAAGCTCGAATTTGAAGGGAAGATGAGAGAAAATTGCGAAAGTATCGGAATTGTGCAGGCGCGGTTACCTTTTCGTTCACCACGGGAGAAAGAGCGGAGCAGCAGCGTGGTGGTTGGCTCTCAGCTCAGGTCCAAAATCCGAACGGATAATGAGTGGTGTCCGATTATATCTCCTGTAAAATTACATTTTTGCCCACCATCTCTGGAACTCGGAAAGCGGCGGCGGGGAAGGGAAGCGCAGGGGCAGCCAGCGTGGGCACGGAGCGAGGCCACACCAGCGCGCGACGCGGCGGCGACTCCGGCCGAGATGCAGGCGCTCGACCGCAACCCGCTGCAGCAGAGCTACATGGTCGGCTACGGCGCCTCTCCATCGTTTCCCGCCACAAGGAGGACAACCGCTCCATCGTATCGTCTGGCTCCCACGGCCGACGGCAGGAGGGCGCCGACGACCGAAAACTGGCGGCTCGGCGAAAGGCTTCGCGCGACGACGCCGCACGCGGGGGCGGACGACAGGATCGGAGGGACGGCTCAAGGATGGGCGCGGGGCCGTTCGTGGGGAGGGGGAGGCGGCGGCGTAGCGCTCCCTCTCGAGTCTCGACCTGACATGCGAGGCCAGGGGCAAAAGTGCTTCTCCATGAGGCTGACGCGCGGTTTCTGGAGGAAGCGGAGACGGGAGGGGGATGACACAGGTCACGCAGCTCGATGCCGTCCAGCGCGACGGCGGCGACAGCTCTCGCCTCTCAACTATCCAACAACAGGACACGGCGGCGCACAGGGACTCAACGAATGGCGACGGCAGCGGCAGATCGATGTATGGCGGCGGCTCTCGTCTCGCCTCTCTCTCAGTCTCGAACAGGAGGAGGAGGCGGCGCACAGGGTTGGGACTGGGAGTGGACGGGGTCACGCACGGGAGAAGTGGGGTCTAGGGTTTGACTGGGCTGGGGCGCTCATGCGCGTGGGCCAAAATTTTGGGAGCCTGTGGACCGGGATAGGAATAAGTTCACTCTAGGTCCCTCAATTTGTCGCCTAGTGTGATTTTCATCCTCAGTCCTGAAAACCGGATACAACACATCCCTCAACTTACAAAACAGTGTACAAAAGGTCCCTCAGCAGTATTGTGGCCGGTTTTGGATGACGTGGCACTTTCGTGCCATTTGGATCCCGAAAAAATAATAAAAACCGTGGGACCCACATGTCAGCTACACACAAAAATTTAAAAAGTAGGGCCCATGTGGTCCCACGTGTCATCCCTCTACCCCCCTTCTCTCTCTCCCCTACACTGCAAAAGGGCAAGCGGCGGTGGGCGGAGCGACGGCGGGCGCCGGGCGAAGCAGAGGGGCGGCAGGTGGAAATGGAGCGTTGGCAGGGCGGTGGGCGGAGTGACGGCGGGCGCAGGACGCCGGGGGAGCAGAGGGGCGGCGGGTGGAAGCGAAGCGTCGGCAGGCTCTTTATACCGGCAAGGGGTGGTCGCCGTTGCCGCCGCCGCCTGGCGTGCGTCGATCGAGGTGGCGGCCATGGACGCGGGCAGTAGGTGGTAGAATCAGGCGCTGATGTCGGCAACGAGTTTTCCCCAAATCCACCTCTGTCATCCGCCATTGACGAGCTCGAGCAGCGCCGCCGCATTTTCTTTTCCCTCCTTTCGGCGCACGGGCGAGGAGTTGTGGCGGTAGCCGGAATGAGAGGAGCGGCGCATGGTGGTGAAAGAGAGGAGCGGCGGCTGGCGGGTGAGAGGAGTGCCGCGCTGCCGGCCTCCTTGCCGCCTCCTCCCCACCTCACCGAGGTTGCCGCCCGCCGTCGGTTGAGGAGTGTGCCGCCGCCGCGCCACCGGGCGGCGCCACCGCCTTCATGCACCATCTCTAGGTCCAGCCAGAGGCCGGTCGGGATGCGCGCGACGACACCATCAACGCACCACCAAGATGACCGGGACCGGTGGCGGCAAGGGTGGGGGAGGAGGGGAGAGGAAGGCGGAGGCTCGGAGGTGGAGTGCGGCGGCACGGTGGCGCGCGAGGTTGCTGAGGGCGCCGCCTCGCCGAGGTCAGGGAGAGGAAAGAAGATAGGGAGAGAGAAGAAGAGACGAGTGAGGATGAGGAAGAAGAGAGAGGGAAGAAGGGAGGTGAGACTGACATGTGGGGCCCACGTGGGCCCCACCGTTTTAAATTTTTTTTTGTGTAGCTGACATGTGGGCCCACGGTTTTTATTATTTTTCCTACATATAATTGCCACGTAAGCGACACGTCAATGCCACGTGGAGCAGAGACCTAGTCAAACCAGCCACGTATAGGCGCCACGTTAGCCAAAACCGCTATCTAAACCACCTTAGGACCTTATGTGTCCGGTTTTTTAAGTTGGGGGACATGTCGTAACCGGTTTTGCGGTTCAAGGATGAAAATTGGACTGCGCGACAAATAGAGGGACCTAAAGTAAACTTATTCCACCAGAAAAACGCCGCGGAAAATTCAAAAAGGGCCGAAATTTTTGGCCGATACTGTTTTTTTTCGGTGCCCACCGACAAACCCGATTTTTGGAAATTTCGGACCCTGTTTCGGCGAAATTTTGAACCCTGCCCACCACCGCCATTTTAGTAACCTCGTTGCCGCCTTTGCCACCACTGGAGCTGCCTCCGCAGAAGCTCCACCTCCACGCGAGCTCAACCTCCATCACCACTGCAACCACGGTTGGCTCAAGGGAGAGGAGATAGGAGGAAGAAAGAGAAAAATCGCAGGGTTCCTATGGTCTATCGATTGTTTTCTAAAACTTTTTAATTGAATTGGCACTATTTTTTTTTTGAATTGCTACACTGGTGTCATGTGTAACATTTCGGACCGTAACTGTCCAAAATAGTGCTCAAGGGATTTTTTTTATCCGATATGGAAAGTTGGATAATGTCAAATATCTGATCTCGTAGTTAATATATTGGGATTGTCACAATAATTTATGTGTTTTTCCTATATAAAACATTTCTTTTACTGTCATGACATCTCTGTAGTACATGATTTTTACTGGCATTTGCGTGTGTCCAAATTACAGTTCAGTACCTGAGTTCAGTTTATGCTTCCACCGAAAAGATATTAATCATGTCGTTGTCTGACCTGATCATCTAACAAAGATCATGGACGAGCTAGCTGACCCGAAGCTTCGTCTCTTTCATCAACCCACACGATTTGCATGGCTTTGCGTCTTGCAGCTTGGCATGTAGGTACACTGCATGACATGATTTATTTTCTCTTTTTTTTTTCCCTTCGAAGAGAGATCGAACAGGACCAATTTAATCACAACAGTTCTGCTGAGACCGAAAGATCGAGCATCAAATGAGTAATTAATCAGCATGCACGCGTTCCTCTGTGTCATCTGCCGGCTGCATTTCGATCGCATCGAAGAAAACAAAGCTAGCACAATGAACTACTGCGTGTTCATCTCCCTGGCCATTGGATGGTCGCCTGAAGCTTGTGGTGCTAATTCGAGCTCAGTACGGTACTGTACAGTTGCTGCAGTACTTTGTGCTGCTGATTACTAGTTATGTCTATTGATGTCAACTTCGTTAGTCATCTCACATAGTTATGCAGAAAGACAGAGAAATGATGATCATGGAGTCACCTGTAAAGATACTCCCTCCATCTCATAAAAATCAACCTAGCTAGGATTGGATCTGATATCGATACATCATAATACAATGAATCTAGATATGCCTCTGCTTAAATTTGTTTACTAAGATGTGTTACATCCTGTCCTAGCTAGATTCATTTTTTTGGACGGATGGAGTAGTATATTATTCTATCCCATATCGTATATTGACATACTCTTTCCGTTTTAAAATATAACTATTGGTAACTTTTTGGCAAGAAGACAATCACGATTGGAACACCTAAATGTCTTGCAGTGATACAGAGTCGCCAACCCCCTCGTTCTAGTAAAAGCTAGATCAAGATGGATTTTGATAGATTAAACCGGCTAGTGGAGCCGATTTAGATAAAACTAGGGATAAACACCCGTCTCGTGGGTGAACGGAAGGTTTACGTGACAAACTTACAAAGGGATTTCGTACTCTCACAGCGAAGGTGAACAATTTACGACGCAAATCGATAAAAATGGACGAACTAGGCGAAAAGTAGATGCAGTATTGAAAAGGCGATTCAATTGGCTAAATTGGGTTGAGAGTAGATTGTTTTCCAATTGAACCGGCCTTGACCTTTATATAGAGGTTGGTCTTGCCTCCCATAGGTCCTCCATGTTCAACTCGGGACAGAAACCAATGAAAACCCGAAACATACATTCCTGAGCATAGAAACCCGAGAGGTAGACCCGACGAAAACAGCTCGGGGTCGGTCTCTGCCAGTCTCACCGGCCACATGCTGCCGGTCAGACCGATCCATAGGCGGCGGTCAGACCGTCTCCGTGAAGGAAACTGGCGCTTTCCAAATTTTGGGAATGTTTTCCTATTTCGAACCTAGGTGTCAAATTTAGATGTAAATAATAACAATCTAGTATTTGATTAGACGATTCGTAATATTAGGATATCCAAGTTCGTAATCCTAGATTATATCATATTCAATTATTGATACATTTTGGAATGGATGGGGTGCGTAACAATGTTGACTGTCCATTTCTACCTATGACAAGAATAATTTAATTAGTGTTGATTGGTATTTGTTTCTATCATAATGTACAATATGACAGTTACTCCATCCATATATTTTTGATAGGCATTCAGATTTAATGCATACTCTCCATTCTTCCACACAAGATTAGCTATATAGGTATCGAGAAATATAAATATTAATGAATCACTTATTTACGAGAAATAAATAGTAGCATATTTAAATGGATGATAAATAGAATTACTTATCCTTGGTCATTGTGCCAAGATGAAATATCACTATCAAAAGTAGATGGAAGTGGTTAGATTGAAATATGCCTATCAAAAATAAAATTTTCAGATTTGGAAATATGCCTATCAAAAATAGATAGAGGGAGTATTTAAGTATTATTTGTCCTTTTTAGGCCGGATTGTATGGAATTAATGGATATTCCGTCCATCCCAAAATAAATCAATTTCTAGAGTTTAAAATTATCCCAAAATAAACCAACTTTTACCTTATTACCTACCATCGATCCGCAACTCGAGAAATTTTATCTCTTCAATACCCCTTATCTACCCACTAATTAATACAATTTTGCTATTAATTAGGGGTATTTTGATCCTTTCTGTGTCTTCTTAAATCCACCTTAAGAAGCTAAGGTTAGAATTTGTTTGGACAGAGCGAGTAGTCTTTAATCTACGTACAGTAATAATGTCGATGGCCTAAGGGTTCACACTTCATGGAGATTCTTTTGTCCATGCCGCTTCCTCTCTTGGCCTAGCTAATCAAAGGGCAGCGAGGCTTAATTTGCTGATAGGTTTGATCTTGTACCTTTGTCCCTCATTATGCCATGAACCAAAGGCACGGGGGCCTATGCGCCATTCCTTCAGGCTTCAGTACTCTTAAACAGGTGATGATAGTGACTTTTGAAATAAGTGAAATGAAACATTAATCTGTACTGACAGCACATTAGTTTCCATCAGTGGCTTCTGGCTCCTAACAATTAAGATTCAGGCCCCGTATTTTTATTAAGAAAGGGATTTTGCATCGGTTTTCATTAGCATACGTTTTAAACTGCTAAACTGTGAATACTTTGTACATAGAAGTTGCTTTAAAATATCAAATAAATCTCAATTAATCATACGCTAATGATCTTTTCATTTTGCTTGCCCATAATCTTCATCTTCAGTGAACTCAAACGAGACTTTAGATGAGGTTTGAAAACATGTCTTCTAATGCAGAAGCTTGCTCGAATGTAAATATGTATAGCATACTTTCTTCGGTTATAAATATTTGACGTTTATAATAAGATTTGGTTAATTGACTATAAATTTTATATTATAATCAGAAGTAAGTTAATATTACTCCATTAAACTATTTAATTAAATCACTTAACTCCCAAAACTATTTGTGGATCATTTTACACCTTGAACTATGGAAAAATGATTCACTCTACTTTCTAACAACATTCCTCTTCTTTTTTTTCTCTTTATATAAACTGCATTTAAGTTGCAGCTTTGTAGAGCAACAGATGGCATTTTTATCATAGTTTGACAATATCTTCCAAAAAAAAAATCATGGCTATTTGCTTGAATTTTAAAATCTCGATGATTAAATTAGTCTAGGTGCTTCCAACCTAAACAATGATAAAAAAATCTAAAAAAATGGAGATCTGAGTTGTATATATCTATATCATCACCAAACCAAATTTTAGTGCAAAATACAACTTATATAGGTAGGAAAAAAAAAGAGATACGGTTTAGGGAGTAAATTGAACCAAAAATAGTTCAGGGTGTAAAATAAACCAAAAAATAGTTTTGGGGGTTAACTGCTCAAGCAAAATAGTTTGAAAGGAGAAAAATGTACTTTTTTTCCTTACAATAAGTGTATGAAATCTAATAAGTTTGATATTACAATAGTTCTTTTCAATGTAAATATGTGCATACAATTTTCTTTAAGCCATGTATTTGTGAAATTACCAGTGATTAAAAATTTTAAAAGCTTAACCAAATCTTGTCATAAGCATTAAATATTTATGATAAAGGACTATGTAAGTGTTCTAAAGCATCTCCAACATATGTACAAAATTAGAACCCCAAGAATCCTATATTGGGGACAGCAAAAAAAAAATATTTGGCCTAAAATACACCCCTTCTTCAAGAGATGTCTAAAATATTAGTTCCCAAAATTTTAAAATTTGCCACATCATCATTAGTGGGCCTTCTCAACTAATTTTCTACGTGCTCGTTAAAATCGCGCGTGAGCACAGAGGGGGAGATCGCGACGCGCGCGGAGGACTAGACCTGGTCGATCGCGATCCTAGTCGCCCGGGAGATGATCACGAGTGAGCAAGTATAAACCAGGCAACGGCATCGAGTGAGATCACTCAAGCAGGGAACAACAGCGATCAGCAAGGATTGGTGACAGGCACCAGCACTTGTGCGTTTAAACCATTCTAGCACAGGTAGCAAAATTTTGTTAACAATGCTTTGTTATATTTCCTTTTTCTATGTTTCTGATCTAACAATGTTTTTATGGAAAAAAACTTAATTTCATATGATGAATAAATATTTGAAAAAAAGAAAGGTATAGCTGATCCTCTGCATGATCGTGTCATCAACCTGCAGGTTAAAATTCTAGGCGACCCTCATGTTAGGATTTTCTTCTATCATTCACGTTCTTTTTTTTATATTTTGATCTGACAATATCGCTAGGTGAAAACTTATTTTGTTGTGATGATTAATGGTTGGCCAGTTGATTTGATCCGTGATGAGTCGTCCTCGCTCCTCGTATCAAAGGCTTGTGGATGAATCATCGTCCGACGATGATGATTTTTTTTTTGGGGCGAAGCACAAATCACGCATAGCTATTGGCACTTTGAAAATGCACCATGTATGGTGGGTCTGTGATGGGACATGAAGTGGTTGATTGCAATAGAGAAGCATGTCACTTGAGATTATAGCAAGACTATTTTTCTGATAATCCTACCTATGGCCCAGTTTGGTTTGTATTAAGCCAATTTTATTTGATCTATCTTTGTTATATGAAAAGATATGTATGCCTCATTATTTATGTCTGCGCAGGAATAGAATGAGCAGGCCTCTGTTTCTCCGCATAATGAATGCAGTAGAGGATCACGATGATTATCTGGTATACCTGGATTAAGTTGTCATCAAAAGGTCACTGCAACGATGCGTCAGTTGGCTTATGGTATAGCAGTAGATGCTTTGGATGAATATCTTGGTATTGCATAAAGTACCGCTATAGAGAGCCTGAGAAGGTTTGTGAAAGCAGTTGTTGAAGTTTTTGAACATGAGTACTTAAGATCACCGAATGAGAATGATACAACTCGATTACTTGAACTTGGGGAGAACAGAGGTTTCCCCGGCATGTTAGGATCGATCCATAGACCGCATGCATTGGAAGTGGAAGAATTGCCCTACAGAATGGCATGGTATGTACCAAGGGCACGTGCATGAGCTTACAATAATTTTAGAATCCGTTGCTTCAAAGGATCTATGGATTTGGCATGCTTTTTTTTTATGCCTGGGTCTCATAACGATATTGGGCAAAACCAGAACTAATCTGAACCAAATATTGGGCAACTAGGAGCACTCCCAAACGAAGCAGGCGTATGAAAAAAAGTGTGACAAATCCAGAGATCCTTTGAAGCAACAGCTTCTAAAATTATTATAGGTTCATGCACGTGCCCTTGGTTGTACCATGCCATTCTACAGGGCAGTTCTTGCACTTCCAATGCATGCGGTCTATGGATCGATCCTAACATGCCGGGGAAACCTCTGTTCTCCCCAAGTTCAACAAATCAAGTTGTATCATTCTCATTCGGTGATCTTAAGTACTCATGTTCAAAAACTTCAACAACTGTTTTCACAAACCTTCTCAGGCTCTCTATAGCGGTACTTTCTGCAATACCAAGATATTCATCCAAAGCATCTACTGCTATACCAAAAGCCAGCTGACGAATTGCCGCAGTGACCTTTTGATGACAACTTAACCCAGGTATACCAACTGCATTTCTCTTCTTCACGAAATAATCATGGTGATCCTCTACTGCATTCATTATACGGAGAAACAGAGATCTGCTCATTCTATTCCTTCGCAGACATAAATAATGAGGCATACATATCCTATCTTACCATAAAGTTGATACCCACTAGTTCCTAAATCTCAACATGCAACCATACCACATCATCACCCACTTGTAATAATTATATATTTAACCTCATACAAGCATACAACATCATCTATAATTTATTTATTTATTTCTACAAATCAACATGCAAGTATATCTAATCATCACCCCCTCACATCATTTCTACAATATTTTAACAAATATTTCTATCATTTTTATAATATTTAACATATACTTATCAATATGTTACACATTAAATCACGAGTATTATTTGTCTGTTTTATGATAAATATTGATAAACCCTCACGTTTCATTATTTTCTTTTCCTTTTACTCCTAGCTCGGTTGTCGAAAAAAATATATTGAAAATTGCTTAGTATTTCCCCTAGCAAAGCGCGGGGATCACCTAGTCTATTCCTATAACAAAGATAGATCAAATAAAATTGGCTTAATAACCTGTGCCTGAACAAAACTGGGCCATAGGTAGGATTATCAGAAAAATAGTCTTGGTATAATCTCAAGTTATGTGCTTCTCTGTTGTGATCAATCACTTCATGTCCCATCACAGACCCACTCTACATGGTGTATTTTCAAAGTGGCAATAGCTATGCGTGATTTGTGCTTCGCCCCAAAAAAAAATCATCATCGTCGGACGATGATTCATCCACAAGCCTTTGATACGAGGAGCGAGGACGACTCATCACGGATCAAATCAACTGGCCAACCATTAATCATCACAACAAAATAAGTTTTCACCTAACGACATTGTCATATCAAAATATAAAAAAAGAACGTGATTCATAGAAGAAAATTCTAACACGAGGATCACCTAGAATTTTAACCTGCACATTGATGACACGGTCATTCAGAGGATAAGCTAGACCTTTCGTTTTTCCAAATATTTATTCATCATATCAAATTAAGTTTTTTTTTCCATAAAAACATTATTAGATCAGAAACATAAAAAAAGGAAATATAGCAAATCATTGTTACCAAAATTTTGCTACTGTGCTAGAATGGTTTAAACGCACAAGCTGCTTGTGCCTGTCAGCAATCCTTGTTGCTCGCTGCCAGTGCCTGCTTGAGTGATCTCACTCGCTGCCGTTCCCTGGTTTATACTTGCTCACTCGTGATCTCTCCCGCGCGACTGGGATCACGATTGACCAGGCCTAGTCCTACGCGCGCGTCGCGATCTCCCCCTCCGTGCTCGCACGCGAGTTTAACGAGCGCGTAGAAAATTAGTTGAGAAGGCCCACTAACGTTGATGTGGCAAATTATTAAATTTTGGGAACCAATATTTTAGACATCTCTTGGATAAGGGGGTGTATTTTGAGCCAAATACTTTTAGGGCAGGCGTAATGGTAGTTGCCCAATTAACCTTAAGGTGGGGCCCAGATAAAATTGGCAGTAGTTGGTGCCATAACACAATGTGTGAGTCTTAGTGCGGGTCCCATGCTTCAGTAAACAAATCAGCAATTCTCCCAACCGGCAACCCACAATGTTCAACAAACAACATTTTTTTATTTATTGCTTACGTTCAGCCTTAAGCTTACGATGCATCTTAGCTTACGGTGCAATCTCACAATGTTTGATGCTCTCCAACCGTGCAGCATTTATTGCTTAATGCTAACTTTTGGTAACATTGTGGTTGCCCTTATGACTGTCCCTAATATAGGATTTTTGGGTTCTAATTTTGTATGTCTGTTGGAGATGCTCTAAAGTACTTAATTTAGATCTAAAACTTGGAATCTGGTTAGCCTTGTTGTGTAAGTACTCCCTCGGTATTTTAATATATGACGCCGTTGACTTTTTGACAAACGTTTGATCTTTCGTCTTATTAAAAAAATTTATGTAATTATAATTTATTTTATTGTGACTTGATTTATCATTAAATGTTCTTTAAGCATGACATAAGTATTTTTATATTTGTATAAAAATTTTGAATAAGACGAGTGGTCAAACGTTGGTTAAAAAGTCAACAGCGTCATACATTAAAATATGTGGAGGGAATACTATTTTATGAAGAAAATGTTACCCACACACACCCAATACACACGCGCGCGTTTTTTTTAAAGCAAATACCAACATATATATATTATTATAAAGAGAAGTGCTTAAGAGCACAGAGGACACTGGGTAGTACATCCAGTTTTGCAGAACAGCCCCTTAAAGCTGGGCAAATTACAGTTTGGATCAACATTTGTAGAAAAGGACCTAAAAAGAAAGAGAAAAGCAATCGGGTCCTTCTCTTGCAACTGCCTTCAGCACTGATGAAGAAAACATGAACTTTGACTTCGATGGAGATTGAACCAAGGTGAGCTGCAGTAGATGGAGTCTCAGCACGATCCCAAGAGGGGCCTCGCTCAGGAGGTTTAGGCTTTGACTATATGAAATCAGCCACACCACATAAGATTTCCACCAGAGTTGAAGAAGGTAATCAACGTAAAGACAGTGTTTCCAAATATGACAAGCCGATCTGTACTGTCAGCGACAAGAGTAAAGAAAACTCAGCGATCTGCAGAAGAAACCGAGGGGCATACCCAAAGGGGCCTCCACACAGGAGGTTAAAGCCTTCTCAGCAAAACTTAAATACTTCAGTTGCCTTGAAGGTGGGTCAACAAGTACCTTCTCTCGCGAATCCTCTCTGCTACAGTAAATCTTCCTTCCGGCCCCTCTTCTTCCTTCTCTCCGGCGGGTTGCCGCCGGTGAAGGAAGGAAGAGGGGTCCGGTCCCCCCTACCTAGTAGTATGTATAGCTGGTTCTTCCTGTTTCGTCGGGTTTCTCCCGTTGTTTTAGTGCTTTTGGTGTTCGAGGTGGCTGTTGGCGTTCGTCCTCCTCATCCTGGCTCCATGGTGAACATCACCGGATTCAACTCCGAAGGTGGCTCACTTCGTTGCTGGGTTCCTGCTTCTCGTCTGCAACTGGGACTCGTTCAGCTTTGTGAGGTAAAAGGTAGCGTCGGCCTTCTTCTTTTTCTCCGGCGAACTATTTCCAAGGAAGATGATGCTTTTCTAGTTGTCCGACGACAAACATCTTCAAGGCAACTGAAGTATTCAAGTTTTGCTGAGAAGGCTTTAACCTCCTGTGTGGAGGCCCCTTTGGGTATGCCCCTCGGTTTCTTCTGCAGATCGCTGAGTTTTCTTTGCTCTTGTCGCTGGCAGTACAGATCGGCTTGTCATATTTGAAAACACTGCCTTTACGTTGATTACCTTCTTCAACTCTGGTGGAAATCTTATGTGGTGTGGCTGATTTCATATACTATTGGTCAAAGCCTAAACCTCCTGAGCGAGGCCCCTCTTGGGATCGTGCTGAGACTCCATCTACTGCAGCTCACCTTGGTTCAATCTCCATCGAAGTCAAAGTTCATGTTTTCTTCATCAGTGCTGAAGGCAGTTGCAAGAGAAGGACCCGATTGGCGTTCAGTTTTTGTTTTTTTCCAAAGATATTGATAAGTTCGGGTCAAATGTAATGTTACTTCTCTTTGTGATGGACCTTTTTTTTTTATCTAAAACAAACACAGCAAAAATAATTAGGCGCTCAATCCCTGGATCTGGATCTGCTATTATGACATGGCAAGATTGAGCCTGTTGACTTCAATATTAGCCTTGCCATTAGGGGCTTATAGTACGTCTATTAGCTAATCTATAACAAAATATTACGTACCGACGGTTTTACCTATTACTACTAGTGATCACCCAAGCTTTATGTATCACTGTTATGATCATGTCACATCATCTTTCTACTAGTGTTAGACAGGCTAGCGTAGACATGGCCAATTAATTGGCACTCCAATCATTAGCCGGCAGTGCAGGACATCAACGATTAGCTATATTTCTACTCCACTTTCGTACATCGAATCCCATCCCTTTCTCGCTGCATGACATTCCAGCCTCATCATCCCTTCATTAATTACTCTCCACAACTTTAATATAAGAACCCATCCTCAAAGAGATCGAGAGACTCCCTCCATTCCATAATTCTTTTTCTAACGTTTTAGATAATAACACGGTCTATAAAATATACATTTAACTTTATTTTTCTATTATAATGTACATAATAAATAAATACATGTTTACTTTTATTTACTGTGAAAGATAAATTTATATATGGTGTTCTAGTTTATTTAAACTAAATATTTTTAGAATTATTGATAGTTAAAGTTATAAAAGTTTAACTTTAATCTTATTCAAAACATTAATAACTATGCAACTGGAGGGAGTATTATCTTGTTTCAATATGACAAGCTTTGACTCAACATTGGTAACTTTATCAATATAGGAGTATTATTTATGTGCTATAACCTTTTGAATTCGAATTTAATAGCATCAATTTTTATGTCAAAATCGTATCCTGACGATACAAATTAAACATGTTTTATTTTCAATTGGATGGATAGAGTTACCCCTCTTATCACTTGAGAGTAAAAACCTTAAAATGATTAAACAGATCGAAGAAAAGTGAACGGCCAACACATTACAACTTTAAAAAGCGAATGATTAAACATGTGACTAAAATTCAACAGCGTCATTTATTAAAAAAACGAAGATATAGTACCTGATAGAGTTATATCTCCAGAATAGTACCAACAATAATATCTCTGAAAGCTAGGGAAAGAAAACTGGATCAGCAAATAGAAAAGGTGAATTTCCATTCCTGCCTCTACTTGTGGTATTATATATTCAAAGATCAGAGAAAACCTCTCAATATAAACACTACTCCACTACACTAGTCGCCCGGCCAACTGCATTGGTCCATTCCATATCCAACATTACTTCGATACATATATCGTATCATAATGCACCGGCGCCGGCAACACGGTAGCTCCGGCGAGCTGGACGTGTTCGGAGCGACGCGCTACTTCGCCGGCGTTGCCTCGGCCGCCCGTCCCATCGGCGTCGTCGTCAGGGAGACCCATCAAGACATGATCATCCAGGTGAAGACGACGACGAGCAGCGACAAGAAGAAGATGACGGAGGAGGAAGGCCATCATCACGCCGGCCAGCTTGCGGTGGCCTGCGTCGCCAAGACGACCCACCGGAGCAAGCTCGCCGCCTTCCTCGGCTCCTTGCTGGTGTCGCCGGAATCGACGAGCTTCCGCAAGAAGCCGCCGCCAGTGGCGAGCAGCGAGACCACGACCACCACCACGACCTACGACGACGACGACAACCTGCCCAAGCTGCAGGTACCCTCCTCGTCGTCGTCCACGTCCACCTCGAGCGACCGTGCTAGCATCGACGTCGCCGCGGCTGCAGCTACCGTGCACGGCGATGATCTGGGCGTGGATGCGATGTGGGGGGATCGGAGGCTGCAGGGTGTCAGGGTTGTGAGGTGCGGGCGCTGCGACGAGGAGCGGTGGGTGGTGAGGTGCGGCGCTTGTTGTGCTTGGGAGGAGGAGGAGGAGGAGGAGCACCACCATGGCCATGAAAAGAAGGCCATTCTTGCTGCTGCGGCGACATCAACAAGGTACGGATCTCATCAGGTGCTAGCAGGTGATCGAGAGGTTGTCGGCGATGGTGCATGTTCTGATTGGGAGAGCGACTCTAGCTCTGATCTGTTCGAGCTGGATCTTGAAAGCACCTGACATGATATGATCTTTTACTCTCTCTTTTTTTCCAGCCGATTGGTTTTACTCTGAAGGATATGAATATATATAATTGCGATTAATGTATTGTATTAGTTAGATGAGGCTAGCTATAATGAATGATCGATGCATTATGTAACTTCTTTTTATGTATATGCATGTGCGTGCGTCAGGAGCTCAAGAAAAATTCAGACGACTTGATAGTTTTTGATAATTAAGTAAAAATGAACAGGATTGATGCGCTTGTCGTATCATTGCTGCGTGTACTTGGGCTGGGATTCTTGTTTCTATTTTCTGGAGTTGATGTGGAGACTTGGAGTGCGTGGCCATGCACAAGCATTGCTAGCTTGCATGTGAACAGGGCATGGCATGTAATTAAAGAAGACTATCTACTTAGCTAATTAACTGTATTTTTATCGCTTTGCAAGTGTAGTTTACTTGATTTGGTTTAGCAATAGAGAGATGTATATATATTCTCTACGGTGAAATAAAGGTACATGAGGACAGTCTTAAAACACCGGCGTACCGTGTCCTTCACGTTAGCTAGAAGTTGCATTACACAATGCAGACATTAATATTACAAGGGGCGTATAGCCTAGTGATTACAAGAGTCTCAGTAGCACCTTAGACGACATAACAGTCCTGGGTTCGATCGACTCCCCATGGGAGCGAATTTTCTTGGACTCGACTCCCCATGAAAGCGAATTTTTCAGGATTTAACGGTTAACGGCCTTGCTTCTCTTCATTGGAGCGAATTTTTCAGGATTTAACGATTAACGGCTTTGCTTTGCGTGGGGTAGGGTTTACGTGCGTTTGTTTATAGAAACTGGGTCATATACATTACGTATGTCCTAGTTTCTTTGATTTTTATTTTCATATTTTACCTTATTAAATCATGTGTTATATTAGCTTTTTTTGATCTGCATGTCAATACAATAAACTTTGTGAACACCAACCTACGTACGGCTTTGCTTCTCTCCATGGGAGCGAATTTTCTAGGATTTAACGGTTAACGGCTTTGTTTTCTGTGAGGTAGGGTTTGTGTGCATGGGTTCATAGAAACTGGGTCATATAAATATATCATAGTTTCTTTGATTTTATTTTCATATTTTACCTTATTAATTAAATCATGTGTCATATTAGTTTTTTCTGGATCTGCATGTCAATACAATAAACTCTGTGAACACCAACCTCCGTGGAAAGTGCCCCACAATAGAACACTTCCACGCGCCGCATTCGTTTAGGATAGAAAGATAGAAAGAAAGATATTTTCCGCGCATTAAAAGGAGATATTTGCCTAGTTTCTCGAATTATCAACGGTGTGTTTTTAAATAACTTTCTATAGAAATATTGCTTTTATAAAATCATGTTAATCTAACATTTAAATTAAAAAAGTTAATACTTAATTAATTATATGCTAATGGTTTAAATGAATCTTGTTGATTTAATTTCTTCTTCCCCTCCTATCAAACACTTTTAGTATGCCACATACGTGAAGCTAATTAATCTGGTACTGTACGTAGTTCACGTTTTCTGCTGTGGGTTCCACGCTAATGAGTGCATAGCATATATATATATATGGTGCATACATGGGACACATGCACACATATGAATATGAGATCTTGCTGAATCTTATCCTTTTTGCTGTCTATCTGCATCGATGAACATGCAGGGGTGCTGTGCACTCGTTAAGTTATTGTCTCGCGTTCACGGAACACGCTTATATCCCTCTCCCTATCTGATTCTCAACTGTATTGATGCATTGTTGACTATGTGAGACGAATGGACTGTAGCCGGAATGCTGGTTTGCCTCTCGACCTGTCCCTTTTCAGGATTAATTTCGGCAGGGCAGAACACCAGCATCGGGCCAAGCCCCAGGCTGTATCAATTTTGTAGTACTTTTTGTTAATTAGGCCATATACAAATGCAATTAATATAAATCTTAATTTTCTATTTGTCAATATAGTGTGGTTATTTCTTATTTGTCAGTCAACCTACACTTACATTATGCATAAGCAAATGCTGAACAATACAAATGTTGTAAATTCAGTGTAAACGAGATGCAACTAGTTTACTTTATGTTGTTGTTTTTTAATTTTTATTTCTTAGAGTTGCTTAGATGCATTTCCATTTCCATGTTTATCTAGGGCTTATTTACTTTATGGACATTTTCAATGCTAATGCCAAAATTCATTAAGTTAACAAACTAAACATATTATTATCAACACAATATAATATATATCTATTATATACTAAAAATCCATTAAACATCCTATAAATACTCTCAAGCCATCACATATGACTCCTATAAACGTTCTTAAGATACCACGTGTCACTTTAAGATGGACCCACTAATTAAATTCATTATTAGATCTATTATGTTTTAAGGTATAAACCGGCTGTGGGAAAAAAAGTAGCGTGCTGTTTCTAAAAAAAAAAAGTAGCGTACTGCCTTTCCCCATAATACGCGCACGTACGTTTATATACTCCCTCCCTCTCCGACTTTCCCATCCCATCTCATCTCCTATTTGCTAGCTAACAACTAAATATATAGGAAACATTAATTAAATAGCTAATATCTCCTATTTTCTATCTAACAACTAAATATATAAAAATATTTATTATTATTATTATTATTATTAATTAAGCCTATAATTTTAAGACTTATATTATAAGAAATATATGGCACATGTATTTCTTTACCTTTGCATACTACAAACAATCGTGAAATATTATAGAACAAATTAATGCGTTGATTATGCTACCCTACATTTACTCCATCCTAAAATATAAATATATTTAGAATAGTATTAAGTCAAACATTTTACTTTTCCTATTTATAGTGAAAATAAATAAAATATCAATCACATAAAAATGATGTTAAATACAATGTAACTATTTTATATAGAACAATTTATTTTTATAAATATACATATTATTAGTCAAAGTAGCATCCTAAACACCATTCCAAAATCCAAAGATACGTATGTTTTGAGAAGAGTGAGGATTGATCTATAAACATGCATATATAACAAATAGATTTAAAAATAAGCAATGACACTAAAGAATTATTTTGAAGAAATTGTAATATCGATTTTTAATGGATGACGCTGTTGAATTTTTTACGCACATTCAACCATTTAGTTCTATTAAAAAGGTAATAATAATTATTTATTTTGTTGTGACTTGGTTTTTCATTAAAGGTAATTTAAACATATCTTACGTTTTCACATATTTATATAAAAATATTAAATAAGATAAATGATCAAATGTGTGTAAAAAAACCACCCTAAAATACAAGCCCGCGCATTAGCGTGGGTTATCTTCCTAGTTCTACCTAATTTTAGTAATTTCAGAACATACAATCCTGTATTTTCCAATTGCGATGCGGCCCTTGGCCAGTGCTTTGACATACGTGGAAGAGAAATTTGCTTATGTGCCACGGTTAAAAACCGGCTTCGCTACAATGCCATCGTTGAAATGGTATTCGCTCAAACGCCACCCTCAAGCTGTGTGTGTTCGCTACAACGCCATTTTCACCATTTGTTGCAATTCCAAACCATTTTCCATCAAAATAATCTTTTCTCAGACCGTTTTGCCCCTGGCCATGGTTGAACCGAACCACATAGAATGCACACATGAGGGACGTCGCCGCCGCTGCCCAGACGCGCCGCCGTTCTCAGCGTGACGCCACTTCCTCCCCTACCATCCGCGTTGCCACCTGTTGGTATTTGATACGGTTACAGATAAAATCTGCAAGCACACAGATATACCGATGTAGCACTTCCCCTACGGAGTATTCCAAGGGTATCGAATCTAAGGGAACGTGTGTGATCAGAGCTTCCTCCGGTTCATCCAAGGACACCAAGCAAACAATAGGCCAGGATAGATAGGATTTACTAGTGAGAAACTGTGTCTAGGGAAAGCTTAGTTTTAATCCTAACACAATACTTCAGGCACTGGCAACCCGCTGTTCCCAGATGTCGCTCTACTACGTACCCGGACAAGGATGACTTCAGTGATCTCGAGGGCTGTCACCACCTCTACACCCACCTCAACGCAGCAATTACTGGATAATAATTACCTAAACACCACGTCTAAGCAATTACTATCTACTTTAGTGTTTATAACTCACCAAAACAATCACTATATTTTAGTTGATTATAGTGAACAATAATCCTGTATATGGATTAGGAACTAACCAAGAGATAATTCTCACAAGATAAATCTAAATTACTCAAGAAGAATATTATATTGAATTCAGAGTAATAAATAGAATAAAAGAAATATGAAAAGATTACCGACAACTCCGGAATTCTTCCGACTTCTTCTACTCTACTCTCTTCCTATTCTAGTATACAATATAGTACAATAGAGCCTCTTATAATTCAGCTCAAGCTTGGAAGTGTGTGTTGAAGTGAGTGAGATGATGTCCTTATATAGGGGTAGGTATGACGGTTGGCGAAGGGGAAATGTCCGAACTGCCTCGCAACAGTCATTGGGAGAGCATCTGAAGCGTCCACGCCAAACCCTAGGATCAACGGTGATCAGGGGGGTTCGGCCGAACCTGGGTTGGGCCCTCCTGGCTTGGCCTTCAGTCGGTGGACTCCATGGGCTCTCCTCTGTCCATTTCTCGGAGTTTTGGGTTGATTCACTGCTGTTTTGATGAAGTTCACAACCCCTTCTTGTATGAATACATAATTCTCCTCACTTTTAGTCTGATTTTCCTCCCAACTTCAGGGTTTATTATCTGCATACAAATATACACCAACACTTGTGGAATATGTGAGATTAAGCACCTATCACTATGTTGGATGTTTTATTATCTGATCTTCATGCAGATGTTGGTGGTATAGAATCGACATTTAACACCCGCCAACAACCCCCCCCCCCCCCCACACTTAGCCCTTTGCTCGTCCCTGAGTAAAGGTTAGTGTAGAATGAATTTCTTCAAGAGATGAATCAAGCATATAAATCATTCACAACCATACCTGAACCTGTTAACTTTGTCAGCGGCTATCTTACCATCTTGAGTAATTGTCAAATGGAACGATTTTGATTCCAGTCCCTCTTGCTTCTCTGTCAGACTCATGGGATTTTTTATGAATTTTCGCAAAATAGTACAATTGACTTTTCTCTCTTGTCTCTCAAAGATGTATATTTTCTTTTTAGATCCTCTCCAAGGCAAAGTATGCCATAATTCATCCCTATTCTAAGGCTGATATGTGGAGCTTGGTAGGGATAAACTGTGACATACCTGCATCATATATATTGCAAAGCCAAAAATATGGACTCAAGAAGATCATCAATCATACTCTTAGATCAAGGTTCTTTATTTATGGTGGAAAATGGAAAGATAAGATATTTTGTGGAATGATAGAATAAAGAAATGATTCTCCTTTTTCCTATACTTTCTCTCCAAGTTGGTTCTATTGGCATGATTGTGGAAGGGGCATGGCTATATTTTCTTTGCTCAATGTTTTGAGAGCAAACTTTATTTCCATGAGTCTCTTTCTTCTTTTTTTTCATAGCCATGCCTTTCCCTCCTTTTCTCATTTTCTTTTTGCCAAGAACTTTTCCAAGAGAAGAAAGCATAGTTCAATGTAGGAGTTTATTCGAATGGATATTTTTGTGGAAAGCCAACTTCCAGTGTAGAAGTTTAGCTCAATTTTATATGTGGAAATGGAAAGTGGAAATGATAATGACTCCTTGATCATGAGAGTATGAAGGATATCTAACACAAGTCACACAAATTTGACAAAGCTCAATATAATGTCAAGCAGTCATATGCATGATAAGGTTGATCATTAATGTACTTGCATATGGCCTTGGTAGGTATAAGGTAAAGTCAATTGGAGGATAGAGCTTTTAAAACAGTTTTATTTTTTAAAACAAATTACCAAGAGTCACAACAAAGTTACAAGGATTCCTTTCATCTTAATCATCTCACATAAAGCAATTACCTAGATGTATAATGTTCCCTAAACATGGATGGTTGTTCAGAAGCACAAGTTCGACTGAGAATAATGAATATACAAGATCAATCACATGAAGAATTTCATTAGTTGAAGATTTTATTTTTCACTTATGCTTGAACCAATTGTTCCTGAATTTTCAGCTCTAGTACTATACCATGGTGGAGATATACAGATAAAGGATGTGCTCACCTGCTTATATGTAAAAACTGAGAGGGACTGGGGCCAGCACTGGTTCGGCCGAACCTGGTGGTTCAGCCGAACCACTCTGGTGCCCAATTCCTCTGCAATTTTCTGCAGAGTTGAGTGCTTCCAGGTGTTCAGATATTTCAACAATTTTCAGAGCATATGCACGTCAGAAGCTGGGATATCTCCCCCACACTTATTCAAAACCTGAATTTTATTAAACATAAAACAAAAAACAAACTTTGGCAAACATTGAGGTAAACACCAATGTGCCACATTATTCATAGCAAGTGCTTACATGATTGGAAAAATAAAACCAAGCACCTACTACTATTTTATTCATGGGAAAGGAAACATCTAATTAGCATAATACATATTTTCCTTTCCCATCTCTATGAATGCACGCTTGATCTTAGCGCACAAACCACGACTAAGGGCATCGAAATTATTTCTAATTTCAGCAAGTTCTACCCCTAGCTCCGCATTGCGATCCCTAAGCTCTATGTTCTCCTTGCGGAGTTTCTTCACTTGAGCGACGAGCTTGTGGATCGAGGGCTCCGGCGATTTCACCTCATCCTCTTGGAATTGGCCGGGAGCCCTCACAATTGGAGGGGGCGTCAAATGACGCTTCACCTTCATAGGTGGAGGGCTACGGGATTCCGCTGCCCCCTCCTTCTCCGATGCCATCAAAGGCCGGAGTAAACCTTTGGCATACCCACCGCCGGGAGTTCGCACTCCCTGAATGCGGAAATGCTCCCCTTTTGGGGTGGATGGAGTAGCAGTGGGTGTGGTATACTTGTGGAGCACCTCATCCCCTGCCTTGGTGAAGAGAGTGCCCATATAGCGCTCGGCGGGAGGCAGTGCGGCCTTCCCGTCATCTTGGAAAAGGCATCATGCCTTTAACAAGCCGAGCTCTCCCGTAGTTTGCCGTCGTGCAGGCGAATTCCCCCGGATTTTTGTTCTTGTAATATGGCGAGGGGAGAGGGATCGCGCTACCGAACGGGGGGCCGATTGGGGCCAAGAAGGGTTCGGCGGAACCCCTAGTTCGGCCGAACCAGGGAGCTCGCCGATGGGCTCCAGATTCGCAGGGGATCCCGGTACTGCTGCTAGGGGCTGCGCCCACAGTGCATTAACCCCTTCCATGGTGTATTCTTCCACCGGGATCAATTGATTCACCGGTGTCGGCTCTCCGGTGAGGTTGTAAGTGGAATTGGAGGAAGAGCCGATGAATGAGATTAGGGATTTGCCAGCCATTGGTGGATATGAGTGGAAATTCGAGGAATTGTGTTGAATTGGAGAGGAGAGTGTGCAAAGGTGGAGGAAAGGAGGAAGAAGGAGTGTTCTGGTGTGATCCGAATGTTCTACCTCTAAACGCACATCTAAACAGACTAGGGACGAGCGGGGGAGACTGAGGTTCAAAATTGGGGCCGATCGGGCGCCGACCTGGTTCGGCCGAACCATCACCCTGGTGGGTCCGACCGGCCACCAAATTTTTCCTAGGCCCACTAAAACCTATTTTAAGCACAAAAATGACAACTATACAGGGTTTTAAGCATGCAATAGATGAGATCATCATGGTTCATAATCAATTAATTCAATAACATTCACTTCTTCATCTAAAGTTTCATTTGGTTCAAGGAAAATTTTTAGGCGTTGACCGTTTACCTTAAATATGTTACCTGATTCATCGCGGAGTGTGATTGCCCCGTGCGAAGAGGTGTCGATGACGTCGAACGGTCCTTCCCATTTGCTGCACAGTTTTCCGTGGCCGAAAAGCTTAACCCTGGAGTTGAACACTAGTACCTTGTCTCCTGGCTTGAATTTCTTGATCTTTATCCTTTTGTCATGCCAGCGCTTCGTCCTTTCTTTGTATATTTTTGCGTTGTGTAAGCCTTTTCTCTCCATTCCTCAAGTTCAGTGATCTGCATTTTTCTCCATTCTCCTGCTCCCTCAAAATCCATGTTCCAATTTCCGATGGCCCAGTATGCTCTGTGCTCAAGTTCTACGGATAGTCGGCATGGCTTCCCATAAACTATCTGATATGGGGACATTCCAATGGGTGTCTTGTATGCTGTTTGGTATGCCCACAGTGTGTCCGGCAATCTATCCTTCCATCATGTTCCCATTTTATTGACCGTCTTTTGCAGAATATTCTTGATTTGTTTGTTTGATGTTTCTGCTTGTCCACTGGTCTGTGGATGGTAAGGAGTGGCCACGTTGTGTTTGGCTCCCATTTCTCGTAGGAGGTCTCGGAAGGTTTTGTCAATGAAGTGAGAACCTCCATCACTTATGACCATTCTGGGGGTATCAAATCTAGAGAAGATGATTTCTGTGAACATCTTCTTGGCATGCCTCGCATCTGCCACCATAATGTACTCGCAGTTGCGAGACTTAGGGAAAGGTCCCATGAAGTCTATACCCCAAACATCGAATATCTCGACTTGCAAATTGTATGTGAGGGGCATTGCATCGCGAGCAGTGATTCCTCCTTGTCTCTGGCAGCTGGTGCATCTTCTGACGAATTCTTTTGAGTCTTCGTACATTGTTGGCCATAAGAAACCACTTTGCCAAATCTTGGCCTGGGTGCGGAATGCACTATAATGACCACCATAAGGTGAGGCATGGCATCGTTCTATGATCTTCAGTCCTTCTTCAGTTGGCACACATCTTCGTAGTAGGCCATCGGGGCAGACCCGATATAGGTATGGCTCATCCCATATGTGACGGCGACTTTCATACTTTAGTTTTTGTTGATTTTCCCCTGGTGGTATGTACTTGGATACCATGTAGTTCACTATGTTGGCATACCACGGGTTGGAGTCGCGAACCATCATCAGCATATCATCTCTTAAGAAATCATTGATCGGCTGCTCCTGCATGTTAGTGATATGCAGCCTGGACAAATGATCTGCTACGGAATTTTCTACTTCCTTTTTATCTTTAATTTCTAAGTCAAATTCTTGGAGCAGCAAAATCCATCTTAAGAGACGGGGTTTAGCATCTTTCTTAGTGAGCAGGTATTTCAAAGCAGTATGATCAATATAAATTATCACCTTGGCTCCTACTAAGAAAGATCTAAACTTATCGATAGCAAAAACAACCGCGAGCAGCTCTTTTTCAGTAGTTGCATAATTCAACTGGGCTCCGGTTAGAGTTTTGCTAGCGTAATAGATAGCATGATGCATTTTATCTTTGGTTTGGCCCAAGACCGCACCAACAGCGAAGTCACTTGCATCACACATAATCTCGAAGGGCAGAGTCCAATCAGGAGGTTGAATGATTGGAGCAGAGACGAGTGCCTTTTTGAGAACTTCAAAAGATTTTAGGCACGCGTCATCGAACTCAAAGGGCGCATCCTTGGCTAGCAGAATGGTCAAGGGTCTGGCGATTGTAGAGAAGTCCTTGATGAACCTTCTATAAAAACCGGCATGACCCAAGAAGCTGCGGAATCCTTTGATGTTCACAGGAGGATGAAGTTGATCTATAACATCGATTTTAGCACGACCAACTTCAATTCCTCGTTCGGACACTCGATGCCTAAGAACTATCCCTTCACGGACCAAAAAATGACACTTTTCCCAATTAAGCACCAGGTCCTTTTCTCGACATCATTGTAAGACTTTGTCTAGATTCTGCAGACAATGACCGAAAGTCTTTCCATAAACTGAGAAGTCATCCATGAAGACTTCCATGATATCTTCGATCATGTCCGAGAAAATAGACATCATACACCTTTGGAAAGATGCAGGAGCGTGGCACAGTTCGAAGGACATCCTACGATACACATAGGTGCCATATGGACATGTGAATGTAGTCTTACTCTGGTCCTCCGGATGGATGGGAATTTTATGGTATCCGGAATACCCATCAAGGAAACAGAAGAAGGAATGATTTGCCAGCTGTTCCAACATTTTATCAATGAAGGGTAGCAGGAAATGATCATTTTTCGTAGCCTTGTTGAGTTTCCTGCAATCGATACACATCCTCCATCCGGTTACGGTTCGTTGCGGAATTAGTTCATTTTGAGCATTTGCAACGACCGTCATTCCTCCCTTCTTTGGCACAACCTGAACTGGGCTAACCCATTCACTGTAGGGTACGGGATAGATAATCCCGGCATGCAGGAGTTTCAAGACCTCTTTCTTTACAACCTCTCGCATTGCATTATTGAGCCGTCGTTGAGGTTCCCTAGAGGGAGTACTCTCGGGGTCAATAGGAATACGATGGGTGCAAAGCGCGGTATTAATCCCCCTAAGGTCCTGAAGCGAGTAGCCAAGAACAGAACGATGCTTCTCTAACACGGTGAGAAGACGTTGAGTCTCGTCTTCAGAGAGCTTGTCACTGATTATGACAGGGGCTTCTCTGTCATTGTGTAGGAAGGCGTATCGTAGGCCTAGAGGTAGAGGTTTAAGCTCAAGCGGAGGTCGAGGTGGCGGTTCCATGATTGGCAGGTTGAGAGTCTCACCAGGATCTGCTTCTTCCTTGATGAAGTCGGGGACCTCATCTTCTAGAAGGGCCTCGGGAGACTCATGAGGAGGAACTGCAGTAACCTCTTCCGCTGACTCAATTTCTAGGAGAGGGTCGGTCAAGGTGATCCTTGCCCGCGAAAATGGAATTGAGAATTCATTCTCTCCCAGTGTTATTTTGAGGCTACCTAATCGGGGTGTGTTGATGAGAAGTTGCTCAATGGGCAGTCCGATTAGGATATCAAAGTCTTGGATTTCAAAGACGTGGAAATCCAAGATCGCCTCCCTGTCTTCAAAGCAAACAGGCACATCTTGTACAATCCCAAATCCTTCGATGATATTTCCATTCGGATGCTTGAAGAATTTGTTCGTCGGGGTCACTGCCTTATCACTTAAATAAGCGAATGCAAAAGACTCAGAGACGAGGTTGGCCCCGACAGTTGGATTGTAGAGAATACCGACATCGTTCCCTTCCAAATGGCAAGGAATGATTCGGGGAGTGGTATTTATCCAAATTACTTCGGACGAAAGCTCTGCCTCCCTTAGCCATTCATTGCTCATTATGGATGTCAATTCCTGGACAGTTTCTCGTAGGAACCCGAGTTCCATAGGATGGGGAGGTGATAAAGGAACGGGTGGTTTCCTCTTGCTAAAATAGTTCAGGGTATTGCTGTAGTCTTCGTCAAAACTGTCCTTGAACATAATTGTGGCACGATCCTGAGTCTGAATTTCTTCATTCTCGACGGACGGCTGCTCAGGAACCTTCTCATCAATCGAGCTAGCAGAAGTAGAAGGTTCAGCAAGTGGCTCGATCGTTAGAGGTTCCTCTATCTTGGACACGGATTCCTCCGGCTAGGGTTCATTGGACTGCGTCATGAAGGAAGTGTTTTCTAGGATGCGATCCAAAATCGTTTTTCCTTCTGATAGTGTTTTGTGCATGAACGATCCTCCAGCGGTTATGTCCAGATAGAATGCAGACTCCTTATCCAAACCCGTATGGAAATGTTGGAGAAGCACATACTCGAGTAAGGACAGGGTTGGTCCGGACTGCACTAAATTAGTGAATCTGGACCATGCTGTACCAATTGATTCGTTTTCGATCTGCTTGAAACTGAGAATTTCTATTCGAAGGGCAATAATACGGGTAACTAGGAAGAAGGCAAGACAGAATCTGTCTCGCAGCTTTTCCCAGCTACCGTTTACACATCCAACGGTAGAGGTGTACCTTTGTTTTGCTCTCTCTTGGAGAGAGAACGGGAACAATTTCCACCGCACAGTTTCTTGTCTCATGCCACGAATCTTAAGGCATGAGCAGCCTTGTTCAAAGTCTAGCAGATGATGGTAGGGATTTTCTAGATCAAAGCCAGAAAAAGGATTTTCTCTAGCCATACTAATTAGCTCAGGACGAATTTCATAGCCAGTTGTATGAATGGGCTCCGATGAAGGAGGTAGCTCATAGAATTCGCCCCGAGGAGCAGACAGCTCAAACAGAGGTTGCTCCATAGTCGAGAAGAGTTGATAGGAATACTTCTCTAGGATAGCAGGGGTGAAGGTAGAATAAAAAAATGAAAAAGGATACGAGGATGAACTAGGTTTGGAAATGATCAACAACCGTTCCCCGGCAACGGCGCTAGAAATGCTTGTTGGTATTTGATACGGTTACAGATAAAATTTGCAAGCGCACGGATATACCGATGTAGCACTTCCCCTACGGAGTATTACAAGGGTATCGAATCCAAGGGAACGTGTGTGATCAGAGCTTCCTCCGGTTCATCCAAGGACACCAAGCAAACGATAGGCAAGGATAGAGAGGATTTACTAGTGAGAAACAGTGTCTAGGGAAAGCTTAATTTTAATCCTAACGCAATACTTCAGGCACTGGCAATCCGCTGTTCCTAGATGTCGCTCTACTACGAACCCGGACAGGGAGGACTTCAGTGATCTCGAGGGCTGTCACCACCTCTACACCCACCTCAACGCAGCAATTACTGGATAATAATTACCTAAACACCACATCTAAGCAATTACTATCTACTTTAGTGTTTATAACTCACCAAAGCAATCACTATATTTTAGTTGATTATAGTGAACAATAATCCCGTATGCTGATTAGGAACTAACCAAGAGATAATTCTCACAAGATAAATCTAAATTACTCAAGAATATTATATTGAATTCAGAGTAATAAACAGAATAAAAAAAATAGGAAAAGATTACCAACAACTCCGGAATTCTTCCGACTCCTTCTACTCTACTCTCTTCCTATTCTAGTATATAATATAGTACAATAGAGCCTCTTATAATTCAGCTCAAGCTTGGAAGTGTGTGTTGAAGTGAGTGAGATGATGTCTTTATATAGGGGTAGGTATGACGGTTGGCAAAGGGGAAATGTCCGAACTGCCTCGCAACCGTCATTGGGAGAGCATCTAAAGCATCCACGCCAAACCCCAGGATCAACGGTGATCAGGGGGGTTCGGCCAAACCTGGGCTGGGCCCTCCTGGCCTGGCCTTCAGTCTGTGGACTCCCTGGGCTCTCCTCTATCCATTTCTCGGAGTTTTGGGTTGATTCACTGCTGTTTTGATGAAGTTCACAACCCCTCCTTGGATGAATACATAATTCTCCTCACTTTTAGTCTAATTTTACTCCCAACTTAAGGGTTTATTATCTGCATACAAATATACACCAACACTTGTGGAATATGTGAGATTAAGCACCTATCACTATGTTGGATGTTTTATGTCGCGTCCCAAATCGACCCTAAAATACATCCTCTAAATTATACCTAGAATAATTAAAATGCTTGTGAAAGCCTTTAAAAATTAAAATGCGCAAAGTTAAAAGTCGATTAAGGCTTGGAGGATTTTTGTATATTTCCTAAAAGTCTAAAATGTGTAAATAAATTTTAGTGAAATTTTCAGAGCACAAATAATAATTGTTAAGAAATAAACAAAGTTGAAAAGGTTTTATAAAAAAGAAAAATCCTAAAAACCTCCCTCCCTCTCTCTGGGCCGAATCCGGCCCATCTCTCTCTCTCCTCTCCCCCGCGGCCCACTCGGCCTCTCCCCGCGCGCGCGCCGCTGACGGGCGGGCCCGCCCGCCACCCTCGCTGACGGGTGGGGCCCACCCGTCATCCCCGTCCTCCCGCTGCTCCCGCCGCCCCGCCCGCACCAAGCGCCGCCGCCGCCGCCGATTCCGCCGCATCCCGCCGTCCCCGCGTGCAATTAAGAAGGGGGAATTATTCCCCGGGATCCCCTCCCCCTTTCCCCCCATTTTTCCCTCCCTCTCTCCCTCGGATTTGTTTGGAAACCTCTCCCCTAACCTCGCCGGCGCCATTGATGGCGGCCGGGTCTCCCGCGCCCATTTCCTCCTCCTCCGGCCGCCCTCTCTCACTCCCAACCCTATATAAACCCTCCCCGAGCTCCCCACCACCGTTTCCGCCACTCACCGCCCTCTCTCCTCGCCGGAATCGAGCTCGCGCCGTCGCTCTCTCTCTCCGCCGTCGCCGCCGAGCTCCGGTCCGCCGCCGTCGTCGCCCCGGACCACCTCCCACCTCGGCGCCGCCTCCTTCGGCTTCGCCGCATCCTCGCCGACCTCGTCCACCCCTCCGTTTCGCTCGCCGACCGCCGGAGCGCCGTCGACCCCGTCCACCCGAGCCGCGCCGCTGCCTTCCTCCGCTCCGGTCGCCGTTTCCGTCGTCGCCGTCGACCCGGGGTGAGCCATGAACCGCCGCTTCGTTTCCCCCTTTTCCTCCCCTCTCCCGGCCGCCGCTCCGCCGTGCCTATGGCCGCCGCCGGCGACCATAGGGGTGCGGGCGCGCTGCCTCCCGCCGGCCGCGCCGACGTGGCCGCCTCCGGGCGCGCCGTGCGGCTGCCGCATGGGGCCCGGCCGTCAGCCGCCCGTGCCCTCGGGTGCGGCTGACGAGTGGGGCCCACGGCACCGGCCGGTGTGAGCCGGGTGCACCCGGTCCACCGTGGACCGTGAGGCTGCCACGAGGGTCCCACTCCCGTGGACCCGGTCCGCGCGCCCTCTCTCCCGGCTGACGCAATAAATCTATTTTTAAATTAAAATTTAAATGAAGAAATTCATAAATATCCATTTAAAGAGCATATAAACTTCAAATGGCCATAACTTGGCCATTTGAACTCGGAATTGGACCGTTCAAGTCTCTAATTTTTCCTTAAGAAGTCAAGAACCCATTTTTGTGCTTTGTTCCTGCTTGTTATATGGAGTTTATTAGAGTAAAAGCCATTTTCTTTTCCGTTGGTCGTGTAGACGCTGCAGCTTCGGAAGATCCGCTCTACGTGGAGGTTGAAGCCGACGTTTGGGAAAGCGAGCAAGGCAAGTCACATCACCCTTGAACATATTGAATCCCAGTTTATAAAATTATATCGATTTAAATTAATGCATTATCGCTTTATTTAAATTCCCGCGTTATCACTGTTTTGTTTAGCCATGCCTATTTACCTTTGTTATGACCTTATTATTATTGTTATTGTTATTATTACCTTGTTCACCCTAGAATAAACAAAACCCCAACTAGTGGATACTCTATTCATGGTACCACTAGTATGAATTTAGGTAGATGCTTTGCTGTTTAATTAGGCAACATTAGGTGGTTTTACAACTCTAGACTTTGGGAATATTCATATCACCTGGACATCATGGAATGATTGGATAATTGTGGAATTGGATTCACACCTCCCCCTCTATTCAAAACCCTCAAAATGGTTTTAGGCTGGGCTCGGGGTGCATGGTTTTGATAGTAGCACCTCGGCCATATAAGGACCGGTCTTCGGGCCTCTGTTGCAAAGCACTACCGTACTTCCACATGTCTAATGGGTAAGGCTTAGTTTGTGGCCCAGCCTGGTTATAAACAAAAGTACACGGATGGAGATGGACGAAGTCGGGGGTCGATGGACATCTCTAGGGCAAATGAAGGCTACACGAGCTGCGGCCTGGTAGTCGAGATGTCATGGCACAGGGCCGGTGTCCTACTGCTAGGGGCTCAATCCCGCCTGCCTATCCCGGGGGTTCCGGCCGTAGGCGGGGCTGGGTCGGTACTCTTGTTTATGGCTAGGATGGGTTGGGAACTATGTCACGTCTTCCGTCTGTATACCGTGGTGGTATGTGGCACGTGGTTACACGTGAGGAAGATGTGTCTTGTGGGTAAAGATGTACACCTCTGATCAGAGTATAATCTATTCGAATAGCCGCGCCCTCGGTTATGGGCAAGCCTAGCAATGTACCCAAGTTAGTGTTTTATTCTTAAAACCTGCTTAACAACTAAAATTATGGAATGGTTGGCCTGGGTTGGCTTGGGACGAGCTGGGACCCAGGGTCGGGTTGCCAGTTCGGTCTGAATCATCGTAGGCCTTGGGTTAAGGCAGGTTCGTGTGGGTTCACGGCCTTGTTTAATAATATTAAATAGTTATAGGATCGTGTTTGAAATTTAGCTTTAAGCAACTAAGGGTCTTTTAAATGCTGTTTATTGCAAAACCTAACCCCTATTATTAACTCCATTGTACCCCTTTGCATTTATGCTGCACTTGTGGGTGTGTCTTGTTGAGTACGGTGGTTGTACTCAGTCTTGCTCAATTTTTCCCAAACCCAGAAGAGGAGCCCCTGGATGATGAAGGCTTTGGTGTCTAGCTCGTGCCTGCCGTCAAGCGCCTGTGGTCGTTGCCTTAGTCTTCCGCTGTTTTTTTGTTGTCTTTCAGTGTGCTGGGCCGTCGCTGCCCATGTAATAATTAACTATTTACGCTTCCGCTTGTTAAACTCTGAATTGTATCAACTTTTGGTGTACCTTGCCTCCTGGGACAAGGAATAATGCGCGCACGTAAGGAATGCCTGTTGGGTTAATTCCGGTCGTGACATTTTATTATCTGATCTTCATGCAGATGTTGGCGGTATAGAATCGACATTTAACACCCGCCAACAAAGCCTTCCCCCACCTTCCCGCTGTATATCTTCTCCGCAGTAGTAGTCGTCGCCGCCCAAAACCTAGGGCGCACCGGGCACGTTGCGTTCCCCCACCTCGCCGCTGCGCCTCTTCCCTGCGGTAGCAGTCGCCGCCACCCAAACCCTAGGGTGCACCGGGCGTCGCTTCCCCCTGCCACACATGTCCTCATCATTCTGACCGCCGTCGAAGTCGCGAGGAGGGGATTGGAAGTAGCATAGACGGTGGGGGGAGGTGGCGTGCTGTAACGCTCCGCTTTTCGCGAAACGTTAAAAACTAATTCGGCAAAATCCTAGTAGCAAAAATTTTGTTCCTTGTGTGAGAGTTTAAGTTGTCCCAAGGATCTCAATTCAAACCCGTCCTTGTCTCCCTCTCATCGACATAAATTGCCTCATCGAAATTCCTTTTCCAAATCAAGTCACCGAGATCAAACTTCGAAATTCAAATTCCAAATCTCAAAACCTTGCCAAATCCCTTTTCCTCCAAATCAGTCCCTTTGGCAGAAGTCTAAATATCCTCCCTTCTTCCTTTTGTGGGCCGATTTCTCTCCCTCGGCCCATCCCTCCATCTCAGCCCGTTTTCCCACTCCCGTTCGCACGTGCCGTGCACGTGCATCGTGCCCGAGCCGAGAGAGAGCGCCGTCCTCTCTCACCTTCTCTCTCGCCCTCTCTCTGCGCTCTCCCTCTCTTCCCGGCGCCGGTTCCCGCCGCCACTGTTCGATTTTCGGCCGTGCCAGCTGCTCTGCGCGCGCATCGTGGTGGCCGACCGCCCGGTCGCCGCCGCTGTCAGCGCCTGCGCCGCCCGTGCTCTGTTGCCGCCCGACCCCGCTGCTCCTGTGCGTTCGCGTCCAAAATGCGGAGTCAGAGCTCGTGCTCCCATCCTTCTCTCCCTCCCCAAAATGGCATGGTCGAACCCTCCTTTCCACCTTCCCTTTTCCTTTTCCTTCCCGGGCTGGACCTCCTCTGCCGCCCGTGAGCGCCAGCCGCGCTCTTGACCGCGTGTAACACCCTGAAAATTCGACCAACAAAAACAAAACTCTAAAAATATGGATCTTCAAAAACCTTTTAAATAAATTGCATTATGCCAGTTTTATTTGCCTATTTCATTGGATTTTGATTTCGGAGTTCATTAATCGCGAATAAAGAATAACTAATTAGGAATAAACCCTAAAATTAATTTGGCTAAATAAATAATTGGAATACAATTTAAAATAAAGATCAGGTGAGGATAGAAATAAATAAAAATATTATCGCAACCATATTAATATCAATTAAATTTAAGTGCGTTGGAATAAGAGTTAGCCCTAATTAAAGATTCAAATAAATTATATAAAAAAATAATATAGGTAATATTAATCTAGGGTGTATCTATTGGTTAGAATAACACAAATACTGAGTAAACTTCATTTATGCAAAAATTAGGATTTATAGAATAAAATTTATATAAGAAATAGGCTAAAATAGGGTTAATTGGAATCTAGCACTATTCATTGCACTCTAGGTGCTCGATGAGATTCCCTAGCCCTGCCCCCTTCTCTGCCGCGCGCGCCTGGCCGCCCCAAGCCCCGCGCCGCGCCTCCCACCTGTCGCGCGTCGCCGCGCACCGTCGCTGTCACTGTCGCCGTCGACGTCGTGTCCCGTCTCGCGCCCCGCGCGCCCCGTCACGCCGTCGCGTCGCTGCCGTCTACCGCGCCGCACGCCGCTCGCCCGTCCCGTCGCGCCGACCCCCGCGCCGCGCCGCCCGCCCGCCCGTCGCGTCACGCACCCGTCACGTCGCCTCGCGCCGCGCACATGCCGCCTCGCGCCCCGCGCCGCGCCGCCCGCCCGTCGCGTCGCCGAGCCGCCGCTGCCGCGCCGTCGCTGTCGCCATCCCGCTGCCGCACCGCGCGTGCCGCCGTCGCCTCGAGCCCCGTTCCGCCACCGCGCGCCCGTCCCCTCACCGCCTCGCGCCCCGCGCCGTCGTGTCGCCGCGCGTCACCGTCGTTCCGAGCTCCGTGCGTCGCCGTCGCGTCGCCATTAGCCGGCCCCCTCTTCCCTCTCTCCCTATAAAAACCCCACCTCCCCATTATCCCCACTCCATTCCCTCCTCCTCCCCTCTACCCTCTCCACCGCGCCACCGCCTTCGTGCCGCCGCGCCGCCGCCCTTGATGCCGCCGCACTGCGCTGTGTGCCGCGCCGGGCGACACCACGCCTTGCGCCACCGTCGCCGCCGCTGCCGTCGCCGTCGCCGCCGTCGGTAAGCCGCCGCCCTCCCCTCGCTCCGCCGCCGTCGCCGCCCGAGGAGCATGAGCCGAGAGAGAGAGGGAGGAAGAAAGAAGCCGGGAGGGAGAGAGAGAGAGAAAAAAAGAGAGGAAAAAGAAAGAAAAAAGGAGAGGAAAAAGAAAAAGAAGAAAGGGAGGAAAAAAAGAGAAAGAAAGAAGAGAGAAAAAGAAAAGGAAAAATAAATAGAAAATTAAAGAGAGATTAAGGAGGTTTAGAAATTTAAAATAATTAGAGTTTAATTATATATTAATTGTAGTCGTAGAATTGCAAAATTTTATATAATTATAGATTATTGGTAATCCCTAAAAGTAATCAATTCGCGGTAGATATTTGGATTTAATTACTAAAATTTGTATTTTACGTTGAATTTTAAAGGAGATACTTTTGAATCACAAAATGACTTAGGATGAATGAGCTTAAAAATTGGAATAAAGTGGTTTTGCAAATTTTGTAGTCGATATAGAAAGATCGATTCGCGTTCGACTTTTATTTGAGTTTATTTGGATTTCATTTGAATTCTAATTGAATTCAAATCATTTCTTCGCACGTAATTTTAGAGCCCGAGGGAGTTGCGGATCCGAGCGAGGGTCAAGACCCGCAGGACTACGAGCAAGGCAAGTCATCACTATTCTTTGAACATGTTGATCCCAATTGCGAAATTATTTTGTTTACAAATAAAATTGCATGCAATGATGAACATCCTACTTGTGATTATGCCATGCCTTGATTATTGTTTACCCTTATGCCTTCGTAACCATGTTTATGTATGAGTCTCTAGTCAATTATGACAATTGCTTAGAAGTGCTATTTTAGAATCATGCATACTCAGATTTATCAAATGTTATATGCCTGGGCAATTACCTTTGGGAAGGTAATTGAGATGCGGCATGTGGAGACATGAGCGCCACATTGCCATGATGTTAATGACATGATTTGTGAAAGGAGCAATAAAAATTAAACAACTGTTTTCGACTGGGGCGGACGGAGGATTTGAGTGGTGTCCGGAAAAGGCTAGTGTCGTCCCCGGTCAATTAAGGACCGAGCCATGTAGTTAAGCATGAAATGACCCCCGTAGAACCACACTTCTCGTATGGGTATAGACCTAGCGGAGTAGATAGCTGAGCGGAGGCAGTATCCATGCGTAGTGGTTTCTTGATGTGTGAGGCAGGGGCTCTACGGTGGGGCAGCCATTGGTAGGACCGCGAGGCGGGTGTCTACAGTGGTGTCGCCATCGGTAGGACTGCCATGTGAGAATCTAAACATAATTATAACTTAATGTATGTGTGAGTCTTTCCTTCCCGGGTGCGCCAGAACTCCTCTCACTGCTAGAAACCGTGTACGCCTAGAGTGCATGAGGATGTAAAGTTCATGGAGCGGGTACTGCCAATGCGAGGTTATCGAAAAGCTTTGCCGTGACGCGTCTCATGCGTTGGGACGAGACTCATGTGTTGGGCAGTCGCGGAGTGTGGGTAAAGTGTACATCCACTGCAGTGTGAGTAAACCAAATCTATTCGAATAGCCGTGCTCGCGGTTATTGAGCACCGGGACATGTATTACACTTAGCTAGACTCTAAATTCTTAATATGTGTGGAATGGGATAGTGCATGATGATTTTTATACTGATGGAGCCACTTCCTGAGAGGAGGGAAGATGGACGTCCTCAGAAAACCATGACGACTCAATGGCGGGAAGCTATCCTTGGGATCACAATGGATGGTGGACAGAACCGTCGTTGTTTAATGTGAACACTGGTACTAAAATTTGATTAGTCTATGCTAGGTCTTAGGCTTGTGAAAAGAATTACAAAACTTGCTTTGCGCAAAAGAACCATAGCCATCCTTTGAATACCCCTATCATGTGCATTGTTGCTGTGGTGGCTTGCTGAGTACGGTTGGTACTCACCCTTGCAATATATAAACTTAATCAGAGGCCGGAGATGAAGCTTCGGAGGATCCCTATGCCTATTACCAAGAGGGTGATGATGACGATGGCGCTCAGTAGGTCTTAGTTACGGTTGTTGCCTGTGGCAATGGCGTGCCGCTGCCTTAACTCCGCTGCCTTATCTACTTCTGCTTTTGGAATGTATTCCGGACCGCTCGGTCCGATGATCTAAGACTATGCCTGCGGGCTTATGATGTAATAATTCGCACTAGACTCTCGTGTATGTGCATTCGGTATTTCAGCTATGAACTCGTATGTACCAGACTACTTCATCCAGGGAAATGGTACTGTTTACACGATTGATTCCTGTTATAAAAAACGGGGGTCTACACCGCGCTAGCTCCTCCCCTTGACCACCGAGTGGTTCCTTCTCCTCTAAGCCTCCCCAAACCGACCTCGGCTCCGCTATAAAACCCGAGCCCCCTCACCATCTCAACCTCCCTCTCGTTTCCACCCACAACGCCATTGCCGCCGAACCACCATCCCCGCCGTGCTGCCGCCGTCCTCGCCTTCCTCCGCCGTCACGCGTGCTTGTGAAACCGGCGTGCACGCGAGGAGCTAACGCGGACTCCGGCCACCCTCTTCTTCCCCTTCCCAGGCCTGTGACCAGAGAGCTCGCCCCGCACCATCGGCCGTGCATCACTGCGCCCACCCTGGCTCGGTAGTGCCTCCCTCCGTTCTCCCTTCTCGCTCGCCCTCTCTCTCCTTTAGCTCGCGCGGTAGCTCGGTGGCCCTCCCGAACGCATGTGGACACCGCCCCAAGCCCCGCCGCCACCCGGCATGGCCTCGCTGCCATTGCCATCCGCTCTCGGAGGTCGCCGCTCGTCGCCGGCCCTCCTCGGTGCTCCTCCACCCTATCCGGCACCGGAAACGGATTCCCTGAGCCCCAGAGATGCTCCCGTCGCCCTCAATCGATCCCTCGTCGACCGCTGCCATTTCCCCTCTTTGATCGCCGCCGGCCTCTCTCCGGTGAATCCGGGCCGGTGGTTCGCTCCCTCGTATCCCTCCCATCACTCCGGTGTCCTCCCCCTCCCTTGAGTCCCCGTGTGCTGCCCCAGCGAATGTCGCCGCCGTCCGCCGTCCATCTCGGCCTCCCCCTTCTTCCTCCTCCCGTTGGCCCGCGTGGCATGCCACGAAGGCGCCACGTCGCGCCACCTCGGCACGACCGAGTCAACCGACCCGGTCAGCCCCTCCCTCCGTCCTCCCTCCCGTGCGTGCGGTCCATGGCAAGCCGAGCAACTGCAAGTAGGCCCGCCGCACTCCCATCCACACCGGCGCACCGCCCGTGTGCCATCCCCCCCTCGGAACCCTAGTGCCACCCTTGTGTGTGCCCATCCCTCCGTGAGCCGCACCACCGACAAGCGGGCCCAACCCAGGACCCCATGAGGTGCACTCGGTCCACCGAACCGCTCCCTCCCTCCCGCGCGCCCCTAATGGGCCGCCTCCTCGCGTTTGCGCCGGCCCATTTGGTTCGGCCAAGCCGCAATAGCCTTCGGGCCGCGCCCTAGCCGCCCGAAGGAAGTCTAAACGATATCCCTCTTTCCTTTTATTTTCCAAGGGATTTAATAAATCATTTTTCCCCTATTCCATAAATCAATTCGTTATTCCAAAATTCCATGAATCATTTCCCTTGGTTCCGCACGTTAGTGACTGTCAATAATATTTTTGAGAATATTATTTCTATAAATTCCATAAACCATTTCTCCTATTCCAGAAATTCCAATTAAGCTTCCGAAATTCATATCTTCTCAATCGTTCGTCCGATCGCCCCCGTTCAACCTCCAGTGATTCCGTAAAATTGAGATCTATTTAATGGCACTATTAATTAGTCTAATTAGGATCTTTCTTTTGGTTTTTTTTAGGTTTTAATTGTTTGCGTATAGTTGCGGTTACCGGATATTCGTCGATCGTGGTTTTCTCGAAGATTCGTGAAGCTTCGTGAAGACCTTGAGCAAGGAAAGTCACCCTTTGATGAATTGCTCCTATTATTGAAAAATCATTATTTATTTTGTTTGCAACTTGCATTATTAGAATCACACACTTAATTTGCTTGGCCTCGGTTTGCGTGCCAAACCGACGGACATACCCAGTAGCCGCACTAATTCCTGTAGGCTGTACTACCCTGATTCCTTGTCGCTTCACCCTTGTGGTACCTCGGTATCCGTGCTCTCTGAGCACATATACCAAATATCCCACATGCACCGTTGATTGTCGAAAACTTGGGAAATGGGTTTGAGAAGCCCTGAAAACCTGACATGTGGCATCAGTGTGTTTGAAAATAAAATGAATTGTGAATATTCGCGATGCGGGTGCCATGCCTGCGTGGCACTGTCCCGTATTCGCATATAAGGACCGATTCTTGTGGGAAACTCATCGAGCATAATCAAAGTGCAACCACAAGGTGGAATAGGACACCCTGGCTAAGTAACTAGTCGGTTCAGGGAGACGTCGCATGCCAATAGTTGGGAACGCCGGGGCGGGGTCGGTTGGAGCCAAACCGGGTTCCTGGTAATGCAAGAACGAGAAGCTTGCTGAATTACTGATCGAGGTGGTTGGAGTTTGATTTGTGAAAACTAAAATGGCCTATATTTATGTGAGGATTTGATCCTTTTATGTGGCATGAGGTATCCCTGGGTTGGCTTCGGAAAAGCCTTGTAGCGAATCTCCCTTTTTCCGTCGTGCGTCATGAACACGGGTCAGGCAATGGGAGCAAGTTCGTGTCTTGTGGGTAAAGTGTACCCCTCTGCAGAGGTTAACAAACTGTTCAAACAACCGTGCCCACAGTCATGGGTGGATGTGAGGTGGTTCCCGTTGTGTAGATTTGATTGCCTGTGCTTTGTGAAAAGTTGTTGTGGAATGGGAATCGTAACCAAAATCAGCCTATGTGGCAGATGGATGACCTGAGTGGTTAGAAAGGAATCTGTGTGACTTGGGATGTCTGCGAGCATCATAGACTAGGCTTCCCGAGTGGAAGCGGATTGCTTTGCTGCTGGGCAGCTGGACTCTGGGAGTCCGAGAAAATGGAAAGGCTCTGGGAGCCGCCTAATCAAGTGAAATAGCTCTGGGAGCTGAGAAGTAATGATCTGAAGCCCGGGAGGTCGGTACATTACCAATTGAGTTGTTGAAAAGCATCTCTTAAGTCGAATCGAGACGCAAGTCTCTTTTCGGTCCAAACCTAAAAAGAAATAAATAAATTAGTGATTTCAAAATGATTTCAAACAAAGGATTGGCAAAACAACCTTGCCTCTCTTCCAAGCTTGCATTAAACACCTAAATTCTCGTGACTTGCTGAGTACGAAAGTACTCACCCTTGCTCTATATAAATAAATAAATATATATATATATATATATATATATATATATATATATATATATATAGTTCCTCCACCCTGAAGAGAAGATGAAGTGAAGTGAAGATTAGGGTTTCGTCCTGGTTCCCAGTCGTAGCCTGTGGTGTTGGGTGTTAGCCCGTTGGTTCCGCTGCTGTTGCTGTTGTTGGTGTTTCCACGTCCACGTCGTCGGTTGCATTCTCGGGCTGTTCTGAGCTGCAACCTAAGTTAAGGTAAATAAGTCCTCTATTTATTTTAAGGATTGCAAAGATTCATATTTGTCACCGTGGGTATCAGCGCTATGTCCTGGGACTGGTACTGAGATCGCGGTTTCGTAGGAAGCGGTTCGTGTCGTTTTTCCTACGACACGCTCCTGTCAAGTGCCGTTGTACGGCGGTACCAGATCGGGGTGTGACACGTGCTAGGTTGGAGACGGAGCCGACGAGGTTGGGGAACGAGGAGGCGGCGCGGTTGGAGGAGCTGCGCCGCGACGTGGGGAAGCCCCCACTGCGCGTATGGGGGAGGAGGAGTGGCTCGGCTGAGGGAGAGAGGAGCTGCACCACGACCTAACTTCTGGAGGCGGCGACGTGTTTTCCGGTGGACGGCGCCGGCGTCGTCGCCATCTCTCCTCTCGCGGTCTCGCCAGTGTCTGGGTGGATAGAAAATGCGTGGTCGAGAAAGATCGATACCTAGTCACGGTATGTGATTTGTTCCATGGGCAAAACGGTCCGAGAAAATATTATTTTGATGGAAAATGGTTTGGAATTGCAACAAATGGTGAAAATGGCATTGTAGCAAACGCCCACAACTTGAGGGTGGCGTTTGAGCGAATCCCATTTCAACGATAGCATTGTAGCGAAGCCTATTTTTAACCATGGCACATATGCAAATTTCTCTACGTGGAAACCACCGTTGTCGAGGCAGGCGTGCAGTCGGGCTCCAGCTAGGGGTGAAAACGGTAATGGGAATCACCGGCCAACTGGCGTTCGATTCTAACTTTCTACCGGCCAAGCATTATGAAAATGGTAATCGACCGAAACGAAAATAGAAATGGTAAATAATATGGAAATGGAAATAGTTTGTTGTTATACCGATCGTTTTCGTATTTACCGTATTTTTGTGGAAATTACCGTTTGATAGAGAAGTTGGTACAACATATGAAATTTGATTTTTTTTTCATCACGTTCAATTTTAGCATTTTTAATACAAAGAGCATTTTTCACTGGTTCTGTCAAAATTTTGTTCACTCAAAAAGAATTTAAATAAAGTAGTTATGAATTTTTGAAGTTTACACATTTTTCTAAGTTGAGAGGACATATTGGTCATTTACGAAAAAAAAACATTTGACTAACAGTCAACAAACATTATAGTGTTGGGAGTGACATAAAAGGGTGAAAAAACTTGAACCAGTGGTATAAAAGGGAGAATCCAATTTTGAGTGGCATAAAAGAAAACTTGCCAATTTCGAGTGGCGTATAAGGGATTCTCTCTTTCTTATAATATGGTAATTACTGTATTTCTAAATATGTCGATATTTATATGGTATGTCTCTACTTGACTCATAGTTTAGAGACTCTTCAATCAAATACCTAACTTGAATGTATGGTTAAAATGGAGTTAATTTATAATCTATACAATATAAGCTTAAATTTATTTATACATATTATATAGTTGTGCAAAGTTAAATGTATGTTTTTATAGTTTAATATTTTTGTATTTGCTACCGGTTTTCGATTTTGGAAAAGCTAGATACCGGTATCCGTTCTCCCAGCGCCCGCGACGGTATCGTCCTCTTTCTCGTCCCAGAGCACTAAGCGCGGCGCTCATGCTGGGGATGCTGCCGAAGCTCATGCTGCTGATGCTGGCGAGGACGTCGTCGGGACTAATTCTCAACACATTCGACGCGCTTGAGCATGACGAGCTCGTGGCGCTGCGGCGAGACCTCGACGTTGGCCCGTTCCACAAGCTCTCGCTGACGGTGCCATCATCGAGTAGCCTGCTACGCCAGGACCGCGGCAGCCTCGAGTGGCTAGACTCCCAGGCGCCGACGTCCGTGTTCTACATCAGTTTCGGCAGCATCTCCAGCATGAGTGCCGACGAGCTTATCAAGGCAGAGGAGGATGCGGCCACCGGAGACAACCTCTGACGTGGAGTGGACAGTGGAGGATGCGGCCGTCGGCAACGAGGTCCGACGTGGCGTGGACGGTGGAGGATGTAGCCCTCGGCGACGAGCTTCGGCGTGGGGCGTGGATGACGTAGCACGCGGCCGCCGGCGATGAGCTCCGATGTGGCACGGACGGTGGAGGATGTGGCCACCGGCGATGAGCTCCGGTGTGGGACGTGGACGGTGGGACCACTGGTGACGACGCTTTGGTGCCTGACTCCTGATATTTGGTAGGTATCATTTGATACCTCGCAAGTATCACCTTCTACGTGGTAAGAGTCACATGATACCTGATAGGTATCATTTGATACCTCACAAGTATCACCTGATACGTGGTAGAATCGCATGATACCTGATAGGTATCACCCGATACCGGTTAGGTATCAGGACCTGATATCTCGCAAGTATCACCCTCTACGTGTTAAGAATCGCATGATACCTGATAGGTACCATATGATATCTCACAAGTATCACTTGATACGTGGTAGAATCGCATGATACCTGTTAGTTATCACCCGATACCGGTTAAGTATCAGGACCTGATACCTCGCAAGTATCATCCTCTACGTGATTAGAATCGCATGATACCTAGTAGATATCATCTGATACCTCGCAAGTATCACCTAATACGTGGTAGAAACGCATGATTCCGGTTAAGTATCAGGACCTGATACCTAATCGGTATCATCCCGTTCGAAAACGGGATTCTGTTATATAGCAGCCCTCTTTCGCTTTATACAGTTATCTTTCCGTCTGTATTGTTTCGTTTCCGGTTTTCCGATATTTTCAATATCATTTTTCCTGACTTTATCGTTTTCATTTTAGTTTCAAGAAAAATATGATTATGGCAATGGTTTAGACTGTTTTCCGATTGTTTTTGACCATTTTCATCCATAGCTCCAGCGAAGGAACGAGCCGTATGGGAATGGGAAGTGATGTGCCCCAACCCCTGTCACATGATGATGAGCACATCCCAGCTACACTTGACTTGACGTAAACAAGGGTGATGGTTTACGTCATACGTCACATGGAGAAAATAAAGATGAGATAAACCAAGTTGATGGATTACGTCTCAGCAAGAATGATCAAGCATATTATGGTTCAATTACGCGCAGCCGTGCTAGGAAAATACAACAAGAGGTGAAATCGCTCTTTGCTCAACTTAATCCAAATTTTAGTGAGAAATTTATACTACCTAAATGCTCTACATTTGTATTGCTCAGGTTTACGCCCGAGGACATCATCACTACGCCAATAAGGGTGGGTTACGTTGAGGACGATAAGGGTAACGTCGAGGAGGAACCAGCCCATGCCCAACCAGTAGCTGTCTACGCCAACAAGAAGATGGTTTACGCTGCAAAAGGCTCAACTTCCAAGGCTTGTGCGACCCACCCAGTCAACTTTCTCCATGCTTAATATATATGGTTGGAAAGATAATCAAGTCTAGTTTCACCTCCAACAAACGGCTCATCATTTCGACTTCCCAATAAGGAGTTATGGACAAATTATTGAAGACTGCTTAGAAGCTAAACAGACGCGAGAGTCTTCTCGGGAATTCACTTATTATGACCTTTGAGCTAGCCTATGTCCAGTAAACTCTCAAGACTTTTCATTCCCATCTAGGAGAGTTGTTTCTAGTATAAATATCCCTTATGTTTTATCATTAAAAAGACTTTTGACAATGAGAATATGAACCCCTTTTTGTTTAGCTGTGTGCTAGTAAATTCAGAGAGAGATCTCTACCCCTTTGCTCTTGTGATTTCCTTGTGAGATTACAGAAGCGGCGTTCGACGCCCCCCAATTGGTGCTCCTGGCCCCTTCAAGGAATTTCCTTGATTGATTCCATATTGTGTTGGTTGGTAAACTTAGAGTGTGGTTGGGCGAACCCTCGATTCAGGTTGTCGTAACAGAGACGGTGGTTGGCTTCGAGTACGATCGTCAGGTTGCACTGTTATCTTGGCTGCTTGCAGCTAGTTATTTGGGTATCTTTAAGGCTAGTTATCGGTTCGTGATCCTACACTGTGAAGATCGGGACATCAGCCTTACCAGGGTCGTATCAGGAAGAGGGGGGCTTTTCCTCAGGAATGACTCGACCAATGCCTGTTTGTTCGTCCTCTCACTCTCTCGCTTGTAAATGGGCCGCCTCGACTCTCAAGCAGAGCCTGCTAGTGGACGAATGCCTCCTAGGGATAAGAGACATAGGGCTAAAGAGAGAGCTAAAAAAGGATCTTTCATGTATAATCATGCATAATCTCGAATGTTATCAGTTCCGGAACCTATCTGGAAAATCAGCCCTCGGGGATAATGGAAAACTCTTACTTCAAATGGGCCCTTTGAACGCTGCGCGAGCGAGCGCTCGCTTCCGTTCCGTCCGATGCCAAACGGATGGACCCAACTACTCCCTCCGTCCCAAAATATAAGCATTTTTAGCTATGAATCTGTACAACTGTATGTCCAGATTTATAGCCAAAAGTTGTTACATTTTGGGACGGAGGTAGTAGTAATTACGAACGCGTTCTACCTATACATTCTACAACGCCCATATCCTGGATAAGTTAGGTTTGCAGATACGTGTCACGAGCCGATTAGTCGACGGAGCCCAAATCGCCCTGGTTGCGGCAAAGCTATAATCTCGAATGTTATCAGTTCCGGAACCTAACTGGAAAATCATCCCCGGGGATAATGGAAAACTCTGACTTCAAATGGGCCCTTTGGACGCTGCGCGAGCGAGCGCTCGCTTCTGTTCCGTCCGATGCCAAACGGATGGACCCAACTACTCCCTCCGTCCCAAAATATAAGCATTTTTAGCTATAAATCTGAACAACTGTATGTCTAGATTTATAGCCAAAAGTTGTTACATTTTGGGACGGAGGTAGTAGTAATTACGAACGCGTTCTACCTATACATTCTATAACGCCCATATCCTGGATAGTTAGGTTTGCATATACGTGTCACGAGCCGATTAGTCGACGGAGCCCAAATCGCCCTGGTTGCAGCAAAGCTAAGATATCTAGTATTCCAAGCTAGTAGTAGTACATACGTGTTCATGTGTCATTTGAGCATGTTTGCTACTACCTCAGTTCCAAATAAATACAGCCATAGATATCCGTGTTCATCGTTTTGACCATTCGTCTTATTTGAAAATTTTATGAAAAATATTAAAAAAATTAGTCACAGGTAAAGTACTATTCATGTTTTATCATCTAATAACAATAAAAGTAGTAATCATAAAAAAATTTCAAATAAGACGAGCGGTCAAACGTTGGACATGAACAGTGCTAAAACTGTATTTATTTTGGGACGGAGGGAGTATAACAGTGCTAAAACTGTATTTATTTTGGGACGGAGGGAGTATGACTGGTGATCACCAAGGGAAGTGTTTTATCGTACATAGATGGCTGCCAAGTTGTGTAGAATCTGAAGCAGCTGTCAAGCAAGAAGGTCGTTGTAGTATAGTGGTGAGTATTCCCGCCTGTCACGCGGGTGACCCGGGTTCGATCCCCGGCAACGGCGTCTTTTTTTTTTTCAGCTTCCACGATTTTCACTTCCCATCCAGCAACCTCATCCGCGGCCAGCTAAAGGTCTGGCCAAATGTAAACTTTTTCTTTGGACAGTGACCCTATAGAATTTGTGGCTATCTTCTAGAGCCCTTCTTCCGAAGCCTCTTCGCAAGGACTTCGACTCTTTGGTGCTGCTGGTATCCTGGCAGCTTTAAAAAGAGCAGAACTCAAGAGTCTTTGATTCTTCTCTCTCGTTTATCCCTGTAATCTTCGAATCGACCAAACTTGAAGGTCGGTTGTGGTCAGAATCGACCAAACTTGAAGGTCGGTTGTGGTCAAGCGCTGGAGCCGCTCACCTAGGGGTCTTGTTAGGAGGATAGTAGTACTCTTTTTGGCCCTTGCTTTGTGCCTTTGTTAGTTTTGGAGCCTCTTATCTCTTTAGAGCCTTTTCTATTCCGTTAGCGTTTCTTTTTCCCTCTTGGCAGTGGCCTCCGGTCGTTGCATTTTGTAACTGAAATTCTACTTTTTTTCTAATATATCAACGTGCAATCTTTTTATGCATTCGTGAAAAAAAAAAGGTAGCGGTTAATTCCTCGCATAAGGGAATAACCAAATCAGAGGAATATGAAGCGATGTGACTAAGGAATTGGAAACATTATACTTGTATCTCATCATTAATTGTATATCCGGTTTTGAGGGATTTACTGGATGATGATGGATAAAGATACCAGTTGCCCATAAGTTCATGGGAGACATGAAAAAAAGGTGATATTTGCTGATGTTCATATTGATATTGTTTAAAAATGAAAAAGTCCATTACAACTAAGAACTATCTTTTAAAAAGTTACAACAATATCATTACAATATAAAATATGCTAAACATAGAAACCTGTTAATATTAAACTTGAACCACCAGTTCATTTTTCAACATTGGTTTGGAACTTAAAGTGCTTTTACATGACAAATTATTGTCGTGTATACCAGGCCAAATGGGCCTGTGCCAAGCAGGGCCGGCCCGAGCACGGTAGTACTGTAGCCGGCCTAGGCCCGGCACGGCACGCCAGCCTGTGGGCCGTGCCGGCATGGCCCGTTATCCCGTGCCGTGTCTGGGCCGATGCCTCAGCCCGTGGGCCAGCACGGCACGGCCCACTGGCCCATTTATTTTTCCTACGATTTTCTATTTTTTCCCATATATTTCTCATTTTTTTTCCATATTTTATCCTATTTGTACCATATATTTTATGATATATTTCCTAAATTTTCCTCACATTTATCCTATATTTATCATTTTTTTCCTTTGTATTATGTTTTTTCTGCCTTTTTTCTTTTTTTCCCCTCAAATTTCAATTTTTATGGGCCACATGTACTGGTGGGCCGGCTACTAGCCCACATGCCGCTACAGTAGCCGTGCCGTCCCGGCACGGCCCAACACCTCCTTGGGCCGTGCTTGGGCCGAGGCCTTGGCACGTGGACCGGCACAGCACGGCCCGCTACTGGAGCCATGCCTAACAGGCCATGCCGCCGGCGTGCCGTGCCGTGCTGGGCCGGGCCGCCCATTAGGCCTGCTATATTGTCGTGGCGATGTGGCCCAAAAATCGAATTATTTCTGAATACTTGATTTTTCTTTCAGATAACACCACCACTCCCGCTATAAAGTATTTGCAACCTACAAGTATATTTTGTCTGTAAAAATAGTGTATGACTTATAAAAAATATGCACAAGTATATTCTTTTTTCAATATATTCTCTTGAAATAAATATTTATTGTACAAACGAATTCACTATTCACAAGAGGTCAATCCATCACTTTCAAGTTTATGGTAATCTGCATCCTACAATGTTGTCTTGAGGCTAAATCTCTGAATCATCACATCATAAACACTGCAGAAATTTGTTAAAGACCAAGTCAGTCGATCAAAAACAATAAAATGAATCTCAACAACCATAAAATGACTTTTCATGATCAGACCTTTTTCTAAGTCGATGTGCCACTCCAATCAAATCCTACTTCTCCAGGGTTCATGAAGAACATATTACACCAGATCCTCGCTGCAAAAAGATATAAACTCATGTCATGACTATTCACATAACCAGTGGCGGATCCACCATGGGGTCTACGGGGTCTCGACCCCCACTACCAGCGTTGCAACCATGGGAGCCCCCACTAAATATTTTTGTCATACAGCCATTAGAAGAGGGGGCTATAGTTGTGTATAGTTTGTTCAGCTCCTCCTCTTATCCCTTCCTGGATCCAGAACCACAGATGCACATGGAGGAAGGAAGCAAGTGTGTCTTGTCTCTTGTCTCACCGAGCAAGACTTGACATCCTGGCATCCACACAGGAGTCTGCCATTGAGCAAATCTGTCGCTTGGAATGCGCCCCCTCCATCACTTCTCTGTATTATTTCAGTTTGAAGCACACAGAAATCACTTAGTCTATGGCAACAGCATGACCTTGTACTGTAGCAAAACCAATAATAATTGAACTCTGCTTCTTAGTACACTATCACCAAGCTGAATTACCTTGTAGTAATCAACTGCGAGGAAATTAGCCCATCGATTCCCAGCTGCACCATAGCATGTGTTCACCATGTCAGTAAGGCTCTTGGAGTGCTGCAGGCATGCGGTTACCTTCACCGGGACCGATGGGAAGTAGTTCACCAGGACTAGCGACTTGGTTTTGTCGTTCAGAGGTGCAGATTCTGCACGGTTTGAGCATTTCCCAGCATCCATGCCATCATCTCCATCTGTGATCAAGGGAATTTGTGAATTCCTTGCATGCAACAGGAATGTTGAATGGAAAAAAAAAACTATTTGGAGGATGTGATGGCTCACAGTTGTTCTCGACCATGAAGTTCCATTGGTATGCGATTCCTTCAGTGGCCTGCTTTGACCTGATGGAAGTGAACACAAGGAGGCGCTGGTTGCTCGCAACCATGTCACTGACAAGAGGCCAATCCTTACCGTTCTGTGGCATTTTCGACACGGGAAACCAGTACTTCATCAGACCAGAGGCCTTGAACACGTTTGTCAGGCCATTCGGTGCATGCACGTAGTCTTCCAGGATCAACGTGACGATTTCAGATGGATTGGCTCCAAGGAAGGCTTCGATTTCCTTGAATGTGTCCAATGCAGGTTCCTGCAATTACCAACAGAATGATAAAACATTTGGCTCTGAAACTCTGTCCGTCAAGACAAGTGAGATGGCTACATCCAGTTCACTCACGAATGCAGTGAAATCATTGCATTTCCCTCCATTTGAATGGCACAACCATACATCTCCTTTGAAGTCATATGTATCAAGCATCAGCGCACGGACACCGTTCTGTAAAACAATATGGTATTTCTGTGAGTACCATTGGTGGCTAATGCATAGTCAGACATGCAGAAACATTGGAGGGAACAGACAATGAGGCTGGCAGATATTACATTTAATTGATCAGTGACTGTATCCTCCTGGTTGTCAAAGGTGATGCGTGGAACTCCAGTGTGCGATGGTTCCCCAACGATCGCAAATGAATTGTGCGTCGTGAGATAGGCATACTTGTTGAATGGCAACGAGTTGTTCTGAAGAACAAATCAGAAGCAAACTCCAGTCAGGATGCAGCAAACAGAAGCTGTTTCAAAGTTCAGCCATGATGTCCATGACTACAGAACACAAATCGGCCTTACACGGAAGCTGCATTTCAATAAACCACTAACCCAACCTATTACACGGAAGTTGCATTTTAATAAAATACTAATCAAATCTAATGGACAATTGAATTAAGTCATTAACTAGGCTGAGGATTGGGGAAATAAATTAATCCATACTAGTTCCACACTGCCTTTTTTATCTGTTGAACATTTCTTGCTAGATTAGAACAATTCATCCTGTGATGAAAAGCATCTGACGAATATGCTCGCAAAAGCATCTCACGAACGGAATAATGTTGATACCTAACCGTATCAATCATCGTTTTTCTCAGGACGACGAACACCCTGACACTGACAGAAGGCCAACCGAATTTTTGCCGGTCAGTGAAACAACCTCCCAATCTGTTCGTCTTTAGAGTAGTAGTAGATCGATCTAGCAGGCGATGAAACCACAAGCAGGAGACACCCAAAACCGAAAAAAAAATTCCCAAACCAGATGCATATGCCTGATGCCTCGCTAGCTACAACACCTCATCCGTTTCTTGACGTAACAAGGAAAAAAAAAAAAGAGAAGAAAAGAAACAAGCAAGCTGAAGCGTGGTCTCTCACAGTGAGTTGGAAGGGATTGGTGGCGGCGGAGCGGACGCAGCTGGAGCCGGCGAACTCTGGCTGGCAGTCGAAGCACCACTGCCCGCCGCCGCAGTCCACCGCCGTCGAGCATGAATCCCCCACCTGAAAAAAAAAAAGAAGAAGAAAGAGAAGAAACCACCACCACCATGAGACTCCATGAGAACTCGCAGTCGCGAGCAAGATTACGACTGATTCGATCGGTTCTTGGTGGCCGGCGGCTTACATTCGCGGTGGCCGCCACCGAGAGGGCGACGAGCAAGACCAGAGCGAGTGCGGGCGCCGCTGTAAAGGCGCCCCCCATCTTCTTGCCTCTGCCAACCTACCTACCTACTACTACCTTTGTAGAGATATAGAGATATAGATAGAGTGAGAAAAAAATGGATAATCTGGTGCAGGATTCCTAGATTCCTACTACTAATCAATCAATCATTACCTGCAGGGAGATTTCTGGGGAAGGAAGACGAACGGGGGGGTTGGAGGTGGTTGCACTTGCAGTTGAAGAGAGTTCCGTAGGTTTGTCACACACAAACACCAGCTTTATAACTCATACGAAACGCCTACCAACTTTACTTGTATATATAAATATAAAACGCCTCCTCATGATTATAGTGTAGATTTGGCAACTATATAATCAGATATGATTATGCATTTACTCATTGACGGTCCCCTCATATGTCCATCGTTGCGTAAGCTCATGCAATTTCCAAGCACGAGGGAGCAAAATCAGAAAAAAAAAAAAGAAGAAGAAGAAGAAGAAGAAGATTAACACGTAGCTGCACGTTAAGTTGTTGTTGCCCTGAATTACACGGCGGATTGGTGTGTGAAAGGAACAAATAGTAGTGCCGTTTTTTTTTTTTCCAAGAACACGAAAAGGTCTTTGCGCGCCATCGAGGAAGACGATGATGATTTGTAGAATTGTTCTTAATTTTGGGAGCAATTTTGGACGGGATTGAAAGCGAGCGGTTGGGCGTTGCTTACAAGAGTTTGTTTGGTCGGCAAAGACTTCGGTTTCGTCAGGTCGTTTGTTCGACTCTTGGTTGGCCCGGAATGTGACCCCATGCGTAGATTTATTTTTATATTGAACGTGACTACAGCTAGTGGCAGCTGATTTGTTTAAACCAGCTACCACTCCATCTATAAGAGACACCATCCACCTATACTTCAAATATAATTTTCTCTTAAACTACTTATCCAATCTACGATCCGATTATACCGTTGTGTTCGTAACAATTAAATATTTATAACAAGATCTTACATGATTATATTTTGATGAAAAATCATAAATTACTTTTATCATATGTCTAAATTACTTTTAGATTTCATTAAGTTACTTCTTAGACATACAAAAGTAAATTCAGTAAAGCTTAAAAGTAATTTATATATATTATAAAAGTAACTTATAAAAAAAAAGAAAGTAACTTTAATTAATACCTTTTTTCATTGAACAAATTATCATATATTTAATTATCATATATATAAGTTACTTTTAGATTTGATTAAAATACTTCCTATACATTCATAATGCTCTGAGGTGATTACTTTTATTATTGTTTTTAGTTAATTCCATAATTTATGCTGATTTATTTAATTTTTAGATAGACTCATGTTTTTATCTCTACAACGGATTTACTTCAAATGACATGCCAAAGTTACATTCGTTTTGTTCTAAGTTACTTCTATAATATATGTAAATTACTTCTAAGCTTTACTGAATTTACTTTTGTATGTCTAAGAAGTAACTTAGTAAAATCTAAAAGTAATTTAGACATATCATAAAAGTAATTTGTGATTTTTCATCAAAATATAATTATGTGAGATCTTGTTGTAAAGATTTAATTGTTACGAAGACAACGGTGTAATCGGATTATAGATCATATAAGTAATTTAAGAGAAAATTTCATAAGAAGAAAAAAAATATGCACAACCTAATAGCAAAAACTACTTGCATATTGTAACGCTACTAGTACTTCTCACGTAATTATCCGCATCGCTCATTAAATCTAAATCGAGATGCCTCTTGAAATAGATTTTGCGTTTTATATTTTTCTACCACCTACGTATACTCAAGTTTAAGTCCGATTCCCCTATAATTTTCGTCCGTTTTCTTTTTTCTTTCCGTTTTTTCCGTTTTATTTTCTTTTCGCGTTTTCTTTTTCTTTCAGCGTTTTTCCATTTTGTTCGTCCGTTTCTTTTTCTTTTCCCTTTTTTTTCGTTTTATTTTATTTTTGCTGTTTTTTCCCTTACTTTTTTTCTTGCACTGTTTGTCCGGTTTCTTTCTTTTATCGCTATTTTTTTTTTGCGGTTTTTTCGTCGGGCCAAACCCTAGCATCGCCGTCACGTTGATTTGCCTTCCTATATGTTTCCTCCTCCAATTCATTGCAAAAATCAATTCCCCACTACTCTCATATCATTTTCCCCTTGAATTTCCCTTTCAATTCGGCTTTAATTCACCGGATTGAATCTCCAACTACTCTCACATAATTTTCCCCTTGAATTCCCCTTTCAATTCAGCTTTAATTCACCGGATTGAATCTCCATTTAATTGTCGTCATTATTTATCCCATTTAATCGTCGTCATTTTTATCCCGAGTTTTGCGGATTATCGTTGTCATTTTTTATCCCGAGTTTTGCGGATTGCTTCGATTTTGATAAAAAAACAGAAAAAGGAGATTGAGTGGATCAAAATCCCTCAACAATTTTTGGAGATGGAGAAACATTCGACCAAATTTGATGGCGAGGATCGGCTCTATTATCGTACGGGCACTAGACTATGCAAGAACAATTTTGGAGATGGAGAAAGATTCGACCGGATTTGATGGAGAGGATCGGCTCCGTCATCGTATGGGCACCACTATGCGAGCTCTCCGTAATGGTACAGGCACAAGACTGTTTGAGCTGGGCCTACAACTCCACTTGTGGGCTGAGTCGAAGAGAGGTAGACACAGAGAGGTAGCGGACTGTGCTAGGACTGGAGCTGAAAAGGAAGGAAGGAATAAGCGTTTGGTCTAAAATCAAGAAAGCATCTGGTCCAAAACCAAGGAAGAGTAATGTATAGGATAAAAAACGTTTTTACCCGTTGCAACGCACGGGCATTTTTTCTAGTTTACAAATAGAAAAAACAGCACAAGACTCGCCTGTCAGCCTCCCCAAAGTCTCCCTTACCTTCATCTTCTTCTCCGTCTCCGACGTGTTCGTCCGGCTACGGCGAGCTTGAGCTACGACCTCTAGCCCCTTCCTAACCGCTACAACCCCAAGCACCACTCCCTCCCCGCGCCGGGGCTTTTAACTATTTGCCACTCTTACGAGTGGTGCTTAACGATTTACCACTAGGCCCATATGTCATAGGCATATGAGGGCCCACATATCATAGACAGTGAGTGGCAAATCGTTAATTTCCATATCCCAAAAGTGCAAATAGTTAAATTTCCCCAGCGCCACCCCCTCTTCCTTCTTGTCATCTCCTCCCCTATCAACTGTCACCGCCATGATCAACTTCCGAACATTGGCACTAGCGCTGATACGACCAACCTTGCCTTCCGTACATCGCACCTCTGGACCGCCTACTGCAACCCCATGCCTCACACCGCGGCCACGGAGAGGCAAAGGCCCTCCTTGCTACTGACCTCACTGATGCCACTGAGGGTAAGGGAGTCCGCCGCTCGCCATTGGGAACGCACATTCCTTCCCTTCACACCGTCGACGATGCCATGCCCGTGGACGGGGAAGGCCCTGTTGCTTGCCATGGAGGTGAGAAGGAAGAGGAAGTTTGATCTGGCCAGGGTCAGCCCCGATGATGGCAGGAGCAGGGGGAACGATCTCAGGGAGGGTGATGAGAGAATGATGAAATCAAGTTGGTGAATCGAGCGCTTAACCATGACGCCATACTCGGGTTCTGACTACGGCCATGTCGACGACCATGGTGGGGCTGACGAGCGTGAGCGAGGATGGAGATGCTAGTGAGGAGGTCGGAGAGAGAGGCGTGGAAGGTCCAGTATGGGAGGTGGCGGTGGCGCTGTAGCGACAGCACCGGAGGATGAGAGGGAACGGGGCGGCGGTGGCGGTAGCGTGGGCCGTGGCGGCCAGAGATGGGGCAAGAGAGGGATGATGACAGTGATGCCGGTGAGGGAAGGCCGACCAGTGACATCCAATCGGGCTGAGGGAGAGATGAAGGGGAGGGGAGAGACTAACTAATGGGTTCCATACCAATTTTCACTTTGGGTTGCCACGTTTGTATGCCAGGTGGGCAAAAGTGATAATAGTTAAGTAAAATTGGTTGCATAGCATCAAAAGTTTACAATTTGGGTTTATAACATCAAAAGTTACTAGTTCATTTTAATAGCACCTAAAGTTTTCCTCCGTTAACAATTTAGCATTCCCGTCACTTTTCTCTCCTTTGCCCTCAACTTTGACTGCAACCGGCTCTAGCTCGAGCAGCCTGATGTCCCCGATCCCTCTGGCCGCCGGCAGCGACCTTGCCTTGTGTTGTGCTGATGCCTGCCCCCAACGCCCGGTTCGGCGCCCGGGCGTGTTCGCCATCGCCTAGCTCGAGATTTTGCAACCCTACAGCTGCCACAGCTGGAATTTTGTAAAAACAAATTGAGCAGGGCAGCAGGGCAAAAAGAATTGATTTGGGTAAACATGTCCTTTTCCATTTAAATCGTGAGTTCATTCTAGAACAGATCAAATCAAATCCAAACCAACAGCATACATTCAGTCTAATTTCCGTCACAAAAACCCACACCTAGAAGAACATATAGATGATGATTTTGATAACATAATCGAACCCACCATCATGGCAAGGCATTGGGGTGGTTCCGAACCCTGTGCCATTGAAGAAAGGGTTAATTGGAACTATGCCATTATAAATTTATTGGTTTTGAAAAATACCATTATAACTTTTGTATTTATAAACATACCACTGCTCTTTTGTGAGAATAAAATCTATGCCATTATCTACCATTTTTAGACCAAAATACCCTTCTCTTCTTCCTCTTGCCATTCCTTCCTTCATTGAGCTCCTGCCATGGTGGCAAGCAGCTTTTGTTGATGGCGAACAGCTTTTGGAAGAGTCTCAACATAATCTTCAACCCATCGGGGAGGATGGGATGCCCTCAGCATGGACAGCCCACACCCATATAGACCTCCAGGAGACACGTCTCCTCGTCCGGCAGCGGCAATGAGTGGCCGCCGCCGACGTCCCCACCGCGCGCTGCTGTGGCCCGACCTTCCGCCATCCTCTTTGAGTGCGCTCCCATCCCCTTTGGCCGCACTACTTCCCCACTGCCAGATCTGCTTCCATGGCTGGACAGGATTGGATGCCGCCGTCGGAGTTTATGCGTTCCACAAGTAGCTCCGTCTCTTTGTGTGGAGATTATGGGTACCTCATACCCACATGGCATGGTTATCCGACTAGTTATAGGAGATAACTTATATCTATGAAATATGTAACAGATCATGACTTGGGTATTACATTTCCCTGTATATTATGGAACGGCCTAAAGTCCTGGTTTGATAAGATTGTAAAGTAGATTTAGGAAACCGATATCGTATTGGTTAAGGTTTCTATCTTGTAATTCTGCCCCCCATCATATATAAGGTGGGCAGGAGGCCCTCTAGGGGGCATGAGCACATATGATCGTCAGATCTATAATTCACCCGGCGGATTCAAATCCCCAAACAGGAGTAGGGTATTACCTCTCATTGAGAGGGCCTGAACCTGTCTAAATCATTTGTCTCCGCATCCATCCACTTTTAGGTCTCGTGAGCTACCCTATTTTATTATTGCCGAATTCATGTTTCGACAGTTGGCGCGCCAGGTAGGGGTACGCCGTGTTTCCCATCAAGAAGTGCGATGGAATCAATTTCAGTAGAAGGGTTGAGATCAATCTCAACGAGTTCCATTGCTCAAATCGGTGACGCCGGTTTGTCGTTCCAATCTAACTTTTATTAGATTGATTTTTTTACTGTATTGTTAATCTCCTGTTTTTATGTGCCGGCCGAGATCGAGGCGAACGGACGTCGTCCTGGTGCTCCCTAATCACTGAATGCCCACATCGGCGTGACTCACGCTCAGCACGGGAGCGGTGCAGGCCTCCGGACTGCGTTCAAAGTTTTTTGTCGTTGATTGCACTCGGGACTACCGGCAACCAGGAGAAAACACATGCATTAGTTGATTCAATTAATCAACATGCATGATTTACCTAATCAATGCATGCATCACGCATCTATAAGGGATTAATTTCCTAATCCTAACCAGATTTTCTATCTGTTTGCATGCATGTATCGCTGGAGCTACCATGTCATATCGTGGCAGTCGGATTTTCGGAGTCGTGGCCACGCGGCAAGCATCATCATGGATTCGGCTGGCAGTGATGGTTAATTTTGGGAATCGTCCCCGCTGAACGCCGACCATGACTGTTGGCTATACACCTGCGCACGTAAATTCTAATAATGCATAGTGTGACACCGGCACCGCTCATGGTCCAAGCCAGACCGCACGACCCAGGCTCCAAAGTTCTCCTTCCAAGGCACACGGCTGCTACCGATTGGCTTCATCGTCGACCGACTTCATTGCTACCGATTGGTGTCATCGCCTACACGGCTGGCCTATTATGCCGCCATTGTTGGGCGTCTATGACTTCACCATTGGCCTGCCTCCTTCACCGCTGACTGGTGTCCTCGCCTATACGATTGGTTGGTCACACCACCGTTCATGGGCGTCCACGTCTTCACCGGCCGGCTTGCCTTCGCTGCTGCCGACTGGTGTCTCCGTCTACACGGCTGGCCTATTATGCCGCCGTTGTTGGGCATCTACGACTTCACCACCGGCCTGCCTCCGTCACCGCCGACTGGTGTCCTCGCCTATACGGTTGGTTGGTCACACCACCGTTCATGGGCATCCACGTCTTCACCGACCGGCTTGCCTTTCGCCGCCGACTGGTGTCTTTGCCTACACGGCTGGCCTATTATGCCGCCGTTGTTGGGCGTCTACGACTTCACCACCGGCCTGCCTCCGTCGCCGCCGACTGGTGTCCTCGCCTATACTGTTGGTTGGTCACACCACCGTTCATGGGCGTCCACGTCTTCACCGACCGGCTTGCCTTTGCCGCCGCCGACTGGTGTCTTCGCCTACACGGCTGGCCTATTATGCCGCCGTCGTTGGGCGTCTACGACTTCACCACCGGCCTGCCTCCGTCGCCGCCGACTAGTGTCCTCGCCTATACGGTTGGTTGGTCACACCACCGTTCATGGGCGTCCACGTCTTCACCGACAGGCTTGCCTTTGCTGCCGCCTACTGGTGTCTCTGCCTACACGGCTGGCCTATTATGCCTCCGTTGGTGGGCATTTTCGCTTTCACCGTCGACCGCCTTCGTCGCCGCCGACTGGTGTCTTCATTGTTATTGATGGACGACTTTGTTCCCACATTGGCCACCTCTGCCATCACCAAGGGGAATATTGCAAAGCTAAGTCATCATTTATTTCATTTTTTATATGATATTTTCCTTTTCCTCTGCCTCACTATGTCAACTGGTTCACCGTTGACTAGTGAGTCGGGGGCTACAGATGTTATATCATATTTTTTAAATATTTTTTATAATATTTATCTTGATTTCTTGCGATATAATCTTAGTACAAAAGTGCCTACCGAGTTATGGAGTTCTATCTTCCTATACTTTCCGTTTGGTTTGCCGATAGATAATTGCCTTTGGGCCGACTCCTAGCACCCGGGGGCTCGTTGGATGGACCGAGTAACGCAAGGTGCTAAGCATTATTCGGAATAAATCAAAAGCATAGAGATAAGATAAATTTATTTTCTGCTCTTAACAATTGCAAAAGTACCCGAGTAGTAAACTCTGATCCGTGAAACTTTGTTCCATTAATGACGAACTCATGTCACTCGTATGCATGTTTGGGAAGTGCCTAGGCTGACTCCTAGTGCTTGGGGGCTATGACTAGTCGGGCATAGTGTTTAAACGTAAGGAGTCATCCGCTCGGGGAAATCAAAATTGACAAGAGGAGAAATACATATTCACAAACATTTTAAAATACTTGAATTTTTCTCGAGTATTATATTTATATCATATACTATTCATCCTATATGTTTGTTCTGCAGGATCCAGATCCAGATATGCATAAAAGGGATTCATGGCTTTTAAGCTTGTCTCTTACGCTCCAGGAATGGATCAGTCAGAACATCACCACCGGCTTGCTTTCGCTGCCGCCGACTGGTGTCACCGCCTGCACGGCTGGCCTATTATGCCGCTGTTGTTGGGCGTCTACGTCTTCACCGACCGGCCGCCTCGTCCGCCGCCAACTGGTGTTTCCGCCTGCACGGCTGGCCTATTATGCCGTCGTTGTTGGGCGTCTACCTCTTCACCGACCGGCCGCCTCATCCGCCGCCGACTGGTGTCACCGCCTGCACGGCTGGCCTATTATGCCGCCGTTGTTGGGCGTCTACCTCTTCACCGACCGGCCGCCTCATCCGCCGCCGACTGGTGTCACCGCCTGCACGGCTGGCCTATTATGCCGCCGTTGTTGGGCGTCTACCTCTTCACCGACCGGCCGCCTCATCCGCCGCCGACTGGTGTTTCCGCCTGCACGGCTGGCCTATTATGCCGCCGTTGTTGGGCATCTACGTCTTCACCGACCGGCCACCTCATCCGCTGCCGACTGGTGTCATCGCCTGCACGGCTGGCCTATTATGCCGCCGTTGTTGGGCGTCTACCTCTTCACCGACCGGCCGCCTCATCCGCCACCGACTGGTGGCACCGCCTGCACGGCTGGCCTATTATGCCGCTGTTGTTGGGCGTCTACGTCTTCACCGACCGGCCGCCCCGTCCGGCGCTCACTGGTTTCTTCACTTCCATGGCTGCATGATTCTGCCAGTGTTGATTGGCCTTATCGTTTGATTGGCCTTATCGTCTTCACCGCCGGTCATCTCGTCTGCTGTTGACTAGCGCCCTCGCCTCTACAGCTGGTTTATAGTGCTACCACTACTGATGGACGTCATCGTTTTCATTGCTGGCCGCCTTGTCTGATGCCGACTGGCTTGTCTACCTCCACGGCTGCGCGTCTTCGTCAACATTGACTGGCGTCATCATCATCGTTGGTTTGCCTTCAGCGCCGCCCATGGTGTCTTCACTTTCATGGCTGGCCTATTTTACCGCTGTTAAAGAACGTCTTCGTTTTCATCATCATTCTACTTCTTCCGTCGCCGACTGGTTATGTCGCCGCCGACTGGTGTTTTTATCTTCACAACTATGCATCTTCGCTACCGGTTTGCTTCTGTTGCCGCCGACTCGTGTTCACTTCATCATAGCTATGCAACTTTGTCACCATGGTGGAGCGACTTCATCTTTATTATCTTCAGCACCGGCAAACCTAATTGCCGCTACTTCGCAAGTTTTGCTACTTCACCAACCACGACGTCTACGAGAGCTTCGATTCCATATTCGATGTCGTGTTATTCTACTACAACAAGTGGTGTTCCAATCTTCAATATTTCTACTCGGACATCTTCAACACATATCTTCAATCAAGCAATGACTATTCGACGACAAGAAGCTATAGTTCTCGACTCTATGTTCAGTTGTTTCCCAACTAATCAAAGAGTCGGGGGCTACACAAATACAAGGCTCAAAATTTGACAAATTTTATGTCAAGCTGAAGAAATCAATTAATCAGCCAACGAGTCAACTCCAGGAGTCATTATCTTCATCTTTGCTTCGGACCAGACATTCTACTTCAACAACTTCAAATATTTCGGTTTAGACGAGTTGGGCAACAACATCAACTCTCCTCCAAGTGAAGCATCTACAACAGCTATAACATTAATTTGATGGATTATTGTCACTGACATTATCACCAGCACCTCTGCTTCATCGGCCCTGACATCTCCGCTGTTGCTAATGGATGATTATATCTTCACCGACTTATTATTTCACCTTCACGGTTGACCTACTATGCAAATGCTGATGAGCGTCTTCATCATTATCATTGGTTGCGACACTGCTATTGACTGGATCACCGACATCGTCATCTTCATCATGTCGGTTGCATTTGTCGTCGCCGACTATTTTCTTCATCTTCATGATTGGTGGATTTCGTCATCGCCTTTGATTTGCCTCGTCTGTCACCGACTGATTATTTCGCTGCCATGGCTACACAACTTTATCATTGGGCGCTTTCATCTTCATTGATGGCTGACCTAACTACTGCCGACTGGTTTCTTCGCCTCCACGGCTGTGCAACTTCATCACTTTTGATTAGTATCACTATCTTCACTACCACCAATATTTTTGCCACCTCTGGTGGGTAATATTATCTCTATATTGGTCGTCTTGTCTCTATGCCAACTGCGTCAGCTACCATCAATGGACAATTGTGACTATGACAGAAGGACAAGCTATATGCTCAGGGGCTTACTAGTTCAAACACAAGTATCATACCTTCAATTTGGACTTGTTCCGGATACATGTAACATGAATTCACGATCATGGGTCTATTTTCTATGCTCAAAGACTGGACTATTTATTATTCCCCGTAAGGGTTATCAACCGAATACTTGCGCAAGTCGGGATTCAATTTTTATATCTATTTTGGAGTATCCCATAAGGGATAATCACTCAGATCAGAAGCTATTCATATGAGCTACACTTGGTCTATATCACCCGGAAGATCTATTACTCGGGAGCATGTTACATGCGTCGTCCTTTAAAGCGTGTCGAAGGCATATTTTTTGGCCTAGGCCTAATATGTCTGCAGCCCATATTTTCAGGTGTGGCCTGTCACGTTCTTTTAGGGACTTAGGCACTTTTTGCTTAGGCCAAAGTGCGCGTGATCAAGTGCCCAATACCTTAAAATCCTTTTATACCGCAGTTACTCAATTTTTTAGGAGTTGGTACAATGCATCTTAAAAGGTGTCAAACAGTAAAACTTTATATAGCTGCTCTGTTGACTTTTTTATATAGTCATGATACTGTTTGGGTTTATCAAGCAATTGATTGGATACATTATCATTGCTTTTCGCCACGTAAGTGTGCATTTTTATTGTCCAATATTATGGCTTAGGCTGATTATATATCTTGGCCACTTTCCAGGCGGTTGGTAAATCCTTTATGAGTTTATTTACTCGGACTTTACACCACATATGCCGTATATTTCCGGGTGTGATGAAACCATGTGTCTTTTAAGGACTTAAGCACATCTGTTAAAGCAGTGTGCGCATGGCGTATGCCCAATACTTTGGAAATTTCTTTATTCACAACATACAAGCTTCTTTATAACTGTTTTGCTATGTGAATTTTCAATGATGTAGCCAACCTTAGGTTACACTTATCATATTTTACAAAGCAGTCGGTATATCACTCGGATCATGTTATTCAAGGATTCACACCGCATATGCTACATATTAATATCAAGTCGCTTGGTTGACTATAATTATCAAAACCACTCGGTTGGTTGGATTATTTATTCCTTGACTATATGCTTGGTTTGTTCAATTAACCACGTAGCTGGGGGCTACACCTATTAGGTGCATCTAGTCGATGCACCTGACTTTATTTTTCAGCCCTCCACAGTCTTCAGATTTGGTAAAAGTACTCGGGAGATCATGGCAAAGATGATTGAAGCACTCGGCTTTGGAGTAATCTAGTTCGAGAGAAGATTATCTTTTCGACTGTAAAGATCTCAGAGGCTACTGTGGAGATTATGGGTACCCCATACCCACATGGCATGGTTATCCGACTAGTTATAGGGGATAACTTATATCTATGAAATATGTAACAGATCATGACTTGGGTATTACGTTTCCCTGTATATTATGGAACGGCCTAAAGTCCTGGTTTGATAAGATTGTAAAGTAGATTTAGGAAACTGATACCGTATTGGTTAAGGTTTCTATCTTATAATCCTATCCCCCATCATATATAAGGTGGGCAGGAGGCCCTTTAGGGGGCATGAGCACATATGATCATCAGATCTATAATTCACCCGACGGATTCAAATCCCCAAACAGGAGTAGGGTATTACCTCTCATTGAGAGGGCCTGAACCTGTCTAAATCATTTGTCTCCGCATCCATCCACTTTTAGGTCTCATGCGCTACCCTCTTTTATTATTACGAATTCATGTTTCAACACTTTGGGCAATGGTCATGGCAATGGTGTCCATCCTGGCCATGCCGCAAGAGCAAGGCATAGGCAGGTACTTCGTCCCCTTCTCGAGAGATCGTCCCCATCAATGACGACGGCCACTGTCGTTCCCGACGCCGCCTCCCTCCACTACTCGCGCTCCCATGTACATTAACGGTAGCGGTGATGGGTGTGGCCGCAGCGGAGAAGGCGATTGCGCTGCACGCGTCCTGGCTGACGGAGATTGTGCTGATGGAAGTGCTAAAAATATTAACGGAGATAACTTTAAATACTATTAAAGTGAAGCGGGATTGCTATATGGCATTCGAATGAAATTGAGGGATGAAATCTTACAGATTTTGGACCATTGGATCCATACCAAGATTCGTGCATCGGCTTCTCTCCTCCAACTCCGGCGGGCTCCCCTTCTTCTCCAGCGTCGGCGACACCCCAACTCCGGCGGGTTAGGGTTTGGGGTTGGGGTGAGGGTAGGGGGGTTAGGGGAGGGGGAAGAGGGGGGTTTCCTCGGGGCTTAGAGGGATGGCCGTGGGCGGCGGAGGACCGGCGGTGGGCGGTGGACTCCGGCGGGCGGCGAGGCGGCGGCGGTGCCGCCGAAGTCGCGGGGATGGAGGAGGGCGGTGGGCCGGCGTCGGCGGCGGGGGCAAAGCGAGCGTGGGATTAGGAGGCGGCGGCCGGTGGTGGTGGATCCAGCGGCGGGGAGCCGCCGGAGACGGGGAAGACGGCGGGGCGGGGGCACCTCGTCGTCGCCGCCATGAGGAGAAAGTGAGGGGGGAAGGGGGAGGGGGAGGGGGCTCGCCGGGAGGGGGGAGGGGGAAGGGGGCCTCGCCGGCGCCGTTGACCTTTTCCGACCAGCCGACGAGGCGGGCGGCGGCGCGGTGGGGTGGGGGCGGTGGCGGTGGCGGCGGCGCAGGATCGCGCGTGGGACGGGAGGACGAGAGTGGAGGCGTGATCTGGAATCGTGGGAGGAGGAGGAGGAGTTAGGGTTAAGGGGCTGTACGAATCTTAAAGCACATCCAATGGTTCAAAATTCGAATGATAGGAGGTGAGATTTTTTGTCACATATATCACATGATATATAGACAGCCCCTTTAATTTTTATGCTACAAAACAAAAAAAAATACTTTCAATACTACATAACCAATTTTGCCATAATAGTAAGCCATAGGAGATAGGACCTTCGTTACGTGGCTGCCCTGCCCACGTTAGCATGGAGTGGGTCCCACGTCCAGCTGGCCCCCAGGTAAAGGGTCCATGGAAAGAGTAAAATATTTCGAACCTCTACTCTTTGGTGGGCCCTGGCCCATCACAGGCGCGAGGAGAAGCGAAAGCCCCGCACGCTGTGATCAATGAACCGATAAACCATAAGCTTAGCTTTGCCCATCAACTTCTCATCCAAGCCAAATCTCCCCTCCTCTCCTAGGTTTCGCCTCCGCCGACCGCCGCCGCCGTCGCCGCCGTAGACCGACCGAGCGGGAGCGGGGAGGATGACGACGTCGGAGAGGGAGCCGTGCCCGGACCGCATCCTGGACGACGTGGGCGGCGCGTTCGCGATGGGGGCGGTGGGGGGCACCGCCTTCCACTTCCTCAGGGGCGCGTACAACTCCCCCAACGGCCACCGCCTCTCCGGCGGCTCCCAGGCCGTCCGCATGAGCGTCCCGCGCACCGGCGGCAACTTCGCCGCGTGGGGCGGCCTCTTCTCCGCCTTCGACTGCGCCATGGTCCACGCCCGCCAGAAGGAGGACCCCTGGAACTCCATCCTCGCCGGCGCCGCCACCGGCGCCGTCCTCTCCCTGCGCCAGGGCCCTCGCGCCACCGCGACGTCCGCCCTCGTCGGCGCCTCCCTCCTCGCGCTCGTCGAGGGCGCCGGCATCTTGCTCACCCGCACCATGGCCATGGCCACCCTTCCCCAGGACGACCACGCCTACCCGTTCCCGGTGGTGCCGCCGCATGAGGAGGTCTCGGCCCATGAATCGAGCCCTATCGCATGGTTTAGGGGAATTTTCGGGAGGAAGGAGGAGAAGCATGCTGCTGCTGGTGGTGACCGCAAATCGGACGTGTTGGAGTCCTTCGAGACGCCAAGCCCACCCATTCCATCCTTCGACTACAAGTGAAAAGGGTATTCTTTTTTTTTTAATCTCATTACTTCAAGTTTGGCTCGAGAGATTGCGCTCTTCGATGTAGATTTAATTCGATTTTGTGGATTGACAAATGCGCTATCGTTATGCTGAAACGAAGGTGGTAAATGTATGCATCTGATAGATTTATTTAGTTTTGAATTGATCAATAGTGTGATAGGTGAAGTAGGTTTGCTGTATGCTCTCAATTCTGACCCTTGAACATTGAATCTAACTTAAGTGCCTCATCTATACCTTTTCCTCGCAATAATTAAGTTTAAACTTGAAATTTTGTGAAACATGGATGCCTATTGTTCAAAATTTTAGAGAGTAGCTATATTTATGGCGCCATATTTTTCACCAAAAAATAGTCAGCATGTAGTTACATTGTAAGTCCCTAAATTACATATGTAAACTTAGTGTATTTGTAATGTAAGTTTCAAAATTTCATATGTAAGTCCCAAAATTACATAGTAATTACATGTGTAAGTGGTGTGTAAGTGGGATGTAAGTGGGGAGTAAATTTGTATAAAGTATAGTATGCATGCGTGTAAAACCTTGAACTAATGAAGACGTTAAGCTTTAATTAATCATGTTGACAGCCGCAACGTTAGCCTACCATGGCAATATGCACGGACATGATCGCATTGGCAGGGGACAAAGGAAATCGGACGCTTCAAAACGCCGACTGTGATGGAGGAGAAAATGTGTCGACACAATTCTAGCGATTCCGAAATTTTATTATTTTTTTCTGAATCTTTCATTGTTTTTTGGTCGGTATTCTAGAAATAAGAAACATTTGAGGGCACACATGGCCGTAATGGGTAAAACCCAGCTCCTGGTCTATAGGTGTCACATGCACAGTAGTAGGTTTGCTGTATGTTCACTAGACCTTACTTTCAACATTGAGTCTTACATAGTATGGTTGGTTCCAAACTTCCAATGGTGATATCAAATAAGGAAGTTTAAATCTAGCTCATATGTTATACTGAATAATGTGGAACCCTATTATGTGATTTATGCAGCAATTGCTTGAGTTCAGTACCACATTACCACTTACCAAGGTCCTTCACATCTTATATATTGGTGTACACACCTTGTTGGAATGTTGGCCCCTAAGGCTGCGTCAATAATTGTGTTGCAAGGTAACAGTAACTTTTTTTATCCATTTAGTGTTTTGGGTCTCTCTCCGTGTCGTAATTTTAGTTTTGACTCTGCACACATGTATGCTCTGCAGGGGTGTGACCCTGCAATTTCAATATTATTGCACTTCATTCTACATAATATTATTTCGTGAGTTCTGTTATCTGGTCATCACTGTTATCTCTGGTTTTCCCATTGGTACATTTGTAACTGAATATAAGCAATTTATTCCTAGTTCCTGCTTCCTAGGATTATTTCAGGAACTTTGAAATTTCACCCAGAGTTAGTTGTAGCTAACTGTATGTTAGAAAGGAGGCTGGTGAATTGAACACAAGTGGCAATATGGATTCTAATATCCTTTTCTAATTTCTTTGACATGCCCACAAATTGTTGCCACTCACCATCAGTCATGTTCAAGTAGAGGGGTAAACATAGCTCAGTTGCATATGGAGTACACCTATTTTCCCCTTTGTTACAAGTTCCTTTCTTCCTTTATGCCTAAATGTTTTAGAGGATTTTACTAAGTTTTCAGCTTTCAAACCTTAAAGAGTTTTGTTTCAATGTGGATGCTGCTTGCATTTATTCGCTCTTGCATACATGATGCACCCTTTTCTCCCTTCCTATGTTCCCCTTTTTTAGGAGTTCATTTATTCCTTTATGCCTAAATGTTTAGAGGATTTTACTGAGTTAACCTTTAGAGTTTCGTTTCAATGTGGAGGTTGGCTACATATATTTGCGCCTGCATATATGATGCACTCTTGTTCTCCCCGTTCATTTACGGAAGGTTTTTAGTCATTTCTTTATGCAAAGCTATTGGAATCATTCAAAACTAGAAGAATTAAGGTTTATCTGAAAATATGGGATTCACCTTGTGCGCTGGGGGTGGACAAATACTGCGCAAAGGTACTCATGATCAACCCGAGGGCGAGGTTGAATCCCTCGCCTCCCAGAACCAGAAACTCAAAGCCGGATTGCCTTTATTGAATAGAAGTCATCCTTCTTGTAAAAGTGGCTGGTTTGCAACTCTTGATAAAGCTCCCATCCCAATAAACATCAAGAAATAAGCAAATATAAACCGAATTTGATAAGCAAACTGATCCATAACTAATCATCGACATCTGCTACTGCTGCTTGCCATGTGATTCCTGTAGTGCATCGTCCTAGATGCTGCAAATGGTGCAGATTACTCTTGAACAAAGTCAATAGCTCCCAGTTTATTGGTATCCTGTTAAGCATATCCCAAAATGTTTTTCCACAATCAAGAAATACAAATTCTTGAACTAGTTCCTAGTTCTATTTTTCATACAACTAGTTTGGATTTACTACCTTCAGTTGTAATGGCAATTGATACTTACAGTTGATATTTGAGAATTGTACAGCTATGTTTTGGCTGCTGGTGTCTCCTGTCCTGAACTAGCCAGTTTGGAAGTTTTCACTGACAAGGCTACAAATGTTGCTCTGCTTATACTTACTCTGTTTTCAAACAATATCTTTTTCAGAGTTCCAACACCTGAATCCTCGAGTATTACTAGTAACGTTAACTAGTTTCCAAGGAAATTTAAGACTCCATAATCTTAGCACCTGCTAAATACATGGTGCTTCCATGCCAGGAAAAGTGAAATTTCAATTCACAATCAAATATATTCATGTTTGTGATGTTTGTCTAAAGTTATCTATTTGGCAGAGTAAATGAGTTGGTCTATTCCTGAGCACATTCCAATCTGTTTTTTTTTTTTACCTAATATATCAATCAAGCTCATGAGTTATGTTTTTCTGTTGTATAGGGACATCTAATCTTCAAGTTTGGATCTGAAGTTTCTAATGAATCGTACGAAGGAAGAGAGGACCATTTTGTTAGATAAACATCAAACTTAGTTCAGGATCATAGAATCACGTAACAACATGTTTTGACCACTTACCGTCTCATTACGTTTAAGTTATATAGTAATGCTGTCAACCTTTATTTATTATATGGTATGCTGTACTGAAAGTGAAGTTAGTCCAGATATCTCTATTCTATTACATAGGTGAAGAGGCTCAATTTTTTTAAATGTGAAATTAACAACAGTATGCCTTCTTAATATGTATTTTGGGATATTTTTCCTTTGTTTTGTTGGCTTTATCTCTGCATTTCAGCCATTCTGCTTGCATGGCGCACAGTGCGGGAGTTGCTGACGCTGTGAAGAGAATGCTTCTCGAGAAGTTATTTTAGGCTGTTTTGATCCTGTTATGCCATACAAGATTGTGTCATCGTGTTTGGTTGTAGATTAGGTCAATTGTTAACTATGCCAAGCGTACCACGAAACTGATGAGGTGCAGATATTTTGCCATTTGCAATAGGGTAATATGGCAAAGTGGGGATCATAATCCTATGGCATGAACAAACATTATTATAAAAAATCATGTCACTATCTTTTTTTGCCCGTTTACTTTTTTTTTATACTCTATCCGTTTCATAATCCGTTTCATAATGTAAGTCTTTCTAGCATTGCCTATATTCAATAGATGTTAATGAATCTAAATATATATGTGTATCTATATTCATTAACATCTATATGAATGTGGAAAATACTAGAAAGTTTTACATTATGAAACGGAGGAGGTAAAATGTAGGCTTGACCTATTTCTTTATCCTATCACGTGGGATTACCCGTTTTCATCGAACTTTATACTTATAAATATCAGCTTTGTATACATAGCTTGATGTAAGTGTTTCTTTTTGCTCCTTATTTGGTCTTACTTACAAACAAGTACCAATATAATAATAGTATGATATCACTTTATAAGAATAAATCGATGACTTATAATTGATGATATGTAAATATGTTATATTAGTTATTCAAACTTGTTCGTTTAAGCTTCCAAAATATATAAAATCATCATCCAAAACCACCTTAGAGAGTAATATGGATGGTATGGCAAATTACAGGGGTTATATGTCCGGTTTTAAAGTTTAAGGTGCTAGACAGACTTTTGTTTGTGTATATACGTGTTGTTATATACAAAGTTTATATACATATATATACACAGTATATATAGTATTACAATATATGCGTACGTATAGTGGTCGGACTGATCGCACGCGGTCAGCCGCCAATAAGTGATCCACTCCCCCGGGTGAAACTGTTTCGGCCGTGATTTTTCTTTTCTTTTTTTTTGAATTTCGTTAAAAGATATTCAAATTTGTTCAAACTTCAAAAAAATTCGCTACCCCCTATATAGGTTGCAAACGAAATTGAAAACCGGTTATTCGTGTTTTAAAGTAATTTCATAGAAATACTAGTGATTTGTAAATCTTTAAACTATAATATCTAGGTTCGTGCAGCAAATGAGTGTTGGTGGAACTAGCCCACCCGGATTTGAATTCTAGATTTGACACGGGTGCTCGGATTTACAGCTAATTATTCTTTCAGTGGTAGGTGACTTGTCCGTCGACAGCGACGCATAGGAGTAGGGTGTGCCTATGTGCCTTCATAATCTCAAGCCCAGTCTTCCGTAAGTTCTATAGCCAATCTTCTAGAGGTTCTCATGGATTTCATCGGTTCTTATTTCCACATGATTACTCTCTTCGCCGCTCTCTCTCTCTCTCTTCTCTATAACCACTTTATCAATAACTTATAAACAATTTTTCCTATTAAATTCTTTATCCGATCTACCATTTGATTACGTCATTTTACTTATAGCAATTAAATCTTTACAATAAAATGTCACATGAATATATTTTGTTGAAAAAATATATATGTTCCAACTAGTGAAGTTTGATGTTTCATGCGAGGGAAGCAAATGTTTCACATGAATTCGAGTTTGTTGCAGATTTTAAGTTTTCTTTGTTGCAGTCTTTGTTTAACATTAATGTTGCACATGGTGTTATTTGGATGGTTTAATAACTATTTTCTTGTGTTTCACTTATTCATTTGAAATGTTGCACATGGTATTCTTGGGATGTTTCAGCAAATGTTTTGTAATGTTTCAACAGTTATAAGTTTTCAACGGTTATAAGTCGATGTTCCGTGCGTAATGTAAAAATATTTTAGTTAGGATTTAACAATGTTATTTTCCTTATTTATTTTGTTCTTCTACCATGTGTAGGCACATGTTCAATTCTCTTAGCCAAAACACAGTAAAATGCTTGTTGAATCATTTTTCTCCTATGCATGAAACATCAAATCTAAACAATTGAAACATATATATATTTTTTATAAGAATATAGTAAAATGAGATGCCATTGTAAAGATTTAATCATAAGAAAAATAACAAACATAACAGTATAGTATAATAAGATCATAGATTAGATAAATTGTTTAGAAGAAAATTAATTTTAAACGAGGAGGTGGTAGATAAAAAGCTAATAGTTGGTTACGTCATATCCATTGCATGCTGCAGCTCATCACGTCACATCCTTTCATGCTGCCATTATCTCTAATTCTCCACCGTAAATAATTCATTCGCATGCAAAGGTGGTGTTTGGATCTAGGGATAAAACTTTAGTCCCTATCACATCGGATGTTTGAACACTAATTTGGAGTATTAAACATAGACTACTTACAAAAGTAATTGCATAAATGAGAGCTAATTTGCGAGACAAATTTTTTAAGCCTAATTAATCCATAATTAGCACATGTTTACCGTAGCATCGTATATGCTAATCATGAATTAATTAGGCCAAATAGATTCGTCTCGCAAATTAGTCTATGGTTATGGAATAGGTTTTATCATTAGTCTATGTTTAATACTCAACATCCAATGTGAAAGGAACTTAAAAATAAGTTTCTGGATTCAAACAGGGTCTAAGTTTTGCTCCTTCGTCAGGCGTTGCACGTCTGATAAGAAGCTCGCAGGACTTGTCCTCGCCTGCGTCGAACAAAGGAATTTGAGACCGACGACGAGTCGATCGACGAGGGAGCAACCAGAGGCAGGGCGGCTCACGCGAGCGACACCATGAGTACGTCGCAAACCAACCACCTCGTAATGCATTCCTAGACACGCACACGTCCGACCCGTACGGCACAATACACGTCGGCGCAATACACGCCGCGCGAAACCGTACGGCACAATACTCGTACGTCCTCCATCGCGCGCGATCCGCCGCCGCCGCCGATCTCGATGGGCGGCTCGCACGCACCGTCGGCGCATATCCCGTTCCCGGACCACATCGTCCACGAGGCCGGCACCGGGTTCGCGCTCGGCTCGCCGTTCCACTTCGTCAAGGGGCTCCGCGGCTCGCCGCGCGGCCACCGCCTCGCCGGCGCCGCCAGGGCCGTCCGCGCGGGTGCGCCCCGCGCCGCCGGCAGCTTCGCCGCCTTCTTCGCCGCCTTCTGCGTCCCCGAGTGCGGCATGGCCTACGCGCGCGGCGGGAAGGAGGATTCGTCGAACTTCGTCTTCGCCGGCGCCGCCACGAGCGGCTTCCTTCGCCTGCGCCAGGGCGCGCTCACCGCCGGCCGGGACGCGCTCTGGAGCGCCGCCTTCTTCGCGCTCGCGGAGGGCGCCTCCCTCGCGATCCACCGCGCCCTAGACGACCTCCCGCCGGCGGACGCTCGTCGCGGCCTCGCCGCGCGCGCACCGGTGGGCAGTCCACGCCGCCTCCCCGCCTCCCCGGGTCAGCCCATTGTCGTTAAGGAGGTCGCTGTCGCCGACGACGAAGACGACTCCGGCTTTTCCGATGGCTGGTTTGCTGAAGCGCGTCAGTGAGGACACCGACATCGACATGATCTTTTTTTAGCTTCGTGAGGTGAAACTATTAGGATTTGATGATTTGTGTAATTGTGTTACATTACACGGAAACTAGAATTCGACTAAATTAAGTGCAAATTCAATCCAATCCAAATCAGTTTCGAATTCAAAGTCGAGTTGCTTCTTCAAGTACTCGCCGCCGAGACCCTTCACTCGCCGATCACGGTGATCGATCTCTGTACTACTACTGTACCAATCTTGTAGCGCAAGCCAAGCACAGCTCAGCCTCCTCCGGGCTCCGATCATGGCGTCGCCGTCCCCGCCGCGACCGGACGAGCGCGACACGGACTTGCCGTTGCCGAGCCCTCCGCGGAAGCCGTACCCGGGCTTCGTCGTCGACGACGCGGGCGGCGGCTTCCTGATCGGCGGCGGGGTCGGCTCCGCCTACCACGCCGCCAGGGGCCTCCTCGGCTCGCGGAGCGGCCACCGCCTCGCCGGCGCGGCGCGCGCCGTCCGCACCAACGCGCCCCGCATCAGCGCCACGTGGGCCGCGCGCTGCGGCCTCTACGGCGCCTTCAAGTGCGCCCTGTCCCTGCCGCGCGCGACGGACGGCGACCCCGTGGTCTCCGTTCTCGCCGCGGGCGCCGCGGGGGCCGCGCACTGCCTGCGCCGGGGGCCCCTCGCCGTCGGCCGCGGCGCGCTCGTCGGCGCCGCGTCCATGGCCGTCATCGAGAGGGCCGACGCCGCGCTGGACAACTTGCGCTCCTGGGTCCACTACCACAGGCGGCTTGTCCCCGAGGAGGGCATCGATGGCGGCGAAGGCGGCGACCCCAAACCCGACGACGAGCCGCCGATTGGGTTCCTGGGGGTGCCGCCGAAGCCCGTCGTGGTGGAGAAGGTGCCTGCCGGATGAATACCCCAAACAAGTCTCTTCGTTTATTTGCGTAAAGAGTAAATGAATGTCATTTGTATGTGCTGCATGCAACCAAATAAGATTAATTTTATTGATACACTTCTATGTAATATTTAAAACATGATGCAATCCGCGGGATAATAAGCGACGTAGCGTATTGATCGATGAGGATTAATTTCAGAGTGATGAATATTTTATTGTTCTTGGTCTCTACATTTTTTTTCAGGGTGTTGATTAAATTGGGATAGAGAGAGTGTTATATGTTAAGTTAGGCTCCTATTTAAATGAGTTTCTATCTAGATTATAAGAATTTATAACTACATAATCCATAAAATCAATTAGAAGTTAGTAGGTAGAAAACTTAGCTTTTTCAGAGTTTTATCATTTAGCAACTAATCAGCTGCTTCTTAAAATTAAATCTTCTTAAACTCACGTACAGGCTACTTTATTTAACCGAGAATCCTTAAAATTGGACGACCGGCCCGGAGGGGGGAGCAAAATTGGGTGCTCCCCCCCGCCCCATCCCCCCCTCCTCCCCCCCCCCCCCTCCCCCCCGCACCCGACGCGCACCTGCCCCCAGGCCCCACCATGTGTCCTGCCCCCACCTGCCACGTGTCTCCACAAAAAATGTTTCACCTAGTGTACTCACAATATTTCACTATATATAGATATAATGTTGCAGTTAACTGAAATATTCTTTTACAAGAAATCACTCACATATTTTGAAAACACTCTATTAAGGGAATTCGTTTCATTTTTTGTTTCACAAAAATGTTTCAACTAGTGTACTCACAATGTTTCACTATATATAGATCTAATGTTGCAGTGAACTAAAACATTCTTTTGCAACAAATCACCCACATATTTTGGAAACCCTCTATTAAGGGAATTCGTTTAATTTTTTGTTCCACAGAAAATATTTCACCTAGTATACTCACAATGTTTCATTATATATTGATCAAATATTGCAGCGAACTGAAACATTCTTTCGCTATTTGCTGAAACATCGTTTTTATATAAGGTGAAACAACGCCCGATTTAAACGACTGAAACATTTTCGATCTACTTAGTGAAACAATTCCGATATACTTAGTAGAACATCGTGCAACATTTAAAAATAATTCAATAATAAGCTAAAAAAGTTTTCGATGGAATATATCCATGTGTAGTCTTGTTTTAAAGATTTAATTGCAACAAATTTAATGGTGTAATCGGATCATGATTTGGATAAATAATTTAAGAGAAAAAAATAGTTTAAAGTGGTTTTGCACGCATGCGTCATGCTGACGTCAGCGTCTGATTTTTCCGCTTCTTCATCGGGCGCCCAACGCCTAGGGTAACATAAGTTAATTTTGTACTATTAAGAATGTTGTGAGGTCTTTGACAAGAAAATGATATAGTCAAGTTCTACCAAACAAAAGGTCGTCGTGCATCTTGTATATTAACTTGTCATGGGATCGTTAGAGTATTAGGTGTGCCACATCATTTGTTAATTTTGCAAAAAGGCCCCCATACTTCGTGTTAATTGTGCACCAGTTCCCGCCGCTATCAGCGTCCGTTCGATCTCGCGCTAGTTATGAGTAAATATTACGAAATCCCTATGTTTTAAGACTACTTTCATAGAATAACAGGTTTTGAGATTTTCCTTTTTACATAACACACAATTTTGAGGCTACTTGTATGTATCACTTAACCGGAACATATTCTGTGCACACAAACTTTTCGCGCACACTCCGTGCACACAAACTTCCCGCGCACACTCCGTGCACACCAACTAGCAAATGTCACGAAAAATTCTAGAAACTAATAGACATTTACTCCTAATTGTACTACACATGCCTGAAAAGTCTCATATTCAAATTCATTATATTTTAGCTGTAGAAAAAAATGAAAAATCTGACAGTTTAAAAGGTAAAAATCTATCAGAATTTTGCCTTTTTTGTTACAGCTAAAATATAATGAATTTGAAGATAAGATTTCACACGTAGGTATAATACTATTGGAAGTATGTGTCCAATTTTTTCTAGAATTTTCTATGATATTTGCTAGTTGGTGTGGACGGAGTGCGCAAATGTTATGTTCCCCGCTTAACCCAATAAAACTCTTTTAATCACATCTACTCATTTATTACATATCAACTGAATGGTTACGAAAAAAATAAATTTTATAAGATATTTTAATATAAAATATATCACTCCTTAAACATATAGGTTAAAATTTAACTTTTACTAGTTATAACAAAAATAATAAATTCGACGTAAATATATGTATACTAGTTAGAGTTTAATTTGTTGTTTTTATTATAACTTATAGATGTCGAATTTAAACGTGTACTCCATATTATTAATATGCAGCGATATATTACCAAGAGCTCATGCCACCACTACACACCTTGTCAGAGCTCACGCCGCCACTGGTTCCAGACTTTCAGCACCCGAGCTTGCATGGGCTTTCCATCATTGAGGAAAAAGGAGGAGTAGCATGTGGCTGACAGGTGGGCACGTTGTCACACCCTGAAGTTCTTCTCCTAAGACTAAATGGATTTAGTAAATGGTCTCAAGAAATAAATTGTGTAATGGCAAGAGAGAAACCCTAATTTAATAAATACAATTAATAATCGGAATCAGCACGTGGAATTTTTCTTGAGTTCTACATGTCAAAATATGCTAACCGGATTTTTAGAGGAATTTTCAGAGCTCTAGAATTAATTTGAACCATTTAAAATCGAGCACAAGCAATTATTTAGTCCCTAGAAATCCTTTTTCTTTTCTTTTTCTTTTTCCCTCCCTTTTTCCCTTTGATTGGGCCGTCAGCCCATTTTTCCTCCCCCTCTCTTCCGCGCGCCAGCTAGGCCGGCCCGAGGCCGAGGCCCAGCAGGCCGGCCGACACGCCCCCTCCTCCCGTCGGGTCACCGACAGGTGGGGCCCACCTGTCGGGCCCGTCCCCAACCTCCGGCCGGCGCCGCACCGCAACCGCCGCCGCCCGCCTCTCCCGCCAAAATCGCTAATTGGCACGTGCGCGTTGCCGGCTCATACTTCCGGCCCACAAGGCGCGCGCCTCTTCTATCTTTTCTCTTTTTTTTGACACCGCTGTTTTCTTTTCTTTTTTTTTTTTTGCTGTTCGCTGTTCCTGCCGTATGGATAAGAGAAAAAATCGTAATTAGTTTAGATTAGTTTCCTATTTTTACTAATGATTAGTTTACTAGTAAATTTTAAATCTTAACTTTAAATTTTTCAAATTTGGACTTGAAAGTTTTCAAATCCCGAGTTGAAAGTTTTCAAATCTCGAGTGAAAATTTTCAAATCTCAAGTTGAAAGTTTTCAAATATTTCAAATCTAGACTTGAAACTTTTCAAATCTCGAGTTGAAAATTTTCAAATCTCAAGTTGAAAGTTTTCCAAATTTTCAAATCTTGATTTGAAAGTTTTCGAATCTCGAGTTGAAAGTTTTCGAATCTGAGTTGATAGTTTTCAAATCTCGAGCTGAAAGTTTTCAAATCCGAGTTGATAGTTTTCAAATCTCGAGCTCAAAGTTTTCAAATCTGAGTTGAAAGTTTTCAAAATTTGACTTTAAAATTTAAATCTTAAATCGAAAGTTTTCAAATCTGACTTAAAAATTTCCAATCTGTTAGTAAAAAAATCTCCCGAAAAAGAAAAAAAAATCTTGAGAATCTTTCCTAATTACCCGTCATTAGTGTTAAGTATTGACTGATATAGAGTAGTTATAGGAAAGGAGTGCTCGGTGCTGGCGCGCACGCGCTAGCTAGCAGCCCCCCTCTCCCGCACCTCCCTGCGCACGTTCCCCACCTCCCCGCGCCGCTTGCCCACCTCCCGCAACCGTCGCCCCACTCCCCGCTCGCGCCGCGCCCACGAGACGGCCGGGATTCGAAATTCGAATCCCGCCTCTCTCACTCTCCCCCTCCACCTCCCCACTACTCAGGTGAAATTGCGCCGTTCCCGGCCACATCTCACCTCCCTGCCCCTATTTATACGACCCCCGCATCCTCCTCCACCTTTTCCCCATTTTCGCCGATCGCTCCCGAGCTCTCCTCCGCCCTAGCGCCGTGCACCAACTGCCGCCGCCGCTCGCTGCCGTTAGGGCTGCCGCCGAGCCTCGCCGTCACCACTCGGGTTCGCAAGCCCGAGGGCCACGCCGTCCACCCCTCCGTCATCACAATCCGCCGCTGGAGCCCGCCGTCCCCCGCGCGCCGGTGAGCTCGCCATGGCCGCCGCCTTCGGCCGGCGCCCTAGCCGCCCGTGGTTTCCCTCTCCCTCTCTAACCTTTCTTGTTTGACTCCTTAGGTTCATCCAAAGCTCATCCCGCTGTCGCCGTTGCCATCCGCCGCTCGCCGTCGTCGGTGAGGAACTCCTTCCCCTTCCTCTCTCTCTTTGCCACGCTGTTTGGCCATCGTCGTCACCGCTTAGCCGCTGTCGCCGCTAGCACCGCTCGCGCCGCCGCGTCACGCCGCGCCGCCGCGCGCCATGGCAGCCGGGCCGGCTTAAGCCGCCCGCGCTCGCCCGGCCGCGAGCCGCCTCTGCCGCTGCCCGCGTGGCCGCCACCTCAGCGCCACGTCAGCGCCACGTGGTGCTTCCTCTCCCCGGTCCCATGGACTTGGTCCACCATGGACCAGCGTCCCAGAGCCTATGGCATGTGGGGCCTGCATGTCGGCGCCGCCCCCCGGCTGACGTCACCCGGGCCTTTAATTATGCAATAAATCAATTAAGGGTTTTTCTGTTATAGTAAAAACACAGCGAATCTTCTAAAATTCATAGAGAATTCATCCGTGCTCCGATTAAGCCCATTCAAGTATCAGTAAATCAAGAAAAATGCAAAGAATCTATTAAAAATGGTTTTGTTCACTGTTTCAGTAGTCTTATAGCCTGTTTGTACTGTTTACTTTGTTTGTCGCATAGATTCCGACTCTCCCGACGCTCCGGTGTACTTTGAGATAGTCGCCGAGGTCCCTCCAGCCGCAGAGCAAGGCAAGTCATGCTTGTCACTTGAACATATTGATCCCATATTGCAAATGCTCTATTGTTTCCTTTAAATAGTGCATTGTTTTATAATGTTACTATGGGATGTTTACCTACTGTCTCAGCCATACTATTTGTTTACCTTATTCCTTTGCTAGCTTGGGTTGTAACATGACTAGATGTTGGGTTAGGAATTGTTTAGCCATGCTTAGTTCAACTAGTACACAAAGGGGATGTCACATTAATGCATAGACTTTGGACTCTAGCATGATGTTGGTTTAGTGCCACCGCAATAGTGTTGGTTAATTAAAATACATTAATTGGTGAGCTGTGGGTGCATGGTTTTGATGGTCGTGCCTATGGCAATTAAGGACCGGTTCGCGGAAAACCCTGTAAGAATTCCTCGTACTTACCACAAGCCAGCAAGGGTGAGTGTGATGGAGTTCGGATGGGCCCTGCGACGGCCTATGCGGCTTTCGGATTCACCAAGGCACGAGAGGGGATTGCCCGCTGCCTTTTGAGGAGTGGGGGTGAAACCTAAGGTGTGGTGTGCTTGGTTAGAGGGGGTTATGCGAAGGGTCCTGTCACGACCTCTTTCCAGTATATCGTGGTGGCATGCCGGCGCACGGGAACGTGTCATGGGGCTGTGTCTTGTGGGTACAGTTGTACACCTCTGATGGGTACAGTTGTACACCTCTGATCAGAGTAAAACTATTCGAATAGCCGTGCCCGCGGTTATGGGCGGTCAACCAGATTCACCGTGATTAGTCTCACCTTAGCTTAGCTCAATGGAAATGATTAGTTCAGGTGGTGGTTTGGGCCTATCTTAACGCGGTGTAGCGTTGAGCAGTGATTGTGTTAAATGATGGTTAATTATTACAACTGTTTTACCGCTTTCAACTACTGTTTATAAATGCTAACTTTATGCAAATAAACTCCTTTAGCCCTCTTTGGTTATATCTTGCATCATACCGTCTGTTCCGGTATGACTTGCTGAGTACAGTGGGTAGTACTCAGTCTTGCTCTATCTCCCAACCCCAGGGTTCGAGTATGCTTCCGATGGTGGTTTCTCTGAGAAGTAGTCTTCGTCCGTGCCGTCGAGGATGCCTGTGGAATGGTGTCTCTCGCTGCTATCCAAGTCAAGGCTTAGCTCCAGTTATCTTTTATTTTTTCTGCTGCATTTATGTAAGACTTTTATAGTGTTTGTAAGACGTGGATCTGTATGTCAACATTGTCGTTTGTGTACCATGGTCGGTCCTGGACAGGGGTTTTAATTCACATTCTGCTTGAAATTCTATTCGAAAATTTCTGGGCATGACACACGTGTTCTTACTATCAGATGTAATAGTGGGATAGTAAGAGAAGTGGTCTTTGTGATATAAGTCGGGAGCTCCAAGTCACAAGTTTCGTGGAAAAAAAACTTCAAAACACGCGGTTCTGTGAAACTAGTGTTCTAAAACCTAGGGTTATATGATATTTGCTCAAGAGTAAATTAGACAAAACCCAAGGTACTGTGGTTCAATCTGCATCCCAGGAAGGCCTTGTCCGGTTTATTGGGTTTTACCCCGGAATCCCTCCCATCTCACTCAAACCCTGTGGGGGATGAATCCCCTTGCTTCTCCTAATCCCTCTCCTAAAACCTCTGTTTAATTTGGTTTAGGACCGGAAAGCATCACCACAAGTTATCCCATATGGCCATATGCATGTACTCAACAACACATATACTGATATACACGAATTAATCATACTCATCAGCACCTATACACACAATTAATCGTACTCATCAGCACACATACACATAATTAATCGCTTTCCCATCTGAACATAAAATAGTTTACAAGATTGACAGATCTGACAAGAACTATCCATACACATCTAATGATTTAATCACATAAGCAGTAAAATGAGTAAACATGTCTCAGTTAAAAGGTAGAAGTATCAGTCAAAAATTCAATCACATAAGATCCAACACCAATGCTTGCTCCAAAGGATGTCTTCACCCTGAACAGAAGTGCTAAAAAAAAAAGAAAAGAAGTGCTCTTCCTGCATGTACAAACCAGAAAGCCACCCATGCTCGCTCTCAAGAATGTCATTATATGCCATTATGCCTTGCATATAAAGAGAAACAAATAAATAAAAGGATAAGCAATAGTTAATAAGTAAAATCTAATATCTTTATCAAACAAAAGAATTTGAGTTGCATTCAATATATTACTACGGAAGCATGTTTAGTGCATGCATGATTTCTTTTCTTTAAGAAATGGTAGGATCTCTTCATGTCTGAAATTGAACCTAAAATCAATCCAACATACTACCAGGATAATTATAAATTTTTGATATGGACAAAAATTGAAAGATTCAACATATAATTATCTACTGAGGTAATTAATTTATTCTTGGACATATCTATAAAAATGCACTCTATATATTAAAAGAGGATCAAGATAGATGCCGCCACTGCTGTTGCCGCGAGCAAAGAGACATCCAGGAAACCCTAGGACACCAGAGTGAAGAGGAGAAGGAAGAAGGAAGAAGGAAGAAGGAAGTTTACCTGTGAGAAGTTAGCCACTGAAGGGAACAACCGCCAGAGGGGAGGCACCGCATCACCGTCGCCTCCTAGTCGTGTCATCGCCTTCCAGTTGTGGTGCCGCCGTAGCGTGTTGCGTGTCGCCTCCGGGCTTCCGTTGTGAGGATTTTTTTTTCCACACCTCAGGAGAAGCGCTAAAACCCAAAATGTCCACCACGAAAAATGGTTTTCCTAGTAGCTAGCTGATTTTTTTCCCAGGTTGGGGTGAGGGGGAAAAGCCGGGGTAGAACACTGACTGGGCTTTACCGAACATGTATTTTCTTGTGGGCCGGGATTGAATCCGCGTTGGGCTGATCCACGGGATTGCAGCCCAACCCCAGTCATCCCCGGACCAACCGAACAAGGCCGAAACATATCAAACCGAGCCGGGAATTGGAAACGAATCCGATCCCTAGCAGTGGTTTTCGCGCACGCGCGCGCGTCTCCCTTAATTATCACAACCCACTCCCAGCTTGAAATCTGCATCGTGATTCGATCCCTTCTTCTTCCCTGCACTAGTGCAAGGTCGTCGTCGAGATCGATCGATCCATGGAGGAGGAGTGGGGGGTGCCCTACCCGGACTGCGTCTTGGACAACGCCGGCGCTGGCTTCGTGGGCGGCGCCGCCGCCGGCACGCTCGCCCACCTGTTCACGGGCCTCCGCGACTCCCCCTGCGGCCGCCACCTCGCCGGCGCCGCCCAGGCCGTCCGCGACGGCGCCCCCCGCCTCGCCACCCGCTGGGCCGCCCGCCTCGCCGTCTACAGCGCCGCCTGCCACGCCCTGTCGTGGGCGACCGACAGGCACGACGACCCGCTCGTCTCCGTCGCCGCCGGCGCCGCCACGGGGGCCGTCGCCCGCTTGCGCCACGGCCCGCTCGCCGTGGGCCGCGCCGCGCTCGTCGGCGCCGCCACGTTGGCCGCCGTGGAGCTCATGATCAGGGATAGGGTGGACGAGCACGACGACGACGACAAGCCCCGTAGGAACCACCGGCCTTTGCCAGCGAAGACCAAGGAGGATGACGTCATCCTGCGGATGCCGCCGGCGATTGACCATTTCCCGGTGCCTGACCCATTTATTGCTGCCTCTAGAGGTAGCCTCCTCCGGTTTCGGGGTTAAATTTGTTAGTGCCATACTGCCATATATATGTACATACTTAGAAAAAAATGTTACTAATAAAGCTCACTCGTCTAATAATTTAATTAGTTGGAAGATATACAAGATTCATTCATATTGTACCACATCAACATTTGTAAAGAAATACCGTGTGTTGTACAATTTTCCATGTAAATTTTGCAATAATACACTAGTAACAACGATATATTGGTTGATTAATTTATTGGCTATGATCTATGTCAATCGTCATTTGGTTGTTCACTACTTACTTTTGTTGAAATTGCATATGAACTAGAGTATTTTTTTTCACTTCGGGCCACCTTTTATTACCGATGTTTCACTTTGGATCACCCTTTAAGCAATATTTTCACTTTGGACTGGGTAAACTTGCCTTTGTTTCACTTTAGACCACCCGACTCTCTTCTCAAGCATATGAACGATCTCGATTACACTGTCTCCTACTCGTCAATGAACTGCCACAGCTATATGTAAGACTATTTCTTCGACATATTACAAGTTAGATGTAGATTGATAAAAGAGTGAGGGTGGTCCAAAGTGAAATAAAGGTAAAAATACCCGGTCCAAAGTGAAAACATTGGTTTTAAGGTGGTCCAAAGTGAAACATCGGTAATAAAAGGTGGCCCAAAGTAAAATTAACTCTTTGTAATCATTCATTTCACAGACATGTAATAGATGCGCATATACACCCTACTGTGGGTGCAATTTACTCTTTTTAATATGAGTAAATTGCACCCACGGTACAACAACTTGGCGGGTGGGTGCGGTATAGTGCAAGAACTTGAGAATTGAGCGTTCGAGTGCAACAACTTGACAAGTGGGTGCGTTCTAGTATAAGAACTTGACTATTTAGTATTTTGGTGCATCAACTTAGCTAAGCATATGCTATGTGAGTTTTTCTTGCAATGTCAATATGCCATTACATAGCAATCCTATAGATATTACCTTGTAATATTGAATTTAACCTTTTAGAATTATACTGCACATCCAATTACCTTTAAGAATTATTGTTTTCTTCACCTTTCCAAATCTCAACTGAAATATAATAATTTCTATATCCAGTTTAATTGACTTTCAGTTATTAGTTATTAGTATAAAAATATAAATATGCTTATAGACATATCCACACTAGTATATTGTCAAAATAAGTAATTAAAAATTAAATATGTACAAAAAAAGGTGCTCCAAATAATTAAGTTGTCGCATAACTTCTGAACTTATTGTATCAAAATCATATATATCTTTCTAAGTTGTTACATTTACACGATTACTTATAAAGTTCATGTACTAAATTGCACATATCTGCTAAGTTGTTGCACTAGAACGCTCATTTCTCAAGTTCTTGTACCAAATTACACCCACCTACCAAGTTGATGTACTATGTGTGCAATTAAAAAGATTTACTCTTTTTAATGTAGTAGTGTCATTTTTTCAGTAGTAAGGCCTTTTTTTCAAAGGTTAGTTGGATACATGCCACTACAATGTTTACAATGTGTACGAATTTGAAGTACAACTTTATTGTTATTTGACATAGGAAAAAGTCCGAATTACCCCCTAACCTATTGGGTGAGTACGAATTACTCCCCTAAACCCGAAAATCAGACATCTATCACTCTCAACTATTAATACCGGATGAAAAAACAACTTAATTTAATCCGGAGCAGTTTTGGTCCTACGTGTGGTAGTCCAGACAACAATTTGTTGTTTTAAAAAAAATTAATGGGACCTACATGTCATGCTCTCCTTTCTCCATCTTTTTCCGCTCTCACCTTTCTATCTCTTCCTCAATCTCTCTTTGCAGCCGGCTCCAGCAGCTGACAAATTCCACCTCCCCCTGCCCCCACCCTCCTAGTCGATGAAGCAGCGGCCAGGCTCGACAAGCAACGAGTTGGAGGAAGCAGCAGCTAGCGAAGCAGAGGTGGATCGACTAGGCTCCGCAAGCAGCGAGCCGGAGATGGAGGGTGACTGAGGAACGGCATGGGGTTCTGGGCGACGGTGGATCTAGAGCAGTCGATGGTGCAGGCCACCAGATCGACGACGAGGGACACCTCTGTCACTCACCACCCTCAGTCGCCTCCGCTGCTTGTCGGTGTCCCCTCTCCATCCTTTCTGTCGTCTCTGCTAGAGGCCAAGGAGGAGGCATGCGCCGACTGAGGCCGAGGACGAGCTGCCTCCGCCGCTTGCCACCTTTAGCCCCGCTGTTGTGTAGCGCTGCCTCCGTGGGAGATGCGGTCGACTGGCATCGTTCTCGCGTCCGCCGCCTAGCTTTTGTCCCGGTGCCTCCCACTATAGTGCCCTGCCGGCGGTGCGCCCTCTCGGGCATCGTCGTGCTCGACGCCACCCGCCTCGCCCCTGCCCCCAGCGCAATTGCCGACAGAGAGAGAAAAGAGAGAGTTATACTGATAAGTGAGGCCCGTTGTTTTATATTTTTTTTTTCCTAATTGGATTGCCACGTTGGCACCATGTAGGACCAAAATCGCCCGCAAAACTGCTGGGTTGGGGGGGCGGGGTACGTTCATACGGTATTAATAGTTGAGGATGAAAGATGTCTTATTTCTGGATTTATGAGGGTAATTCGTACTCACCCAATAGTTCAGAGGTAAGTCCGACTTTTTTCTTTAACATATGCCACTACTCACCCTTTAAACCATTTTTTATATTTCTTTTACCAAATTACCCGTTCTCCTCTTCCTTCACCCTCTTCTATTTCCACTCATCTTCCTCCCATCTCTCTGTGAATCTGTTTCCCGAAGCACGGGCGGTGGAGAGGCCTGGCCACGCGACAAGGTGCGTGGAGGCGGAGGCCTAGACAGGCCCCGGCGGCCGGTGCACACGGAGCTGTCAAGATGGTGCCACGTGCGCATATATAACAACCCATGTGGTAGTTTGGTACTACTTCCGTCCCAAAATATAAGCATTTTTAGCTAAGAATCTGAACAAATTACATTTTAGGACGGATGGAGTAGTTGTAGGATGGTTTTTTAAAATTAAGGGAGTTCTTGTTTTTTATGTTACTACAGTATACTACCCCTCCATTTATAAATATTTGACGCCGTTAATTTTTTTAAACATGTTTGACCATTCGTCTTATTCAAAAAATTTAAATAATTATTAATTTTTTTTCTATCATTTGATTCATTGTTAAATATACTTTTATTTATACATATAGTTTTACATATTTCACAAAAGTTTTTGAATAAGACGAACGGTCAAACATATTTAAAAAAGTCAATGGTGTTAAATATTTAGGGACGGAGGAAGTAGTATAAAGGTAAATGAACATTTCTCATCAAAATTAAGAGTGGTTGCATAATTTTACGAAAAATAAGAGGGGCCGGTTACTGTCAGGTGTGATGCTTCATCTTACTGCTTGGCTGGATCATCTCAGAGGAATGAATGGCTCCGTGCTTTCTACTTCTCCTACTGAACTCGTATTGTGTATAAGTGCATCACGCACGCAAGTAAGTAAAGTACGTACGTACACAGGAATATGTACGTACGTACGGCAGATGGAGAAGGATGCATATGCGATCGATGAGGTTGGCGTTCGTGTTGAAAAAACGTGCCAACTGGTTGGTTGAGGAATATCAAAATCCTTGTCCACTTTGTAAGCCAGGGATAGTCGTACCGCCAAACAGAAGTATGATGGAAAAGCAAGTAACAGAATCTAATGACATCAATTATAATCACGACAGGTATAGAGCGAGCGGTAGCAGATCGAGTATCCATGACACGATCCATCCATCTCGCGTTGGCCTGGCCTGACCGTAATCGATGGTATTTTGACATCCAATGATCACCAATTTGATTGTTTTATTATTTTAAATCTTCAGTACTAATACAAAATGATTGATGAAGAAAACAAATTTGATAGGCATATATACATGTCGTCGGTGGCTGCAGAGGCGGTGATCGATCAAACGTTGCAACTGGCGGAACAGATGCCGCGCACCTTACACGAACGAAAAATTGGCAAAATGTTCCGCCGTCGCTATCGCAAGCACACACTCTTCTCTCCTGGTTCGATCGATGAGGTGCGCGCGCGAGATCTCCGGCGTCCCTTTCCCTCCGTCACCACCAACCACGGTTGCTTCGCCCATCCGCGATGCCGCAGCCGCAGGCCGTCCAAATCATCAGCTTCACAGACCAGCCAGACGAGTGTGCAGAGCGAGCGCCATGCATATGCACGGGACGAACCCAAGATTCACGGCATGTTAACCATGTCGGAGAGGTGGCGCTGAGCCATCACCCCTTCCGTCATGCAATGAGTCCTCCTCAAGAAACCCAACCGACGATCAATCCATCGAGGTGTGACGCGCCATCTCGCCGCTCGGTGGCTTCTTCTTCTTCTACCTTCTCCTCCCTCTTCTTGCCCAGCCAGTGCACGCCTTCTCATTCGCTGCTCACCTCGAGTAGCTAGCTGCCGCTGCTGTGCTTGCTCGCCGGCCGGTGAGGTCGACGATGGAGCTGCACAGATGCTCTCTCCTCGCTCTGCTCCTCGCCGTGACATGCTCAGTTGCAGGTTAATTAGTTCCTCGATCTTCTTGCCCATTAATTCCTAATTAAATTACTTTTGCTGTTGATTAATCAATCATGCATGTGTGTGCATGCATATATGCAGTGGCGTATGATCCGCTGGACCCGAAGGGGAACATCACGATAAAGTGGGACGTGATATCGTGGACGCCCGACGGGTACGTGGCGATGGTGACGATGAGCAACTACCAGATGTACCGGCAGATCCTGGCGCCCGGGTGGACGGTGGGGTGGTCGTGGGCCAAGAAGGAGGTCATCTGGTCCATCGTGGGAGCCCAGGCCACCGAGCAGGGCGACTGCTCCAAGTTCAAGGGCGGCATCCCCCACAGCTGCAAGCGCACCCCGGCCATCGTCGACCTCCTCCCCGGCGTCCCCTACAACCAGCAGATCGCCAACTGCTGCAAGGCCGGCGTCGTCTCCGCCTACGGCCAGGACCCCGCCGGCTCCGCCTCCGCCTTTCAGGTCTCCGTCGGCCTCGCCGGCACCACCAACAAGACCGTCAAGCTACCCACCAACTTCACCCTCGCCGGGCCGGGACCCGGGTACACGTGTGGCCCGGCCACCATCGTCCCTTCCACCGTCTACCTCACCCCGGACCGGCGCCGCCGCACGCAGGCGCTCATGACGTGGACCGTCACCTGCACCTACTCCCAGCAGCTGGCGTCGCGCTACCCGACCTGCTGCGTCTCCTTCTCCTCCTTCTACAACAGCACCATCGTGCCGTGCGCCAGGTGCGCCTGCGGGTGCGGCCACGACGGCTACCGCGGCAACGGCGGCGGCGGGAGGAACGCCCGCGCCGGCGACGGCCGCAGCAGACGCAACAGCGGCCATGGCGGCGGCGGGCACAGCGGCGGCACCGAGTGCATCATGGGCGACTCGAAGCGGGCGCTGTCGGCGGGAGTGAACACGCCGCGCAAGGACGGGGCGCCGCTGCTGCAGTGCACGTCGCACATGTGCCCGATCCGCGTGCACTGGCACGTCAAGCTCAACTACAAGGACTACTGGCGCGCCAAGATCGCCATCACCAACTTCAACTACCGCATGAACTACACCCAGTGGACGCTCGTCGCCCAGCACCCCAACCTCAACAACGTCACCGAGGTCTTCAGCTTCCAGTACAAGCCCCTCCTCCCCTACGGCAACATCAGTAAGCTCTACCACCATCTCTTCTTCCTCCTCTCCGGCATCGTTCCCGCTTTCATATCTATACCTGTACTAATTGGACGACACCACGGCCATGGTATATTGCAGACGACACCGGCATGTTCTACGGGCTCAAGTTCTACAACGACCTGCTCATGGAGGCCGGGCCGTTCGGCAACGTGCAGTCGGAGGTGCTGATGCGGAAGGACTACAACACCTTCACCTTCAGCCAGGGCTGGGCGTTCCCGCGCAAGATCTACTTCAACGGCGACGAGTGCAAGATGCCGCCGCCGGACTCCTACCCCTACCTACCCAACTCCGCTCCGATCGCGCCGCCGCGTTCCATGGCCGCCGCCGCCTCGGCGATCTTGGTGGTGCTCCTCCTGGTGGCATGATCAGAAAATGTCCCCTTTTGCTTTGTCTTCTTGATAATTCCCACATGTTTGGAGAGCAGTGTAGGTAGGGGCATTTTGGTCTATTCATACTGGATGTTCAGTCAAAGAGGAAATCTGTGATGTTGTGTTAACTTTGAAATTGCCTGATAGATCTCCATAATGTACAACACAATCAGGCTGGAAGAGTTTTGGTCAGTCCCCAGTTAGGCCAGCCCTGAGAAATCACACCACAAACTTTTCTGCAAATTCTGTTGTGACTACAAATATGTATGCAGGTATTGACCTTGAGGCTTGAATTGAGAGAAAAAAAGAAACTATTTCCACATTTACTGACCAATTACAAAATGCAAGTTCTTGCAATCAGATGAGATGGCAAACATTTCTCTAGACAATTAATGTTGGGACTTGGGGTTCTCAATTAGTCTTCACACTTCAGACCAAGAATACACACCATCAGAATGTACAACCCAAACTTGAAGAATGATTTCGAGGAACCTAAGCTTTTCATGCAAGAGCACACCCTAAACTTCCAAAAGACTCAGTATGTCAACAGCCAATGCCCAATGTGGTCAGCACTTTCCACAGTTTTTGTCTAAAACTAGGTGGTTGTGCAAGAATGCTAATGTTCCACAAACCAGGAATGACATGAGAAGGAATACAGTCCTAAATCTAGGAGTAGAAGAGGGGGGTAACCATGGGTACAGATCTGGCGAAGGCATGACACAACTTTCGCCGTTGAAGTATATGCGCCTTGGAAAGGCCCAACCCTTGTCAAAGGTGAAGGTTGATCGGTCCTTCCGGAATAGAAGTTCAGATTGGACATTTCCATCTGGCCCAGCCACCATAAGCAGGTCATTGTAGTACTTGACACCCCACATCATTGCAGTGTCATCTGGAGCAAAACAATAATCGTTAGCCCACAAATTGCACATTAAAGTTGTCAAACTTACTCAGAAGATGAAGCAAATACTCACTTATTACTCCATAGGGGTTCAAAGATTTATAGTTGAAGCTGAACACAGTAGACACATTTTCAAAATTTGGGTGTTGAACTACTAAGTTCCACTGCGAGTAGTTCATCCGGTAATTCCAATTTGTGATTGTGACCTTAACCCTCCAATAGTCCCTGTAATTGAGCTTAACATGCCAATGCACTCTTATTGGGCACATGTGTGGTGTGCATTGAACTAGAGGAGTCAAGCTGCCCTTGCCAGGTCCATTCACCACAGACGCCAAATAAGGCGAATTACCCCTACCAACGAAAATACATAGAAGAAATCAGAAGTGGGAAATTAGTTTGTTAATCCATAGACTTCCTAAAGCAACAGTGCTTACTCCACGCAGCTTCCTGGCTTCTTATTCTGGCAGCCACATGCACATTTCGGGCAGTTAACTATTGTCTCATTGTAAAACGATGAAAGTGAAACACAACAAGTTGGAGCTCTTTGAGCAACAAACTGCGAATATGTGCATGTCACATTCCAAGTCACTGCAAAAAAAGGAAGAAAGGGTGTCATCATTGTGACGCCGGAAAGACAAAAAACACTTACTAAATGACTTACCATGAGCTTGAGTAGTTCTCCTGCCATCCAGTGAAATGAACCTAGTAGGAGGTTTCACTTCTTGAGCTAATCCGCAACTGTATCCTGGACCTGGGGCCTTTAGAGTGAAGTTCTTCGGCGCTTTCACTGTCTTATTGCTAGTCCCAGAATGTCCAACAGTGATCTGAAATGATGCTACTGCGTTTACTGGGTCCTGCACCCATGAGGTAAGCACTCCTCCTTTGCAACAATTTCCAAACTGCATGTTGTAAGGCGCCCCAGGAACTAAGTCGACAACTCTCGGATCCCTCTTGCAGCAGTGCGGTATATTTGCTTTGAACGCCGAGCAATCACCTTGTTCTGTGGCCTGCCCACCAACCATGGACCAAATGATCTCCTTCTTTGCCCAAGCCCACCCAAGACTCCAGCCAGGTGCTTGGATATGACGGTACTTCTGGAAGTTGTATATGGTAACAACAGCCTGCGGGAAGTACATTATACAAGACATCAAGAACAAGTAAACATCTCTTAGAAGCTGTTAAGTTACCAATCATTTAAGAAAGAGGTGTCCATGAAACAAAAAAAAAGAGTTATAGCTAAATGATGCACAAATCTGTCTTGCCCACTATCAAAATGTAACTAGAATCTTTGCATTTGTTTAATTTGGGGTTCTATAGGATGCAAAGTAGAACTATAAAAAAGAGAAAAACACAAAATAAAGGCTCCTTGCTGTAAAGTGAATTTCAGAGAGATGTCTAGAGCAATTGAGATCACATCAGGGTTTTATAGTAAGTTACCATGCATGACTTATCACTATTGGTAAATGGTAGTTTCAGACACATAATCTAGATAACTTTTTTTTAGATGAAAGGCTCAAAGAACCCCAGCTTATATTGAAAGCTGACAATCTAGTGAACTTACAACATAGCCATCTGGGGTCCACTGTGTGATGTCCCACTTGATTGTGATATTTCCATTTGGATCGAGAGGATCATATGCTTCTGCAGAGAGAGGCAAATTTCACAACAACAAAAATGTATCATATATCACAAAGTAAAAGCAAATAAATGTGGTTACCCTGCAATTTGCAAACCTGAAGTGCTACTTCGAATAACAGTTTGCATAACTGGATTCACAAACTACCGCCGATTGGATCGAATTCGGCACTTACATGATGCTAGACCAAAAGCATGCATTCAACTCTACATGCATAATATGAAGCCACGGGGAAGAACTCTGGAACTGCCCAATTCACATGTTCCACAGCCATCATAATTGTTCTTTTGCCTAACTACTTCCAGCACTCATGAAAGTTCTACCTTTGTTTCCTGGACTGAATAGGAAAAATGCTACATTTGTGGGGAGCAGAGTTCTAACTTCATACAATGATATAACACAATTACATAAACAAATCAATAAACACGAATTTGGTAAACTGCTATAGCAACATTCGCTCTGATTTTTTTTCTTGCCACGAAGTACCAACTCCTGGACTAGGACTAATAATATGGAACTCTATGAAACAGAGTTGACACAGAGGAACAGAGCCCAGAATCAGAGCACAAAGGCCATGGTAGGACAACATTGTTTGGACAGTTAACAAACAAACACAACATCTGCATGGCCACATGCCCCAAAAAGGCTAATGTTCTAACTAGATTCTTTAAAAACGAGAGGTGTACTACCAGTCACAATGGAACAGTATAAACCGCAGCCCTTTTGTGTGTTCCACCACCCGTGTCCACGAAATAAAACTGGAGTAGTACACCGCAGCCACGATTTCACGTGATTCCAACCGCAGATATAATTATCTATTACTAGGATTCTTATTCCTGACTCAAGATTCAGGAAACATTCCTTCTTATGAATCAAGACAGCATTTTTTTTCCTTTTTTTCTTTTTTTTTTTCGAGAGGAGAAACCATGCGAGCATCGCAGGAAGGCCAACTTGAGGAAGGGTGAAATGTGTGAGCTCAAAACAAAATGGCGCCATTTCGAAGTAATCTTAGAATGAAAACATTCACAAATCGCTATATTTTTTTCCCCAAAAAGAAGCATCAACCTTAGACTGCAAAACAACACGCATTAAGCAAGCAGGTGACTCCAAGCCCCCCCAAGCCCAGAAATATCAGAGTTTTTTTACACTCCGAGAAGAAGAAGAAAAAAAAGAGAGAAAAATATCACATTTTTATTCTCTAAACTCCTGTAACCAAAAACCGATCCGTTAGGCATGTACTAGTAAAGCGAAGCAGTAGCATTGACCTGCAAACGGCACCAGCAGCAGCAGAGACGACACGCCGGCGAGCAGCGTAATGGCGGCCGCGCCCAGGAGCAGCCTCGCCATGGCTCTCACCTCCCAAAGCGAAAGAGAGAGACAGACTCCCTTCTTGTTGCTTGCTTGGTCTTTTCAGCGTCCTCCTCTCCTTCTTCAACTTCTTCTTCCCCACACCGCCCCTCCCATTTATTTTTTTTCTCCCGGCGATTGAAACCGAGGTGCTCTCGCGGGAGGGGCGGGGCCGGGCTGCACCTTTGTATCTGTGCGAGAAAGAAAGAAAGAAAAGAGAGAGAGAAAGAGTGCGGCCTGCCTAGGAGAGCGCGTCAGACGCTGCAGCCAGCCACACAGCGAGCGAGCGCGCGAGAGAGAGAGGAGAGAGAAGAGAGAGAGCAAAGGCTGCAACGGTGCGAGCTGCTGTTGCTGCTGCTGCTACTGCGACTGCGACTACTGCTGCTTTACCTCTGTCAGTCAGACTCCGTGAGGAGAGAGAGAGAGACGGAGGTGGGCGAAGAGAGAGAAAAGAGGAGGAGGAGGGGCATTGGCCATTGGTCTCTGTGCAGCAGGGGCAAGCATGCAGCTGGGAGCTTTCGAGTTTTTCGTGTTTCTTGGGTCTTGTATTCAACGATGGCCGTGTTGCAGTGCACTACTCCTAGGCCGGGAGCATGTCCTCCCATAGTCCCATGCCATATGCCCTTCTTTTCCTCCGACTCCTTCACGCGCGCTGATGCATTCTACATTTTTTTCTCTATACTCTGCCTAGTAAATCACGTCATTGTACGAGTAGGAGTAGGAGTATCCTCCCTCCGAAAAAAAAAAACTAACATAATATGTAAACCATGATTAATTATTTTAAATTTAAAAATATATATTAATATGGTTTTTTAAATAACTTTGCTATATAATTTTTTCGACAAAAAATAACGGCTCAGTAAACCGTCAGACTTACAAGACTATCTATAAAACTTTCAACAGTTTTTTGATTAAAAACTTTTAAATAGAATTATAATATAACTCTAGTGTAAGCAAGAAAACAAAGCTGACTAGTTGGCTAGCATCATTGGTTTTTATCCACAAGGTCCCTATGTCAATTCTCCACCTGTATGTGCTGCCGATTTTTCTTATTTCTTTCTTGTATCACCGAACACAGTCTACCGATTTTTCTTATTTCTTTCTTGTATCACCGAACACAGTCTATGTATATACGTACTACTAGTATATCGTGCTAGGTTTTTTAAAAAGAAAATATATAATTTCGCGGGAAATTTATTGAGTAGTACTACTACCACTCCGTTTATGGCGGGAAAGAGAGAAGGAATCCAGAGAAAGATCACTGGGTTGGGAGACTTTAATAGGAGCATTTAAATGGTTTGGCATTTTTGTTCTGAGAAAACTAAAACTACGAGTATAGTACACGTACTCCATCCGGTAGTGGGGCCCGGGCTCCGGGGTTGGGCACGAACAGTTGCGCGCCCAATCCGGCCGTCGCCATATCGGATCCTACGTGGCCTCGTGTGGGCCCCACCCACATGGAGGTGGTCTACAGTACCACTGACTAGTGACTACCCTCCATTGAAAAAAGACAAACCCTGGTTTCTATATCCAACGTTTGACCATCCATCTTATTTAAAAAAATTATGAAAAAAATTAAAAAAATAAGTCACACATAATGTATTAATCATGTTTTATCATCTAACAACAATGAAAATACTAATTATAAAAAAATTTCATATAAGACGGACAGTTAAACGTTGGCACGAAAACCCAGGGTTTGACTTTTTTTTGGGACGGAGGGAGTACAATACTCCCTCCATTCCAAATTGATCTACATATAGTTTTTTTGAGGTTATTCCTAAATGATCTACATATTTGTGTTCATTTATTAAGTCTATTTATTATTTGTACATTGGAGTAGATGGACATTGATGCATCCATGCACACAAGTATTTATAATCCACATGCAATATCTTGATTTTCTATTGGCTAGGAAATAATGGGGATGGTGCATACATCGAGTTTGTTGCTAGAGTAAATATAGTATGAGAGAGTTATTAGCTTTTTTTTGTCTTGGTGTACCTATGAAATATGTAGATCAATTTAGAATGGAGGGAGTACTTGTCAAAGACTCAAACTCAAAAGAGGAGAGACCTCAGCTCACTCATCATCGTCTCGCGTCCCGCTTATCCAAATACTCCCTCCATTTAGGGCATAGGGGAGATGTGTTCCATCTTCTCTTTCACCCACTTTGCCGACGTGAATAGAGTAGGGCTTTGTGGTGGTTGTAAGGGTGTTTTTGGGCGATCTCGTCTGTGTTCTGTGGTGGCTTAGCGGCGGCTGGTTCAGTGCTAGCCTTCTCCCGGACCTGTGTGGGGGGCGATGCCGGTGTGTGGGTGGTGGTATTTTTTTTTCTTTTTTCCTAGTTACGACTTTTCAGGGTTGTAATCTTGTAATTTTCTCCTACTCTATCAATGGAACTTTACACCATCTTGTGCGAGTCGTTCAAAAAAAAAATACTCCCCCCGTTTCATTTTAAATGTAATTGTGAATTTATATATTCAACGTTTAGCCGTTCATCTTATTTAAATTTTTTATTAATATTATTTTATTATTAGATAATAAAATATTAATAGTACTTTAAGTGTGACTTATTTTTTTTCTAATTTTTTTAAATATGATAAATAATCAAACGTTGGATAGAAATCCACATCTGTACTTAAAATGGGACCGAGGGAGTACTCCTCTAGTTCTATTTTAACTGCCGATAGAGGCTAATAGCTTTTGAATTGAAAAAATTGACGTTTTGGCTCATCGCCGGTAGTAATAATTTATAATTTGTGACAAAAGAAAAACTAATTAATCTCTAATAACGAGCTCATCGCGGAGGTATGAAATGTGGGGGCCAGAATGGCTCTCACAAAGGATCCAATTTGACCCTTTTTTATCGGGCTGGATGGCTGGAAATCCGTTCTAGATTCTGTCGCTAGCTGTTGGACGATGGCGAAACAACATGCAGATTAGCCTAGTACCAGTAGATTATTACTCCTGTACTACCAGTGCTGTTAGTGGTTAGAGCAGATATAAGCCAGCTGCAAACATATTTTAAGAAGATAAATAAGGAGAGAGAAGAGCAGCGGGCTACAGATTTGTAGCCAGCTGTAGCACGGACTCTAAGACGTAGTTTGTGTATGACAGGTGGGACCAGGTATTAATAGTGTAGTATGTAACTATTGTATGAATGAACTATTAGATTAGCTATAAATAAATTGAAGCCAGTAGTTGGCTATACTATTAAACTTGCTCTTAGGCTTAAAGGATTAGGGCAAATGCTACGACAAGAAAAGGAACATTAACGTGAAGTGTGCCAGGGGGCATGCGACAAGCACGTGCGGCTGATACTGCTTGGGAGTTGATTTCCTAATCTTCGATGAAACTATAAACTTTAGTAACTAATGATGGTTTCTGCTATTACTACTAGTATACTGTAGTAACAATAGTTGTGGTAATAGCAAGTTTAATAGTATAGCCAACTACTGGCTCCAAATTATTTATAGCTAATCTAATAACCCATTCATATAATAGTTAACTGTAAAAATATACTACAACATTAATACCCGGTCCCACCTCTCATACACACATAACGTCTTGTAGTTGTAGTCCGTGTTGTAGCCAGCTATAAATCTGTAGCCCGCTTTTTTCTCTCTCTTCTCTTTTCTTCTCGATACGTGATTATAAGTGGCTTATATCCTGCTATTATACCTACTCTAACGAGTGGAGTAACATGGGGTTTTTTTCTAGTAGCGGAGGCCGACTGTTATTGCGCCGTCGGATTGATGGTAAAAATGAATATGGACCGTCGAATGGCAGCGGTAGAGGTGATGAAGGCGAGACATGTAGTACAGGGTATTAGTTTCCTCGTGTTCCTTCATTAATTAATATCTTCACGGCGCCTCACCGCGCACGCCGCCCGCAACCGCAGGTGGCCCCGCCGCGCGCCGTGCGGTTTTGCAGCAGGCGGTGGGGCGGCGGCGGTCCCGCGCGCGCCGGCGCGGCCGGCCGGCGGGAAAGCGCGCTGGAAGACATCGGGCCTCTGTTTTTCTCTCTCTGAAAAGGCGATGCTGCGAGATCTCGATTCTGGGAAGGGTCTTTCTTTCGAGGAACATGTTTTGGGTGTTTGAACGAACGTTAGGTATTTGATAGGGAAATGTAAGTTACAAGGTTTGACTTCTGCTTGTTAGAACTGTCAGCAAAAGGTAATTGGTCAAAGCGTTATTGTTTTTTTTTCGGGGAAAAGCGTTATTGTTTTTATATTGTTTGTACGATTTTAGTAAAAATTACTATCTCGATTATGGGAGTTTTTAGAAAAAGATCGATTTGTGTGTTGTATGTACGTTGAATTTTGTTAGGGAAATGCAAGTTAGTACAAGGTTGATTATTCAGTCTGTTCGTTAGAAGCTTCAATTCATGGATTCTGGTAGAATACGTTAGGGGTGGGTATTTGGTCATACCGAAAATTTCGGTCTCGGTCTTCGTTCTTTTGGTTAATTCGGTAAGAGTTAAGACCGAATTTCAATGAAAAATATCAGGACCTGCAAATTTGGTCTCGGTCTCGATCCTGACTGAAATTTAGCAACAATTTCATATATGCAAAGAAATCATAGAAATTTTCAACACAAAAGTCATAAAAAAAATCAAAAGCACGTATGAGTAAAGACTCTTATTGGGTTGCATATCTAGAAGGAGTAGTGATGTGAAAAATATAGTTTAATCCTGTAGAACTTAGTGGATTGTATGTTGCATTTGTATTTTTTTTAAATCCGCTCTATTCGGTTAACGGAGGAAACTAATCGAACAAAATTCGGTCTTTCGCTGACTAGGACCGAATTTATTAGTCTCGGTCTTTTCGGTTTGGTTTTTTTCTGCCTACCCATGTAATATAGTATTTACCTAGGGTCAAAACATAAATATTTTTTTTCTCAAAATAGATCCTCAACGCTTTGTTATCGATAGGGCTGAAAATGGTCAGAAACGATAAAAAAACAACCTCGACCAATTTCATAACCATATTTTTCGTAGAAACGAAATATAAAACGATAAAGTCGGAAACGAAAACGATATCAGAAATATCAAAAACCAGAAATAGAACAATACAGATGGAAACATGTTGGTATAGATCGGAAATCGGTAACAAATACGGTAACATTAAACTATAAAAACATATATTTAAACATAAGTATGCTATACATATAAATAAATTCAAGTTATACTATATAAATTATAAATTAACTCCATTTTAACCATGCACTCAAGTTAGGGATTTGATTGAAGAGTCAATCAATTTCTAAATTGTGGGTCAAGTAGAGACATAGCCTATAATTTAAATATCGACATATTTAGAAACACAGTAATTACCATATTATAAGAAATGGTAATTTCCACAAGAATACGATAAATAAGGAAATGATCGGTATAACAGCAAAACCATTTTCGTTTCCATTTCCATATTTTTTTACCATTTCCATTTTCGATTCGATCGATTACCATTTCCATATGGTTTGGCCGGTAGAAAGTCGGAAACGAACGCCGGTCGGCTAGGAATTTCCATTACCGTTTTCACCCCTAGTTAACAAGGATCTATTTGTAAGAAAAACATTTACATTTTTTTAACTCTTTTATTTATTTTACATGTAGGTCCTTGTATTGGTCTTCTTGGCGCCAACCCCTTCACATCACCGACTTAACTACCGGAGATGCAAGGGTGTCGGGGCTAGTATCATTGGTACCAAGACATGAATCCCGACGCTAATAACCTTGGCGTTGAGAAAAAAAAGGTTCATTCTCACAATATGTTTTTATTATAAGAGTCTTTGTAAAATAAGTTTTCAACAAAGGGTCAAATGTAAAAAGTCCAAAACATTCCAAGTCGATTGAACATGTAGTGATAAAACATGGTGGAGCTAGCGATGTTGTCAAGCCCGAACGACTAACAACGTTTTTCAGTGATCGACTAATTTTTATAGGTGTTGACAGCTATCGATAGAGGAGACGACCGCGACGGAGCCTTGACAACCGTCTGACCTATCTAAGAGGTGGCTTCGCCGCTGCACAAAAAAAATAGTGTTTATGTTCTTCCAGTGGTGTGTGTGTGTATACACACACAAACAAAATTTTCTAACTTGAGCCACAAATATGGTCCGCTCAACAATGTGACTATGTCCCAAAGACACCATATAGGAATGTATAGCTGACATGACCATGCATCATGCATGTATAGATGGCCATAGAGATGGCAACGGGTGTATACCCATCGGGTTCCCTTGCCCCATACCCACATCCGCGATGTCTAAATATTCTCACTTAAATACCTACATCCGTCGTGGGTACAAAATCGTCCCCATACCTACATCCGTGCGAGCAACGGGTATCCAACGGGTATTTACCTATATAATTGACTTGTAGTATTTATAGCTTTGTACTGTAATTAGCCATATTAGAGTTGCAAACCATAGTTTTAGGCTGTAATTGACTTGTAGTCGTTGAGACTTATATTGCTAATAGTTTTAGGCTTAATCAATGGGGTTTTTTTCACTCACGGGTTGGTGGGTACGGGTGGGTAAGAACGGACCCATACCTACGTATCCAATGGGTAAGAATTTTCACTCGTCAGTAGACTCATGGGTATAAGAGTTAGAACATGATTAGCTCCTAATAGAGTAAAAACCTGTCGGGTCTCGGGTTATGGGTCCCCGTTGCCATCTCTAGATGGCCATAAGGTCTGAGGTCCGATGGCCCGGTCCAAGCACGACATGGCAAGATTGGTGTCGGGCTCGTGCCGGCCCGGTCTAACAGTTGGGCCGTGCTTGGGCCGATGCCTTGGCACGGTGGATCGGCCCAGCACAACAGTCAAAAGAAAAATAATTGAGGGACCCAAAATAGACTTAATTTAGCCATATAAGGCACTGCCCATAGAGATAAGGATGCAAAATAGACTTATTCCAGCCTTGTTAGACACAACCCAAAGAGATAAGGAAGGAAAAATATACTTATTCTATGGAGAAATACAATTGGCTGTTATGCCTTCGGACCGACCCGACACAGCCCGAGTCTTATTGGGGTGTGCCTGGGTCATTGGTGCAGCCAGTGGGTAGGTACTTCCTAGCCCGGCGTGTAGGTTGGGCCATGCCGGCCCGACTGACCTAGACTCAGGCCCGGTCGTACTTGGGCCGTGCCAAGCCGAGCAGTCCATTTGGCCATCTATACATGCATATCCAAACGTGGTTCGCTAACCGTGTCCAGGCAACTCAACACAGATTGGTGGCTAGTTAGTGAAAATATGCATGGATGATTCTGGAAATCGACAATAATAAAAAAAGAGTAGCACACTAGATCTAAAATTGGATGGATGCGAAGACAAATATTTAGACAGGTTCAGGTCCTCTCAATGAGAGGTAATACCATACTCCTGTTTAAGGATTGTATCCACCGGGTGTATATTGATCTGATGATCTGATAGTGCTTATACTTTTGGAGAGCTTCGTGTCCACCGTATATAGGTTGGATAGCAAGATTACATTGAGAAAAATCTAGCTGAATACGTATAAGTTTTCTAATCTATTGCATGATAGTATTTAACCGGATTCTAAACTCTACCATAGAACACAAGGCAACACTGCGACAGAGTTTTACTCTATTACATAATGCATGATCCAGCCCACCTCCTATTTTTAGTCGGATATGCAGACGGTGTAGATACCTGGTATCTATATTGTCCACACATATGCTGGTTATGCTGGTCATGCCGGTCAATTTGGGCATTCTTAGCTTCTCATGGTAGCAAATATGTCACGCTGGAAATTCATATATGCGGTTTGGGTGTTTAAGGATAGTAGCGGAGGCGGAAACAATAAATTTTATTTATTAGAGGGAGCCAATAATACTAATCTTTTAAAATTTTATAAAAAGCTACAGTGAATATAGGCTCCGAGAGATAGCAGTACAATAAAAAGGGCACACTTTTCATTTCATTTTATAGGCTTACAATGCAGTTTTCTCTCTCCTCTTTACTTTCTTCAATAAAAAGAAGGAAAAAAAATTCTTGATCGGAAAGATGAGGTGATTACATAAGCGGTAATTGTCTGGTTTAATAATGTAGAGCATCATTTGTGCCAGACATAGGCATGCTCAGGATGGATAGTTGGGACTTGGGTGTATTGAAAAGGCAAAATTATCGTCAAGGCCTCGCCCTACATTCCCATGGGGAACAAGCTCCAAAGATGGATTATTTGAGATTTTACCACCGTGCAAAAATTGCCTTTGCCATTCCCGATCTGACAAGAGAAGCTCAAAACAGCACATTTTTTTTTTAAAAAAATCTCCTTTTCCAATTTTCCAAATAACATAATCATTATTTTGTTAGGCGTACAGATGAAAAAAAAGAATAGGAAAAATGGGCCTGAGCCCAAAACTAGAAACAATGGATGTTTTATGCATCAATTATTAAATCAAAACATTCGTATGTTATGCATTTTGAAGTTGCAATTTAATGTAATTGTGTTGGCATGACTTAATTCATCGATTGGATTTTTATTTTTCTCCTATTTTTATTTCAGTCATTTTCTAGAAAATTCCTAGTATGTTTGATTTCTTTTAAATGTGAAATTCTTCGATGGGTTTTTGGCAGTTTTTGTCACCGTCAAGATTATTCTACACAGTTTATTTTCCAAAGGAAAAAAAACTTGGTTAGCACTCTCTCTCTCCGTCACAAATATAAGCATTTCTAGGGATTAAACTTTCAACAAAAATTAAGGTTAAGATCAAATTACCTTGATTCCTCTTAAAATTTACTTGATTGGGAAATATCATACCAAGCAATGCAACAGCAATAAATACAAATAGAGTCGTTAGTACTGTCTATAAATATAACTATTTATTGGGGTTTAGACAGCTATTAGAGTTGAGGTGAAATTATTTTGCATCTCCAGTGGTGAAAACTGGGTTAGGCACCGGCTCAATGGATTGGGATGATTTGGGCCTTGGTGTATTATACATAGGGAAAAAGTACACCGAAGGTCCCTCAGCTTGTAATTGAGTTACAAAATCGTCCCCCAACCGATATATGACATCCCTCAACTTACAGAACCGTTCACTTTAGATCCCTTTGTGGTTTTGACACCGGTTTTGTTCACTTTAGATCCCTTTGTGGTTTTGACACCGGTTTTATCCGATGTGCCAGCTGAGTCAGCGTGGGAATCACGTGGGTCCCACATGTCAGTGAACCCTCGACTTTTTCCCCTCTTTTCTCTATGAGTTTTGTTCCAGTCCAGCAGTTGGTACCTCAAGGTACTGGTACCCCTAGGTGGGTACCAGATGAAATCCAACCATTCAATTGTTGGGGGTATGATCGGTAAGAAGTAAAGCAGCCATCTCCGCAATCTCTTCGTCCCGCCGCAATCGAACCTCTCCTCGTGATGTTGTTTTCTCCTCACGCACGCGCATCTGATTCAACGCGACTGGCGCCTCCTTCACCGTCGGGCGTCGGCCGGGAGTCTGGCTTGTCGGCGCGGGGATGGGTCAGACAGACTCAGACGCCGGCGCAACGGAGAGGCGCCGCGCCCTCGGCGGCAGCGGGGCCAACTGCTTCCATCGCGTGTGGGTTGGTTAAAATTGCATGTTGTGCTGCTCCGTGCTCGCAACCGGATGCCTCCTCGAGGCAGAGCACCTTTCCGCACCGTTACATGCTACTGTCGATGCGTCAATCCTTTGTGAATCTTTTTCATGTTTTAATGAATTAAACTGACCTGTGACGGTGAGATTAGAGAAAAATCTAACCGGCCATAAGATAATGAGAAAACAAATCCTTGTTTATCCCATATAAAAATCGTATCACCAAGCTCTTTTCCGTCTTCACAAACCTCGCCCTGCAATAGATCAGGAACCGCAGCAATGCAAGTATGCAACGCCTCCATCTGTGCCGCTGCCCCTTCCGGCTCGCCAAGCTCGTGCGCTCTCCGTCGTTGATGCCGCCACTTTGCTTCCCCTGCTCCCCGCCGCCTCGTACTCTCCCTCCCCCTTCCCTTTTTCCGGTTCCTCCTTTCTTCGTCGTCTTCCTTCATCCCCCATCTGAACAAAAGCGAGATTTGGAAAACGAGGCCTCGCACGGGATACGTCTCGCATTCAACGGGAAAAGACTAATTCACCCTTCCACCTCAGTTTCCTTCTGCCGGTACCCCACACGGATGGATGGGTACCTCGCGGTACCGACGGTTTTGAGCCGTCCGATCTCGCTCGGTGGAAGGTCCAGATTTGGTACCGACCCATGCGCATGAACGGTAAAAATTCTCTTTCTCTATTCTCTCCCTCCCGTGCAAACGCCCGATAGGATGGAGCAGTGGAGCAGGCAGGCGGCGGGTAGAGTGGCGGCGGCCGGAGCAGCCGGCGGAGCACCCCCGCCATAAATCACACCTCCTCCAGCATCGGGAGGACTTCCTCGGTGAGGCTGGCGCCAACGGCTTGGCCATGCGCTGCGACGTCTGCCGGCATGGCGAGGTTCCGCTCGCGATGGGAATTGTGGTGGAGGCAGGAAGGAGGCACGGTGGTCTGGACAGCCAGAATACACCAACGCGCAGCCGACGGCAAGGAAGGAGGTGCGGCCGTCGATGGGGAATCCGGCGGCGGAGCAGCGGAGTGCGTGGACAGCGTGTCGATGACAGTCATGACGTCGTGGTCTGCGTCAGGCTGGGTAGCGCCGAGAGGAAGAAGCGGTGCGGGTCGGTGACGAGGTGCGCGTACTCCGGGTCGCCCTCAGCGAGCGCCGGGCGTCGAGAGGCATGACCACCACGGCGCGCCGCGCTGGTCCGCGTGCCTGCTCTGCACGGCCTCGGCGTACCACGACTGCAGCTCGTAGTCCGCCTGCACGGCCTTGTCGCTCGGGTAGTAGGCCGCCACGTACGCCTCGCCCCACCGCGAGATCGCCGACCAGAGGAGCAGCCCATCGGCGGCGTACGGGTAGTCCTCGATGAGCAGCTGGAGCCCGTGCGGCTGGCTCGGGTCCTCCACGGCCATGCCTCTGCACGACACAACCAAATGCCCATTTCACTCCTCGCCGGCGCCCAACGACCACCGCTGCTGTTTTCCCTAAATCCGGCCACCGCCGCCGCCCCAAACCCCAGATCTGGAGTTTCACGCCGCCGTCCAAGGCTGCTCTTCCGACTGCCACTCGCTTGCACGTGGGGGCCACTTCTCTGAGCCCTGCGCCGGTCGCTGCCCTTCACTGCCGGAGTCGCGACTGGTGACCACCGTTGCCTCGCCGCGCCTCGCGTTGCTCGGCGCAAGTGAGAAGAGAGCAAGAGAGAGACAGAAGAAAGGAGAGCATGATGTTTTGTTCACTGACAGGTAGGGTCCACGTGGGTCCCACGCTGACTCAGCTGCCACATTAGATAAAACCGGGGTCAAAACCAACCAGAGACCTAAAGTGAACATTTATAAGTTGATGGAGTCATATATCTTTTTCGGTGTACTTTTTCCTATACATAGCTAATGCGGTTTGGGCTGGGAATGGGCCGGAGTTCTAACCGTTGGCAGGCTTTGATGCTGTGTTCTTTCCCCTTCTTTCTCAACTCACTTTCATCTTTTTCTGCACACACACTTTTTAAACCATTATGGTGTATTTTTTAGAAAAGTTACTTTAAAATCATATTAATTTATTTTTTAAGTTTTTTAAACTAATACTTAATTAATCACGTGTTAATGAGTAACACCGTTTTCCGTGCGGGGAGGACTCCACCTCCTGAACTCAGACTTAATTCCAGAGGTGTCCGACACATTTCGTTTTGATTTCTTACTGTAACATCAGTGTAATACAACAAACAGCATTCAAGTACCGACCTTAACTTTTCTTTCCACCACCGGTTTTTAGTTAGGCAAAAAAGTATGTATTGTGCTATTTCCTAAAAGATACAATGTACACTGTTTTTTTTTTTAAAAAATACACTTAATTTCCTTTTCCTCATTGAGGAAACATGGAGACAACGAGCAGCTTAATCTAAGTTATCGCCAGAGTTCAGCCAATCCAAGTATGCTCTGACGAACATTGCTTGTTCTGCCATGCAAAAGAACAATCAGAGCAAAAGAATGCAACTTAAACTCACATATAATAGAGTGCACACCAAGCATCGGCAACATGATTCGGCCAATATATGAACTTAGCTACTCTCAGTAACTTCTGTGAGTTCTCAAAATAAAGTACATATTACATCTCTATTACCCATGCGCCATGGTCAACTCCAAAAAGACACGGAGATTTTCATATTCTCAGATCCAAGTACCTTCAAAACGAGCACCTGAACTGCTTACTACCAAGGTAATGGAGGAAAACATCTTCCATCAAAAACCATCAACTACTACATGATCAACTCTTCATAGGCAGCAAAAAGGGATGCCAACTCGCTAGTACTTTGGATGCTCATACCCATCGTTCTTGGTCTTGGCCTCAAGAAACGAGGCACTCGCCTTGTCCAGAAACCACACCAACTTACCGTCCGTCGGCTGAATCATTCTTGCAGGAATTGATGGAGCATCAGGACCCTCTGCACCGTCAGAGATGGCAAAATACACAGCCTTTGCCTTGTCTTCTCCGGTGGCCACTACGGCGATGTTCGATGCCGAGTTTATCACGGGAAGGGTGAAGGTGATCCTCTCCGGTGGCGGCACCGGAGAGTCGGTGATGTAGGTGACCCAGTCCTCCTTGAGCTCAAGTGCAGGATGGTCAGGGAACAATGAGGCTACATGACCATCAGAGCCGATGTTGAGGAGAATCAGGTCAAACTTGGGGCAGTCGTTGCTCTCTGAAACTCCGACTGTGCGAATCTTGACCAGCTGACGGATGACGAATTCGTAGTCCGTCGCTGCATCCTCCACCGTCACATTGTCATTGATGGAGTAGACGTGACCATTAAGAATAGGCACCTACAAAACCCAATTCAGATGTAACAAATTCATGGTTCACTCAAAAGAAACCTTGGAGTGCCTTATATATTAATTAACAAGTCACAGCTACATCGTACTTCCAACAAAGCTGTAGGTTTGTGAAGTAAAAAACTTAACATAAAACCTAATGTTAATGCCTCCAGTTATTTGTAGAACCAAAACATAGAGAGACCTTGCAACATCCTTATTTTTTACATTAACTAGCTGGGTGGCCCGCGCAATTGCGCGGCTAGCACCCAAACAAAATCATATATTTTTCAGTATGATTTTACTTAAGATTTATTAGATAGCTATCCCCGTATTTCTAATTATATAGTTTTTAAAAGTCACACCAGCTGCTACCACTTACTTCTGACATATCCTTCTTTATTTGTTTGCTCGGTCTACCACTATTTCTATTCATTCTCTTTGAAACCTCTAAAAATTGGATCTTATAGTTTTTGAGTTTATTATCTCGTTGGGTTTTGTTTTTATAATTTCTAGAAGTCCCGTCAAACGCTACCATTATATTCCTCTACGGCCTGTCCACTGTCTTTTCTCTATATTGTCATTGGGATTTTACGAATCGAACATAATTATCGTTCGGGTTTATTTTTTTACTTTCTATAAGTCCTGCCAAACCGTCAGTGGCTTTGCTATTATACTCATTTATGGCTCGCCCGCTGTTTCCCTTCTTTATTGTCATTGAGATTTTAAAATCGATCATAATTATTATTGTTTTTTTTTACTTTTTAGAAGTTCCGAACCTTTAAAAATTGGACCTCGTAGTTTTTAAAGTTTATTGTCTTGTTGGGTTTCATTTTATATAATTTTTAGAAGTCCCGTCAAACGATGCCACTATACTCCTCTACTGCCCATCCGCCGCCTATTCTTATTGTCATTGGGATTCTAAAAATCGAACATAACTATCATTAGAATTTATTTTTTATTTTCTAGAAGTCTCGCCAACTATCGGCGGCTCTGCAACTATACTCCTATACACCCCGCACGTTGACTCTCCATTTTATTGCCATTGAGATTTTAAAAATCGAATATGATTATCAAAGGGGTTTATTTATTTATTTATTTTTTACTTTCTAGAAGTCCCAGCAACCGTCTTGCCCGTTTGCTTCACGGCCTGTTTGTCGTCCCTCCTTTTAATCATCATTAGGATTCTATTTGGTGTTTTACTAACAGTTTTTATATGTCGTATCAACCACCACCACTCTACTCTTTTATAGGCCTGTTACTTAATTTATTTCGTCATGTGTTTTAGATGGTCTTTTTTTCAGTAGTATTTATTTTTTATCATCATTTTTTTGTTATTTATAAATTGTATTCCTAATTGAAATATATTTTTTCTTTTTCTAATTTCAGAATTTTTTTTAAATTTTAATTAATACCGTATAGTGTTCTTTTAATATTTTTTTTTATTTTTTGAATTTCAGTTGTTTCAAAATTGTATTCCTACTTGAACTCTCTTTTAATTTTTCTAATTTTGGATATTATTTTATTTTTTTATTATGAATTTTAATTAATCTCGTATTGGTTTCTTACATAGATTCTTCTTTCAATATTGCTTATTTTTAATTCTGAATTTCAGTTGATTTTAAATTGTATTCCTACTTGAACTCTTCTTTTCTTTTTCTAATTTCGGATTTTATTTTTATTTTTATTCCGAATATTTACTAATCTCGTATTGGATTCTTATATGGACTCTTCTCTCAATATTCCTTATTTTTAATTCCGAATTTTAGTTATTTTTAAATTATATTCCTACTTGGACTCTCCTTTTATTTTCTAATTTCGGATTTTATTTTAATTTTATTTCGAATTTCGATTAATCTCGTATTGGGTTCTTATATGAATACTTCTTCCAATATTGCTTATTTTTAATTCCGAATTTCAGCTATTTTCGAATTGTATTTCTACTTGGACTCTTCTTTTCTTTTTCTCCGATTAATGTGGGAATTTCTAGCCTCCTCAGCGAACGTGGTGCCTCCTTTCAAAGCTGTTTTAATAATATAATAGATAGATTATGACAACCAACAAATGCGCCAACTTATCTAAGGCTTTGATGTGCAATTGAGCAAATGATCCTTTGTTAAAAGTTCAGGTAGATGAACTTTTAACAATATGACAGGATGGCAAGCAGATACAGTATAGATATGAAATCTAAAACTGTGTTGTAAGCTCTTTAAACTTCACTATGAGTGTAAGATTACCAAACCAAGAACCATATAACTGGTATATACCAGTGTGGTTCAACTGACAAGATATTTTCCTGTACCAATAATGCACACTCATTTGGATAAGCTCTTCAATCGGATAACATCTGCTGGATATAGTAATGAGAAGATAAGCAAATATGTGGTAGGCATGCAGCTGGCACCCCCAGAGTAGTTGGAAGCACTACAACCGTTGGTAGGCCGAATGCAGCCTTAATGCGGGTTAATTATTGAGAAAAGGATATTGCATGATCTGCACAGACCAGACCACATCCCAAGTCAAACAAAAAATATTGCTCGGAAACCACTGTGTAAACAAAGCATTTACTTTTGGATTAAATAATATTGCATCTATGTTTTCCGACCAGATTGCAGTACCAGATTACCAGATCAGAGCACATGTATTGGTTTCATTATTTCTTATCAAAATGTATTTGATGCAACTGCAATTTTTTTTAGATAATGGAAATGGATTACATCTCCGGCCTCAACTGCAATGCCTGGGTGAAATATAGAAGGCAAATAAATTACTATCATACACAGAGTTTTGAACCAGGGGACAAGCATAGTTAGATTAACAGATATAAACTTCCACAGATTCTTATCTAAAAATCCTTTGTTTTTCTTGTTATAGTGGCATGTGTATCAGTACACATACACAACAATTAACTCAGATTGGTGAAACAAAGAAAACCGATAAACAAAAGGATGGACTATACAAGCACCCTAGATTACTTTAGCATATGGAGTACTTCTTAAGTTGATATACCTTGGAGAGAAAATCTTCTTTTGTTGATTTATAGTAGCTATCCACATGGTTCTTAGCCACCGCACGTTCATCAGCCCAGAAGATGTACCATTTAGACCAATCCAGGGTTTTGTTGTATGGTGCTTCACAAAGTTTCCTGTTTCAAGGAAAAAAAAGCAATTTAGGTACAGAATCTTGAAGGCACACATACTGGAAAACGCGAACTGAAATATTAGTTAGTGAAGCTAATGGAAGCAGTGTTACCGCATAAAACTGATAAGAGGCCCTCCAGACAGGGCAATAGCAAAGTAACCTCTTTCCTTAATAGAAATTTCTGAAACTTGTGAAATATACTCAGCCAGATCTGCTGCCATCTCGTCTGAACTCTCAAACATCCTGATTTCACTATTCTTCTTGGGTTCATATGAGGCCACAATTTCCCTCTCCATTGTTCTATTTTCTGTTGAACTTCAATGCCAGTTATTATTCCAACTGAGCATCCCTATGTAAGAAGTATACGTGAAGAGATGAACTTTTAAACTTGGCACCCCAGAAGGCAATGTCCAATCGATTCGGAAACATCAATAAACAAACATGATTCAGCTTCTAATTCTTTACAAGTAAGAAGGAAGGTCATATATTTAGTGTATTTTCTTGTCATGGGCTTATGGCAAAGAAAACAAACATCTGCATTGAATACTTTGACTACCAAATATCCTCCATCATTTATCCTTCAGAATCATTTTTTCAGAGTTTTCTTCATCAGAACAGATATTTGAAACCTAAGCATGATGTATGCGGTCAATCTCAACTGATCTATATTAGCCCTAACATTTAATAACTTGTGTACACCGCTATATGTTGATAAAGACAACAGCTTATTGCTATCTAACAAAATGTTAAACCTGAAAATTTTCAACAAGATGAAACATAGACTGAATAATTAAAACGCTACACAGCTAGGTGCTTCTCTCTGCTTAGAAAAACAGTGTACCTCTTGAGTCTGGAAACACAATGTTCAATATCTTGTTGGCATTTTTTTAATAAAAGATATCTGCACTAGTTGTAGTAAAATAGCTTAAAACATTTGTCCAGCAACAGAGAGGTGCTTCAATATGCATGCTTTTTTTTATAAAGATAACATGCTTGCTAAATGGAAAAAAGTGTTGTCTCTAATCGACTATATATGCATTCACAAACAAAAGACTAGAAATTTTAATAGAAGAAATTGAGCAGCATAAGATCGCTAAATAACTATGACGACTGGAACATGCCACTAGTAGACAATTGGATTTATTCAAGATTATGATGTGACAGAGATATAGTATAGTTTGCTAACCTTGCGAACACACCTCTTTTTTGTTTTGTGAAAATAATTTAGCAAACTATGGCCAGATAGAAAACCGTAAATACACTCATGTCACTCAAAATCTGAAGTCCCAATACATTGTCAACAGAACAAGCATCTGTTCCATTCCAGCCCGGCAGAAATGATAATGAAGAAGAATAGCAGGTTAAGACGAAGCCATTGCGTAACTCAAATATTGTGCTGCTTAATGGTTAGACATGAACATTTAAAAACCCCCCAAGAAAAAAGGTGTAAATAAGAAATATTTTTTAAAAACCATTAAGAGGTGTTCATCTGAAAAACATTATCAAAGAACCAACAATGTTTTGACCAGCAAATTATACTAGCATGAGAAAGGAAGAATAATTTGCTTAAATGTTCAACTCTCAAGGAAGGGGAAAAAGCTGACAAGAACTGTAACGGGAAGTGAGGGGAAGCAAACAAAGCAAAAGCTATGTTGCCACTGCAAGCTCTAGCAGCCATCATTTGGGCAAAGAGCTTGAGATCACATCAAAGATTCCAAGCTTTTTTGTTTTCAGAATCACATAAAAAAGCATCCAAAAGGGAAGCAACTGGTAACTAGAGAGAGAGAAAAAGGAATTATTCTACTCACTTTACTCCTACTTTACCCAGATCAAATTCAGAAGGGGGGAAAATAACAGTACAAATCAACCATAGGAAACTAGTACTGAACTGCTTCCAACAGCCATTGCTCAAGAAACGAGAAGAGCTTAGCTACCTGCACGAATCGAGCTGACAAAACAGTGAGAAAGAAAAGAAAAAAAAATCCAAACTTGTTGGGCAAATCAGCATCTAATCAAGTAAAGAGACACTCATTCGACCACCAATCTTGAGAGTTGAGACAGAACAGCCCCACAATCTAATCAGCAATGCCGTAACAGCAGAAGAAGACGGCAACGATCCGTCAGAACAAGTAAAAGGTGAAGAACACAAGTACGCCCTGGTTCTTGGCTCTTGCAGCAGCAGCACCGGACTGACCGAGTGACCAACAATCCAAACCAAGAACAAACCCAAGTCCCAACTCACAAGAACTGAAGAACCCACCTGCGGTTAGCATTTGCCCCTTCTCGAAGACTCGCCACAAGCCTACAAAGCTAGAGAATAATAATAGTAAAAAAAGAAGCCAAGCGAATCAAGAAAGCTGCAGATAAAATACGCACGCACGGGGCAGGTATATGTGCACAGGATGACGATGAGAGAAGAAGAAGATAAACATATCGACAAGGAAACGAATTAACGAACCTTTTGTGTGTGTTACCGCTATTTTAATCCCAAAGCCCTCTAATGGGAGGGATTTCGATCCGTTGTTTTTCCTCCTCTGGCTGTATCCTTCTCCTTTCTCTCGATCTCTCCAAACTCCAAGCAAGAGAGCAGAGCAGAGGCGTCTCGCGTCCGCTGGGTGGGAGGGATTAAAGAATTGGGTGAATTCGGGCGGGTCCAGCTGCAGTGAAATGCAGCGCAGGACGTACGTGCGGGTGCGCAGCTGATCCTTATCACGATCTACCGACCCCTCGCTCTCATGAGTGATGATGAGTCCCCTCCTCTCTCTCTCTCTCCTCGCTTCCTTTGATTGTCGATGCTTCGAATGTTCTCGAGTGTTCTCTTTTTTCTTTTTTTGTTTCTGTGTTTTGAAGATTATTGTTGCCGGTAACAAACCGTCTCTAATATCCGAAATTTTACGCAATATAAATATTTCTAGAATATGATTCAAATTCAAAGGAATCTAAGCATTTCTTTAGCCAACCAGGTGCTTAGGAGGAAAAATTCAAACAATTCAAAATATTAAAAGTAAGATGACTGAAAAGGAATGTTCCCCATATTCTTAATATTTGCTAAACAAAACTAAAAATGCTTATATAATCCATATTTAGGAACCTATGGAGTAGTCATTAATACGCTGTTGCCTCGTTGGTAGAAGTAATAAGTAAGGCGAGCGATTATTGTTCTCAATTTGATTGAGTGAAATGATTTAATCCACCAGTTGATCCGGATAATTCTTTTAAGTTTTTTTAAAAAATTACTTTGTGGGCCATTACATAGAAATGTACTTTTTTGGTATATTTTATATACACGATGATAATGGACTCCAATATGAGCATTTCGAAGAGAATCAAAAGGAGTCATAAGTGACACTAAAATCAAAGTTTTTATGTGGTTGCTGCATAGAAAAGTAGTTCTAACAAAGAATAACCTTGCTAAAAGGAGGGGTGATAAGCATTATTGCTTTTGCAATATGCAAGAGACAATTCAAAACCTTTTTTTAACATCAAGTTGTTCATTTTGCTTAGCGATATGTGTTCTTCTTTTAACATCTCTCCTTCTCATTATATCTGGAACTCCCAAGTTTATCAATCCAAGAAATTGTACTCTCTCTTTTTCTCACAGTATCAACCCTCTCCTGCCATCGTCATGATCTGGAAGAGTAAGTGTATAATGAAAATCAAAGTTTTTCTCTGGCTCCTTCTGATGAACAGGCTAAACACCCGAGAAATGCTCCAAAGAAAACAAGTAAATCTCCAAAGTGGGCCAAACTGTGTCATGTGCACTCATGCAATGGTTGAAGATGCCTTGCATCTATTCTTTACATGCCATTTTTCTCAGCAATGTTGGCATCTCTTGGGAATTTACTGGAACCTTAATATGGAATTCTTACACATGATAATCACAGCTCGAAGAGACTTTGTGCACCCCTTCTTTGTTGAAGTTATTGGAATTGCCTGCTGGAACATCTGGACAAGGAGGAATGACTTCATCTTTAACAACATCCCTGTCTCCTTCTCTACCTTGGAATAGTGGCTTCAAAGGAGAGTTTGTTCTACATATGCATAGAGCAAAAGTTGTTGATATCCCCCTCTGGCAATCATGGCTTAGCTCCCTCAATTAGCTGATCTCTTCTTTTTTTTCTCTCTTGTAAATTCTCTCTGCCCCCCCCCCTAAATCCGCTCATACACACACAGTAGGAGCCTCTCCTACTGTTTCACATAAAAAAAACATCTCTCCTTCTTGAAATGCCAAAAGTATTTTGTTAATTAGAAGGACCTCTTTAGGCCTAGAGGGAGGGTGAATACGCAATATAAAACTTAGTACGAAGCGGAAGCTAAAAGGAAAAGTCGGATATTCCGAAGTGATAGATATTCTAATACAACTAGAAATTCTGATATGAAAATCGAAAATTATAATCTGCACAAGGCAGCAAGCTAAGCCAAGTGAGCAAGATCCTGGCTTTCACAAACTTCTCTCAACCTACCACACTCGGATCGGTGGCTCAATGGTGACACTTAAACATCTAGGAGTTCTCAACCTCCAATAGTAATGGATGTAACAAGAACTTCTTGAAGTTGAAAAGCTAGTGCTCAAAAGAACAATCAAGAACTCACCAAGCACAAGATCTTCCAAAACCAACTCATTCGCACAAAATCAAATCGTGAAGAATGAGAGAGGATAAAGTTAGGAAAGTAAGGCTCAAAGTGAATCTCAAGAAGAGGAGGGGGTATTTATAGCCCACTCCTAAATCTATCGTTGTAGGCAAAGATTCTTCATATTGGATATTCCGATGCGATCATGAGAAATTCCAACTAGTTTGAATTATGTCCTCCAACCTAGCCAAAAACCAACACATCGGATATTCCAATAAGCATATCAGAACTTCGGGCATGTTTGGATTGATGCCCTACCAAAATTTTGGTAGTGCCAAATCTTGGGCAAGTTTTGGCACTACCAAAATTTTGGTACGGTAGAGTTGAAAATGTTCATTTGGATTGAAGCCAAAATATGCCCATAAGAGACAAGTTCATGTACAGAGCTAAATTAGTGGAATAAGTAGTGTTTTAATAGAGGTCTACCAAAATTTGGTAGGGTAGCAATATGAAAGGGTCAATTAGGCCTATAGGGGGGGTGAATAGGCTAATTTAAAACTTTATGCGGAAGCTAAAACTAAGTTAGGGTCGGCAAGTCTGATCCACAGTCAGACTATCCGAAAATATCAGGTAGTCTGATGTTGGATCAGACTGTCTGATCCACTAAAGAATCACAACAAGCAGATCTAGTGCACAAACAAGAGTATAGCGCAAACAACAACTAGATCTATAGCGGCAAAATTAAGCAAAGCTAAAGAGAGGATGAAGAGATATCACCAACGATGAAGTTCACCGAGTTGTTCCCGGAGTTCAAATCCTTGAGGGGATTCTACTCTCCGTTGAGGAGCTCACTAAGCCGGGTCTTTGCTAACCCTTTTCTCAAGAGGTTGCACTAAGCACTCCTCCATCCACTAAGGGGTATCTCTTTCCTTGCGGAGGCGAGATCCGGCCTTCACAAACTTCTCCCGGCCAACCACACGTAGATCGGTGGCTCGGGAGTGACACCTAGCCGTCTAGGAGTCCTCAACCTCCAAGAGTAACAAACACCACACAACTCTTGGTCAAACCCTAGTGTGCTCAAGATCGAGTGAAACACACACTAGGCCCTTAAACACCAAATCCACAACCACCAAGATCCACCACACAAAGAACGAGGAGGGATTTGAGAGAGGGAGAAAGAGTTCAAAGATCCAAAGCACCTTAGCACAAAGCTCAACCCAAAGTGAATGAGAATGAAATGAGTTGGGTAACCCTAGAAAAGGGTTAGGTGGGGGGTATTTATAGATGCCCCCAAAAAGTGGCCGTTGAGAAGGGAATCTTTTCATCCCACCTCGGAAAGTCTGAGATGACATCGGATAGTCCAATGTTTTTGAGTCCCAAAAAACCCATAGACAGAGGACAAAGTTCTGAAGAATTTCGGACTGTCTGACATGTCGGAAAGTCTGAAGTCATGTCGGATAGTCTGATGATTTTTGAGGCAAGAACTTCATCCTCACAGAGACTTAAGTTCCATTAAATTTCGGAGTCTCTGCATCATCGGATACTCTGATCACATCGGATAGTCTGATCTGAAAATCACTCAAGGGAAATAAAAAAGCAATTCAAGACAGAGAGTGAAGTTCTGAGAAATTTCAAACAGTCCGATGTGTTGGACAATTCGACCTTATTTCGGATAGTCCGATATTTTTGACAACACTCAGACCAAAGACAGAGAGCAAAGTTCTGTGAAATTTCGGATAGTCTGAGCATCGGATAGTCTGATCAAGATCGGATAGTCCGACAGGAGAAAAACAGGAACACTTCAAATACAGGATTTTGAGCACTAGTGTTCTACCAATTATATGTATGTGGTATCCCTATTAATAGAACGGCATCCTAATACTCAAGAACACAAGATATACATGGATTAGAAGACAATTACCACAAAAGATGCCGCAAAGCTTTTAATCTCAAGTTCCACTCCTTTTTATCCTTGCATCCATCTCAACAAAGAGTATTAGTGAACCTCTATTTGTGTTGTCATTAACACCAAAATAAATGAGGGGTCCTAGATGCACTTTCAATCTTTCCCTTTTTGGTGATTGATGACAACACAATTAGAAATAATAAAAGATTAGGATTTTGGTGAAGCTCTCCCTACAGATAAGCTAGAAATGAATAGGAGAGCTCCCCCTCAATCTATGCAATAGATTAGAAATCACAATATAACCTCATGCATATGCATATGACAAGATATATTACACATTTAAGCATGGATAAGAGATAATTGCACATAACATGCACATAACATCATCCAAGTCTATGAGGTTCAACAAGACATAAACATGCATAATAAAGACTTTAAACATGACACAAAAGCCCAAGGTTCGACTAGCCACCATGAAAGGAGATAGATTAGAGTTTTTTTTTGAAAGTTTTGATAGGTAGGTTGGTTCTCCCCCTTTGGCATCAAGGCACCAAAAGGGAAAAGAGAGTGGATCACTCATCCTCGTTCTCCTCACTTGACTCCTCATCATTGTCATCTTCCTCCTCCTCTTCTTCTTCCTCCAAAGGAGCCTTGCCACGATCCGCACGAGAGAAGCTTGCTTCAGCTGCAAAGGGGTCCTCAAACACATCCTCCCCACTGTCCTCAACCTCAGACCCATCGGGAGAACACGGCAAACTGGCGTTGCGAAGGAGGTTCTTGACCCGCCGAGTGTCCTTCTTCCTTGTTCTGCGTTCCTTGGTTTGACGAACTGAGATGGTCTTGCACATGTTGAAGATGGACTTGAAGAACCGCAAAGAAGAGTTGGAGTCCGACGTGGTGACAGTAGCGGAGGGACCGGCAAGAGAAGAAGCACGAGTGGTTCGTCCAGCCGGCACAGCAGCAGCCTTGATGGGACGAACTTGGTAACCGGTGTGTGCCACTTCCTTGTGAAACTTCTTTTTGGACACAATCTCAATCATCTTCATAATGTAAGGCCCATAGCCAAGTCCTCGCTTAGGCATCATGGAGATAAGCCGGATTTCTTCAAAGATGAAGTCAAAAGCATCAAAGAGCTGTGGGTCCGCCTTAATCTTGTGTAGCAAATTTCTTGTATAGGCAAGGACGTTACTAGCATCACTTTCCTTAGGATTGAGAGTTTTGCGCAAAAGCTTGTTAAGATAGGCATAGAAAGGAAGGAGACCTTTGATGGTGCCTAACTCATAGTCCACATTTTGATACAGGAAGTGAAGGGAATTTGTGTCCAGGGGCTTCTCATCATGAATCTTGACACGATTGGTGCGAGAGCGAGCCGGAAACCCCAAAATGGCAGCAAACTTGGCATATGTCACTGAGTATATGATGCTATCTGTCATCCAATGGATAGTCTTTTCTTTGTTTGGTGCAAAGTAGACGGTGGCATAGAATTGTGCGATGATTTCTTTGCACCATGGGTATTGCAAGCCCATTAGTTCCTTCAAGTTTTGCCGAGCACAAGCTTCAATGACTTCATCAATAATGGGATAATGCAACTCTTCCATATACTTCCAATCAACCCACTGCATGAGGATGGCCCCCTTATTAGGTGCAATCACTGTCTCATAGTAGTCCTGCTGAAAAAGGTTCCAAAACCGAGGATCAGTGTACAAAAGTTGATATTTGTAGGGGTCGATCTTGCGCTCTTTCTCCACTTCAGTCCACTTTCCGTTCCACCTAGTGACTCTCCGATGATAGTTAGGATCTCTGGAGGGAGCTGTGACAAAGAACGGCCCTTCTTCCTGAGCGGCTTGCTGAGCTGCAATATCTTCTTCTAACGGAATCTCTTCCTCAAAGGATCGAGCATGAGAACCACTGCCTTGCCCCGGATCAGAAGAACCCGTGGGGTTGCCTCGCCTCACTTTGCTAGCTGGTGCACTTGAGCCTTCTCCACTGACTCGGCTGCGGCGAGGGGGAAGAGGAGCACCTCGCTCTACATTTGCCACTTGAGCTGCTTCTTCAGAGGCTTGAGCTTGCGTGTCAATAGCATCTTTGCGGGATTCGGACATTCGACGTATAGCATGGTGAGCTTTGGAAGTGGGAGAACGACCTTGAGAACTCATTGAAACACGGCGAGAGTAAACTTTATTCTTGAACTGACCCTTGATCATGAGGATACACTGATTTAGAACAAAGGATAATGATTAAGAGTAAGTGGAGGAAAAATATTTAAGTGTGAATCAAAAGAGCTTTGGACTGGGCCAAAAGGAGGTCGGATAATCTGACTTGACGTCGGACTATCCAATATACATCGGACTATCCGGCGACATATTAGACAATCTGACGGCCTTTTGCCCTAGACCAACAAATCTCGATTCACACAGAAATATCCGATGGAATCAAAGGATCTTCTAGGTACTAGTTCTAGGCACTAAAACAAGATGGTTCACTGAAGGAAATCTTGAAATAATGCACCATGAAAGAGATAGAAGAAAATCAATGGAATACCTTAAGAACCACCAAGAAAATCACTGGGGAACCAGTGATTTGGACGACTTGAGGGAGGGAAACCACCCCAAAGCGAAGGAATGGCAATCGGAGAGTCCGAAACGAAGATTTTTGGTGGCCTAGAACTAGGGTTTGGAGTGGAGAGGAGAGGTGGAGAGAGAAAATGAGATGAACAAATGAGAGAAGGGGTAAAAAGAAGTTACCCCTGGGGAGGTTAAGTCCCCTTGCCCTCGACCCCACGTCGGATAGTCTGATTTGAAATCGGACTACCCGATGTGGTCGGATTGTCTGACTTCATGTCGGACAGTTCGGCATCCTTTGTGGCAGAGATAATAAAGGATGGCATAGAGAAGATTTTTCAATGACATTTTGAGAAGATGAACTTGATGGCTAGACTATTACCTTGGCAAGTGCGGCACAAGAGAAATGACTAAGCACCCTCGAGAGAGGGGATGTACGAATCTATAGCAAGTTGTGCAAGGACCAAGATTCATTAGAGAATGAGATCCCCGTACACATAGATTCAAGCTATCCACATAGATTGTGACTAGTGTACATTCATGAATTGAATGGTCATTTTGTCATGATGTGGCATGCAAACTTATTCTAGAAATTGAAAACAAATGCATGCAAAAGATCAAGCCACATTCCGAGAAACCAAGATATTTAGTTCACTTCTCAACTCACAAAACCTAGCTTCATCTAGAGGCTTGGTGAAGATATCCGCCAATTGTTTGTCGGTTCTCACATGTTGGATGTCTATGTCGCCTCTTGTGGAATGATCTCTCAAGAAGTGGTGGCAAATATCTATATGTTTGGTTCAGGAATGTTGGACGGGGTTATTGGCTATCATAATGGCACTCTCATTGTCACATAGGAGTAGGATTTTGGACACAATTAGGCCATAGTCTCTCGAGGTTTGCTTCATCCAAAGAAGTTGAGCACAACAACTCCCCGCCGAAACGTATTCTGCTTCGGCGGTGGATAGGGCGACGGAGTTTTGCTTCTTGGAAGACCAAGAAACAAGAGACCTACCCAAGAATTGGCAAGTACCTGATATGCTTTTCCTATCCACTTTGCACCCGGCATAATCCGCATCGGCATAGCCAATGAGATCAAACCTCGCTCTCTTAGGATACCAAAGACCAATGTTAGGTGTGTGCACTAAATATCTAAGAATTCTCTTCACAGCCACAAGGTGACACTCCTTCGGAGCGGCTTGAAATCTTGCACACATGCACACGCTAAGCATATTATCGGGCCTAGATGCACAAAGGTAAAGGAGTGAACCAATGATGGAACGGTATACCTTTTGGTCGACGTCTTTACCTTGCTCGTTGAGGTCGAGGTGGCCATTTGATGGCATAGGAGTGTGGATTGGCTTGGCATTCTCCATCCCAAACTTCTTGAGCATGTCCTTCAAATACTTTGTTTGGCAAATGAATGTTCCTTCCTTGAGTTGCTTGATTTGAAGGCCGAGGAATAACTTCAATTCACCCATCATGGACATCTCAAAATGCTTGGTCATCATCCTACTAAACTCTTCACTAAAAGACTTGTTAGTAGAACCAAATATAATGTCATCGACATATATTTGGCACACAAAAATATCATTATCATATCTTTTAGTGAAAAAAGTTGAATCGGCTTTTCCGATCTCAAAGCCGTTTTCACAAGAAAATTGCGAAGACACTCATACCAAGCTCTAGGGGCTTGCTTAAGCCCATAGAGTGCCTTGTGGAGCTTGTACACGTGGTTGTGATACATCGGATCCTCAAAGCCCGGTGGTTGCTCCATGTATATCAACTCGTTGATAGGCCCGTTGAGGAAGACGCTTTTGACATCCATTTGATATAGCTTAAAATTGAGGTTAGTAGCAAAAGCAAGCAATATGCGAATTGACTCAAGTCTAGCTACCGGCGCAAAAGTTTCCCCAAAATCTAATCCTTCGATTTGGGTGAACCCTTGCGCCACTAACCTCGCCTTGTTCCTTATTACGACCCCGGCTTCATCTTGCTTGTTGCGGAAGATTCACTTCGTGCCAATCACATTTTGCCGAGGTCGCTCCACTAAAGTCCACACCTCATTCCGGGTGAAATTGTTCAACTCCTCTTGCATCGCCATCACCCAATCCGGATCATTAAGAGCTTCTTCCATCCTTAGAGGCTCAAGAGAAGACACAAACGAGTAATGCTCACAAAAATTTGCAATACGAGAACGAGTGGATACTCCCTTGTTAATGTTTCCTAAGATGTTGTCGGTGGGGTGATCTTGTTGAATACTTTGGTGGATTCTTGGGCGAGCTAGATTGATCGGTGAGGGTGGCACATGCTCGCCTTCTTCACCTTGATCCAAGCTTGAAGTAGAGGGATCGTCGGCTTGGGTCAATGTAGAAGGCTCCACTTGTGTTGATGAAGAGGCCCCTTGTTGTGGCTCCCTAGGATGTATATCCCCAAGAGCCAACCTCTTGTTTGCTTCGCTAGGGTCCTCCTCCTCACCTAACACATGTGAGTCAACTTGCTCTACTTGAGAGCCGTTAGTTTCGTCAAATGTCACATCACGCGCGATCTCAACAATACCGGAGGTTTTGTTGAAAACGCGGTATGCGCATTCATTTGACCCATACCCAAGCAAGAACCCCTCATCCACTTTAGGAGCAAACTTTGAGGATCTAACTTTCTTATTAAGAATGTACCACTTACTACCGAAAACACGAAAGTAAGAGACATTTGGTTTGTTACCGGTAAGAAGCTCATAGGTAGTCTTCTTAAGAAGGCGGTGAAGATAGAGTCAGTTGATGGCGTGACATGCGGTGTTGACGGCTTCGGCCCAAAAGCGGTCCGATGTCTTGTATTCATCCAACATTGTCCTCGCCATCTCAATGAGAGTTCTATTCTTCCTCTCGGCTACTCCATTTTGTTGAGGTGAGTATGGAGCCGAGAACTCATGCTTGATGCCTTCTTCATCAAGAAAACTCTCGATGCACGTGTTCTTGAAATCCTTGCCGTTGTCGCTTCGAATGTTCTTGATCTTGAGGTCAAACTCGTTTTGAGCTCTTCTTGCGAACTTCTTGAAGATGGCTTGTGACTCACTCTTGTCATGCAAGAAGAACACCCACGTGAAGCGTGAAAAGTCATCAATAATAACAAGACCATATTTGTTATCTCCAATGCTTAGATAAGCAATTGGCCCGAAGAGGCCCATATGAAGAAGCTCCAACGGTCTTGTAGTATTCATTACGTTCTTGACCGGGTGATGTGCTCCAATTTGTTTCCCGGCTTGACATGCGCTACACACCCTATCTTTCTGTCACACCCTGAAGTTCTTTCCCAAGCCTAAATTGAAGTTTTAAATGGTCTGAAGAAAATACCTGTGTAAAGCAAGAGTAAACTTTAATAAATTAATGCAAATAACAATCGGAATTGGCATGTGGAATTTTTCTTGAGTTCTACATGTCGAAATACGCTAACAAGATTTTTAGTGGAATTTTCAGAGCTCTAGAAATAATTTTAACCAATTAAAATTGAGCACATGCAATTTTAAATCCCTGGAAATTCTTTTTCTCCTTTTTCTTTTTCTTTTTCCCTCTTTTTTTTTTCGAATGGGCCGCCGGCCCATTCTCTTCCCCTCCCCCTCCCGCTGGGCCGGTCGAAGGCCACGGCCCAGCTGAGCCGGCCGCCTCCCTCCTCCCGTTGGGTCGTCGACAGGTGGGGCCCACCTGTCGGGCCCGTCTCCCTCCTCCAGCCGCCGCCGCTCCCCGCAACCGCCGCCGAAACCGCCGCCGCGCCCACGCCTCCGCCTCCTTCGGGCCACGTCGGCCACGCCCGCGCATGCGCCGCGTCTCCCGCACCCACTTCCCCCTCTCTCCCGCTCGCGCCCGCGCCCGAGATGGCCGGGATTCGAATTCCGAATCCCGCCTCTCTCTCCTTCCCCACTCCCCACGTCGGCCGGCGAATCCCGCCCCTACCGGCCACGTCCGGATCCCTCCTCCCCTTTTTAAGCACCACCACCGTCCCTTCTCTCTTTTTCCCCATTTCGCCGAGCTCTCCCGTGCCCCCTATCGCCCTAGCGCCGTCGCCCTCCTCTCCGCCGCCACCGCCGCCGCTCCGGTCGCCGCTAGCCGCCGCTAGACGCCGTGCCGAGCCGCGCCGTCGACGCCGTTGCATTCGCCGTCATGCGGGCCGTCCCGTCCACCCCTCCTCCGTCGGAATCTGCCGCCGGAATTCACTCCTCGCCGTGCGCCGGTGAGCACCGCCATGGCCACCGTCTTCGGCCGGCGCCCTCGCCCTCTCGCATTTTCCTCTCTCCCTCTAACCCCTCTCCTCTTGTTCGTTAGGTGGTTCCGGAGCTCGTCTCGCCGTCGTCATCGCCCTCCGTCGCTCGCCGTCGTCGATCGTCGTCGGTGAGGCCCTTCCTCCCCTTTCTCCCTCTTTCTCCCCCCCGCGCCGCTTAGCCGCTTAGCCGCTTAGCCGCCGCGCAGCCGCCTAGCCGCTTAGCCGCCGTTATCATCGTCCGTGTCGCCGCGATGCCGCCGCCCTCCGCCGCCGGCCGGTCGCCGTCGGTCGCCGTCTTGCGCCGCCGCAGCGTCGAGCCGCGCCGCCGTGCGCCATGGCCGCCGGGCCGGCTCGGGCCGCCCGTGCATGCCGGCCACGCGCCTCCGCCGCCGTCCGATCTACCCTCGGGTAGATCGGGGCCGTCCGTTCGGCCGCCCGTGTGGCTGCCGCGTGGCCGCCGCGTCGGCGCCACGTCAGCGCCACGTGGTGCGCCGCCCTTTTCCGGTCCGTGGACCCGGTCCACCGTAGGCCGCCTCCCCCGAGTCACTGCCATGTGAGGCCCGCATGTCGGTGCCGTCCACTCTCTCTCCCAGGGTTTATTTATTGCGCAATAAATCAATTAGGGATTTTTTTCTGGTTATAGTAAAAACACAGGGAATCTTCTAAAATTCATAACTAATTCATCCGAGCTCCGTTTAAGCCCATTCAAGTCTCAGTAAATCAAGAAAAATGTGTAGAATCCATTAAAAATGGTTTTGTTCTCTGTTTCAGTAGTCTTATAGCCTGTTTGCATTGTTTGCTTTGTATGTCGCTTAGATTCCGGTTCTTCCGACGCTCCGGTGTACTTCGAGATAGTCGCCGAGGTTCCTCCAGCAGCAGAGCAAGGCAAGTCATGCCTGTCACTTGATCATGTTGATCCTATATTGTAAATGATCTAATGTTTTCTTTCAAATACTGCATCGCTTTGCAATAATACTATGGGGTTTTTACCTATTGTCATAGCCATGCTAATTTTGTACCATGTTCCTTTGTTAGCTTGGGTTATAACATGACTAGAGATTGGACTAGGGATTGCTTAGCCATGCTTAGTTCAACTAGCACACATTAGGGAAAAATCCTGTTAAAATATAGACTGCAGGTTCTAATGGTAATGCTGGATTAGTACCACCGCTTTGGTGTTGTTTAATTAAAATGGATCACATGGTGGGCTGTGGGTGCATGGTTTTGCTAGTCGCACCCATGGCAATTAAGGACCGGTTCGCGGGAAACCCTGGAAGAATTTATCGTGCTTACCACAAGCCAGCGTGGGCAACGGCTGGGCTTGTAGTGTAGCTTTCCTCTAGCTGACGCATCCAGGCAAGGGTGGGCGTGATGGAGCGGGGCGGGCCCTGCGACGGCCTCTGTCGCTTCCGGATTCACCTAGGCACGAGAGGGGACTGCCCGCTGCCTTGCGAGGAGTGGGGGTGAAACCTGAGGTGTGGTGTGCTTGGTTAGAGGGGGTTATGCGAAGGGTCCTGTCACGGCCTCTTTCCGGTATGTCGTGGTGGCATGTCGGCGCACGGTAACGTGTCGTGGGGCTGTGTCTTGTGGGTACAGTTGTACACCTCTGATCAGAGTAAAACTATTCGAATAGCCGTGCCCGCGGTTATGGGCGGTCAACCAGATTCACCGTGATTAGTTTCACCCTAGTTTATTCTAATGAATTGGGATAGTTTAGGTGGATGGTTGGGCCTGTTGCAACGTGGGATAGCGTTGGACAGTGGATGATTAATATTTATTAATTATTACAACTATTTTCTTCTTACAACTCCTGTTTATAAATGCCAGTATTATGCAAATGAACCTTTATAGCTATTCCTTGATAAATCCCTGCATCATACCCCTATTCCGGTATGACTTGCTGAGTACAGTGGGTAGTACTCAGTCTTGCTCTATTTCTCCCCAACCCCAGAGCTTGAGTATGCGTCCGATGGTGGTTTCTCCGAGGAGTAGGCTTCGTCCGTGCCATCGAGGATGCCTGTGGAGTGGTGTTCCCGCTGCAGATCAAGTCAAGGCCTAGCTCCAGTTATCTTTTGTTTTTCCGCTGCATTTTTGTAAGACTCTTATGATGTTTGTAAGACGTGGATCTGAATGTTAACATTGTCGTTTGTGTACCCCGGCTGGTCCTGGACGGGGATTTTAATGCACATTCTGCTTGGAATTCCATTCGGGAATTTCTGGGCGTGACACTTTCTTAAATTGAACATTTGTTAGTCCAAGGATGTGATCGTGCTTTAGAAGCTTGTGAAGATTCCACATGCCAACATGGGCTAGCCTCCGATGCCAAAGCCATCCCATGTCGGACTTAGCCACTAAGCTTGTCTCATGTTTGGCTTTAGTTGAGGAAAAATCCACAAGATAAAGCTTGCCCTTGAGAACACCCTTAAAGACTACCGAGGAGTCATCCCTTCTAAATACGGTCACATCAACATCGGTAAAAAGACAATTGTAGCCCATGGAACATAATTGAGAAACGGACAAAAGATTATAGTTTAGAGATTTTACCAAGAGGACGTTGGAAATGGAAAGATCATTGGAGATTGCAATCTTACCCAATCCCATTACTTTTCCCTTTCCGTCGTCCCCGAAGACTATATTCTCTTGCGAAGTGCCATTAGGGTCAAGGGAAGAAAACATTGATTCTTCTCCGATCATGTGATTTGTGCATCCACTATCAATCACCCAACTTCTTCCACCGGAGAGATATTCCTACAAGAGATCAATTTCTAGTTTTAGGCACCCACACTTGCTTGGGTCCTCTCATGTTAGTGACAAGTGCCTTAGGCACCCAAAGAATTCTCTTGATGGAAATATTTTTGCCCCTAGGGCCAACATATTTAGCAACCACACGACCACTAGCATTCTTCCTAAGAACATAAGATGCATCAAAAGAACAATGTGAAGCATGATCATTAGGAATGATACTTTTGGCTTTAACAAAGTTGCTAAGACCTTAGGGCTTCTTGTTCAACACACTCTTGTCCACCTTTCCTTTTGGTGGAGGAACATACCCAAGTCCTTCATGGTTGATAGCCTAGGTACTCCTATAGGGCCTTACTACCCATATGGCACTTAAGTAAGCCATTGTGAAGCAGTCCCATAAGCTTCTCATTTTGCTTTTGCAAAGCACTCAAGGATGTAGAGTTAGTAGCACAAGCATCAATATCAATATCCTTACACCTAGCACATGGTTCATTGCTTGGAACAATTTTGGAACGAGGTGCCTCGCTAGGGAGAGAGACACTATTCTTTAAGGTTTCGAACTTCTCTTCAAGAGAGAGGAAAGCTTTGTCCAAGCCATCCACTCTCTCTTGAAGTTGAGCATTCGCCACCTCAAGATTAGCATGAGACTCTTTGGTTTGCTTGTAAAGCCGTACCAAAGCCTCATTTTTCTCTCTCTCCTTAGCAAGCTCACCCTTGAGTTCATGAGACTGCTCTTTCTCACGAATGAGTAATGCCTCTTGCCTCTCAAGGGTTGCATATTGATCCTCAATTCTCCCAAGCAACTCACTCAAGTGTGGTAGAGACTCTTTGGTTATGGACTTGAACAATTCCTCATCCATAACATCATCCTCAACATCATCCTCCTCATCACTAACAAGATCAACATTGAATGACTTGAGGGAGGAAGGTACCTCAGGCTCCTTTGCCATGAGGCAAATGGGAGCATCCTCATCACTTGAGTAGTTGAAGAGTCTCAGTAGTGATGAAGGCTTGACAGCGAACGTGGCAACTCCTTCTTCATCACTTGAGCTTGACTCGGAGTCGGAGGCAAAAATCATCCCAAGGTGAGCTTGACTATAACGTTCCCGCTTGCTATGCTTGTGCTTCTCCTTCTTCTCATCCTTCTTCTCGCCCTTCTTATCTTCCTTGATGTGGGAACCATCCTTGAGGTGAGGGCAATCCGCAAGGAAGTGCCCGGGCTCTTTGCACACGTAGCACACCCTTGCGGAATGTCTTCCACTTGACTTGTTGGAGTAGTGCTTGGAAGAACTTCCTTTGAAGAAGCCGCTTCGCCTCATGAACTTGCCGAACTTCTTGACGAAGAGAGCCATCTCTTCATCATCGATCTCCTCGTTGCTCTTGCTCTTGCGGCTCTCTTCTTCTTCTTCCTTCGCCTTCAATGCCAAGTCTTCCTTCTTGATGCTTGTCGTTGAGCTTTGGTTGATGTATTGGATGACCTCCTTAGACTCTTGCACAAGCATGTCATGGGCAAGGATACGCCCGAGCAAATCATGAGGTGTGAGAGTCTTGTAGTCTGGACGCTCACGAATGATAGTCACCAAGGTAGAGTTCCTTGGAGTGATTGCTCGAACCATCTTCTCGACCACAATCTCATCGGTCATGTCCTTGGAACCAAGTCCCTTGATCTCATTAACAATCTTGCTCAATCAATCATACATGTCGCTTGGGCTCTCACCATCCAACATCACAAACCGCTCAAATTGCCCCTTGAGAATCTCCATGGACTCGCGAATACTATCCGTGCCTTCATGCAAATTCCGAAGCGTGTCCCAAATCACTTTGGCAGTCTAACTCACTTCCACTCAAGGCGCTAAGAATTGCATTAGCGGCTTGAGAGTTCTTGTGCTCGTTCTTGTCGTCCTCCTTGGTGGGATCCTCGGGATTCTGCAAAACATAGCCTTTTTCGACTATTCTCCAAATCAAAGGGTTAATAGATTTCAAATGCATCTTCATCTTATGTTTCCAAGCGGCATAGTCCGTACCATTGAAGTACGAAGCTTTCCCGCTATAGGTGCTCACATAAGATGTAGATGTGGAGGGATAGTCATAAGAAAATGTAGCTCCCTTATCACCATCCTTGCCATCCCCCGTTTGACCCGACATGATCTCTCCAAGCGATTAAGCCTAATTAAGAGATTAGGATCTGATACCAATTGAAAGGGTCAATAAGGCCTAGAGGGGGGGTGGTGAATAGGCTAATATAAAACTTTATGCGGAAGCTAAAACTGAGTTAGGGTCGGAAAGTCTGATCCACAGTCAGACTATCAAAAAATATCAGATAGTCTGATGTTGGATCAGACTGTCTGATTCACTAAAGAATCACAACAAGCAGATCTAGTGCACAAACAAGAGTATAGCGCAAACAGCAACTAGATCTATAGCGGGACAATTAAGCAAAGCTAAAGAGAGGATGAAGAGATATCACCAACGATGAAGTTCACCGAGTTGTTCCCGGAGTTCAAATCCTTGAGGGGATTCTACTCTCCGTTGAGGAGCTCACTAAGCCGGGTCTTTGCTAACCCTTTTCTCAAGAGGTTGCACTAAGCACTCCTCCATCCACTAAGGGGTATCTCTTTCCTTGCGGAGGCGAGATCCGGCCTTCACAAACTTCTCCCGGCCAACCACACGTAGATCGGTGGCTCGGGAGTGACACCTAGCCGTCTAGGAGTCCTCAACCTCCAAGAGTAACAAACACCACATAACTCTTGGTCAAACCCTAGTGTGCTCAAGATCGAGTGAAACACACACTAGGCCCTCAAACACCAAATCCACAACCACCAAGATCCACCACACAAAGAATGAGGAGGGATTTGAGAGAGGGAGAAAGAGTTCAAAGATCCAAAGCACCTTAGCACCAAGCTCAACCCAAAGTGAATGAGAATGAAATGAGTTGGGTAACCCTAGAAAAGAGTTAGGTGGGGGTATTTATAGATGCCCCCAAAAAGTGGCCGTTGGGAAGGGAATCTTTTCATCCCACCTTGGAAAGTCCGAGATGACATCGGATAGTCTGATGTTTTTGAGTCCCAAACAACCCAGAGACAGAGGACAAAGTTCTGAAGAATTTCGGACTGTCTGACATGTCGGAAAGTCCGAAATCATGTCGGATAGTCCGATGATTTTTGAGGCAAGAACTTCGTCCTCACAGAGACTCAAGTTCCATTAAATTTCGGAGTCTTTGTATCATCGGATACTCTGATCACATCGGATAGTCTGATCTGAAAATCACTCAAGAGAAATAAAAAGCAATTCAAGCAGGGAGTGAAGTTCTGAGAAATTTCAAACAGTTCGATGTATCGGACAATCCGACCTTATATTGGATAGTCCGATATTTTTGCCAACACTCAGACCAAAGATAGAGAGCAAAGTTCTGTGAAATTTCGGATAGTCCGACAGGAGAAAAACAGGAACACTTCAAATACAGGATTTTGAGCACTAGTGTTCTACCAATTATATGCATGTGGTATCCCTCTTAATAGAACGACATCCTAATACTCAAGAACACAAGATATACATGGATTAGAAGACAATTACCACAAAAGATGCCGCAAAGCTTTTAAACTCAAGTTCCACTCCTTTTTATCCTTGCATCCATCTCAAGAGTATTAGTGAACCTCTAATTGTGTTGTCATTAACACCAAAATAAATGAGGGGTCCTAGATGCACTTTCACAATCCAAACTGGCCCTTTCTATATTTCTCCATACATAAGCATTTTGCGCCCAAAGCCATATCGGAAATTCTGATCCATTGAAAATTCTAGCAACTTGAAAGTTTTTCCAAATGAAACACTTTGCAAATAGATTTCAGTTTTTCAACCATAGATTTCAAAGTGGCATATCTCTTTATAGTATGGATTTTGCTATGGCTAAAAAATGTAAAAGGATTACCTCCGAAAACTTTTGCCATACATTTCATTCCAATTGAATTGAATCGCCAAAACAATTATTTCATGCCATTTGAAAGAGTAAAACACTATACACATTCTCAATAAATATTGTTAGTTCTTCCTAATTAGAGATGGCAATGGGGACCCGATCACCAATTCCCCGCAGTGAATTCACATATTAGGGGATGGGGATGGTTGATATCTACCATCCGTGGGAAATCTAATGGTCCAAAACTCATGACCATCGAGGATGGCGGGGGCGGAGATGATGCACCACTCGCCATCCCCGTCCCTTGCGGTGACCCGCAAGCACTGTAGCTAGGGACCAATTCTAGACTTTCTAGTCGTTTTGGCCCACAAAATTGAAGCCCAATGACCACGTATCTTCTAATCCTAGTCAACCAGTCAACCCTCCCCATCTCCAATTTTTTCCAGACTCCAATCTCCACCTACGACAACGCCGCTGCCTCCCCTCGCGTGAGCGCGGTCCCGCCCCCAGCCGTCAACACTCGCGCGGCGCCTCTAGCCGTTGTCGCGCCGCCCGCCTCCTCCGCCCGTCGTCGTGCGGCCCGCCGCTAGCCAGCACGCCATCTGCCTCTGTCGACATGGCTTCGGCCTCCTGCCCCCATAAGCTCCGATGACGACGAAGCAAGGTGAGCACATGATATAATCCCTAGTCCTTTCTCTGTACTCCATAAACGCATTGTATTCCCCTCATTTCCTTGCTATCAAATAATTGACTAATGCCCATATATTTTACTTGTTCTTGCATGCAGGGACTTGCATTGGTTTGAAACATGAAGACAGTGCCTTCTAAGCTACCTCATCGCGCCAGCCATGCTCCGACAGCAACGCCAAGCGCTGCCGCGAGCCGTCGCCAGCGCGCCCCGCATGACGCTGCCGCGTGCCACCGCCGGCAACCACGCAGGATTCAACGGGAAAAGAAGGAAAGAGGAAGAATAAAAGAAGGAAAGAAAAAAAAAAGGAAAAAAAGAAAGTAATTGGCGATTTTGCAAAAAGGACCCTGGATTTTCTGAAAATTGTGCGCATATCTCTCAGCATGGAGATTCCTTGCGCCTAGACACTAGAATTTTGGGAATTTCCATTTTTATCCCTCCACCACATGGAAACTTAGTAAAGGGCCCCTGTACTTGCATATTTCACCTATATTTCATATTTAAGCATTTTCTTTTTATGTCTCATGAATTTTTGAATTTGATTTTCATGAGGCATTATCTACTGTTAATTGATAGTTTGAAATTTCATTTTTCAGTACTTATATGAATATATGCACCCTTTTGTCCTCTTTATATGAATATTTTTATGAATTTATGTGAACCCTAGTATTTCTTTATAGAAAAACTTGCATTTCCTATGTATAATTTGCATTCCCTATTCAATAATTCGCATTTCCTATTGAACAAGTTGTATTCCCTAAGAATATAAATGTTGGAAAATCATGAAATATTTGCATTCATATTTGCAACCATGTTACTAGTAGTAACTTATGAATATTTTGTCACTTTTGCAACAGAATGTCAGGAATCACGAACAAGGAGTTCGCCGAACTGGCCCAGCATGGCCAGAACTACCTGACCTGGGCATCGTACGTCCAGATCGTCCTTGGAGCCAAGAAGCTCTGCTAGACGATCGGGATGGGCACCCTGCAGGACCGTGCGCCTACCCTTGATGAGAACGATCAGGCGCTGCACTTCTTGCGACACTACCTCTGTGCCACGCTCAAGAATGAGTACATGGGATTGTGGAGGCCACTCACTCTTTGGACCGCACTCAAGAAGCGGTTCGAGAAGTTGAAGTACACCATCCTGCCCCAAGCAGAGCAGGGCTGGGCTCGCCTGAGGTTTGCCGACTTCAAGAGCGTCTCTGAGTACAACTCCACACTGCACCGGATCTGTACTAACCTCTCCCTCTGTGGCAACGTTGTTACGGATGCGGAGAAGATCGAGAAGACGCTCTCCACCTTCCACTCTATCGCTGTGCAGAGCGCTCATAACTACAGGTAGACGTCATACAAGGAGTATGACGAGATGATCGACATCATGCAGGTGTCGGAGTCTCATAATGAGGTTCTCAGCAAGAATTTTGTCTCGCAGCCACCTGGCAAGAGTGTTGGCCTTGAAGTCAATGCTAGCAGTTGCAAGGTCCGCAAGCCCACCCAGAGGGGGAGGGGCAAGTATGATGGGAAGAAGGCAGCTGAGAAGTCAGAGGAAAAAGCTCCAGCTGCCCAGGGAGCACAGGGAGGCAAGGGCAAGAAGGAAGCCATGCCACCTCGCAATGACAAGCCATATGGCCAGCAGGATCAGACATGCTACAAGTGTGGCATTTGGGGCCACTGGAGCTGTATTTGCAAGGAGCCTTAGCACGTCGTCGACGCATACCAGGCCAGCAGCAAGGCCAAGGCATCCGCAGAGGCACACATGGTTGAGGCTCACACTACGGCTATTCCCTCCACCACTACTCCACTTGACGCCCCTGCAGCTGTAGCAGGCAAAACAAATGAAGAGGCCATCACACAGGAGCAGATCTTTGCAAAGCTCGATACTCCGGTTGATTCCTTTTGAGTATTTGATACCCCTACTTTATTTCGTGAGCTAAGTTGCATTATGAACAATTTGAATAATGGTTTTGTAAGCTCTATTAAAGCATAACATTTATTTCGTGATTCGCCTTTGCATGACTAGACTTTATTTCCAATATTTTGTTGCATTTTGCTCAGCGATAAAGTTTACTCCTTTTCTTGATATAGTGATGTTTTACTTTATCCACATAGACAATATGCATAGCCTAAGGTGAAGAGGAACATTGTGGAACAAAAGCACCACAAAGTGTAATCTTGAGAGACATGAGACAAGTTCAGTCTATGGAAAGATGTAAACTACCTTCACAACCGCACGCATTGATTGTGAAGGATATCGTTTTTCCCATAGAAAAGCGATTACACCTCAATTCCCTTGAGAATCACAAACTCTCTCACAAAAGTTTCCTTGTAGGAACTAGAAGATGAGAGAAGCATACTCATCACCTAAGCATGCGAGATCAATGTCCTCACTAAGAAATGTAGGCTAAAGTAGACTATTTCATAGTCAGTTTTTCTTAGAATTTAGAATCTTGCAAATGAACATAGCACAAACAAGCCCACATCATCTATCATATCGCAATGATGAGATATTTTTCACGTGCACTGCTTGAGTGCCTCACGCCAGGCTTGCGCCAGACACTGGCGTGCATCATACAACATCATGACACGCACTAAGGCCGCTACTAGCGCCACGCTCTAAATGCCATACTATGCACCAACTAGCAACCCCGCTATACTGGGGGACTGGACGAATCATGCCGCATTAGCACACGCCATGCAACTCCTACCATGCACCATAGTTGTACCGGTTGCATACCCCATGGTCACTCTGGTCGCGCATGCCGTTGAACATCGGATGCGTGTCAAACTCCGGCCACCACATGAATTCCGACGTACCTTAAGATATACCGGAACAAATTCGCGCATACCACATGAATTCACATACATATTTAACCCTTTAATGGATCATCTGATACATACTGCGCTTATGAAAAAGCTGCAATTGTGTCTAATTGACACTACGCTCTTGCCAAATCGATCCTGCAAGATCACACATGTTGGCATCAACACATTAATAAAAGCACTAAGTACCGGACGTCTACAAGAATAGGACTAAAAATGTCCACTGCACCATTATTGAAATTCCCGCCACTTGAATGGACTCGTCATTCCAAAGGTAGCGAATTATCGATATCCGGACTATTCGAAATGTGTTGTCCACTTAAAATTATACTAGTGTTGACTCGACACATGTGCATATCCCACAACCATAAGGGCTCCCTCCGAAAAAATTGGAAATTTTTAACAGAGGTATGAACGTAGCCTAAATTCCTTGACAATAAGAAGGATTATTTCCAGTCATTTAGGGGGAGAGAAATAACCCTTAAATGATAAATGTCAGGAAAAATGGTCAAAGAAAGGATGGATGCACATTTAATCAAGCCCTAGCAAATGCAAAGTATAAAAAGCACACTTTGTAATTGGATAACTGCCTATCACTTTTGTGATTTGGAGAGCATGACTAAGTTGCATTACCTGAATATAATGCACTGGAGGAAGGTGAAATACTGAAGAATGCAAAGGTATACCTCATCTTGTCCAGAGGCCTCGAGAAAAATAATGGGACAAGAACTCCGGCTCCTTAAATCCCTAAAGTAACCGGAGACGTATGGTGAAAACGAGACAAAAAGGAACTCTCAAGCTTATAGTCACTAAAAGTAACCCCAGAATTTGAAGGGAAGCCAGTTCAGAGTTGGCAAATGGTATGGAACCTCAGAACAAGCATACCACATCTTCCTATCAAGGAAGAAAACCAGCAGTTGGAGTGCATATCAACGCCGGTCGAAATGAAAGAGTCATGCCCATATCAAAGAATAGAAGCATAAGAAAATTGCATATCCCCATATATCCATGGATACTTGCATAAGTGTCACATACAATCAATAGGAATTGATAATGAGACCTGCTATGGGCAATATTCTTTTCATACAACAAATCATTAGCAGTCAACCCGGAGTTGAAAATCAACTAAAAGATCAACCTGCAAAGCTGACCTATTGTTGACAATGAATGGCTAAAGAAATTTTGGATTGGGCACTCACATACAAGCATTAAAAGTCCCAAACCAAGTTGATGATCCAAATATCATCGCATAAAGAAATAAAGCTCACTCTTTCCGAACGAGTTTGAGATAAAATAGGTAGAAACCTATGTTGCTTAGGCCCGTAAACCTACAACACATGAAGAATTGAACCATAGTATATCAGAATGTGAAAATACATAGGTTCCTTGGATATAGTTCACCATTTCTAACAAGTAACCTGGTTCGAGCTTTGTCCAAACCCAAAAATCATTATCAACAAGATAATGATATGTGCATCGCACTGGCACTAATAGACTATACGAACTCTATAAATTATGGAAAAATCATGCAAGATTTGACCATTGAAGCATCACTCGAACTATCTTTTGAAAACATATGAGCAACGAGTTTTGATGGTTCACACTTAAAAGAGATGCAAAATTCAGGGGGAGAATTCTAGCAGTCTATTAACAAAAGCTTGAACTGAAGAATCAAGTACCCAAAACCGATTAAGAAAATCAATTTAGGAATTTGGGTAGATTGTACACTTTTTTCCTTGGATAAGTTTTCGTGCAGTTTCTTATCATGATTTTTAATGAGGCAATCTATACGACATACATGCATATGCTATATACTCTTTCTCTAATTTTTCCTACTGGGTTTTTATGGAGTTTTAACGAGGCATGGACATCACGCGGTGAATGCTCAAGGGGGAGTGTTAAGAAACTTTGGGCTTGACCCATGAAGGCCTGGCCCAAGTACACTTATTGGGCCCATCACCGAACCTTTCATATATTGGAATGCACTATATAAAGAGAACATGGGGTTACTCATTAGTATAGTTGATTGGAGGATTGAATAGAAAAGAGAGTCTCATCCCTAAACTTTGTGTCTCCACTTTATGTAGAATTACGGGACCTTCTTGGACCGAGATTGCTAATAAACGATCAGTCGCGCGCGCCCTCCCCGCGCGACTGGACGCGTGTCACGCGCGGAGAGAAGGACGCGGGCGGCGGTGCTGCACGTTGATTTTTTTTCGCAATTCCGTACGGTTTCCATTTTTCTTGTTTTTTCTGTTTTTTCTTTCCGCTTTTATTTTTGGCGCACGTTCCTTTTTTTCCGTTTCTTTTTTCGGTTTCTCTTTTCTTTTCTGTTTTTTATTCCGTACCTTCTGTTTTCGTTTTTTTTTCTGTTTTTTCTTTCCGTATTTTTTCGGTTTTAATACGTACGTATGCTAACTTTGTATATATACAAATACAAACTTTGTATACAAACTTTGTATACGCATATACAAATTTTGTTATACATATGTATTACAAATTTTTTATACACGTATACAAAGTTTATATACACATATATAAAGTTTGTATATACGTGTATTTTTTGGGTTTTTATACCCGTATACAAAGTTTGTATACACGTATTTTTTAGGTTTTTTTATACGGGACCTGTTCACTTTGATGAAAAAAACCCTTACCATAGTTGCCAAAAATTTGGTAGGATTTCTTATATAGTTACCAAAATTTGGCAGCAAACTAAACGTAGCCACTTTTTTGACAATTTTACCAAAATTTGGTAAGGTTAAAAATGGCATCAAAGTGAACAGGCCCGTACACACAAACTTTATATACATGTGTATATTTTTTTACATTAAAATTGTGTATATATATATATATAGTTATATATAGTTATACGTATTTATATATAGTATGTACATACGTATATACATTGCCGTAGAGAAGAGAGACTAAGAGAGGAGAAGCGCGCTGCGGGGGGCGCGACTGGTCGCTAATCAGCGCCCCCTCTCTTGGACTACTTCATGTAGCAGGAGGGTTGCGTAATACTTTAAGCGACTGTCTAGGTATCAGCATGGTGATTTTTTTTAGTTGCACTCAGGGGCGGATCCAACGTGGGTGTAGGGGGACTCGAGTCCCCCCTATACCCACAAGACCCATGGATATCTTCTGGGCACCCCCTTTAATTGTTTTCACCATGAATGATAAATTAAAGGTCCCTAAATAACTGGATATTGAAGAAACTGTATAATTGAGCCTCTCTAATTTTTGTTCCTGGATCCGCCCGTGTTGCACTCAAATTTCTTGCCGTGCGATAGAGAAACGTGGAACGATCTTCCTCTCCTGAACGAGACCCTCCTTATTGGGTCGCATCTATCCACAGTGCGCGCGGAACTGTAAGTCTGTAACTTATCCTTCTTGGGTCGGATCTATCCACAAGCCCGTTTTGTTAAGCCCATAGCATGTGCTCGTTTTGTCAAAAGTAAAGCCCCATAGATTTGCAGGTCTGTTTTTCTGTGCCCAGATTGCATTTGTCCACGTTGCATGAACAAACTGGACCTAGATTTGCAGGGCAATAAGTTCACTTTGACTCCCTTAACTAGTGACCGCATCTGATTCGTATTCCTGAACCACAGTACCGAATATCTCGATCCCTCAATTATCAAAACCGGTGTAATTTGACTTCCTCGGTGGTTTTGGAGCATAGCTTTGCTGACGTGGCGCCTACGCGGCGGTGTTGACTTGGTTTTCATCCTACGTGGCACGTGGCATTAGAATTAAAAAAATATATGTGGGACCCATATGTCAGCCTCCATCTTTAATCCCTCTCTGTCTTTCTCTTCCCCTTTAGGCATGGCGACAGTGGAGTGGTGGCGGCGGGCACTGGAGCAACAACGGTGGCTGGCGGGCGAGGGGATTGCAGCAGCAAGCGGTGGCCTGCTCGTCGTCGTGCCACTGGATCGGGAGGGGGCCGCCCACGCCTATCGATCTCCTTGCCCATCTGCTACTACCGCCGGCTTCCGTCTCCTCCGTCCCCAGGTCCATCAAGGTCCTTGTGATCTCGATGAGAAGAAGAAGTCCCCTCCCGGTGGCGTCGCTGCTAGCGGCCCCTTCGCTACTCCATTGACCATCGACCATCGGCCGACACCTTTGCTTACAAAACTAACAAAACTAGTTATAGGTGGTAGCTCTGAAGTAAGCACTATTAGCTAACAAAACTAATCTCCATTGACAGAAATTTGCTAGGTACTAACAAAACTAAGAAAAAAAGTAGGAATTTTACAAACAAAACTAAAAAAAATTACTAATCTCTATTGATTGAAGTTTTATACTAGGTATTAACAAAACTAAAAACAAATTACTAATCTCTATTGACTGAAGTTTTATACTAGGTACTAACAAAACTAAAAAAAATGTAGGAATTTTGCAAACAAAACTAAAAAATTACTAATCTATATTGCCTGAAATTTGTTAGGTACTAACAAAACGTACAAAACTAGTACTATGCATTCATAGACTACTAGTTTCCTCTGAAATTTGTTTACAGACTATGCATTTGAAATATGAGAAAACTCAATTAGTTTATATTGTACAAATATTTACAATTAAATTGTAAGTCATTGTAGAGGCTGAGAAAACTAAGTATTTATTGTTAACTAGCCACTTAATCTTAATCGTGCATTGCACGACTTTGAATTCCCGTGTGAAAGCCATGTATATATGCATCGTAATTATGTCAAAATCACCAAACCGTTCTCGGACTACCGAGTAGGCATGATATTGCCGATACGTCATCTTTCCAATGATGAGCGAATTAAACTCATTAAGATGAGACTGAATAGATTTACCTTCTGCCATGTGAATTGTGTACAGGCGTTCTTTGAGGCATAATTTGTTGGCGAGACTTTTCTTCATGTATATAAAAGGCTTGTATATAATCATGAAATTATATGCTTGAAATTTGAATATTTGCAAAATTGTATGACCTAATAAAAGAATAGTTAAATCTAGAAAGACCTCTATTTCCAACTAAAAGGTTGAAACGTTATATCCAAGATTGACCGCTTACCGTTGGTTTCAATAAAAAAAAAAAACTCATTCTATGCTCATACTACTGAAGTGCTTGTTGAGTTCACTACCTCGGTCCCAAAGAAAAACATGTCATTCTAAATTGTTTAGCATATAAGACCATAATACCTATTAATTAATAAAGTTTAACGAAAAAAACCATAATACCCATTAATTAATAAGCATAGTTGGATGTGGAATGGTGGTTGAGGTAGAATGGGAGAAATTTGAATTGAAAGTGATTGATGTGATAAGTAGTATTTTAAAGTGATAACTATCTTGAGATAATTTTTAAATGCTAGAAATAATACTAGATAATTTTTAAATGCTAGAAAGACAAGTATTATGGTCGGAGATAGAATGTTTTTATGAGCTGGCGTAGAAGAATTGGCAAGCACAGCGTCTGGCCCCTCGTTGGCTTCTTCCCGATGTCTCTAGAATATTGACCGTTTGCTCTTTTTCTACTGAGCTTCTTTCACTATATCGTACGGCATGGACTAAATTTCTGTTGCATCCAACGGGTCACATTAAGCATATGACGTGGCTCAATCAGGTTTTGAGAAAGATTAATTCTTTCACTACTTTAGATTAGTAAATGACAAAACCCGTCCTACTTACAGAAATTTGCTTATAAAACTTACTATTTATTAGTAGAAGACAAAACAGATCATGCGTTTGGCTTATATAAAAGGGTATGTTAAGTGACAAGAACTTTTTTTTTTCGAACGGCCGATCAGAATTGACTGGCGTTATATTAATAGAAGGAGAAAAAGTACAGATAGCCAAAGGGCTAAGAAAGAGAAAACTGTACATGACAACATGCAAACAAGCTTGCACGCAGCCTTCCTAGCTCCTCATGGCAACATTCTCCCAATGTGTTTAGCGCCGGCCATACTCCACCAACCTAATTCCTCTTGGATGCGACTAATCATCTGGTGTACTGTCGCCTCCTTTGCTCTGAAGATTCTTGCATTTCGTTCCTTTCAGATTTCCCAAGCAATGAGCAAGAAGAGAGTTCTGAGTCCTTTCTGTTTTGTTGCTTCCAGGTCGCTTGTCCCTTGTGTCCACTAATCTAAGAGGTTTCTACTTGTGTTCCATTTCGGGATGATGTGCCCTTGGTGCAGCCATGTGAGAATCCCAAACCAGATTTGCTTTGAGACCGGGCATTCAAACAGAAGATGGTCGATTGTTTCGAGATTTCGAAAGCATAGCTGGCAGAAATAATTATTTGGCCATCCCCTGATCTGTAACCGGTCAGCTGTCCACACCCGGTTTTGAAGAACCAACCAACTGAAGATTTTGCACTTTGCCGGAGCCCATGCCTCCCAAGACAACTTTGTTGATAGCGAGAGTACCATTCCATTGAATTGGAATTGGTACGCGGATTTTGCACTGTAGTCCCCATTAGTTGTCCATTGCCAAACAATCGAGTCTTGTACCCCCTCTGTTAGTTGTGGGGTGTCACAGGCTAAAATTTCCCAAACATGGAAGAATTCATCAAGAAGGGGAATGGTGAGGCTGTGGCGGATGTCGTCAATCCATCTTCCTTGTTGCAGGGCGTCCTGGACGGTGCGGGTTTTCCTCTTCGAATGCCTATAAAGATTCTGTGCTTGACTTTTTAGGCTTTGGCCACCGATCCAATTTGATTCCTAAAAGCTCGCCTTTTGTCCGTCACCAATTTGGACTCTCGTTGATGCCGCGAAAAGATCCTTATCCAATTCATCACAGGGTGTTTCAGTCCCTATCCAAGGCTTCTCTGGCGTCCTCCATTCGAACCATAACCATCTCAGTCGAAGAGCTCTGGCAAACTTTTCTAAGTTCGGAACCCCCAGACCACCGTACCGGACAGGTGAGCAAACTTTAAGCCAATTGACCTTGCATTTTCCGCCATGCATATTCTCGTTACCTGCCCACAGGAACCGCCTTCTTGCTTTGTCAATTTCTTGAAGAGATTGTTTCGGCGGTTTCAGCACCGTGAGGGTGTAGGTTGGGATGGCACTTCGAACTAAGTTCACCATAATTCGGCGCCCCCCCCCCCCCCCCATGTACAATAATGATGGCTTCCATCCCGAGAGCCGACCTTTGATCTTATCCTGGAGAGGCTGGAAATGCACCTTACGTAGGCGGCCAGGAGTGAGTGGTAGCCCTAGGTAAGTGAGTGGGAAGCTGGCTCTTGCCCCCGAAAAACTACGCAAGACGTCGTCCAGATCTACTTCCTAGCATCGAATTGGTGCCACCAGACTTTTTCCAAGATTGACGTGAAGCCCTGTTGCCTTGCCAAAGTCCCTAAGCATGGTAATAAGAACATCCACCTCGCTTTGTACAGGGTTGAGAAAAACTGTTGCATCATCTGCATAAAGCGAAGTCCTCAATCTAGCATGGCGACTTCCGATGTTGGTTAGTTGCCCACCTTCGATCGCCAGATGTAGAAGCCTTTGTAGGGGGTCGATAGCCAGGATAAAGAGATAGGGGGATAAGGGGTCCCCTTGCCTCAAGCCACGTCTGTATGCAATGCATTCCCCCTGGTCTCCATTTAGGACTACCTTGGAAGTGGCGGTGGAAAAGAGCAAACAGATCCAATTTCTCCACCGGGGGCCAAAACCCATGTTTTGCATCAGTTCAAGTAAATATTCCCAGGAGACCGAATCAAAAGCTCTAGCAATGTCTAGCTTGAAAAAAAGTGTTGGCTTTTTGCTGGCATTTAGGTTCTTGAGCACGTTCCGAACATACAGGAAGTTGTCTTGAATGCATCTTTTTTTGATGAAGGCGCTCTGTGCAACCGAGATCAGGCCATCCATCTGCCTGGCAAGCCTTATTGCTAGAACTTTGGATATCAGCTTGGCGACGGAGTGAATGAGGCTGATTGGCCTAAAATCGGTCACCAAGGTAGGGGCGTTCCTCTTTGGAAGCAAGGTAATTGCTGCTCTGTTGAGTGCTCCAAAGTTTCCTCCTGACAGGTTATACAAACACTGGAAAACATCCATGATATCCTGTTTAATTAGCTGCCAGCATTTCTTGTAGAAGGTACCATTAAAGCCATCTGGACCTAGGGCCTTTTCTGCCGGCATCTGCTTTAAAGCGGCCCAAACTTCCTCCTCTGTAAAAGGTTCATCTAGTTCATCGGGGTTAACCTGTGGTAGATCCATCGCGTTCCAATTTAGGGTGCAATTTCGCGCCTCCTTGTTGCCTAGAATTGAGTTGAAATGGTTGAAAAGCGCCTCACTTTTTTCCTCATGTTCTGTCAGGATAGCACTTGTTGTATGGAGTTGGTGAATGTGGTTTTTCCTTCTCCTCGAGTTTGCGTGAATGTGGAAAAACTTTGTGTTGGCATCCCCTTCTTTCAGCCATGTCAATCGCGATCTCTGCCTTTTCTTCGACTTTGCCATTGCTGCCAGCCCCAAAATTCTTAGCTTGAGGACTTTCCTGAGCTGGTGTTCATCGGCAGTAAGGATCCTATCCTCCTGGGCCAAATCCAATTGGAGAATCACCTCCTGAGCCACGTGAAATTGCATTTTGATCTCTCCTAACAGACTTCTACTCCACTTCCTGAGAGCTTTAGCGGTGGCTGTCAATTTGTGGCTGAGTTTTGTAAATGGATGTCCACCAAAAGTGTGAGATGACCAGGCTTGTTGCACTACCTCCATGAATCCCGGCACCCGGACCCAGAAATTTTCAAAGCGGAAGACTACCCTTTTGGGTGGGCTTACAGTGGAAGCAAGAAGCAAAGGGCAATGGTCTGAACAGGATAAGGAGAGGGCCTGCAGTGTGTGGTTGGAGAACAGGATGTCACCATCAATATTACAAAAAACTTTGTCAATTCTTTCCAGAGTAGGCGCTTCCCGCTCATTGCTCCATGTGAATTTCCTATTTTGGAGCTTGAACTCCTTGAGACAACATCTATTTAGAGTGCTCCTAAATTGCCCCATCCTTCTCCTATCTAAATTCAGATTATTTTTATCACTTGCTTCACAAATCAAGTTAAAGTCTCCCAAAACAACCCAGGGCAGCAATGGCTGCGGCACTAACGATTCCAGTTCTGCAAGGAAGTCTGATTTATGTTCATCCTCCGAAGGCCCATATACGGAGGTGAGAATAAAAGGGACATTTCCTCCTATCACTTGGGCCCTAATTGAAACAGAAAAGGTATGAATTTGTGTGTTGTCAACCTGCACCTTTGTGTCATCCCAGAAAATTGCTACACCACCTCTTACACCATCAGCAGGGAGAAATTCAAAGCACCTCAGTCGGGAACCACCTATTTCCCGCCCTAAAAACTGGTCTATGTTAGCTAATTTAGTTTCCTGGATGCAAAGGATGCTCGCACCCGCATTATTCGCAACCTCACAGATAGCCTCTCTCCTTGCCGGGTTGTTCAACCCTCTGACATTCCAATTCAGAATTTTGAGGCCTTCAATCATTCTTGAACCATAAGTAACTCCTAGTGATGTGCACTAGTGCGATCAACATACTCCAATGGCAATACATTGCTCCAACAGCCCACTTACATAGTACACAAATGGAGAAGTAGTTCATTTCCAACTGACCAAAACAACTACTCCTATGATTGGCCAACCACCAGGTAACACAGATCAACAGAGCACTAAAACCTAGCTTAAGGCTAGGTGCCATTGGCAACGCTAATCGTCTAAATGACAGCAACCGAACAGATAGTAACAGCGCTAATCGCTGACGAAGGGTCTGAAGGACCACTACACAAGTTAAAAAACAGAGATACATGATTCATCAACAACACTACCACGGCACTCAGCACAAGCCAGAGCTCAGACCCATTCCGGCGTGGCACCATCAGTCTCTGTCACATCCGGCGGCAGAGGCTTGCCGCTGTCCAACCCAGTAAGCGCGCGAATCCCTTGCACCACGACCGTCGGCAAGGGGTTTTGAAAGCGCTTGATGTACTCAGCCAATGCCTCATCACCTACCGGTTCTCCCGGCTTAAGGACCCTCATCTCTTTCATAATGCGAACCTGAGCTCGCATCGAGACTGGAACTGGAGATGGCCGTGCCTCGAGACGCTTGCTATGACGACTGGGAAGCAGAACTTTCTTGCGTGGCCTCCCGCGACGACGCACCGGCGGTGTTGCCACAAGCGGCGGCGGCAGAGGAGCAAAAAACGGCTCAACTACTCCTTGCATGGGCTGGGTCGCCGTGCCTTCCATTTGCTCCCCCACCAGCTCGAGAAGCCCAAGCCCAGGAGAAGCTATCAAGCCAGGGGACGTAGCTGACCCATCCGGCCCAAGAGGCGCCACCGGCCCAGGAGAAACTGACCCAAGAGGCGCCACTGGCCCAAGAGGAGCCGCTGGCCCAATAGGAACCGACGCCCCAGCTTCTAGGGTAGATGCGTTCGCTGACTTCTCCGCGTGAAACGCCGCCGCCACCGCCAGCTCGAGAAACATCGGGTCCTCCCCCTCCCGTGTCGCCCCCACCACCTGGCCGTGGACAGAGCAGCAGAGGGCGGGATCGACGAGAAGAGGAGCACGGGCAGCAGCAGAGTGCGCTGGTGGTGTTGGCGCTGCGCCGCTGGGTGGCCTGCCCGAGGCAGGAGAGGCGAGCCTGCTGCTCGTCTTGTCGTTGTCGTTTCCTCCGCCACCTTGGGAAGCGCGCCCGCGAAGACAGCGACTCTCCGAGACCGCGCGACGCCCCTTGCTTGGCGAGCGCGACCGGCAAGAGCGCCGGCGGCGAGAAGGCGGCCTAGATGGGCGCCTGGCTGGGGAGCGACCCACCCGATGGCCGGCGAAGTGGCGATTGCCGCCACGGGGGGTGCGGCTGCGGTACCGGCCGTCGTTTCCGCCTTGGGGCTCCCTTGAGCGGCCACGACGGAAGAGAACATCAGTCCAAGAACGGCCTGCCGGAGCGCGTCCTGACAAGAACTCACCTTGGAAGAAAACAGAACTTGTATACTTATGACCTGTCTATACTAGAATGATCGATTCATAAGTGAGAAGCAGTCCAATTTTAGTACAATGAAAATTGATTCTATCCAGCTTCAAATGCTACATGCTCCATTCCCCTACAACAAATCCAGATGTGAAAAAAAATGTCAAAATCCTCCCGGTCTACATAAATCAGTAAAATCAAACACATAACAGGGACATAAAACTACAGATCAACTAACATTAGATGAAATAGTGTGTCACCATATGAATCACCGTGGTCCATACATCGGCTGCTTCCCGAGATCGAACAGCCGCAGGATATAGCATGCCCCCTCACCACCGGCCGCAGGAGCCGCCGTCGATGCTCCAACGATGTAGCCGTCTCGCCGATAGCCGCAGCAGCCGGCGTAGCTGCCTCGACGACTCGGCCTCGGGCCGCACAGAAAATGGGTCCGAGTATGCTCCGGCCTCCGGCCACAGGCCCGATAACAAAAGACAGCACGAATCCTAGCATGATCGAATGGGCAGTAATTCGAGTGCAAACCTAAAACAAATCACACGAGTGATAGATAGCAAATCCTGCTCCTTTAGAATCCCGACTGACAAAACGCCGCCGCAAATCTCTCTCCTTTCGAATTCTGGAGGCGACCGCGGAGGGGTTGGAGATGGCCTCCTTGGTCTCCGAGGGGAAGGGGAAGAAGCCCTTGCAGACGAACTCAGACTCAGAGGAGGAAACATCCTCGGAGTCGGAGACGGACGAGCAGTACTTGGAGACGGACGACGACGACGAGGAGTATGAGTATGGTTTTGTAAAGGGGAGGTTTTGCAACGGTCTAGGTAAGCTCTCAGTTGACATCTCCTTAATCCCATTCCCACCCACTCCGACCGGAAGGAAACCCCTAACCCTAACCTTGTAGTTAGTGTTCGGGAATTGGGTGCCAGGAAGGATTAGGGGAGTGCTTAATTGCTGCACCGGGTGTCAGGGGTTTTTGTGATTAGGCTGCGTTTTGTTGGCGGATCTGACGAGGGCTAGAGAGCCTTTGGCCAGCTTTTTGATTGATTTTGCTTGTAATTCTGCTTGCCTGAATTTCCTTGATGAATTCTATCTGTTTTACCAACCAGCTGCCCGGTTGGGGCATGGTGGGATTATCAACGTTCTATTTGAGACGCCCTCTGGCTTTGCAATATTCGCTTATGATGGGATCAAGCTCCTTAAACCAAATGCCATGCAGGTACTTTTTTGTCTTCCAGTTTGATTTTGTTTATGATGCCATGCAACCTCTTGTTTGATTATTCCTTCTAGTTTGATTTGATTTATTTACTCATGTGCCTGTCTGTTTGCTCTCTATTTGTCAAGTCTTTGTCATCTACTTCCTCCGTTTCACAATGTAAGACTTTTTAGCATTGTCCACATTCATTTAGATATTAATGAATCTAAACAACATATGTATGTATGTGGACAATGCTAGAAAGTCCTACATTATGAAACGGAGGGGTTCCTATTTTTTTTTCTAAATTCTTTATGCAATGCAGGATATCTTGGTAGACTTCGTCCACGAATATGTGGCAAAAAGAGTTAGTACCCCTTTCTCCCCTGCTTCTATTTTTTTTACTAAGATGCTTGTGTTCAATTTAACGTGAGCACCGATCTTGCGTGTTTCATGTTTACCACTTTCATTTATTCTTTGCATTGAATGAATAAATATCACTAGTACAAAAAGCCCTATTAGTGCTTGTTGGGAACTGGTAGGTGGCGGTTTCCCATTCGGCACCTATTGCTGGCACCGGCACCAAAATGTAAAATAGAACCGGCACCTTTTCGTCTGCACAAGCCAAAAAAAAAACCTCCGACTCGAATCGAGCCGAATCAGAACCCCTCCACATCCCAGAACAATATACACACATCGAAAATCAAAATCCAAGGAACACGCTAATAACAACAACAATTCCTACATCCATTTAACTATAATGTTCATTCCATCCAATTCCCCATGTTCTCAGTACACATATGAACAAGAGAACTTGAGAGACTAAACAAGAGAACATGAACAAGATAAAAAGAACACACTCGAACCACAGCGGCCTTGAGGATGATGCGGCGGCGACGAGGCCCTTGGTCGCCGGGATGGCGGTGGTGGAGGAATGCCACCGCCGCTGCTGCCTTCATCGGGCCGCGGGAGACCGCCGCCTCCCCTCCCGCCGGATTTGGCGGAGGGGAGGGCGCGGCAGCCGCCGCCACCGTTGGGCAGCCGCGGGAGACCGCCACGTGGTAGCCGCCGCCTCCGCCAAGCATCCGCCAGCCTCGGGAGCCCACCGCCACCGCCACCGCCGTGCAGCCGCGGGAGACCGCCGCCTCCCCTCCCGCCGGATCTGGCGGAGGGGAGGGTGCGGCAGCCGCCGCCTCCACCAGACATCCGCCTGCCTCGTGAGGCCGCCGCCATCGCCGGGCAGCTGCGCTAGAGAGAGAGAGAGAGGAGACACGAGAGGGAGTGGATAAGGACGCGATGACGTGGGTGGGAGTAGTCGAGTAGATAAGGACGACATACGGCGCTCGGCTCGTCAGCTCGGCTCGTTTTGTATTGGTGCCAGTTTTTTTAAAGAACCGGCACCTATAATATATTATAGGTGCCGGTTCTTTTAAAAAACCGACACCTATAGCATTGGTATCGGTTATTACTAATGAATCGGCACCTATAATGCCTCAAAGGTGCCGGTTCTTTTTTTTTCCGTGTGCAGAGGTGGGAAAAGGCCTATAGGTGTCGGTTTTAAAGGAACCGGCACCTATAAGGCCAATCCCTATGAGGGTTTTTGTACTAGTGTATGAACATAAGCTCATTTGTTCATTAGCTGTTTACTAATTTAGCAAATTCCACAGCCCTTCTTTTGTTCTCCATAAAGCAGATCGGGAAGCATGTAGCATGATTTTGTTCTGGTCATTATGCATGGGTGTGAAGAAATATCCGAAAAATAGATCGATGGGCATATATAGGTTTTGGTGATATCTGGGGGGGGGGGGGGGGGGTGTGGTGCCAATTGTTTGACTTGCTAGCTAGGGATAATTTGAGACCTGGCAAGATGATGGTATTACTAACAAAGAACTCCAATATGTCCTTTTTTTCATAACATATATATTGCAGATCTAGAAAAAAAATAGTAGTGGGGGCTAAATAAACTACATCAGTATAAATCGAACCTTCAGTCCCCACATCCTATGGATTTATGAAAAAAAATTTAGTGGGGGTTTAGGGGGGTCTCCACTGTCCCAGGGGCGGTAGTGGGGTCTCAAGACCACCCGCCTCCATTGTGAATCCGCCCTTGTTTACATTAATTTAACACATGGACTTATTCTGATTCTGATTTACACTGCAGTAATTGTGGACTTGAACAAGGATTTATCATGCTGAGGTGTGGCATAATTTTGCACTAATAGTGTTTCCTCCCCTTAACATGTTTGTTGTCGTTCGTTTGTTTAATAGGCGGTTAATCTGGAAGAGTTTAAAACTTTCTAGGACAAGTTGGCTGCCATTAATCATGAAACTGGTGTCAGTGAAGCGCTTGCTACGATGATCCAGAAATATACGCCCCCCCCCTGCAGAAACTAGCTGTCGGAAATGATAAGTATAGAGATATCATTGAAAAGCACTTGGTTAGTGTTAAAGCTCATTTGTTTTACACGTCTATGAGTAATTTTGAGCACCAGCTTTTCTGTGTATTATTTCAGCATATACCCTGCATGAGTGGTCCTCATGTGGATGAGTTAATGTGGGGCTTGAAGATTCAGATGCGGTGTTTAGTGCCTGGAGAAAATTCAGAGCTGATTAAAGAAGGATCGCTTTCCGATGAGTGCAGGAATGACATTTCTCCTGACTCGTCATAAATTTGGAGTCCATCCAGATATGTTGGTGAGCCCATTTTACCTCCTTTGTATGTCTGACATTGAAGTGTTTTCTGATTTTTCAGTGAACAGAGTATATTTATGCAATGTTGTTTCCAGAATTTTGCATTCGCGTGTTTTTCTTTTCTGTATTATTGTTTTCTGCATTATTGACATAACAATGTTCCTTGTATACCAGGTTACTAAACTTAATATTGAGAAGGCAGTGTTTGAGTGCGATCGCTGTGTGAACAATCATCATGACTCATTGCGCAGTGCTGCTGAGCACATTAAGAAAATATCTTGCATTGACACACAGAGTTGGGATTTATTGAAACTTGCGGCAGCATTCAAGGTGATATGCTGCCCTGAAGAAAAAGTTGAACTTGGAGAACAGGTAACCATAATATTTTGTGAATGCGTACGCATTTTGATGGAAATTTCTCATTCAACTAAGGCCGAGTTTAGTTCTAAAATTTTTCTTCAAACTTCTAACTTTTCCATCACATCAAAACTCTCCTACACACACAAACTTCTAACTTTTCTGTCACATCATTCCAATTTCAACCAAACTTCCAATTTTGGCGTGAACTAAACACACCCTAATGCCAGTATGCTTCTTTTAGCTGTTTACAAGACGACAATTGGAGAGGTTGAGAGATGATGCACCTAAATATAAAGATAAGATCTTGAAGATGCCTTGCTTGGTAGTCTATAATAAAATATTAAGGGCCCGTGATCTTAGGCTTAAGACAGCTCGAGTACTGTTCCGTTTGGTGAAGCGGGCCAAAGAGGCATATGAAGCTGAGCAAGTACGTGAAGCTGCAAGTGATCATGAAACTGGCCCTCATAGAAAGGAGATTCATCCTGGTACCACCCCTGTAATCATTGATGAACTTACAGAGTCTGTGTGTGATATCATTGTTTCAGCAGGACTTAAGGAAAGATAGGTATGCTTCGTGCTCCATCTGAACACTCTAAAAAGTAGAACAAAGCCAAAAACGAATGGAAGAACACAAACACGTCTCCCTGCAAGTTAGTTTTGTTTTACTTGATATTATGGAGCTGGTACAATACTATAAATTAGGAGCTGGTACAATACTATAAATTAGGTTTTAGTTTCATCTTGTTTAGACGAAATAAAGGTTCATCTATATTCTTTTCAGGTTCCACCAACTCAAGCACCAGTTATTGCACTCAAGAGATATACTCAGATCTCCAGCCATCCACTTCACAGGGCGAATGAACCTGGCATTTTATCTATGGATATCCATTCTTCGAAGGTTAGTATTTTACTTCGCCTTGATTTGAATCTCTTGTTTCTATAAAGCTAATGCCCACTAAACATCTAAAGCGTAAAATGTAAGCATAGTATTTATTAGCACTCCTAAAACCTCATGCAAGCATGTCACATCAACCCATTAAGCACACAAAGCTCAACATACAAGTATATTGAGCTTGCACATTGTAAAACTAAACATACACATGCTAAATCATCATTCTCAAATCATTTTCATAATATTTCAATCCAAATCATTTCATCATTCTCCATTATCTAACATATATCCCGCAGCAAAGCGCGGAGCATCATCTAGTATTCTATATTCGTTGTGCCCAACCTCTCAGCTTGCACATTGTTGTTAGCGGGCCTAAAACTTTCACTCCACCTCTCAATGTGATACATTATGGTTCCATATAAGTTACTAGGTTTTCCATCGGTCGTCTTGTTAGTCGTTATTCATTAAATGGCTTGTGGGGTGGGTGGGGTTCTACAACACCTCATCTTGTCATTTTTTGGCTCCCTCGGGCCAACGTGTTTGGAACTATGTACACTTTGGTCCTGAATGTGGTATTTCCATGGTAAGGAAAATCAATGCGTATGCTTGAATCTTGATGCTTAACCCTTCTCAAAAAATGCTGAGTACTCTTAAATGTTCACTAGTTTCAGTTATCATTATGACTTGAGTACTGATGCAGTTTAGTTTTATTGGCATCTTTGTGTATTTCAAATGTTGTGCCAAGAAACTGACGCAGAATTTCGATTCATTATTTCATTTGTTCACTTGATTCTTATCATGTATTCACAGGACATTCTTGCAACTGGGGGTGTTGATACAAATGTAGTGCTCTTTGATCGGCCGTCTGGTCAAATTTTGTGCACACTTACTGGTCACTCAAAGAAGGTATTTCCCATGTGCTTTTTGCATCTTCTCTAGTTTTTTGATGCTTCTAAAGTATATTCTAACATTAGAACCACTACACAGATAACCAGTCTGAAATTTGTTAATCGGGATGAGCTCTTATTAACTGGATCAGCAGATAAGGTAAGTTTTATGACTTTAGGTAATCACATAAATATCTCATTAATCTCTTCTGGTTTGAATTTAGACCACATGAACCAAATTATAAATTAATTACATAAATATATGTTCTTTTTGAATTTTTTAACCAAATAAACCTTGTCCGATGTTGTGTGCTGCAAGTATAGAGCTAACTAATCCATATAAACCAACCAATAGTTCAAATATGTATAAGACCCTAATGCTGTTCCATCATATGGATCAGTTGTGCATGTGGCCTTGTCCTTAAGGATACCGCTGTTAGCTCTCGTCACACGCGTGGACATTGGCGAATCGACGTTCTGCCCAGTAGTGAATTCTAGGGGATTCAGATATGCTCTATTTATCATAGTGAGCAGCGAAGTAGTGTAGTCGAAAGGTGATTCAGCTCCTAAGAACAGTTCATGCTGTTTCTCTTGTATTTTTGTTGAGTGTACTTTAGACACCCTTTTTGGAAGTATTGCCTTTAGCCCTTTAGGAGGTCCCCTGAGTATTGAATGTGTTCTCTTGAATCAAGGTTTCACAATAACTGTGAAGATTTCAGGTCAAAATCAAAGTGAACTTAGTTACAGTTTTTTCTTGAGCTCTTGATGACATTACCTTTGATTTGCTTTAATTATCACAATGCGATGAAACTACAAACAAACCCAGATATTTCGGGCTTAGTGCAATTGATTAAAAAACTTAAACTCTTGCGTTTCAGCTATCTGATTGAATCAGTTTTAATAGTTTATTGTTGGCTGATTTATTTGCAAACCTTGCAGACTGTCCGCGTTTGGCAAGGGAGTGAGGACAGAACCTATAGCTGTATCCATACATTGAAAAATCATACTGCTGAGGTTTGATTCTTTATTTTTCATATGTTTGAAATGGTGCCCCTGCAGTGAACGTCATATGTTGATTCTTTATTTTTCTTGTGTTTAGAACCGTGGTTGCTCTTATAGCTAGCTCATATCCTTCTCTATGCTTGAATTCATCATCCTTTTTAGGTGCATTGTGATTGGTGGTGTTGTAAATGTAAAATTATCAATTTTTTTAATTATTCACCAACTTCTGGATGGTTTGATAAAAGTTGTCGAGTTACAATTTTCAGTATGTTCTGATAATTAACTCTGATATGCTTATATCAAAAGTCACATGATTTTCATTTATCCACTTTTCTTGATTGTTGCACTGAGCTATTTTCTGGGAGAAAAAGTCCAAATAACCCCTAAACTTTATCTGGACTGTTGGATAGTATAGGAGGAGAGGAATACTGCGAATATTGGACACACTGTATTGAGCCTCAGGGGCTGGTATATATAAGAGTACATGGGGAGGAGATAAGGAAGGATTACAGATATGGAAGTAATCCAAACAAACCAATCCTATCGTAATATGACTCTAACTACCATGTACTCTGATATCCCCCCGCAGTCTAAGCGTGAGCAGCGCGGACACTTGGACTGGAGAAGAAACTGACAAAAGTGCTCAATACTGATGATAGCCCTTTGTGCTGTAGTCGATGTAGCCAAAGCGAAGGGTGCGAGGGAGCCGTGGTCGAGGTAGCCATACGTAGAGTAGCTGTGGTCGATGTAGCCGAAGTTGGGAGTCGATGTCGAGGTAGCCGAGCCGCAGAGTGTGCAGGGGGAGCCATAGAGTGGTCGTGGACGGACAAGAGGGCGTCGTGGACCAATGGTGCGCGAAGACGCGCTAGAGACGAAGACGGTGACACAATCGCGACGGTCGTTGAGGAAGATGACGCCGAAGAGCCGATGTAGTCGAACCGTGAAGAACGAGACGTCACACAGGGTTTGCTAGACCCCGGGACAACGCGGGACGAACGCGCGCAACGGTGTTGCCAATACCGCGCGGGCGAGGTAAGGGACCACCATGAATCATACACCAATGTCGGAGAAGACTAGCAGAGAAGGCCTCCGGGACGGTCGCGACGCGAGAACGGCGTAGAGGAAGAATTGCCGGAGCAGCACGCGGTTGTTGGAGAAGAGCGAAGTGTAGTCGAGGAAGATACGGCGACGCTGGCAATGAATCATGTTGGACGAAATAGAAGGTGAATCATGCTCCACGTCGATGCAGCGGCGAGAACTCCACCGGCGGTAAGGCCACGCTGAGAAGGGCGCCTCTCAGCGTTGCAACAGCCAGTGGACAGGGACCATGGGCAGCGGCACTGCGGCCCGAGGGGGCGACACAACGGCAACCCAGAGCTTGATGGCGTAGACGCGTGCTCGATGACGATCGGTTGCAGAAGTCGTTGTAGCCAGGCGCTTGAACGGGTGATCAAGCCGAAGATGCGCGAGGCGGAACGATGAAGTTGAAGCAGAGTCGAAGCCGATGTCGGAAACGCGCAGATGTCGACGAGGCGGTAGGCGACACAAACCCGTTCGCTGAACGGGAAAAAATAAATAAAAGATACAAGCAGCAGCACGGTAACAGCCCATCCAAAGCACTACGTGAAGGCCCAGTCACACCACCAAACAGACACAGTAACTCATCCCAGCCTCTTTCGTCTCCTCCCATCTTCCTCTCTGTTCCATCCACATGTCAGCAGAGAGGAGAGAGAGAGAAGAGGCCGAGAGAGCAGACAGAGGCCAGATCCCCGAGCGGCGGTGCTCCCCGACCGAAGAGGCGACGCCGTCGTGTATGTGCAGGGCCATCCACTGGAGCAGGGAGCAGGGCCGGCGCCTCGGCGAGCAGGACCCCAGGCGGCGCAAAGGAAGGGGCAGCTGGGCCTCCGGCGACAAGTCCGCCGGAGCGGCGCCGGCGGCCTCGATCCGGTGAAGACGGCGGGACTGGAGCAGAGGTCGGGAACGCTGAGGACGGCGACGCCGGTGGATGGCCTGACGGTGACCCGCGAGTGCCGCGCGGAGGAAGCCGGGGTAGCAGGGATAGACCGGTGCCGGAGGTGGAGCCGAGCCGCGCCGTCCGTCTGTCCATCGGGGCGCGATCGTCGGCCAGTGGAGGCGACGACGACGGCAGGGCCCCGTCGGTGAGGCCGGCAGAGCAGCGCGGACGCTGAGGATGAAACCGACGACGGGCGGCCTGACGGCGATACGATAGCGCCGCGCACAGAGGTCGATAGAGGAGATGCAACCTGTTGCTGCTGCTTGACGACGGCTGACTCGACGAAGAACGGTCGTGGAGACCGATCTCTCCATGACGACGATGGCAGTGACAATAAAAACTATTAAAAAAAATTGGCTGCCCCCGGGAGATCGAACCCTCCCAGGGGCAACGGCGGCGGAAGCGTGAGCGGTGACCCTAGATCGCCCGCTCTGATACCATGTTGGATAGTATAGGAGGAGAGAAATACTGTGAATATTGGACACACTGTATTGAGCCTCAGGGGCTGGTATATATAGGAGTACATGGGGAGGAGATAAGGAAGGATTACAGATATGGAAGGAATCCAAACAAACCAATCCTATCCTAATATGACTCTAACTACTATATACTCTAATATGGACTTCTATCTAAAGTTTAAGGGGGGGGGGGGGGCATTTGGATTTTTTCCTTTTCTGGCGCATGTGTGTTTTCTTATGTCTGAAATGCACCCTTACTTTATTGTTTTTTTCCAAAGAAATCAGTCCTTGGCACTTAGTGTCTATCCCTTTTTCTCTTAGTAGATTTGTTATATAAAACCCAGGATTATTGTTTAAAATTTATCAGGTTGAAGCTGTTACAGTCAATTCAACTCACAAGCACTTTGTGACTGCTTCCAAGGATCACTCATGGTGATTATATGATATTTCAACAGGATGTTGCCTGGCACAGGTTCTCTCATTTCTTTCTCATGCGCGTACTAATACTGCCCAAAAATGTATATACCGACATGCATGATCATTTTTATCAGGTTGGCAAGGGTTCTGGACAAGAGGGGTATACATCTGCATCATTCCATCCGGATGATCTTATCCTTGGAACAGGAACTACTGATGCTATTGTCAAATTGTGGGATTTTAGGACTTCGGTATGCTATGTTGCTTCGGTATCACTTCTTCAAGTCTCTTAGGTGATCTTACCTTGCAACACCTTTGCTAATGAACCTTTTATTATCTGTAGAATGCTGTAAATATGTTGGGGCACGTTGGACCAGTCACTGCTATGTCATTCTCTAATAATGGTTACTACCTAGCGGTATGTATATTTCCATGAAGAACTTTCACAATGTTGAATTTCTTTATTTGTCTGACATTTTACCATCCTTTTTGCAGACTGCAGCTCTTGATGGTGTCAAGCTTTGGGATATTCGGATATTAAGAAATCTCATGACCCTCTCTCCCTATGATTCAAACACACCAACCAATGCTGGTAAGGAGCTTACTAGATTGTGAACTGCTAATGTTGCACATGGTTGCATATTCATTGTTAGAGATAGTGGGGCAGGATCACTTGATTTATGATATTACCCACTCATGCACAACTTCGTGATTTGGAATTTTGAATGTGCCTGCTTCCTGCTTCCTGTAGACTTTAATGGTTCTTTAAATATGGGTTTAATCATCTGATGCATCTCTCTTTTGTCCTGCAGTGGAATTCGATTTTACTGGAAGCTATCTTGCCATTGGTGGTTCCTATATAAGGTATGTCCTAGTAAACCTGTAATGAGTCTCTATCAGAGTTATTGATTTCCTGGCACAGTTACGAGGAGGAATCCCATGTTTAATCCAGATAGGCAAAATAAACTTCCAATTTGGAAGGTGGTTCCTTGATTTTCTCTTTTGCTCTTCTGTTAGTCGTTGACCGTATAAATGGTTGTGCTACATTGCATTCATTTGGGCATTATTCCCTAATGTTTGAAATTCTCTTTTGTTTCAAATTTGTTATTTTTAGTGTGCTTCATGTAATCTTGCATATTCGATGAGTCATGCTTGTAATGCAATGCTTTACATTGATTCACCGCAAAGTATCATGATTCAGTGCAAAGTACTAATGCACAATTCGTTGATTTCTTGCTGGCAAGGATGGTCTTAAATTGATAGACAGTTGCAAACCATCAGTCATGTATCTGCATCATTATATTTTATCTAGAGTAATTTTTTTTCGAACACGCAAAAAGATTACACGTCAATGTATTAGAAGCAGTTGAAATTTTCACAACACAGTCTAGAGTAAATTTCACAAAACTATACACTTTGACCGCAAAACATAACTTTCAACACGTTGTATCGAAAAACTACAGATCTAGCACCAAATTTTTCAAAAGACTACAGATTTAATACAAGTATCATAAAACTACATATTTAATATTGATGTTGTCACAAAAACTGCATATTTTTATAGTTAAACCCTTAGCACCAATCTTCAAGCTGTAAATGTGGTAGTTATAATTAAATTGGTGCTTAACTTGTAGTTTTGAGATAATTTTATTACTAAATCTCTAGTTTTATGATACTTTATTTTAAATCTGTAGTTTTGTGATGCATTTGCTCATATCTATAGTTTTGTGGTTTGATTAAAGCATATGTAGTTTTGTGAAACTTGCTCTCGATCTATAAGCTCCATGTACAAGTCAAATCTTTCCATGAATAGTTACTACACGCTTACCTTTGCTTTAAATCTTACATGGCAAAATCCTCTTGTTCATCGTATTATTAAAACTAAAGGATTATGACCTTCTGTCTATTTCTACAGGGTTTACCACGTACCCAACTTTATGGCTGAATCGAATCTTACCAAGGCACTACCGGACCAATCCGAAACAGGTTTGTTGACCTTGTTTCTTTCAGTCTGTTTGATTAGACTTGGAACTTGGGCTGTGCTTTCCTGGGCTGGCCCAAGCAATGGTGGCCTGACATGGTGGAAAGCATGGCATGGGCCAGCACAACCCATACTTGGGCTGTGGGGCCGTGCCGTGGCTGGAACATTGGCACAATAGGCGACACGGCACGGCCCGGTTATGACTTTAATTGTCATTTCTACTTGGGTCAGACTAACTTACTGTTGTGATATTTTTACTTACACAGGGAAAGTAACTTGTGTGAAGTTTGGAGCCGATGCTACCTACATCGCTATAGGTTCGAAGGACGCAAACCTACGAATATTTGGGATCCAAAGCTGCCATCTGGCCGCCCAGTAGGGAAACATTGTGTTTTGTTAGTATTTTTATCATGGCAACTTGCTTTGGGACCGCCTTGTGACTGAAGATGAATTGTTCAATGCATGTGGGATACTCTTGTATTTTTAACTCTCTGGCGATTGTTGCCAGACCTTAGTAGGGGAGTACTCTGCTGTAGTGTTGAACCAACAATAAACCTATGTTAGATATTCTCTGCATGTTTATTTATGAACCTATCTAAGCATTTAAAATTTGTTCTGAAATGTAAATTTACCAAAATATAAATGCACTTCTAGGTTCTTTAGCAAAATGAGGTTAAGGGAAAATGTTCTCTACTAGTCCCTGTAGTGACCAAATTTTGAAATTTTATATTCCTTTCCAAGCATCTTATTGACTAAAATTGTAACCCTATAGATGCTTAACACAAATTTTGAATCATAGAAATGCTTTTGGTTTGGAACAAGGGGAATATTAGTTATCTTAGAGGACTATTTTCCTTGAAATAACTCCATATTTTTGAATTCCTCCCATCTTACCCTACTAAACTCCTAATACACATTTAATTGGAGCATTATAATATTTTTTTCCTCCATCATATCTCCAAAACAAACTAAAATCTCTCTTATATTTGAGAACCAACTAGATATCTGGTGATGGTCGTAAAGTTTTCAACTGATCGAGTGTCTTCTCTGTATTAAGTGGCATCCTTTTTTTCATCGTTTACTGTTTTAGCTCTATATATAATTTGAATTTTTTTTAGTATCGTATTGAATAGTTTAGTTGATTAATATGGTCAATCACCGACTGAACGAGCATAGTTTTCGTAAAGATGTTGCCGTTTCACTGATCTAGCTTTAGTAAGAAAGCCCCAGAAAACAACAATATAAGACGGTAGCATATATAAAAAGGAAAATGTTGTGGGGATCCAGAAAACAAAATAGCTTTACAAACCTCACAAACTTCTAAATCTAGTGGAACAAATAGGCAAACCTCGTAAAGATGTTGAAATTTTCTTATGTTTAGCCTACTTGACCCTGGTTTCTAGCTTCTTCCCGCACCTTGTTATAATCTTACTCAACTTTATCAAGACCTAACAAATAGGCAACACTAGCCTTTTTAGCATATCTAAAAGCTGAATTGTGCAAATCTTAAATCAGCTAATAGAAATGGTCAGTTGCGATTTAGTATTTGGCTTTAGAAGCTGTGTGCCTCTCCTTTTTTTCTGGATCATTGAGGCACCTATCTGTATCTCACCTTAACAAGCATATTTTTGCTGTATTTTCTGCTGCATGATTGACCACAACCACATCATTCAGAATCAGATAACGACCTAGACAGATCACCACTAAGCTATCTGAATCTTCCAGTGACCAGCTGATCATCAGTCAGTCATGCCCCTCCACACCATTAGCTGGTAACTAAAGCCAAAAGATCAGCAGCACCAACTGCATTTATGTGTATGGCACACCTGACCTGACATGACCATAACCTCAGCTGCCAATGATTAGCCCCATAGTGCCTCATATCATAGGTCCACAAATCATGTAGTTTAGTTTAAGCTTGATGCATGCATGACTAGCTTTCTGCTACCTAATGCATATGCTTCTGAAAACTAAACAAACATGGCATGCAAAATCTTCTGCAGGATTGCAAACAGCAATGGATGCTATCCTCGGAAGATTCTTTACAGGATTACAGTCTTATTTGGGCCTTGTCAATGGGGGTAACAGTGCATGCATGCATGCTTGAAGCATGTGGTGATGATTTGGTGTTAATTTGGTTTTGCTTTAGAAGAGCTTTGCATCTGTATAATGCTTTGAAAACCTTTATGGGAAAGCATGGCCGTATCCTAACCAACCATACCAAAGCTAAGATTATAAAAAATGCATGCTTGCTAGTTGCTACTATGATATGATCCTCAGTTCATGTGCTCAACAAGATCTGATTACAATAACACACTTGAGCAGATAAGAGTAGCCCCTTTTGTGATAAAGATGATTGGCTTGCGAAGTTGCAATGCATCTACTATTGATGTAGATGACCATTACGACAACAGTGCGGTTGCCAATTGTAACAAAGAAGTACACGATTTAACCGAATAAAGATGGTCCAATCCTTTTCATCCCCTCTTGCTTATCTACAGTTTGCATAAGTTGTGTGTCTTCATGTGCAACATGCATCCACCAAATGTTATATACTAGACAAGTCATCAATATCCATCCTAGCTTTCCTTGTAGTGCTACTGATTCTTCCTCCAGCAAATGGAAAAAAATGTGCATCATCATCATCCCAACCGCGTGACGCTTTCGATCACGAATTGCGCATCGTTTGTGGATTGGGAATGCGCAATTGCGTATCTCTGTCGCCACCACCATTGTTGAGAGCTTTAGAGAGCATATACGGTTGCAGTATTGCAAAGCTTGGACCGGTGGATTCACCATTCTTTTAATTCCATCCACAGAGAGCAGGGATTCCTCTGCCTTTTACAGTCTTGCTGCACATCACCATTGAAAATTGGTCGGGGATATTACGAGAGATTCGTGATCAGTGAGATATTCGGCTGATCAATATGCTTTTGATTTTTTTTTTGGCAATACGCAAGGAGCGTATTTTTGTATTAGAAGGAATAAGGTTATTTACAATCGAAAGTGAAAAACAAGCAGGGGGCAGATAACAGGAGGATCACAAAGGAGAGCTTAAGCCTATTCTATAAGATCAGCGCTGGCAACGCCAAGTTGGCTAAAGCGCCAGAGCTCCGCCTCCGCCGCCATCGCTCTTGCAACCTCCGCCTAGCCCTTGTGTTGTTGGTTAAAGATACGGATGTTCCTCTCCTTCCATATGGTCCAAGCCACCAAATTGGGTGTCGAATCCTCTCCGATGTGAAGCAGCAATCTTCTCCCGAGTCTTGCAAAGCCATTAAAGGAAGGAGGATTCGTTCATTGGTAGACAGACTTGCACCCTAATGGCTCCGAGAGCCATCCACCATAACTGCCGAGATTCGGGACAACCGACCAAGATGTGATTGATTGTTTCGTCTCTCTGATCACAGAGGACACACTGACTTGGATGCTGCAGACCCCGCTTGCGGAGACGATCCGCAGTCCAGCATCTGTTAAGAGCGACCAACCAGATGAAATAGCGGCAGCGAGGAGGTGCCATTGTCTTCCATACCGGCGTGTTCTAGAACTGGATTCTTCCCAGGAAGAGGGCTTGATACGCTAATATGCTTTTGATTATAGCCACAGATGATCATTGAGCCAATGGTGATGAGAATTTGAGCACAAGCTTTATTCCTAATTTTGATTTTTGATGCATGCAGTTTTTTTTATTTCCAATATGTGAGGTTTTGAAACTACAAACAGGTTGAACCGGCTGCTAAGCTTAGCAGTAAGCAACACAAGTATCCTAAGATTATTACAACAGAAAAAATAATTATACTTATGATGGAGTAAATCTAGTAAATAAAAACGCTAAAAGGATTCGCGTGTTATGAATCAAATGTTGCCGAGAGCATCAGATTGATAGCACTCAGCATGAAACATTCAGATCATTTGACCCCTTGTTCTCAAGCCAATGCGGTGATGTGACAAAATTTCTTTTCAGACCAGCGTGACCAACAAATATTTGTCACTGAAAAGTTAGTTCATTGAGCAAGTTACAGAACAAACACAAGCTTCATTATTACAAAAAAATGCCGAGAAAATAATCATTGGCATATATACATTTAGTGTGATTAAAATCTAGTCTTATCTGGATAAAATCTAGTGTGGAAGAACTATCTTGGGCGGAGATTTGCATTTATAATTGTACCAGTGCATCTTTCAGACGATTTACATGGTCATGATAAGTTTTCTATTTTCTTATATTTCTTTAGATGATATCTTCATCTTTTATCAGGAGAAAATAGTGAATGTGACATTAAAAAATACTAACTTTACAGAAGTATGCTTTCCAACCCCACAAGAACCATTATCATGATAGCCATTTCTCAATCACTTGAATGCTTTCTACCAAACCGTCACCAACAGAAACAGAAACTGGAATAACATAGATTCTAGTCGCGCTTGTTAGGTCCTATACACTGAATATCATAATTTAATTTTCTGTCCAAAATAACAAAAATGTGTATATCCTTTGTTTTTCTTGTGAAATATGTGTTCTAATTTTACCCTTGTGTTAATAAACAAAACAGAATAATTCCGGTGCCCTTTTCTTCTTGCAGTCTTCTTTTTCTCCGATCCAAATCTTATATAAAATATTTGGAGCTGGAGGTAAAGTTTGTGCACTTTCCTTAAAAAGAAAGGGTATCTGGCCTTTACAATATTTATTTCCTAAAAAAAGTGTAAAGTAATCCAAAATCTTAACAACCATTCTTGCTTTTGGCTGTTCTGCTCTACATCTTTTCGTTCCCCCACCTCTTGCCTCGAAAAAAAAATTCCTCCACCTCCTCTCCGTGAGAAATACTCCCATTTAAATGAAGGATTAGTGAAGGCTATTTTTTTAAGGATTCAGTTCCTTTTTTTATAATATAGATCCATTTGATTTATTGGAAATGGATGAAAAAATCTTCAGACAATTGCATACCTATGGTCAATTTCATGGGAAGGTTAGACCTCTTGGAAACTTTCCTTTGCTTCATTTTTTCATGTGGTGTAATCAAAGGACATTTGTTCATGTTTCATGTATTTCTAATTCCTTTACGATTAAACAAATATACTACTTTATTTTCTATATTTTTTCTGTGTTTTTTATCTTGCGTTTCAAAGAGGCCCTTAAACTTAAAAGAAAGTCAGATGATAAATATCTACTCAAGCCGAATACTTCTTGATTGAGAGATTGGATTAATTGATTTCTACTATAAAAAAAGATAATTATAAAGATCAAGTGTTTTTATTTCATTTTGGCCCCTTTATACTCAGTGATAAGTTTTTTTTTGAATTTTTTGAATTTTTTTTATTTTAAAAATGAACCCTTTGGCCACGCCAACCCATCTGGCATGACGAAACAACACTGACACGCCACTCGCAGCGGGTGTGAAAAATTTGTCATACCACATCAGAGAGGATGGTGTAGCCAAATAATATTGCCATGACAACTAAACTAGCATGATCAAATAACGTTGCCACGCTAACCAGACCGGCATGGTAGTATGGTTTTGCCATGTCAGTCTGTTAGCGTGGTTATAAGGTTATATCTTGAAAATAAATTTTGGAAGGTTTATTTTTAAAATTAAAGTTTAAAAAGTTTCTAAAAAAAGTGATAATTTAATTTGATGTATCCTTCCCAGTTCCCACTTATCTCCCGGCCGTGTGGCCGGGTTAAAGGAGATAGTGACTATACCAACTTAGGCCGTTGACTGCTTCCAAACTTTAGTCTTTGGTCATGTCGTGTATTGGCCATCATAAATCAAGGTCTCTGTGTAAAACTGAACGATGTACCATATGTTATATGTGCTTTGGAGAGAGATGTTCATATAAATATTTTTTAAGAAAAATTCTGAGCGTGTTGGAAATTAAACACGGAACCTCAGGATTGAAACTACACGTCCCTTGCCACTAAACGCATCTCCTAAAATAAGTTACTACCAACATTTTGTAATTCTAAGAAATTTTTTTTTATCACAAAATCGATCGTAAGGTGGCGGGGAACTCGTCAGTTGATTGGTTCCCTTAACGCTGATTAATTAGTTGAGTGATAGATGGTAAATACATTCGCATGAGGTTATATCATTATCGTGCAATATATGGTGACAGAACGGGCGAATGAAAGGGGAAAAAAAATAGGACCGAGCCTCGCCGTCACCCTCGTCCTCCTCGTATATATATGAGATCTTCTTCAATGCTTAGAATTAATTAGGACTCTTAATCAGCAATGATCTAATGGATAGAGAGATAAGATATCTGGAAAAAGGTATTAAAAGGGTGGACCAAGTATAGAGGGTGGAAGGGGAAAATGGTAATTGATTTTCATTAAATTATTTTTCGATAAAAAGCAAAAGCGAGAGAAGCTGCAAACGTTTCAGCAAGAGGAAGAAAAAAACGAGAGAAAGAATAAGAACGCATGTGAGAGGAACCTACATGTACTACCTGCTGATCGTCGCTGCGTAAAAGCCCGCCGCTCGCCGAGGCCGCACACGCCCGCCGCTCGCCGCCGCCGTACACGCCCTCCGGTCGTAGCATACGAAAGCAGCAGCCGTATACCGCCACCGCCGCCGTCGCACGCGCCCGTAGCGCCCGCCGGTCACAGCTGAGGTGCGCAGCAGCAGGTCGCCGTCACCGCCGCCGCACGAATCCCCGGGCTGCTGTCTGCTCTGCTAGTTCCTTGCTCGTTCTTTGTCGTCAGGCCTTCATGCAGCCAGCAGTTGTATTCCAGGTTCTGAAGATCGATTTTGCCAGCAAAAACAAATCAACAATGCCCTGCGCTGCGCATCCGATCCCCTACTGGTTTCTATGCCTAATTTAGCTATTTGATCACTGCGTACATATTCTGAAGATCGATTGAGGTGAGCCACTCGACACCTGCATCATATCGTGGATGGCCGATTTGTTAGGCACTCGACGGGGTGGAAATTAAGCAATTACTAAGCTATCCATGTTAATAAAAATTTTTCTTCCTAAATTACCCTTTAAAGATTAACGGTTGTCGGAGATATCGACCCGGAGGTATACGAAGTGAGGGGAATTTACCTTCCCATCCTGCCGCGTGACCCTACAGCCTGGCCCTACTCCCGCACCCCGCGGATCGCAGGAGCGGCCAGGGGGCCTCGGGGTGCCACGTCATGCCCCTCGGGCCCTCGCACTGCTTTGCCCCAAGGCCCTCGCTTAGCCGCCATCTGGCGGGGGAGCAAGCGGGGAGAGGGCCTAGGCTGAACCACCTTTAATGCGCGCAGCGCCCCAATTGCCTCCTGCCGCATTCAATGCAGTAGGGGCAGACGTGCGGCGTGCCCGACTGGCTCGCGACGGTCAGGAATGACCGATCTGTGACCGGCGTGGTCACATCTGACTGGACGGACGGCCATGCCCCCACGTCGCATCTGTCTCCGGCGGAGTGGAGGTAGGTATGACCCGTCCCATCGGGGGGGTCATTCGGAGTTCTCCCCACGAGAGGGCGGCCACCACAAGTCTTCACCTATTAATGGGGGAATGACAGGGCTGTCCCCCGTGTCAGGCAAGGGACGGCGCTAGGCCCCACTCAAGGACAAACTGTGGCTTAGCTTCCAGGCGAAGGCACGGGTCGAGATCTGGTCAAGGTAGGGTGGGCTCCCACCCGAGAGAAGAGTAGGTAGAGGCGGTGCATGTGGTATCCCCTTGAGGCATAAAAGGAGGACCTTGCCCACCGAGAAAGGGGACGACTCCCAGAAACCCTGAGCTATACGAGAAGGGAAGCAAGAGTGCTCTCCGGAGCTTAGGGACCTTTGTAACTCTCAGTCTAAATCCCATACGCAGGAGTATGGTATTACGCTTCATAGCGGCCCGAACCTGTATAATCTTGTTATGTACACACTAGCTAGTAGCCTTGGGGGCGGATACGTGATTTCCAGAGGCGGGCCTTTTCCCCCAGCCGAACTCACGAAAGGGGGATCACACGATCTCCTGCTAGAGAGGATCACTCCTCGACAGCTGGCGCGCCAGGTAGGGGGATTTCGCGCGCTTCGAAGGGAAGTCGTTTCCTTCCGCCCCGAGTTTTCCTCCGGCCCCGACGGTCATGGTTGAGGTTTTGGAGGAAGAGGTGGAGGTGCACACCCCCACTCCTTCCGGGAGTGAGGATGCTAGCGGGAGTTGCGACCCGCGTCACTGCTGACACAGCTCGCGGACTCCGCCCCTCCGCGACCCCTCGCGGAGGGAGGATCCCGCCCGATCGGGTGGCTCGGCCCTCTCCCCGCCTCCGGACGGGGGGAGGCCATGGCACGTCAGAGCACGCCGCCGCCTGACCTATCGCGACGACAGCTCGCCCCAGGGCGCGCTTCAGGCGGCGGGAGCCCTCCTGCGGCACCCTCCGGTGAACGCGGAGCCGGAGGCCCCCGTCCAACAATGGTTGGACGACGTCGCCAACTTGGTCACCACTGCCCAGTGGCAGTTGGCCGCGAGTGGCCGTTCCACCGCCACAGGTACGTCACGTACCTCCACCACCCTCTCCTCGTCAGCAAGGAGGAGGGCCCGTCGGACAGCCACAGCCTCGAGGCGATCTACGACCCCAACGTCGTCAGGGGCCTCGGGAAGTCGGAGGCATCACGATGGCCTCTACGGGGAGAGGACGCTCGAGTCAACATTGAGCGTCGCCAAGACGAGCGCCGCGCTGCCCGCATGGGAGAAGGTGCCTCCTCGTCTGGAGTGCCGCGTTCCTCCTCGCGCGGCCGCCCGCCCCAAACGTCCACCCCTAGGGGAACTGGTTGCAGGGCCTTCGTGGCGAGTCTCCGGAATGTCCGGTGGCCCCCGAAGTTTCGCCCCAACCTCACGGAGAAATACGATGGCAGCATCAATCCCTCCGAGTTCCTCCAGATTTATACCACGATCATCGTGGCGGCGGGAGGGGATGACCGGGTCATGGCGAACTATTTCCCCATGGCTCTTAAGGGTCAGGCGCGCGGCTGGCTCATGACCCAGCCCCCCGACTCCATCCACTCCTGGGAGGACCTGTGCCAGCAGTTCATCACGAACTTCCAGGGCACATACCCCCGTCCGGGGGAGGAGGCGGACCTACATGCTGTGCAGCGGAAGGACGACGAGTCCCTCCGCTCATACATACAGCGCTTCTACCAGGTCCGCAACACTATTCCATGCATCCCGGCCCACGCGGTCGTTTATGCATTTCGGAACGGCGTGCGGCACAACCGCATGCTGGAGAAGATCATCTCCAAGGAGTCTAAGACCACCGCCGAGCTCTTCGAGCTAGCGGACAAGGTGGCTCGGAAGGAGGAGGCGTGGGCTTGGAACTCCCCTAGCACCGGTGCGGCGGCTGTGGCCGCCGCTGAGATTGCCCCCCGCTCCAAGCGGCGGGAGAGGAGGGGCAAGCGGAAGCCGGCCCCCTCTGATGACGAGGGCCACGTCCTTGCAGCTGATAGGCCCTCGCGAGCCCCGCACAAGGAAAAGGCCACCGGCGGCAAGCCGAGCTCCACCGCCCCCTCCGGTGAGGGTCGATCGGTGGACAAGTGGTGCTCGGTGCACAATACTTATCGGCACAGTCTTGCCGACTGCCGCTCGGTCAAGAACTTGGCCAAGTGGTTTCGGAAAGCCGATGAGGAGAAGCGGCAGAGTCGACGGGAGGGCAAAGCCCCCGCAACCCCGCCAATGATCGGTGAGAGGAGTCTAAGAAGAAGGCCCCTGCCGATGATGGCGATGACAGCGAGGATCTGGAGTTCCAGATACCTCAGGGAACTGTCACCACTCTCGACCGGGGGGGGGGGGGCTTGCGCTCACACCTCCCGTCATGGATTCAAGGCCATGAGGCGTGAGCTTCTGGCCGCCGTCCCGACTCACGAGGCAGCACGGAAGGCGCGTTGGTCGGAGGTGAAGCTCACCTTCGGTCAAAGCGACCATCCGACGGTGCTCGCTCGGGGTGGGAAGTTGGCTCTCGTGGTCTCCCCGACCATCCACAACGTCAAGATGAAGCGAGTCCTGGTCGACGGGGGGGCCAGCCTGAGCATCATCTCCCCGGTTGCCTTCGACGCGCTCAAGGCCCCGGGGATGAAGCTCCAGCCGTCACTGCCGATCATCGGCGTGACCCCAGGACACACGTGGCCTCTCGGCCACGTTGAGCTCCCGGTAACCTTCGGCGACTCCACCAACTTTGGCACCGAGCGGATCGACTTCGACGTGGCGGACCTCAATCTGCCCTACAACGCGGTCCTGGGCAGGCCTGCGTTGGTGAAGTTCATGGCCGCCACCCACTACCCCTACCTCCAGATGAAGATGCCGGGCCCTAGTGGCCCCTTCACCGTCTTTGGCGACGTCAAGGTTGCCCTCGCCTGCGCGGAGCAGCGCGCCAACAACCTGGCGGTGGCCACGGAGCCGCAGGCCCCGAAGGCTTCTGCGTCCCGCGCCTCCAAGAAGCGTCTCACCTCGGCTGACGAGGTGCCCATCAAGGAAATCCCCCTTGGCGATGATCCGTCCAAGACTACCAAAATTGGCGGGACCTTGGACGCCAAATAGGAAAGCGCGCTCATCTCCTTCCTGCGGGCAAACTCCGACGTCTTCGCATGGAAGCCGTCGGACATGCCCGGGGTCCCCAGGGAAGTGATCGAGCACCACCTCGCTGTGTGGCCGGACGCGCGGCCCGTCCGGCAAAAAGTGCGGCGTCAAGCCCCGGAGCGGCAAGCCTTCATCCGAGAGGAGGTGGCGCGGCTCTTGGAGGCTAGCTTCATCCGCGAGGTGATCCATCCGGAGTGGCTGGCAAACCCGGTGGTCGTCCCGAAGGCCAACGGCAAGCTCCGGACTCGAGCGCCGACATTCGCGCCGGGCACTGGGTTATGCACTTCGACGGCTCCCTCAACCTTCATGGTGCGGGGGCCGGAGTCACGCTAACTTCGCCAACCGGGGATGTCCTCAAGTACGTCGTTCGGCTCGATTTCCTTGCCACGAACAATATGGCGGAATACGAAGGACTCCTCGTGGGGTTGAGGGTGGCGGCCAGAATGGGCATCCGCCGCCTCCTAGTCCTAGGCGATTCCCAGTTGGTCGTGAATCAGTTCTCCAAGGAGTACCAGTGCACCGACCTGCAAATGGATGCATACGTACGTGAAGTGCGACGTATGGAACGCCACTTCGACGGACTCAAGCTCCGGCAGGTGCCCCCACGCGACAATGCAATCGCTGATGAGTTGTCGCGTATCGTGTCGGCGCGAGCCCCACTCCCTCCAGGGACCTTCGAGGAAAGGCTCGCGCAGCCGTCGGCACAATTGGACCCCCCAAGGGACCCAGGCGCCACGACCTCCACCCCGAGCCCCGACAACCCTCGGGCCTTGGGGCCCGAGGGGGTCGACCTCGACCCCCCACGTCATGTAGCCTGGATGATAGACATCCGGGCGTATCTCGATGATAATACTCTTCCTGAGGATCGCGCAAAAGCTGAGAAGCTTGCGCGTATCTCTAAGCGGTACGTGCTCGTAGAATGGACCCTCTACCGACGGGCCGCCAACGGGATACTCTTGAAGTGTATTTCTCGGGAACAGGGCGTCGAGCTCATTGCCGACGCTCATGAGGGTGAGTGTGGGGCACTTTCGGCCTCACGCACATTAGTCGGTAAAGCCTTCCGACAAGGTTTTTACTGGCCGACCGCGTTGCAAGACGCCCAGGAATGGGTCCAGCGATGCAAGGCGTGCCAGTTCCACACCAAGCAAACCCACCAGCCGGCCCAAGCCTTACAGGTCATCCCGCTCTCTTGGCCTTTCGCAGTCTGGGGGCTAGACATCCTTGGACCGTTCAAAGCAGCTCGAGGCTGGTATCAGCACCTGTATGTCGCCATCGACAAGTTCACCAAGTGGCCTGAGGCTTACCCGGTCATCAAAATCGACAAGCATTCCGCCCTCAAGTTCATCAGGGGCATCACGTCCAGGTTCGGGGTGCCCAACCATATCATTACGGATAATGGCACCCAGTTCACCAGTGAGTTGTTCGGTGACTATTGCGACGACATGGGTATCAAGCTATGCTTCGCCTCGCTCGCCCACCCCAAGAGCAACGGCCAAGTCGAGCGAGCCAACGCAGAAATCCTCAAGGGCCTCAAGACTAAGACATACAACGTCCTGAAGAAGCATGGGGATTCGTGGCTTGAAGAGTTGCCCGCTGTGCTGTGGGCAAACTGGACCACTCCAAGTCGCACCACAGGAGAAACCCCCTTTTTCCTGGTGTATGGCGCCGAGGCGGTCCTACCTTCAGAGCTTTCCCTGGGTTCGCCTCGTGTCGCGCTGTACAATGAGGCCACCCAGGATGATCTCCGACGCAATGATCTTGACTACTTGGAAGAGCGGAGGAGACGCGCGGCCCTGCGGGCGGCGCGTTATCAACAAAGCCTGTAGCGCTATCATCAGTGCCACGTTCGGGCCCGATCACTACAAGTTGGCGACCTCATCCTATGCCGCGTGCAGTCGCGCTTGGGGCTAAGCAAGCTCCCACCAATGTGGGAAGGGCCATACAAAGTGATCGGCGTTCCCCGGCTAGGCTCTGTTCGGCTAACCACGGAGGACGGCACGGAGTTGCCTAATCCCTGGAATATCGAACACCTCCGCCGCTTCTATCCATAGCGTCGCGATTTTTTGCTTTCCGGGAGCTCGGGCCATTCCCCGCACAACCCTTCGGCTTGTGCGGGCTTGGCCGGGGGCTACCACTGTGAATTACTTTATATATTTTTCCCTTTCCAAGCAATAAATTTTTTCCACCTAAAGTGGAGGCCGTTACGCGCCTTTTTTCTTACTCTTTCCTCTGGCTCGTCCTGGTTCAAAGGACGATTCACGCTTACTCCGAACTCTAAGTGGCATTGGGCGACCTGAAAGCCGCCGAAAGGGAGCCTAAACGCAGGCCGCGCCCCGGGCTGCGGCGAACCCCTAGGGCTCGGAAGGGCCTACGCACGGCCGTCCCTGACCCCCGGTCGTCGTTGCCTCGGTCTGGCCAGACCCGTTGGACGGCGGTCTTGCCCCTCACCACTTAGGTACCACGGGCCGAGCGCGGATTTACCTTTTCACAGGAACGAGCCCGAGGGGGGGGGGGGATGGGGTAAAAACGGCAATTCGATCACAGGGAAGTTAATTGAATATTTTTGCTCTTGTTTTTCTTCTTTCATTGCCGCAGGCATTCAATGGAGAAAGCAAAAGGGTAGAAAGTGTGAAGGGGAAGCTTTATTTACAGACAAGATGGCACGATGGCCTAAAGATAAGAAGTGTCCACTGCAGGCACATAACAAAAGGAAATTAAAAGCGGGGATAATCACGGAGTGCCCGGGCCCCCGAGGCCGGCGCCGCTGACCACGTCGTCCCAGTCCTCGCCACCGACGTTGTCACCACCGTCTTCGCTCCCGCTCTCCTCGTCCGAGGCAAGCCCGAAGGTGAACCGAGGGGCCGACCCCTCGAAATTAGAGACGATCGCGTCGTCCGCCTCCCGGACTTGCTCCTGAGCCCTTGCCTCGGTCCCCGGGGGGAAGTCCTCGAGTGCGCACCATGGGACGAAGTCGGGGTCGCGGGCTTGGTGGCTTGCGAGGACCAATTCCACCGCAGCCCACGCCAAGGAAGCCGACGACGATTTCACGGTCTCGCCGACCTCCTCCTCCAGCCTCTCCAGATCCGCCGCCAGTCCGTCCAGCCGGAGCGCGTGTAGGATCAAGGAGGCTGACTAGAGTGGGGGTGAATAGGCGGTTTTAAAAATTTTGGCTAAAACTGCGTTTTGTATGCGGAAGCGTAAATCAAAACGGTTTTGCACAATTCAAAACCTAAATCAACTAGTCTCAAGTAAGTGCAGAAAGAAGCTAGCCTATGTTAAGGTTTACAAGCCTAGGGTGATAATAGAACAAAAAAGCTCTACTATGTAAACTTGCTCAAATGTAAATGCAACAAATTAATGGGACAAGAGACGAGGGATTTTTCACCAAGGTTCGGAAACTCGCCAGTTTCCTAATCCCCGTTGAGGCGAGCCCAACTCCACCGCTCAACCACGAAGCCACCGCACACCCCCTTCGTCAAGGGGTGGGCAAGGTGGGAGCCGGCCCACGGAGAGGACTACCCAAGCCTCGATCACTTGGGTAGTTCGTCCTTCACTCTGAAGGTGGTGAACTCCAAACCACTCACAACCGGCGCCAGGCCTCCTCCACAATCTCCTCGGAGAGGTCACCAGGCAACACCTCCACAAGCCGTCAAGGAGGCGGCAACCTCCAAGAGTAACAAGTCTAGGATGCTTGCCGAGGATGATCAAGTGCCACACTAGCTATAATAATGAAGCAATGCACTTGGATTGGCTTAACTCACTCTCTAACACCTCACTACATAAACTAAGTGCACAAGAGTGTGAGAGCTCTTGCAAGGGTTCAAGATAATGCAATGGAGTGCCAAAACCTTACCCTTGATGCTGGGGAGTGGGTATATATACCCCCAACCATCAAAACTAGCCGTTGGAGTCGAAATCCCCAACTCTGTGCTCTGCCGGTCAGACCGCCATAGAGTGGCCGGTCAGACTGGACTACTTTGTAACGGCTAGAAAACTAGCCGTTACAAGGCAATCATTGAGCCCACTCAACCTGGCCGGTCTGACCGCAGTGTAGTGGCCGGTCAGACCGTCCACGGCTCGGTCAGACCGCCATCGGCTCGGTCTGACCGGTTGCGGCTCTGGCAGCTCTGTATCGCCACAAAAAACCAGACCAGTAGGGCCGGTCAGACCGGCCTTACCACGCCTGTCAGACCGGCTAACAGCCCCAGTTAGACCGACCTAAGGCCCACGGTCAGACCGCAGGTCACTTTTCAGCACAACCAACCGTTAGTAAAACGGCGATATCTCTTGACTCGGATCTCGGAATTTGGCGTTCTTGGACTCTATGGAAAGCTTATTCAAAGGGATATCCAACCTATGAACAATCCATCCAAGAAACACAACTTTTCTCAGGGAGAAATGGCTCACACTCCAAAGGATACTCCACCGGACATAACCACATGAGGCTACCCAAATCTATAGGATGTGCCCACTTCTCTCTTTGTTTGGGACTTGATAAAACTCACCACACTTGGCTAGACAAGCCCACAAAATGCAACTATATGCATATGAACTAATATGGCACAAGATCATCCGCATGCTCGCTTCATAGACCCCTCTTGATAGTACGGCACCTATCTAGTAAATCCGGTCTACACCAAACACCAAGACCGGGAAAAAGACTAAGAAAACATTCTTAGCTCCATTATACCTTTGCCTTGCGCCATCCAACTTGGGGTCAATGCTTGAGCCAACATCAATACTTTATGCCGAGGTCTTTGCCATCCTTTGTCAAGACTTTATTCTCATCACAAGCTTGACTTCATTCTTGCCAACATGACGATGTCCTTGGCTTGGTGACCATTAACCCATGGTGTCATTCATTAGCCTCATCGCAATTAGATCTATTCCTTTACACGGCTCAAAGGAAAACATTAGTCCTAACAAATCGGTTGGCATCCTCCACTTGGTGACCTACCAGTTGCATATGAAAGATATGGATATGTTTGTTGAGTATTCATTAACATCATAAGTGTCATATACTCGTATGCAAGCTCAAGTGCAAAGATCCGATATATATAATAGGTGAACAACATGGATCTAAAACATGCATAATAAATGTATAGGATTTGCACCTCCTAAGTACATGCATACAAAGAAATATACAAGAGAGACAAGTGTATGCATAAGTAAAGAAGAACCAATGGGGGTTTATCCTATACACATAGAGAAGGCATATGTAGTAATGATGAAGATAAACAAACAAACACATACCTTCATGATCTCCATGTTCTCAATGTAAAGGAGACTAAATAAGATAAGACTCAAGTAAACATTAGTCTCACACTTATATAACAATAACATGGAAATCATATTTATGAACATATCTAAAAGTAGGAGATAAGAAGTAATACATATCGCTTTATCTCCATGAATTTCATCCTTGTCATGATTAAGGTCCATCACCAAAGAATGCATATCTACCACATTTCATTATCGGGAAATAACTTTGTTGAAAACTTATGTAAAAGAGAGGTTAATCCCATAAACATCGGTTTATCATCTATCATCAAAGCAACAATTACACAAATTGTTTAATCCAAGATCTTTCAATCTTTTTTCTCTCTTTTGTGATAGATAATAATCCGATATAAACAATACAAAGAGATGCGATGAAAGATAATTTCAAATCAAGGTAGAGATATTATAATGAACAAAATATAGAATAAGCTCCCCCTCAGGATGTGCATACATATGGATATGAAGGAATGCATATGCGCAAAATCAATCAAGATCAATGAGAGAGCTCACACTATATTTTGGATCCACAAGAGAGACCAAGTTAGAATATGTGAAGTTTAATACATACCTCCCATCATTTTTACTTTCATATCCAAATAAGACTAGTCAAAGAAAGGCTCATAAAAACGTTAGTCTCATATAATTAGATTTGTCATTAATCACCGAAACCAAATTAAGGCACTCGAACTTACAGCGCGAGTGCCGGCTGTGTGGGCGGGAGCTTCCTATCCCGGCGTACGGAGATGCCCACTCAGCGTCCCGCGCGCTCCAGCCGATCGACGGCATCGGAGAGTTGCCCGGGTCCAATCTCGTTGGCAAGGCGGAGGGACGCAATCTCCCCAGCCTGATCATGCACCAGGCGCCCTAGGTCGGCAAGAGTGCTCTGAGCCGCGGTAAGCTGGCTCACAAACTCCACGCCGCCGAGCTGGTCGCCCGCCACCAGGTCCTTCTCCCGGGCCTCCAGCTCAGAAGCCCTCGCTGCCATCGCCGAGCGCTCTCCAGAAGCCGAGCCTTACGCGTGGCGACGGCCTCCTCGCGTTTTGCGAGTTGCTTGCCCAGCCGGCACGTCGCCACCTCACGGCGGTTCACCTCAGCCTCGCGCTCGGCGAGCGCGGCGTCCCGTTCCCAGCACGCCTCTTCCCGGAGCCGTAGCTCCTCCGCGCGACGGGCCGCCGAAGCCTTCGCAGCGAGGGTGGTCCGGTCACGCTCGGCTGCGGCCTCCTCGCGAAGACGAAGGGAGGCCTCCGCCTCCGCCGCCGTCCTCTTGTGGGCGGCCAAGGTGGACTCCCACTGGTCTAGCAAACGCGCTCGCTCCTCCAGCGCCTGAGCCCGCCCCTCCAGCTCCTGGGCTCGTTGCGCCTGCTCCCGGCTGCGCGCGTCCTGCTCGCGCTGGTTCTGGTCGAGGACCTCGATTCGCCGATGAATCGTGGCCTCAAACTCCTACGCGGAGCGGGCGGGCTCGTCCAAGGCCTTGCGTTCGGCCTCGAGCGCCGCCGTCCGAGCCCGCAGCGAGGCGTCAGCCTCCGATGCCCGCAGCTCTTGGGCGGCAGCCGCGTCAAGGACACCGCGGGCGTTTTCGACCCTCTTCGCCAGGTCCTCGGCATGGGCCTCGTACTGCAAGCGAATGTCGCCCAACGCCTCATCCAGGACACTTGAGGCGATCAGTGCCACCTGCCGCTCTTCCTACGTCTCCCACATGACAGAGTCCAGCGTCTCCTCGCGCGCCTGGATCTCTGCCAGTTGGGCTTGGCGCATTTTGCGCCCCACCTCCACCATGTCGTCCATGGCGCGGCGCCCCTCGTCAACCCGCGCGCGGTCCGCCGCAAGCTGTGCCCACTCTGCTTCTAGGGCCGCCCGCTCCTCCGCCAGGGCTTGAACTTGGGCATTGAGCCCCTCCCGGACGGTGGAATCGGCGGCGGCGAGCACCTGCAGGAGCGGCTCCATACTTGCCGGAGTAGAAGAAGAGAAAGTTGCGGTCCGCCCCCGGGACGACGGAGTGCTGCTGGATCCCCCGCGAGACTGGGGGCTGCTCTCAACACCCCTCCCGCGCGGCCAGCCCCGAGGGCGCCCCAAATGCAAGGGGGAGCGACTGTCCCTCTCGCCCCCCGTTTCGGGCCCTCGGGCAGACTCGGCCTCGGCATCGGGCTAGGGCCCGCCCCCAGTTTCGGCCTCGGCCTCGGGCTCAGGGCCGCCTCCAGCCTCGGCTTACGGGCCGCGACCCCCTCGGCCCACGCTCCCGGGTGGCGCTCCACGCGGGTCTGGGCCTCGGAGTCACTCCCAGGAGGGACGCCGCCACCGCTGCCAGTCGCGGCAAGTCGTGTTCCGGCTGTGGTGGACCCGGGGCCAGACCCGGCGTGCGGCCCGTGGGCCCCGCCGGAAGGCTGCGAAGGCCCCGCGGCACTGGATCGGCCGAGCCCGGGCCGCTCCGGTCGCTCGGACTTTGACCCCTGCAAAGGGTCGGACGCTGAGACCCCCTGGGAAGGAATCTCGCTACAGAAGAACCCTGATCACGTTAACAAAGAAAAAGAAGAGGAAGGAACAAGAGGCCGAGATGAGTAAAGAGCACCGAAGCGGATGCCGGCAGTCGTACCTGCGGGGAGGGCGGTTGAAGATCCACTTCGGGGGCTCGATGAAGCTCCCCCAGCATGGCTCCGTCTGACCTATCTTCCGGAGCCGCTTCTTCTTCCGTCCAACTTCAGGCGCGACGGGGCGCTTGTGGCCCGCTGGCGGTCGGTCCGCCACGCGCTCGGCGCCCCCTCCACGCGGAGGAGAGGGCGGTCGAGATTCGGAAATTTTCCGCTTCCCTTTCGGGTCGCTGGCCGAATCTCCCCCAGGCTCGCGGCTCAGGCCGGGTGCCCTGGAGCTGCCACCCCCGCCGGAGCCGCTGGTCTGACTCCCGCCTGCGGTCGCGCCGCTGCTACCCGCGCCAACGGCGCCGCCACCGGTGCCGCCCCGGCGGGACAGACCCCTACCGGCGCCGACGGCCGACATCACAGCCAGGATACTCTCCCGGTCGCGGTCGCTGCAGAGGGGAAGGATCCCGTCTGGAATCAGTGTTTGCTCGGCGGTGTCCAGACCCAGCACCCGCCGAATCACCGTCTTCGCGTCCTCCTCGCCCCAGTCCCAGCGCTCGCCCACATGGGTGCGCATGGGATCATTGGGTCCAGTGTACTCCCACGCGTCGCGGGACCGCTCTTGGAGAGGTGCGATGCGGCGGCGGAAGTAATCACCGAAGTCCATCGCCCTCGTGAGGCCCTGGCTTCGCAGGCCCCTGAGGCGGTCCCGCACTGCGTCGTACTCCTCGCCTAGTTCTGAAACTGCCAGCCATGCGGCGGATCGTTCGGGGGGGCCAGCGGGGAGCCGAAGTCGCGGGTGGTCCGGCAACGCGGTGTAGAACCAGTCCTTCTTCCAGTCCTCCCACTTCTTGCAGAGATGACTCTCGATGTATTGCCCCGCCGTGCCTGGCCGGGGCTGGAAGTAGCATCCCCCCACCACCGCACCTTGCAGCAGCTACGGGATGAAGAAGGACTGGAACAGCCGCATCGTCGGCAGCACCCCGATGAACATTTCGCACAGATGCGCGAAGATGGCCAGCATCATCACGGCGTTGGGTGCGAGATGCAAGGCATGGATCTCGTAGAAATCCAAAACCTCGTGGAAGAACCTGGAGAATGGTGGGATCAACCCCGCCATGGCGAAGGACAGGAGGTGCACGGATCGCTCCGGATACCGCGGCCGCGGCTGCGACTCCCCCGCCCTCACAGCAGCGCCTTCTGGCATGATCTTGCAGGGGAGACTAAGGTGCCTATCCGCCGTGATGCGCGATGCCGGAAGCACAGTGTCGCCAGCATCTTGGGCCATGATGACCGGCGGTGAAATGATGAGGGGCTTGGTTTGCGGAGTAGCGTGGAGTGGCGAGAGTATTAAGGCTTAGGGAGCGAGTGTGCGGGTGAGCAGTCGGCGAAAGGAAGGAGGCGAAGTCCCCGCCTCCGTATCCTTTAATCCCTGCCTTGCCCGCACTCGCCTCCTCGTTTCGCGCCCTCACGGTTGCCCCCACGATTCTTGCGCCTGCAGTTGCCTCATCGTTTCCCGCGACCACTCATTATGTCGCTCACTGAACCCGTGCCCCGCATTTAGTGCGCCTGTCAGCGGCACGCTCGGCGTAGGGTGTGCGACGTTCACGGGCGCAGTCTAGGCGGGCCGCCATCAGTACCGCCGCATGCGTGGCGGGCGAGGGAATCGAGGTGTGGTCCAACCGACCCCCCCCGATTTTCGTGCCTTAAGCGCCCCCATCATCAGCACGGTTAGTGGCGGTCAAATCGCCATTATTGTTAACACGCCAACCTGGCCGCTCGGCGCATCCGTTTAGATTCCCCGCCGGGCCCACAACCCCAGCTTGGGAAGTCGTGAGGCGCCACGTCAGACCGACCTCAGGAGGCCAACGTCCGATGTGGTGCCGGGGGCTACTGTCGGAGATATGGGCCCGGGGGTATGCGAAGTGAGGGGAATTTACCTTCCCATCCAGCCGCGTGACCCTACAGCCTGGCCCTACCCCCGCACCCCGCGGATCGCAGGTGCGGCCAGGGGCCTCGGGGTGCCACGTCATGCCCCTCGGGCCCTCGCACCGTTTTGCCCCGAGGCCCTCGCCCAACCGCCATCAGGCAGGGGGAGCAAGCGGGGAGGGGGCCTAGGCTGAACCACCTTTAATGCGCGCAGCGCCCCAACTGCCTCCTGCCGCATTCAATGCAGTAGGGGCAGACGTGCGGCGTGCCCGACTGGCGCGCGACGGTCAGGAATGACCGATCTGTGACCGGCCTGTCGCCGGTCACATCTGACTGGACGGACGACCGTGCCCCCACGTCGCATCTGCCTCCGGCGGAGTGGAGGTAGGTATGACCCGTCCCATCGGGGGGGTCATTCAGAGTTCTCCCCATGAGAGGGCGGCCACCACAAGTCTTCACCCATTAATGGGGAATGACAAGGCTATCCCCCATGTCAGGCAAGGGATGGCGCTGGGCCCTACTCAAGGACAAACTGTGGCTTAGCTTCCAGGCGAAGGCCCGGGTCGAGATCCGGTTAAGGTAGGGGGGGGCCCCCACCCAAGAGAAGAGTAGGTAGAGGCGGTGCATGTGGTATCTCCTTGAGGTATAAAAGGAGGACCTTGCCCACCAAGAAAGGGGATGACTCCTAGAAACCCTGAGCTCTAGGAGAAGGGAAGCAAGAGCGCTCTCCAGAGCTTAGGGACCTTTGTAACTCTCAGTCTAAATCCCATACACAGGAGTAGGGTATTACGCTTCATAGCGGCCCGAACCTGTATAATCTTGTTGTGTACACACTACCTAGTTGCCTTGGGGGCGGATACGTGATTTCCAGAGGCGGGCCTTTTCCCCCGGCCGAACTCACGAAAGGGGGATCACACGATCTCCTGCTAGAGAGGATCACTCCTCGACAACGGTGGATAACAATTCGTTAAAGAGGTACCTAGGGTACCTTCCAAGCATCGTAAAATTCCTCTAAATTGATACTACTATTTTTCTAATTAAAATAATCTGTCACCCACAATTCTAATTAGCGTCGTTATGGTGGAAAAACAATCGTGGGGCGGGAAAGGTTTAGCTGATTAAAAAAAAGTAGATAAAGGTTTAGTTATCCATACCATCCTGGATGGTGTGATAATACATACTAGCAGCCATGGCATATAACCGCACAACCAAAATATTTTGTTTTTGAAGTTAGAAATAGCTTTGTTCTAAATTATTCAAAGAAAAAAAGAAGTTAATTTAGCTTTGTTTAAGAAAAAGATGACAACTAGGGCCTGTTTGGCACAGCTCCAGCTCCAGCTCCACCCTTCCTAGAGCTGGAGCTCAACCAAACAGTTTCAACTCCACCAAAACTGGGAGTAGAGCTGGGTAGAGCTCTCTCACAAAATGAACTAGAGTTATGGAGCTGGGTTTAGGCAGCTCCACAACTTCACTCCAGACCCAACTCCTGGAGTTAAATTTAGGAGTTGGAGCTGTACCAAACAGGCCCCTACTGTGCCCGGTTAGTTGTGGACTTGTGGTGCAAGTGCTCGGTGTACTGGTACATTTTGTTTATGGTTTTTAAATCTAAATCATTTGTACAAAAGCGAAATGCGTAGATGTACGTAAGAGGGAAATTAATCCTACAAATCTTTTAGTTTACGTCACTGTCAAATTATATATATGGATATTTTTAAAAGAGAATCTACTTGTCAAGTAGTACTTCCCTTTTTTTTAAAAAAAAAAGTATTTCTGGCTAGATAGAATGGAACGGGATAATATACGCCAACTGTTGGAAGTTTACGAGGGTAACCAAGAATTTATTTTTATTTTTTTACACCTTTTTATATTTTAATTTTATTAATAGATCATTTTAGAAAGAAAAAACTACGAATTAACCCCCGAACTATTGCGGTCGTCCGAATTACCCCCTAAACCCGAAAACTAGACATCGTTCACCCTCAACTTTCAATACCGGACAAATTACCCCCCTCGACCCAATCCAGAGCGGTTATGTCCTACATGGCGTATTATTGAAAGGAGACAAAGGAAACCGTTCTGGATTGGGTCGAGGAGGGTAAGTTGTCCGGTATTGAAAGTTGAGGATGAATGATGTCCGTTTTTCGGGTTTAGGGGATAATTCGGACGACCGCGATAGTTGGGGGGTAATTCGTACTTTTTCTTTTAGAAAATATTTTCAAATCTGAACTGGCCACGCGCTACGTGACAATGCTGGCCTTCCACACCATCCTCTTGCCACGCCACTGTGGCCGGTGTGGCCTAACAACCTTGGTTTTGGTGGCCAAAAGTTTCAGTTGATAAAAATATTTTTTGGAGTAGTCTATTAAAAAAATTAAAACATTAAAAGGTCTTAAAAATAAAAAAAAATTGGGTAACAAATGCCATAGGGCTTGCGTGAGGTCAGCCGAACCCGATGAAATTCTAGTAAATACTCCCTCCGTACTAGTAAAGAAAATCAACGACACGGTCTCCAAAACACAACTTTGACTTCTTATTTCTATAAAAATATTTATTGAAAAATCATATATGTATACTTTTATGAAAGTATTTTTCAAGAAAAATCTATACATATATTTTTTACATTTTCAAACTCAATAACTTGAGAGTTATTCATGATTCATATTCCCAAGATTTAACGTAAATATTGTCCTAAACGACTTCCTTTATGAGTAGTAGGGAGGGAGTACTCCCTCTATCTATTTTGATAGTCATATTTCATCTTGATAGTCCTCTATAGTAAATATTCTTCCATCCATAAGTATCTATTTTGATACTTATCATCAATTTAAACATACTACTAGTTATTCCTCGTAAACAAACGATTCATTAATATTTACATTTCTCGATGTCCATACAGACAATCTTGTGTGGACGAATAGAAAGTCACACATTAAATCCGAGAAAGTCATTAAGAGGATAGGTGGTTGGTATGCCTATCAAAAGTAGATAGAGAGAGTAATATTTTTATTCAAGGTTCACCATATCAAGTCATGCAATGGAGTTGACGCCAATGATATTATCGGCTAGTCAGCTGGCTTCACCCTGGCCTGTTGCGCAATGCAAATCAATGAGACCTCCATAGCAATGCGAGAAAGGGGCCATCGCAAACAAAATACGAGAAAAAAAAAAGAAGATGAGTTATACTCCCTCCATCCACAAAAGTTAAACATATTGCTTACATCAAGACCAAGGAGAAATTAAATCACCTTGGATGTTACAAAATCAAGAAGTGAATGCAAGCATACAACTAATAAGTATTTAGATGACTCTTTGAGTTCTAATAAAACATTTAATTTATCTTTTCATTTAAGTCTTGAATGCATAAAAATTACAAATAGGAACAACGTATTTAGAAAAACTCAAACCTGAAATAGGTGTAACTTTTGTGGATGTAGGAAGTATCAAATGTCATGTTGTGTCCTTTATACATATGTATGTTCTCTTGGATTCCAATAATTCTCTTAACTCTTGTGAGAACAAATTATATTTGAAATATCAGAAGGGGTATCATTCTTTGAGTTGTGTTTGGTTAATGTACATGGTAGCCATTAATTGTACATGAGATAAAGTCCACGGTTGCTTCTGAGGAGAATTTTGAACTCATGTATAACGGCAGTACAGTTGTTTCAGAGGAACATCATTTAATTTTACTCGATCGTGTATAATCCGCTAAAATGAACAATTGCTTCTGAGGATATCTTTTCCCGAGATATGCCAGTACAGTGGTTTCAGAGGAACACCATTTCTTTTATTCAAGTTCTCTGTGTCATTTGCATTAACAACATCATCAATCTCAAAACAAACAGTGAGAAACATCAAACCTCAAAACCAACAAAAAAACATTAAGCATATTGAAGTGTCCTCAGTATCAACAAACATTTCCATATATTTTTATGGTAACCTCAAACACCCACATAACTTAACTACTCCCAGCTGGTTGATAATACTTGTCGTTTTCGACAAGAGCACGAGTGCACTTGTCGTTCATTAGTTTTCATTATAATATGTATAAAAATATTAACAAACATATGATTTATTAAAGTACATTTTATGACTAATCTATACATGTAATCACCATATTTGAAAGATAAATATTTTAAAAATGATTCATAACCAAAGATTATAAAGTTTGACTTCACATTTATCTAAAACGACAAGTATTATCAGCTCGAAGGGAGTATGTGCCACAGTACTTCATGCACTTTAATTCACCTGAGTCAAGCTTAATTATCTCATCAGATGACAAACATATTCATATTGTACTTGTAGAACCATGCATGCATATCAAAATGTACAAAATCTCTCGATCTCCGAAACCAAATCAAAGCAAAAGCGATAATATAATCCATGCAGCCCTAGAGAGAGACCAAATGCATATAGGGGCTGTTTGGTTGCTACCTGAGAGGAAATTACCTGACCGGAAGCTAGCCTAAAGTCCTGTTTGGGGAAGCTTCTCCCAGCTGCAGCTTTTCCCAAAAGCTGCTTCTGCTAGAAGCTGCCCCAAACAGTCCACAGCTTACAGATTCTGAAAAATGAACTAAGAAGCCAGAAGCTGGAGAAGCTGGGTTTCAGAGCTTTTCCATATTCTTAGAAGCTGGCTATCAAACAGCTGCTTCTCAGAATCTAAAGCTCCCTAAATAGGGCCTGAGTAAGCTAACACAGGTCTTAGTTTGGTTGGTGTCCTCAGATCCCAAACCCTTCGCCTGGCCTGACGCAGCCCTTCCCGTCATTAACCTGAGCCAGGCGATCGCCTGAGCTCCAGGCAGCAACAGCGATACATACTTACCATCTTAATCCTAATCTTTCTCGGAGGCGGCCACGCGACGTAGATTCCTGGAGCGAAGCTGCGCTGCTTCCGCCGGTGTGCGAAGCCGCCGCCGACCGCCATCTTGCCGGATCCTTGCGAAGCCGCCGCCGCCCGCCGTCTTTCGCAATCACTGCGAAGCTGTGCTGCTCTCGCCGGCGTGCGAAGCCGCCACCGTCTTGCCGGATCCCTGCAAAGCTGTGTTGCTGCTCCCGCCGGCGTGTGAAGTCGTCGCCATCTTGCCGGATCCCAGCATAGCAGCATCGCCCATGCTAGATGCTGCCCAGGCTGCGTTTCGTGCGAAGCAGATCAATTTGCAGGTTGCCAGATGCATTTGCACATCTGGGCAGAATCATCTGAAGGTTGTGCTCCTGATGCACGGATTTGGGATCTATTTGACTCTTCGATTGCGTTCTCCTCTCTCTTTTTCCCTGCTTTTTTTTTCCTAGATTTTTATCCTCGTTATGTATGCAAGATTTGTGCTTGTACATGGGAAGTTGGGGTCATAAATGGATCTTGGTAGGAGGTTGAGACGCAATTTGTGGCAAGATTTGTGACGGCCCATTAATACTTGATTTAGCTGTGTACTCGCTCCGGTTTCATTTTAATTGACGTTTTAGATAATGACACGATCTACAGGATATATCTTTGACCTTAATTTTCTGTTATAATATATATAATAAATAAATGCTTTTATTATAGTTCTTTAAAAGATAAATCTATATATATTGTTTTAGATCCTTTAAACTAAATATTTTTAAAATTATTGACGGTCAAAGTTATAAAAGTTTGACCTCAACTTTATCCAAAATGTCAATTAATATAGAACCGGAGGGAGAAATGATTAAAGGCGTAATTGCATGTTTGTTTCTCAGGCAGCAACAACCAACCAAACAAGCATATACTCAGGCTGCCTGACCAGGCTAGATGCATTCCACATGCCACTCAGGCGCACAGAAAGGCATGTTATGTTACTCAGGGCAGCAACCAAACAGCCCCATACTCCTTGATCATCACCACCTAGGTTTAGCCTTGCACACGAGAGGCTTCTCCATCTCCAGCGACATGTTCAGGCGCTCCGACAAGTCGACGCCGCCGCCGACCGGTGCCCACTCGAAGCGGTGCAGCAGCTGCGCGAGCCAGAGGTGGACGGTGGCGAGCGCGAGCGTCTTGCCCGGGCAGGCGCGCCGCCCCGCGCCGAACGGCGCGAGGCGGAGGTCGTCGCCGAGCACGCTGACGTCCTCCTCCGTGAACCGCTCCGGCCGGAACGCGTCGGGCTCCAGCCAGAGCTCCGGGTCGTGCGCGATGGCCCACATGTTGACCATGGCAGTGGTGCCCGCGGGGACCACGTGGCCGCCGACGTGCGCGTCGTGCACGGCGAGGCGCGCCCACGACAGGAGCGGGCCCGGCGGGTGCACGCGGAGCGCCTCCTTCACGACGCACTGGAGGTAGCGCAGGCCGGCGACGTCGCCGTCCGACACGACGCGCCCGCGGCCGACGACGGCGTCGAGCTCCGCCTGCGCCTTGGCCTGGATGTCCGGGTGCAGCACCATCCTCGCCATGATCCATTCCAGCAGGATCGCCACCGTGTCCGTCCCCCGAAAGATCATCTCCTGCACGCGCGCAAGATCAAATATATCCATGAATCCATTTGATCGCAATGCACAAAATCGAACAGATGCATCATGCATGTCAGATGGATCCTTGCTTACCCAGAGAACGGCGACCATGTCGGACTCCGTCATCTTCTCCTCCCCCTCCAACCCGAGCAACACGTCGACGAAGTCGCCGGGGAGCTCCTCGCCTCCGCCATTGCCGCCGGTGCGGCGCTTCCTCTGCCTGTGCTCGTCGATGATGCTTCGGACGAACACGTCGACTCGTTGCACCAGCGTCCTGCACCTCCTCCTCACGCCTTGCAGGTCGAGCCATTTGAGCAGCGGCAGGTGGTCTCCCCAGTTGAACATCCCGAGGAGGTCGTACCCTTCCTTCACCATAGCCTCGAGCTCGGCGCCCTCCTGGCTGTCGCCGTCGTAGCGCGTCCCGAAGACGGTGTCCATGACGTGGTCCAGGGACGCCGCGTGGAGCACGCGCCTCATGCCGATCTCGCCGCTGTCGTTGGCGGCGGCGAGGGCGGACAGGCGGTCTAGCATGCGCTCGCCGATGGCGAGGCGTCGCGGGGCCGAGGCGGCGACGCGGCGCGGGGTGAAGAGGTGGTTGGCGCTGACGCGGCGGAGCGCGCGCCAGTAGTCGCCGGAGGGCGCGAACCCCATGGCGCGGTGGAAGAGCAAGCCCCGCGCCGCGTCCTTCACGGGGCGGTCGGCGAACGCGGCGCTGGACAGGAGCTCCCGCGCCGTGTCGGGGCGGCTGGCCACGACGAACCGCGTGAGGCCGACGGAGAAGGACGCCAGGGCGGCGCCGCCTGGCACGGACCTCGACAGGGCCGCGAGCGCGCGGTGCGCGGCGGGGCCGGCGAGCGCGGCGAGCGCGCACGGCGCGCCGGGCGGGGGGCGGCGGCAGCGGGAGAGCGCCCACGCGGGGCCGCCCGGGACGAGCCAGAGCAGCGAGGCGACGGCGAGGAGGGCGGCGAGGAGCGGGGAGAAGAAGGTGGTGGAGTTGGCCGGCAGGAGGAGGTAGCCATGGGTAGTGGAAGCGCCGAGAGTGGCATCCATGGCGTGTGAGAATGTTGGGGGAGGCAGGAGGGTGCGGGCGTGGGAAGGGGAGATTGGAGGGTTTAAATAGCGAGAGGGTTGTGCATGTGCACTTTCTCGAGTACCAAAATTTAGTAGATATAGACTTTTTCTCTTGCATACTTTCTTTGTTTAAAAAAAATCAAATCCAGATAGGAGTGCAAGCGGGTTTGTCCGCGAACCTGCTTATAGGTAAAATTAGTGGGTAATATATTAATTTAACCTATAAATAAGTTTATGGATCGACACTTGCATCTCTAAATATGGCAAGCTGGACCACGACGTGGAAATTCATAAGTTATCATCTATTTGATCTATAAGTTATCATCTATTTGATCTATAAGTGAACTCGCAGGTCGGCCCGCTTGAATCCCTAAATCCAGACAAAAAAAACTGTGTTCAAATTTACTGCTAATAATAGTATCTATTTTGGGACGGTGGATGTACAGATTTATCATTGAAGAAAAAAGGTTTTAAATTTTAATTTTTTAAAAAATGGCTTTGAAGAGGCAAAAAAAGGTCTCGGATAGTAGCAATTTGCCATCAAATTTACTAAAATAGTTTGTCTGTGAAAAATAAACGTGTTGTTCACTTTGTTTTATGGGATAGAGTACGGCGGCGCTTTGTTTGGCAGCAAGAGTTCTTTCCTTGGGATAAAGTATTAAACGGTGTTCATTTTTTTAAAAAAATCCATACAAAAGTTGCTTTAAAAAATCATATTAATCATTTTTAGAAAAAAAGAGCTAATAATTTACTCTATTATGTGCTAATGAATCACTTTGATTTAGGTGTGTAAGGATTAGTTCTCAACTTCAACAACCAACACAACGTAAAAGTGTTATTTGGCCTTCTCCTTTCGAAACTGAACACCACTATGTGTTCGGCACCCCTATCTCACCCATTCTCCCTTGTTTTCCGTGCGCGTGCTTTTCAAGCTGCTAAACGGTGTTTTTTTTAAAAAAAAAATTCTATACGAAAGTTGCTTAAAAAATCAAATTAATCTATTTTTTAAAAAAAATTAGCTAATATTTAATTAATCACGTGCTACTGTACCACTTCGTTTTCCGCGCATAGTGTTCCATGCTAGGAACGGGGAGCAGTGAACACACCATTAAGCCAAGATCCGTACCCAAGTCTTGAAAGGATGAGCTGGTGATTTGTGGTGCCTTTCCATTTACACCATAAATCGTTTTGATACAAATCGTTTATATTTTGATTATAAATCATTTATTTTTTAAGTCAAAATTATATATGTTTGACCAAATTTATAGACAAAATTAGCAATACCTGTGACACCAAATTAGTCTCATATTGAAAAATGTTACTAAATTTTGTTACAAATTTGGTTAAACTTTAAGAAGTTTTTTTTTGCGAGGAAAACTTTAAGAAGCTTGACTAAGAGTAAAGACAATCGACTTATAATATGAAAGTGAGGGAGTAGTATTGTGCTTTATTCAAAGAATTTTCTTGGATATAATTTTGCATTGTATACACACTGACATTTAGTGATAGATTTTAATATAAATTTGTTGGAATTTAGCAGGTAAAAACACAAGTATTCCGCTAGCGTAGAAGAGAAAATGGCAGTTTTATTTTAACGAGCACATATAAATACTTATATTGTCCATTTGAAAAAAAACGCTTCTATTGTCTTAAAAAAATTGATGCAATGCCTCTTCCTCTACCACTTGATCATTATGTAACCGTCCATTGAAATCATTACTCCTGCTCAAATGACGATCGAAACTAAATGTAGGCGTAATCACTGCCGTTACATACGTTGCAGTAATAGCAATCGCCAAATTGATGATCTTTCGAAAATTCTTCTGCCTAACCGTCCGATGAGTTGCCGTTCAGTTTTTCAGGTAACGAGACTGCATCTGCATGGAGCCCAGCTATAGGTCTAGACGTCTACTCCATCCATCCCAAAATAAACACTGGTGAAGAAACCATCTTTCGTCGGTCTGGCGAATTCCACAATAGTCCCGATTGCAATAAAAATCGGGACTAAAGATGATCTTTAGTCCTGATTAAAAAGGGTAATGGGCATATTTGATCTTTAGTCCTGGTTCAAATGCTGTCAGGACTTGTCAGGCCCCCCCGAAATCTTTAGTCCCGGTTTGTAACACCAACCAGGACTAAAGATCGTAACTTTAGTCCCGGTTGGTAAGTCCCACCCCTTTATATATGTCTTCTTCCTCCTCTAGCCCGAGCAAGCTTCAAAATTTCTTCAAAAAAGAGGGGAGATCATGCCAAAATTTCTAGTGAATTTATTTTGGTGATTATATACAAATCAGAGGTGCCTAAAATGTTAGCAACTTCATCCTCCAATGTTTTTTTTGTCATATTACATTTGGAGCTATGTTTTGCACACTTTTTTGTCTCCAAAATTTTGTTGTAAGTTGATGAGAGAGAAAATTTGTGTGGGAAAAGAAAGAATATATAGAAATTTTGTTTATTTACTAAAGAAGGTTTTATAAAATAGTTGAGAAGGAAAATATAGTGAAAGTTAATCTTAAATAATAGAAAACAAACTAAATTGAAAATTAAAAGAAGTACAACACATTAATATTAGTTTAAAACTTCAAAAATAATAAATAAGAATTAGTAGGTGAAATATTTTATATTTTTTGTATGAATAATAATATGTCATTATTGTATGACTGTTGAAAGAGTTTGTGGTTATTTTATCATTATTGTATGACTGTTATTATTGTACGAATGATTATTTGTGTACGATTTTTTTTTTATTTCATGTAGATGGATCGGCAATGGATGTACGCTGACCGGCGGTCCAAAGAGTTTATTGACGGCGTGCATTATTTTTTTAGAGTGGCCGAAGCTAACAAGCATAAGGGTTTTATTTGTTGTCCATGCAATAAGTGTAAGAATCAGAAGGAGTATTCTACATCCAGGACTATTCATTTCCACTTGTTTGAGTCGGGGTTCATGCCAAGCTATAATTGTTGGACATCCCACGGAGAGCAAGGGGTTGAAATGGAAGAAGATGAAGTGGAAGACGACAATATTCCGGACTTTGCTCAGTACGCTGGATTTGAAGGAAATCAAATGGGCGAGAAGGACAGGGATGCTGATGATAACGACGTTGCGGATGATCTTGGTCAGATGTTGCAGGACGCCAAGGAGGACTGTGAAAGTGAAAAGGGGGCCCATAAATTGGACAAGATGTTAGAGGACCACAGAACGTCGTTGTACCCAGGTTGCAAGCAGGGGCATAAAAAGTTGGATACCACTCTGGAGTTCTTGCAATGGAAGGCAAAAAATGGTGTCAGTGATAAGGCATTTGGCGATTTATTGAAACTCGTCAAGAACATTCTTCCGGAGGGAATCAAATTGCCCGAGACAACGTACAAGGCTAAGAAGATAGTCTACCCTCTAGGACTGGAAGTTCAGAAGATTCACGCATGTCCGAATGATTGTATCCTATATCGTGGTGAGGAGTACGAGAACCTAGAAGCATGCCCTGTTTGTAAAGCACTACGATACAAGATTAGACGAGATGATCCAGGAGAAGTTGACGGGCAGCTAACGAAGAAGAGAATTCCTGCTAAGGTGATGTGGTATTTCCCTATAATACCACGGCTAAGGCGTTTGTTCAGGAACAAGGGGAATGCTAGAATGATGCGTTGGCACGCTGAAGAACGTCAACAGGACGGGATGCTGAGACACCCTGCCGATGGTTCGAAGTGGCGAAACATCGACAGAAAATTTAAAGACTTTGGAAAGGACGCACGAAACATACGGTTTGGTTTAAGTACGGATGGCATGAATCCTTTTGGAGAGATAAGCAGTGGCCATAGCACTTGGCCCGTTACGATGTGTATCTACAACCTCCCCCCTTGGCTATGCATGAAGAGGAAGTACATAATGATACCGATTATTATTCAAGGCCCCAAGCAACCTGGTAACGACATCGATGTGTTCCTAAGACCACTGGTCGAAGATCTTAAACTGTTGTGGAAGAAGGAAGGTGTCCCCGCGTGGGACGAGGACAAACAGGAGGAGTTTAACCTACGAGTGCTGCTGTTCGTAACTATCAACGATTGGCATGCACTTAGCAAACTATCCGGGCAGTCCAACAAGGGGTACAAGGCTTGCACTCATTGTATGGATGAAACAGAAAGTACGTATCTTAAGCACTGTAGGAAGGTTGTGTACATGGGTCATCGTCGATTCCTTGCTGCAAACCACCCAGTACGGAAGAAAGGCAAGCACTTTGAACATAAGGCGGACCACCATACGAAGCCTAAACATCACAGCGGGAAAACAGTGTTTGCTATGGTGAAAGATCTTAAAATAGTGTTTGGAAAGGGGCCTGGCAGCCAGCCTATAGAGAGCGAAGATGGTCACGCGACGATGTGGAAAAAAAAACTCCATATTTTGGGAGTTACCCTATTGGGAATTCTTGGACGTCCGCCACGCAATCGACATGATGCACCTCACTAAGAACCTTTGCAAACCTAAAGTCTCATGACTGTCACGTGTTGATGACACAACTGCTACCAGTTATAATAAGGGGTATCCTCCCAGACAATGTCTGGGCAACAATAATAAAGCTATGTGCTTTCATGAAAGCAATTTCGCAGAAGGTCATCGATCCGGATAGATTAGAAGCCCTTCAGAATGATGTGGTGCAATGTCTTGTCAGCTTTGAGTTGATATTTCCACCTTCATTTTTCAATATAATGACGCATCTGCTTTGTCACCTTGTCAAAGAGATCGGTATTCTCGGGCCTGTGTACCTACACAATATGTTTCCTTTCGAGAGGTACATGGGCGTTCTGAAGAAGTATGTTCATAACCGTGCTCATCCAGAGGCAAGCATCGCCAAGGGGTATGGAACAGAGGAGGTCATTGAATTCTGCGTAGAAGTTATTGAAGACCTTTGCCCAATCGGGGTACCTAAATCACGCCATGAAGGGAACGGGGAAAGGGGACTCTCGGAAGGAAAGCAATAATGACGGTAGACAACAATTTATTCTGTAAAACCCATTTCATGGCTCCTTACATCGAGAAGCACTTGGCTCTAGTTCGTGCCAGAAACATCGGTAAGTCCGATGCATGGATTAAACGGCATCACATTGATACTTTCCCCGCGTGGCTGCGACAACATCTCATGGGTAATGAGACGATTAACCAACAACTGGCCTTCTTGGCGAGGGGACCATCTGGCTCGATCGCGACATTCCAGAGATATGAGATCAATGGGTACACATTCTACACGAGAGCCCAAGACATGAAGAGCACGAACCAGAACAATGTTGTTCGTATCGATGCCATGGGACACGATGGTACAACTGGCACGTATTACGGTGCCATCGAGGACATATGGGAACTTGACTATGGACCTCTCAAGGTCCCTTTGTTCCGGTGCCAATGGGTTAGGTTGACTGGTGGAGGCGTAACGATTGATGACAGTGGGATGACAACGGTTGACCTTAACAAGGTTGGATACTAGGACGAACCTTTTGTCCTTGCCAATGATGTAACGCAAGTTTTTTACGTGAAGGACATGTCTAGCAAAGGAAAGAAGGGCAAAGGGCTTGACGAGCCGAAGCGCCATATGGTTCTCCCAGGCAAAAGAAAAATCGTCGGAGTAGAGGACAAGACTGACGAGGATTACGATCAGTTTGATGGGCAACCCCCTTTCACGGTGACGATTGACCCTAGCATCCACCTATCAAATGAAGACAACCCTTACTCATGTAGCGAACACAAGGAAGAAACAATAGTGAGGAGAAAGTACGTGCGGTCAACCGTCACCGCCGATGTATTGCCGTAATTGTTGTGTACACGATGTAAACTTTTTTGGATGTATTGAATATCCATATAAATCAATTGTTGTATGGCATATGTTAATTATGTATGATTATTAGACTTTTTAACAAATTTAAATCACGCATATGCTAGTTATATATGATTATTAGAATTTTTAAAAGTTTTAAATCATGCATGTGGTATTTACATATGTTAATTAGAATTTTCAACATTTAATATCATGCTTATGCTAATTATATATGATTATTAGAATTTTTATTAGTTTTAAATCATGCATGTGGTATTTACATATGTTAATTAGAATTTTTAACAATTTAATATCATGCATATGCTAATTATATATGATTATTAGAATTTTTAACAATTTTAAATCATTCATGTGCTTATTATATATTATCCACTTAATTTACTACAGACAACAATAATTTTACGAAGGTTTTGTCATTAATTTTTCGACTTTAAATAATTGTAATGCATTATTTACTATTTTAGAAACACATATGTAATGAAATTCAAAATTCAGTGCTATTATCTTTAGTCCCTGTTCTTAACCCTAACCGGGTTTAAAAAGAATTTGGAAATAGCGGGAAAATATGTTTAGTCCCGGTTGGTGAGAACAACCGGGAGTAAAGTTGTCTTTACTCCCGGTTGTTCTCACCAACCGGGACTAAAGATCTAGGGGTATATATATTCCCGATGCGCCCTCGTCTTCTCCACCAACACTTAGAAGTTTTTCCTCCGATCGATCTCGGCTTCTCCTTCGCCGCCACTGCCTAGGGCATCCCCGCGCCAACGCCGCCGTCGTCTCGTGGTCCTCGCCGCCTCCGCCGCCGACGCCGCCGCCGCATCTATGGGGTGAGAGCCGCCGCCGCCTCTCTCTCTCTCTCTCGATCTCGATCTCTCTCTCTCTCTTTCTCTCTCTCTCTCCAAACCGCCGCCGCCTAGCTCGTTGCCGCCGCCGCCACTGACGTCGACGCGCGCGGCCAACCCCGACCCTGACTCCGCCTCCCGCCGATGCCGACCCCGACTTCGACGCGGCCGCCACCGCCGCCGACGTAACGTCCACGCGGCTGCCACAGCGACGACGCCGACGCCACTGCCATGCCGCCGCCCCCGCCTCGAGCTCGCCACGCCGCCTCGCCGCCACGCCGCCGTGCCGCCCCACGCCGCCGGACCGCGCCACGCCGCCGAGACGCCCCGCCGCCGCCGCGACACGCCGCCCCCGCGCCGCCAGGCCGTCGCTCCGCTGCCGCCACTGCCGCCCCGTCATTGCCGAACGCGAACGAACGTGATTGAAATGTGAACGAACGCGAACGAACGTGAACGAAACGTGAACGAACACGAACGAACGTGAACGAAATGTGAACGAACGTGAACGAACGCGAACGAACGTGAATGAAACGCGAACGAACGTGAACGAACGTGAATGAAACGCGAACGAACGTGAACGAACATGAATGAAACGCGAACGAACGTGAATGAAACGCGAACGAACGTAAATGCACTTGAACTAAAAGTGTGAGAACGAACGCGAGCGAAACGTGTACGAACGAGATAATTAAACAATTATTAAACTTAGCATATATATATGATTATATATACTTGAAAACGTGAAATACAATATATGTTCCTTTGCGTTTAGACTAATACATTTTTTTGCATGTTGCAGAGAAGACGTCGTCGTCGTCGTCCCTCAAGCCGTAGTGGTAGCTAGCCATCGAAGGAATTCGCGCAGGCAAGTGATGTAAAGATGTGATTGTTAAAGATTTAATATAAGATTATTAGATTTCTAATAAAAGATTATCATATTATTAGAGTTAGCATATGTGAGTGTTAGAGATTATTAGATTATTAGACTTAGCATATGTGAGTGTTAGAGATTGTTAGAGATTTAATATAAGATTATTAGATTTTTAATATAGGATTATTAGACTTAGCATATGTGAGTGTTAGACTTAGCACATATGATTATTACAATTTTAATATAGGATTATTAGAGTTTTAATATAGGATTATTAGAGGTTTAATATACAAAACTTAATTAGACTTAGCATATGTGAGTGTTAGAGATTGTTAGAGATTTAATATAAGATTATTAGAGGTTTAATATAGCACTATTAGACTTAGCATATGTGAGTGTTAGACTTAGCACATATGATTATTACAATTTTAATATAGGATTATTAGAGTTTTAATATAAGATTATTAGAGGTTTAATATACAAAACTTAATTAGACTTAGCATATGTGAGTCTAGAGATTGTCGTATATAGGTTCTAATATACGACACTTAGACTTAGCATATATGATTATTTGAGTTTGAATATACGACACTTAGACTTAGCATATAAGATTGTTAGAGTTTTAAAACAACATTAGTAGAGTTTTAATATTACGCTTAGCAAATATGACCTATATACTTAGCAAATATTTCTTGTATGAACAAATGGCTGATCGCGATGAGGAACAGATACTGTACGATACAATCGCAGAGGGAAGCAACCAGTACTGGAACGAAGAAGAGGGGAACGAGGATCCATACCAGTACTTGAACGAGGAGGGGAACGTGGAGAGGGATGCAGAGGGAAACGAGGAGGGGAACGTGGAGAGGGATGCGGAGGGGAACGAGGAGGGAAACGAGGAGGAGGAGGCTAGTGGAAGTCATCCCTCCGTTGGACAGAAGAGGGCACGCGGACAACAAGGTGCTGCGAAGAAGATAGAGGGTCGGCACATCATAACTGAGGTGGACGAAGACGGCCGACCTAGTGCCCTGGCAGAAGCAGCCAAGAATTTTATACGCCACAGCGGCTGGGTTGTGAGGGATAACGTGCCTGTCAGCAAGGTGTACTGGCGCAGAACAAATGCACGCGGGGATAATGACAGCTTTGTCCCGGAATCAGAAAAAGAGATGCTGTGGACCACAATGCTCGAGATGTTCACGCTCCCTGCGGGTACAGAGAACATAGTGAAACAGTGGACTCTTAAGAAAATGGCAGAACAGTTCCAGAGCTTCAAGGGAGATCTCTACAAGAAATACATCCTGAAGGGACTAACACCGAACTTCGACGTATTCCCAAAGCTAAGGGATCATTGGGACGAGTTCGTTGCTTACAAGACAGGGCAACAAGGGCAAGCGATGATGGTCAGAAACAAAGAAAATGCCGCCAAGAAGAAGTACCATCACCACTTGGGGTCAGGCGGCTATAGCGTCGCAATGCCGAAGTGGGAGGAGATGGAGACAAGATTGATTGAGAGGGGTATCGAACCGGCCACCGCTAAATGGCCGGATCGATCGAAGTTCTGGTACTATGCTCACGGCGGAACGCTTAACCCAGTTGATGGCTCCCTTGTCTTCAGCGATCAGATACGCGAGGCTGCCAATCGACTAACGGACGCAGTGGAAGCCTCTTCTCAGGGCACATTCCGACCCGACAGAGAGAAGGACGAGCTGTCACTCGCCCTACAAACTCCCGAGCATCCAGGACGAACACGAGGGAAAGGCGTGATTCCCTGGAAGATTGGATTCAAGGAGGACATCCACACGTACAGGAGTCGGATGAGGAGCAAGAGAGATACCGAGGCGAAGATTGCAGATCTTGAATACAGGGTATCGAGCTACGAGCTCAGCATGCAAGAGGAGGTGGCAAGGAAGGTGGATGAACGCATGGCCGCACATCGGTCCCAGGATCCCCAGTCGTACATTCCTCCTGCAATGGTCAGCCCATCAGGCAATCGTAGCAGCTGCGCCTCAACGGGGCAGGTAGGATCACAGAGCATGGACGCCATGTAAACCCAGGACGAAACCACCTGCCCCGTTGATGAGATCACGCAGCGGACACCATGTGAGCTGCATATTTCCTTCAAGAACTTATCAATCAAGGTATGCTCGTAGTTTTATGATTTTTGACTTGTACATTCCGCAAGTTGCTGCTTAGGTTGATTACTAATAGATAACATCTCATCACGTGAAGGTGGCGTCAGGAATGGCCATCCCAATGGACATTTCAGGGACTTACCACTGCAGGCCGATTCCAGCAGGATACTCGAGGGTCGAAGTTGAGTTGGTGGAAGCCGCGTACGAGGACCTCGAGTTGGACTACCCAGGAGGAGACGGTGAGACGCATCTACGAGACACAAGCCACGCCATTATACTATGGCGCAAGCGGTACATCATCCTCCCCGGGCAACAAGCGGCGTCTCGTGCACCATCTCCTCCGGCTCCACCATCTCCTCCTGCACCATCTCCTCCGGTTCCTCTGCCACGTCCTCCTGCACCATCTCCTCCGACTCCTCCGGCTCCTCTGCCTCCTCCACCTCCACCGTGTTCGCCTGCACCTCCCAAGACAAGGTCTCGCCAAGCTCCACCGCCTGCCCGCACAAGGGCAACGAAGAAGGCGAAAGTTGACGCCACCAAAAATAAGGAGCCGCCGTACGATTGCAGTCAAGAGGAGCTTGATGCTTATGTGGCAGGAGAAGTGAAGAGGCAACTCAAGCTTCGGAGTCCTGAAAAGAAGATACCTATTGACCCGAGCATGAAGAACTTCTTCAAGGGAATGTCCACAACAAACAAGGAGGCCTTAAAGCTATCGGACTATGACCAAATACTTCAGAAAGCCTATTACAAGAAGTCCAAACCAATCCCTTACCTTGGAGAACAACCAAATCAAGAGGTCGAGCCTTTGGTGACCGGCGAAGAACTTGGCATAACGGATTTCATTTCAGACACCGGTCTAACTGTGGATCAGCTGATTGGAGGCACACCAATCCCGAAGGCGGAAGTGGAATACAAGTTTGAACTCGGTAAACCGCTTGTCACGCCTGAGCAGCTGCAGTCCCTACCGACACAGATGTACAAATTCCATGAACGGTACATGGAAATGAGCGCCAAGGGTAGAGAGATGTTCGGAGCGAGGATCAGAAACCCCGACTTCTTGCAAGGAGAAGATGTTCTCTGGATCCATTTCAAGGATGTCTTCGATCTGTACCATCTGGACGCCCTCGACGTCTCTCTTCTGAGCGCATGGATTTTGTAAGTATCTTTGAGTTCGATTTGTTTCGTTCAATAATTAGCTCCTTGCATATATGTAAACAATAATAATTTCATTTTATCGTTGTAGAATGGAGATTCAAAGGGCCCGATGGCGGGGGATTTACGATACTGGGTTCATCGACCCTCGGAAAATCAACACCGAAATGATCGACAAGTACGAGAAAGACATATAGGACAATCTCGTCCATCTCCTAACGCAGCAGCATTTCAAGACGTTCATACTACTGCCGTACAACACAGAGTGAGTTTTTATTGTCGTTCGAACAAATTTCGTTCCCATACATATAACATGTACATTTTCATATATATCTCATCTCACGCATATTCCAGATTCCACTAGGTCCTATTATTTTTCGACTTGGACGCATGCAGAGTCACTGTGTACGACTCAATGAATAAAGAGGAGAAGATTTTTGACAAGGTCTTCCAACTGATAGACAGGTAATATAAAGCCATCTATTCCAAAGTCGCGGGGATTCTATTGCTATTATGTTGATCTCGGGTAATAATTAATTAATCATAGCTTGCAACTGCATATGTAGGGCTTGGGATCGGTTCTGTCAATTGGTCCACGGGACTTGGAAAGAAAAACTTGGATGGAGGTTTCACTTTCCAGTGAGTACATGCATGATCCAAAATTATATTGAATTGAATCTCTAATTACAGTTAATATAAAGAGTATATTAAATCTCTCATCGTTTCTCATGTAGTGTGCAAAGCAGGACCAGGGAACTAACTTATGCGGCTACTACGTATGCGAGTATGCCCACTGCCTATCAAACCAAATATACACCACACGAGAGCTCGATGCACGTATACATAAACCATTCAAAATTTCATTGTGTATCGATTTGTTAAGTTGTTTATTAATTTCATATATTGATATGTCATTATTTTTCGAATGATAGCGTATTCACATGAGGGATAATCTCCCACATAAGGATTTTATCATGGCTGTTCAAGAACAACTGATGGCATTCATCAATGAAGAAGTTCTTAATCCCGATGGTGAATTCTACTACGACAGATCGACAATTCATAACGTCGCGACAATTCATAACGTCGGTCCTTCCTCTTCTGACATAACGCCGGCGTCGAAGTCGTAGCTATAGCTAGCGAGTAAATGAATTGTACTATATATGCATGTATATATATATTTATATATGTACACATTTACTTTAGTGTTAATATATATTTTGCTAACATATATGCACATATATATATGTATTATATATAATATATGTGTGCATAATATTTTATATATATATATATATATATATATATATATATATATATATATATATATATATATATATATATATATAATCAACCATGCAGCAAACAGGGCCATGCAAATAAAAAAAAATTGGTACACCGATCTTTAGTCCTGGTTTGTGTTACCAACCAGGACTAAAGATGGTTCAGCCGGCCACGTGGCTGACCGATCTTTAGTCCCGGTTGGTAACACAAACCGGGACTAAAGATCAATCTTTAGTCCCGATTCGTAGTCCCGGTTGGACAACTGGGACTAAAGGGGGGGTTACGAATCGGGACTACAAACGGTTTCTCCACCAGTGAAACGTAGCCATAAATTTACGTGTCTAGATTTGATCGTCTGTCTTATTTAAATTTTTTTATGATTAGTATTTTTTCTATAATTAATATTGTTCTTAGATTATAAAATATGGATAGTGTTTTGTGCTGACTTATTTTTTATATTTTTTAAAAAATAAATAAATAAGACGGACGATTAAAGTTGGACATGAAAACTCATGGTTGTGTTTATTTTGGGACAGAGGTACTACTCACTACGTAAAAGAAAGTTCCTAGCATCCAAAAATAAGTACAGTAGTGAGACAAAGAGACGAAAATAACTCATTAAAAATAGGGGTGGGTAGGAAAAGACCGAACCGAAAATACCAAGACCAAGACCGAGAAATTCGGTCATCAATTCATCCTAGGTAGTGAAAGACCGAATTTTGTTCAGTCAATTCGGTTAGTCTCCTCGGGTAACCGAATAGACCAAAAAGACCGAATTATCAAAAAATGTCTAAATACAACCTACAATCCACTATGTTTAATAGGATTAAACTCTAATTTTCACATCCCTACTTCTTCTAGACATGCAACCTAATAATAAGAGTCTTTACTCATAAGTGTTTACAATTTTTTTTTTGATTTTTGTGTTGAAAATTTCTATTATTTCTTTGCATATATGAAAATGTTGTTGAATTTCGGGCAGGACCGAGACCGAGACCGAATTTGTCGGTCCTGACATTTTTTCACTAAAATTCGATCTTCACTTTTCAAAGACCGAAAAGACCGAAAGACCGAAGACCGAGACCGAAATTTTCGGTTAGACCGAATGCCCACCCCTAATTAAAAAGGTAAAATTGGGGTTGGATAAAGAGATACTTCTTAGGGCAAAATGCCGCACTATTTAGGTCTCAATTGTAACAAAGAAATTTTAGAGGAATTCAATCCTATAAAAATTTTCCTAAGTGGTTATTTGGATAAAAGGAATAGCCATATACAAATCCTATAAAATTTCTTTGATTGACACAAAACAGAATTTTGGAGGAATTCTAACTTGAGTTTCAATCTCTCATGGAAAATCCTTTGTGTATGTATCTCTCTTCTGCTTTCTATGTTTTTCATGCGTTCTATCGAAATATTCATTCCTTGAAAAATATTTGTTTGTCTATATCTCTTTTCTACTTCATATGTTTTTTCTGCATTCCATCTAAATAATTATTCTTACGGTTGTTTTTTAATCCTTACGATTTAAGGTGGTATGTCACTTTAATCATGTATTTTTTTTGCGGGGACTTTAATCATGTATTTTGATATATATGTGATGTAAATTACTTTTAGTTATATGTATATAGATCACTTTAATCCTGTATTTTGATATTTTTAATTGGAACGAATGTTTGCACACTTCCACGTAGGAAAAAGATAGGTGCTATTTTTGTCATTTGTTAAATGATATAAGGTTAAGACTGATTAGTTTTATAAGGTTACATCCATTTCTTATTCGTTGATTAGGGGGAGGTAAAAATGTTTGAGCTATATGAATTGTTTTAGAGTAAATTTCACAAAACTACAAATACTAAAACCAAATTATCATAAAATTATAGATTTAACAATATATCCCAAAACTACATGTTTAAGGCCAAGTATCACAACACTACAAATTTAATAATAAAATTATCATAAAATTACGGATTTTGGGGTCCTTAGCTCTAATATTATGTTTGAGTTATAAATATTCAAATTTTGTGATTATATTGATGTAAAACCTATAGTTTTGTGATAACTTTGTTACTAAATGTGTATTTTATAATTTTTCATCTTAAATTTATGGTTATACGATACATTTTTTTTTGTTAAATCTATAATTTTATAATACGTCATATTAAATCTGTAGTATTATGATAATTTAAATAAAATATCTATAGTTACGTGAAATTCACTCATTTTTTATTTTAGAACGTGGAGGGTACAGTTGATCCTGTTTGAAGGTAGGTGGCCCCACGGACACACAAGCAGCTGTCAGCATCGCAGAGCGAGGCGGCGGCGCAGGCCGGAGCTGGCCGATGTGTCGAGCGACTCTTGCTGTCTTGCATGCAGGAAATGTACACGGTCGCTACTTCTACAGTTCTACTTGTTGTATAGGTCCACGCAGATTCTGCTGCTGCTTCATGTCTACTCGCTTCGGACCGTTGGGCTCCACACTCCAAATCCTAACACTAAACTCCCACTTTTCTCGCTGATTTTTGTGGGAATTGAAGACCAACTGAAAAGTGTTTGGCTAGCATTCAGCTCTAGATCTGAAATTTAAAAAGGAAAAAAAAACAATCCATAATATCTCATGAAGCCCTAGGTTGCCGTCCCGCGTGTGTCACCAGCCGCCGGCCACGCGCTGTCCCCGCCTGCCGCCATCGGCCATACGCCGTCCCCGCACGCGCCATCAGCCACGTACTGTCTGCTCGCCCGCTAGTCGCGCGCCCCCAAACCGTTGACCCCGCCGCCTATCCGCCTGCTATAGAAGAGGTGAGGGTTACGAGAGGAAGAGAGGAGTGAGAAGAGGTGAGGGTTATGAGAGGGAGAGAGGAGTGAGGAGGTGAGTTGGGGTGGTTCAGTAGCATTTTTTTAAATATGTTAAAAAAATTAAAGGGCAGTGGGTCTTTTAGGTTAGAGTGGAGCAGCAAAAATCCAACTCCACCTTCGTAGTTCATTTTTTAGGATAGGAATAGCTCTGCTAACTCCACTCCTTAAAAACAGATAAGAATAGCTCTGCTAACTCCATTCCTAAAAACAGAGGATCAGCTCCAGTTAAGTTGGAGTTGGGAGATAGAGTTGTGCTAAACGAGGCTAACTCGTTTCATTAAAACTAAATCTAAATATAATGTGATATATTATAGTATTATAAATCTAGATAACCTTCTAGTCAGACTTACTAGAATATATCACATCATATCAAGATTATTTTTTATGAAATAAAAGAAGTACCATTTTTTTTGACATTAATAAAAGAAGTACCATGACTAGCTTGCACTCACTTCTGAGCCCCAAGTGTTTTAAAAAAACACACACCACTTACTCTCTCTATCACAAAATATAAATGATTTTGATTGATCTAAATGATTTTGACTGAATGAAACACATCTTAATATTATGAATCTGAATCTTCCAGTCTTATCTAGATTTATAATATTAAGATATGTCATATTCAATCAAAATTATTTATATTTTAAGACGGAGAAAATATCTCCAGTCAACACCCGTTTCCTTCTCCAAACGACTACTACAATAAGAATTCGCACTCACCGTTTTCTTCTAAGGCCAGCTCTCCTACCATATCATTGTCATACAACCGGCAATCTGTGCTGTTTACTGGTAGGCCTTCAAAAAAGAATGTCACAGGGAGGTGCAGATGATTGTGCGCACATCCAGATAACGATTACTACCATACATATAATCCTGAGCAAAAACATAGACATGAACGTGACTGAAACCAAGGCACAGGCACACGATAATTTTGGAAGATTCAGGCATACGATTTGCCTCGAAATTTAAGCGACAGGATCATGATCCCAGGCAGGGTGTTTGCCACGGAGTCATAGGTACGGGACATGCATAGAGAATGATAAAACAATGGGGGTTCCCAGTTCTGATAAACAAGGATAGCGGTAGACTTCCTTCTTCATCCGGTGCTACAGTGCACCAGGATCACTCCTTCAGTTTCCACCAAAGAGGTAGCCCAGGGAAGATCCACCACCAGGGGCAGCATGGACCTTGGTTGAAGGGCGATCCTGCGAAATGACAATGAAATTGCCAAAGAGAACTATAAGCCCCATGAATCAGAAATTATTCAATCTCATACTGCAAATAGTGGATAAGTAACTATGTTTCTATCTCAGTGTAGACTGATCCTTTCTTACCAGACACCAACCAAGCATTCACAATTTACCAGCAGACATACGTAACATATGCCCAAAAGGAAGAGAGATGGTTTACAAGGACAATCAAGTGTCCAAATCATACCTCATGCATAACTTCGATTTGCAGCATAAAGATCAGCATGTGAAATTAACAATATTCAGGACTAAAGGCTAAAATGATCAAGAATTACTTAATTGTCCATTCTGGATGTGGAAACTAGCCAATTCATTCAATAGTATTATAAAAAAGATGCCCAGCAACTAAAGAACTGAGCTTACTGAAAGTATACATTGATAATAACAAAACCAATTTGAAAGTTGATGTATAATAATTTTTTCAAATATATTCCCAACAAGAAGTTACTTCCAGAAAAATATCTAATGGTACCACATTTGTGACACTAAACTTGCATATTGTTTGACTAACTGTTGGCCAGAACTTACAAGTTCTGAATCCTGAAATGCCTTGACCCATTACAAATAAACTATAATTCCGATGTGGATAAAAGGAAAGAACCGTACCGTAAGAAAGTTTCCAGTGTTCTGGCCATCAGCTCTGTGGTAGTTGTTATTGCTCCGGCTGCCCTGAATCCCAGCTGGAATCTGCTTGGTTGCATCAGCCTTTGCAGGTGATGGTTTCTCAGCAGGAGCAGCCACAGCCGCAGCTGGTGCTGGTGCTGGCGCTGGTGCAGGTGCAGCTGCAGGTGCTGGTTTAGCAGCTGGCTTAGGGGCCTCATTGCCTCCAAAAAGGTAACCCAGAGAACTTTGGCCACCACCGGCACTCCCACCACGACTCATCTTGATTGTTGAAGTGAAGCTGAGCAGAGATTTAAGGCAACAATATTAAAATTCAAATTTTCAGTACTGCAAGAAAAGACAAAACAAAGTTGACCTGAGTTCAACTTATGAAACATGATAATGATCATAAAGTTTTTGATACTTTGATGAACTTATGCTTCTGAAGAAATAAAAAGTTTTTCAGCCAAACTAGGATGTACTGGTTCTATATCAAACGGTAGTTTTGTTTTCAAGCTGCACCCGATGGCTATTAGTATTTTGATGATGTGGCACATTCTCCATCCAAGAAAGATAAATTCTTTCACTACTTTACATTTTATTGGACTGAAACAAGAGGATGGTAACCAGAGTACAAGACTAATTCCTGTTGCTTTCCATTCTAACTCTTGTTCTAATGTTCAACCATTTTCTGCCCAGCAACATATAGTAGCATGTGCTCGAATCAATGGGAGCTCCAGTGTGCAGTGAGATTTCTATCATGCAAGATAGCATAGAGCAGAACTCTAACAAAAACAACAGTACAATTGACCAAATTATTAGAATAAACCAATAAAAAAATCACCAAGCTATTTTCCTTGGTTAAGTTTGAATTTACCTAGTGAGAAAATTAAAAAAAAACAGCTATAAAGATGATGAATACTTAATTCATAGCAGAAATTATCAACACAAAAAGGACAGTGCTTCAAGCACGTAAGTGTATATGCTTCTTAACTTGTTAAAAATGTTCTGTGAATCTGTATACGTTCCGTAGCAAGCTATAAAGAGATTAGTTCGTACTAATAAAACACAGCAAGCATGCAGCAGCTAAACTTACCTTGTGTACTAACTTTCTATTGTTATGATAAATAATTTTTCTCGTGTTAAGAGAAAATGTTGTATGAACCATCAATTTCCAACTTACACGTCAAGCATAAAAGATGGCTATAAGCACCCATTACTTGATGATAGTTGAAAGAGAGATACAAGTAGGGGCACCTAGATGTTAGTTTGCTATTCATGAAGTATAAACAACACAAGAACCTTTACGCTCTGGTGCGTTTACTGCTCAACATTGTGAAGTGTTACATTTCAAAGCAACTTTCTATTGTCTATAAGTACACAGACAGCAACATCACTACCAAGTAATTTGCGCAAAACAACAAGATAACCGATAAAGAAAGATCTTCCGTCTCCACTAGGCGTCTATGCCGCTAGAAAACAGTAGGTGACGCTCGTGTGACGTTTATTAAGACGTTCATGTGACGATTACTAAATATTCAAATCTAACGGCAAGATCAGGCTCATCTGAACGAGCACACCGTCGCAAATACTGACGTACATCACCATGTTTCATCAAAGGGATGAGATCAGCATAGAATAATCAAGGAAATCCAGTCCAATCGGACCGAAAAACTAAACTAAACAGATCGTGGCATCCTCTTCCAAAGGCCTAAAACAAAATCCACAATTCTACACATCACACAGCCACAGACCATACAAGGACCCATCAGAAATCGTCCCACAAAGTTAGCTTCCGCAGCCGAATCTCGAACATACATTCCACTCCTCGCTAATGCTCTCCACGCAATTCCTACCTACCAGGAACCCACAGACGCAGCACAAACAACCGCCCAAAGGAACGGTGGGCCGAAACGACCCTACAGACGAACGGATCACGCCGCGCGCTACCTACGGCGAGCGAAATCCGCCACCGATCCAGCATTGCCCGCGCCGAACACGCGAGAAAAAGTAAAAAAAAAAAAAAAAGAGGTGGGGGCGACGGGATTTCGCAGGAAGATCCGGGCCACTCCACAGCGCAGGGATCAACAGGAAGGGGGGGAGGGAGACGGATCAGCGGGGGGACCTCACCGACGAGGAGGCCTGCGTGCAGACGGGCGGCGGCGGTGGCGGCGGCGAGGGGGGGGATTTGGGGATTGGGCCTCACGCACTCGCACCCTGCGCCCGGATCCGTTCGAAATGGGGGAGGAGCGTACGGGGGGGTGGGACGTCTTGTATAGGCGACGCGGGGCGGGGTTGCGGGACGGGTGGCCGTCCGATCGCCGCGATGGACGGTCCAGATGTGCAGGCGCCGACAGTTGAGGCACCCTCTCTGGGCCAGCCTGTGGCTGTGCTGGTGCGCCGACGGGACGGGGACGCGTGATGCTCACACTGTGCTGATGAAAGGAATTGCATACCGTAACCACTCACGCTCGCTATAAATAATAAAGATTCGCACCTATTTAGCTGCGTGTTTGATGTGTAAGAGCATCACCAATAATCTACCTATATGATTTCCAAAACTAATTTTGAAGGATTTTAGTCTAAAAATCAGCTCCAACAGTTCCCCTACTCTCCTACATAAGTTTTGGAGTTCCCTTACCCCGGTTCCTCGCTCCGTTTATATGCGGGCGCGAAAGTCGCTCCCAATCACGCAATCCCACCTCTCTCCTTCGTTCCCGCGCGTGGGAGATAGCGATCTTTCTGCGCGTGAAAAAAAAAGGAATTTTCTCTTGGTAGTTTAACAGAAGGGCCCACTTTTAAGTTTTGGGGATTGAATTTAGGCTATCTGTTGGAGGGAGGAGTTTTTTCACTTCCTATTTTCAGTCTAGGAAACAAAAACAAATTTTTAGAAGAAAATTATAGATAATCTGTTAGTGATGCTCTAATGAAGAGCATCTTTGATCACCATGTACATGATTTTTAGGTACTATGGTGATGTTTGAATCTGAAGATAAAGATTAAGTGTTTCACACAAAACGAGGTGGTAATAACGTGTGATTAATTGAGTTTTAATTATTACAAACTTGAAAAATGGATTAATCTGATATATTAGAGCAACTTTCATATAGAAAGCTTTCGTACGGAATACATCGTTTAGCAGTTTAAAAAACGTGCCACGAGTACGTAAAATTTAATCCTATGCTTACAGAAGAAACGAACAGGACCTATATTGTGCTCGGCCATATGTTCTCAACCCAAACATTTCCACCGTGGAAGACTACTATGGTTGATGGATGGGGAAAGTAATTACGTGCTCCTGTTTTCGTGGGGTCTATATGATGATTCTGTTTTCGTATTACTTAATTTATCATTCGCCCCTTTAAAATATTCCATACAACTAGCACCGAATATAAAAAAAACTTGCCTTTTTCTTTTTAGTTAAAATCATAGATATTATAATAATTGGATTGTCCGTTCTCCTCATTCTCTCTACTTCTCTTTTTCTCTCCTATATTCCAACAGGGACCAATAGTGGTGATCAGGCTACAATAAGCGTGGTTAGCAGCTAGCGAGTACAAGCAATGACAATGCTTATTGAATTGCCCCATTATCCTCATAGTATGGTCGTCATTGTGGGCTATAAGCCTACAACTAGTGTCTTGATCCTCGTGCCAAAGTGATTGTTATCTTCTATGGACAACGTAGTTGCCTAATCTATTTCATGCGACCCTCTTCATCAATGTCCCCGTAATGTCATGTAGACCTCGATAAAGTGGCAATGAACATAGAAGTATGATATAATGAACCTCTAGAGACTAATGGTGGGAACATATGATGGTCTGGTATGATCAAGATGATAGAAAAAAAGGGAGGGGAAAGAGTTAATTTTTTTTCCTACTGTGATATATTAAAAAATATATATAGAGAATATTTACAAGAGAGATTTACAGGGGGGAGCATCAATTACAGTTGATCAATCCATGATTGCCAAATGGGGATATCTTGTCTATTTGCTCTATGCAAAAGTAGAGTAAAGTCCTCTTTGAATAAACAGTCTCGTTTGTTTTGTGAAAAATAAAAAGACATGAATACTTAATAATCAATTAAGGTATATGATATTTGTGTTCAAAAATATAAGGAATAACATACCCTCAATTTTAAGGAATGAATGAACAAATTGTATATACTCAATGAATATAGGGACAAATAAGAAATATTAGGAAAAATAGAAGGAAATACTTAATTCCCCTTGAATTTTATGCATATGGTAACTCTGTTCCCTGACCTATTTCATATTCTCTTCTGTTGGGCTGGCTTTGGGTTTGACAATTGATATGAGCAGAAATATGCAATTATTAACTTAGCCTAGAAATTACAAGGCTTGATAGCTATATTCTTAGCTAGGTTATTTAATTATTCAAATAAATGGCTGGACTGTGAAACCGCTGACACTGGACAACCAACCAAAGCGGAACTTTGTGTCGAACTAGTAACCGTGCGCGTGTAATGCACGTTTATATCAAAATTATCACTTCAATTCCATTTATTGTTATAAGCAATAAACTTATTTCAAACCATTGATGTTTACATGAAACATAATTGACAAATGAAAGTGACAAATAAGCAAAAGCTCTCGTTGGTCCTTTTGCTTCACTACCATTTAAAAAAACTAAGTTTCACTACTCACTTCATTTGAACAAAATTTTGCATGGGGCTCCACAAGTTTAGTTTTTGCAACGGATTCCCTCTAAAATAAGCAACTGTAGAACCATCCTCTCGCCATAACAATCTACAACCAACAGATAAAAACAATAATCCGATTTAAGCTAATCAATATATATGACTGTTAGTTTCTCTTCCAGCTCTGTCTAAGGATGAATACCTCAATACTACACAATTATTCTCATTGTGCATTTGGTTTATGGATAGGCAAAACACTACTTCTGAAGTACATGTGTAAATACCTTGAAAAATGGACACGCATAGCACAATCATTTCACTGCCCATATTATAGCTTACAAGTCCACAAAATTATATATACATCTCGCCTCAACATACCAGAGCACAGCAGCAATGCACATAAACTATATGATCATATATGGTGAAAAAAAAACATACTCTTCCAGTCAAGCCCAACTTGAAGAGGAATAGTATAATATATGCATACATTCCATTGGTGTCCAAACTGAGGTCGAATCACCCATCAAATACGGCTAGAATTAATTAATTGAAACATTCAATTTGAACCATGAAAGATATCCATATTCTTGTGGGTCAATAGTTGTTAATGTCCATTATTCAAAGCTTAATTCCAAGATGGTTAGCATCCCCTGTAAGCAACAAAATAATTCCTTTATAACCATTTCTTCAAATATTGCGGGAGAACTTCGGAACCATACATACTTTTGTTAGCATAAATTGGTTTGAACTCTAAACATCAAGTAAGGGTCTATTTAGTTCGTGAAAAGAAAATTTTTGGGTGTCACATCGGATGTTTGACCGGATGTCGGAAGAGGTTTTTGGACACGAATGAAAAAAACTAATTTCATAACTCGCCTGGAAACCACGAGACGAATCTTTTGAGCCTAATTAAACCGTCATTAACACATGTGGGTTACTGTAACACTTATGGCTAATTATAGACTAATTAGCCTCAAAAGATTCGTCTCACGATTTCCCCCATAATTCTGCAATTAGTTTTTCTTTATTCTATATTTAATGCTCCATGCATGTGTCCAAAGATTCGATGTGATGTTTTTGGGAAAAAAATTTGGGGAACTAAACCAGGCCTAACAGAGACACATAGATTTTTGTTTTCAAATTGTCTAGATATCAGTGAAGCAATTGTAAAGACACTTCTTAAATTTGTTACAAGTAGTAGAATTCGTACTAAGAGAATAATAATTTCCACTATGTTTAATTGATCTAAAATGCTGAACACTTTATATCAATTAAGCATTGTTTACTCTGTCTATCTGCTTTCCTATTTGGCAAACCAAAACTCTGAATTTGATCATGAACAGTCATTAAGATAGGTCTATATATTTTTCTTGTTTCGAACTGACTACAGTTTTAGAGGTGAAAGTTTATTTGAAGAGAAGTAAAAATTTTTGCAGCAAATCAACAAAGAAATTAAGGCATGAATTAATAGAGAATGCAAGAAAAAGAAAGCATGTGCGATTCAGATTGACGATTTGGTTGACGAAGTGATATGACCCAAGTAGCGGTGATGTCCCGATCTTCACGGCGTAGGATGAAGAACCGATAAGTAGCCTCAAAGAGACCAAGATAACTTAGTTGCAAACAGCCAAGATAACAGTGCAACCTGATGATCGTACTCGAAGCCAACCACCGTCTCTATTACAGCAACCTGAATTGAGGGTTCGCCCAACCACATTCTAAGTTACCAACCAACACAACCTGGAATCAATCAAGGAAAAACCTCGAAGGGACCAGGAGCACCAATTAGGGGGGCGCCGAATGTCGTTTCTGTAATCTCACAAGGAAATCACAGGAGCAAAGGATCTCTCTGTGAATTTGTTAGCACACAACTGAACTCTCATTTGTCAAAAGTCTTCCAAATGATAAAACATATAGGATATTTATACTAGGAACAACCCTCCTAGTTGGGAATGAAAGGTCTTGGGAGTTTACTGGGCATAAGCTAGGTCAAAAGTCACCATAAGTGAATTCCCGAGAGGACTCACGCGTCTGTTTGTCTTCTGAGCAGTTTTCAATGATTTGTCCATTACTCCTTATTGGAAAGTCCATTTCACTGGTTCGTTTTTCACTGGACTGGTCCGTTTTGCACTGAACTGCTCGGTTTTTGCTGGTGTGTTTTGTAATGCACTGATCTGATCTTGCTGCTCCGTTTCATCCTCCTTGGTGAACCTGAGTAACAGTAAAGTGCATGACTTAGGCAATATATAATTCTCATTAATATTAAAATATGTTTCAGCTAGGAGCGAGTTTACCTCTGCACGGCTACGTGTGATCGATCCTTGAAATGATGGCACTAGTCCAATTAATGGTTTATGTTCATATGATAGCAAGGGTAGTGCACGATTACATTGCCTTGGTGTAGTTGTGGCAATCCGAGTCAAGTCTCTATTTTTAAGCACAGCGATATGCTTTAACCCACAATCAAACAAGCCAAGTAGCAGCCTTTCTCGATGAAAACAATAAGGTTTGTAGTTAAGCATAGAGTTAACCTTGCATTGATGCGCAACAATCATATTATGTGTGAATGGCCTTGACAGGGGTGTATCACGAAATCTGTGATGTTGCCCTTCATGGTACTCTGTTATGCTAATCAGTCGAAATTAATCCATAAATTGACTGGTTAGCACAACAATTACGGTACGGGTACACAATTTTGTGTAAGGCACAGATCCATGCCAGGACAACCTCTCGATGTACTGTTCCAACGTCAACTGGTCCTGGCTCAGCGCAACATGAATTGGATTTTTCATTTTGGGGACCCTTTTTCAATACATGTTAATGATATAGAAGTCCATTTTGACTCCCCCTCCTCATCAATATAGAACACCTGGTTTGCAGGAAATGTCATAATGTAAGGAGCTACCTAATTCATAAAAACATAGTCCCAAGTTTAAGTTGATCTATGGGCATGCGAAAAAAACTGAAGAGAAGTGTATTATTCTACATAGGAAACATAATCCGCGGCAGAATAAAATAAAAGGAAAATGTGATAAAATAGACAGTGCAGCATAATTGAAGAAAATTGCTCAAAGATAATGTGCGGCAGAATAAAATAAAAAGAAAATAGTGATAAAACAGACTATGCAGCATAATTGAAGAAAAATACTGGATTAAAATTGTAAGCAGGTTTTACCTATGTCTACGAACTTGCAAAGCGTATCAAGGTTCCTAAACTTGGTTTATTGTGTCTTCCCAGTCCAAAACCTCGTTTGACCGTGGTCTTGCCCACGTGGCATGACACGTGGAAGATGACATGGCACATTTTTATTTTTCCTTTTTTTCCCTTCTTCCTCTTTCATTTCTCTTTCTCCTTTGGTCTCTTCCTCCTCTCTCACCTTCCAGCCACCGCCTGCTCCCACTTTGACGCTGTCGCCTCTGCCTCCTCTCCCTTGCCGCCACAACTGCTGCCAGCAGCTGCTGCTTCTCGGCCGCCACCACTGTCTCTCTCGTTGCCGCCTGTTTCTGCTTTGGGAAAGTCAAGGAAGAGGTCCTCCACAGCTACCGGTGCCAGCCTCCTCCGTCCTCCGTGGCCGAGTAGAGGGGGGTGAATAGGCGGTTTTAAAACTTTTGGCTAAAACCGAGTTTTGTATATGGAAACGTAAATCAAAACGGTTTTGCATAATTCAAAACCTAAATCAATTAGTCTCAACTAAGTGCACAAAGTAGCTAGCCTATGTTGTGGTTTGCAAGCCTAGGGTGATAATAGCAAAAATAAACTCTAGTATGTAAATTTGCACAAAATAAAGGAGACAAGTGACAAAGGATTTTTCCACCCGATGTTCAGAAGCTTGCCAACCTCCTACGTCACCGTTGAGGCGAGTCCAACTTCACCGCTCAAAGCCTCAAACCACGAAGCCACCACAAGCCCCCTTCGTCAAGGGGTGGGCAAGGTGGGAGCCAGCCCATGGAGTGGTCTCCCAAGCCTCTATCACTATAGTCGTTCTTCCTCCACTCCGCAGATGGCAAACACCGAGCCACTCATAATCAACACCGGGCCTCCTCCACAACCTTCTCGGAGAGGTCATCGGGCAACTCCTCCAAACCGTCTAGGAGGTGGCAACCTCCAAGAGTAACAAATCTAAGATGATTGCCGAAGATGATCATGTGTCACTCTAGCTTTAACAATGAAGCAATGCACTTGGATTGGCTTAACTCACTCTCAAACACCTCACTAGATAAACTAAGTGCACAAGGGTGTGAGAGTTCTTGCAAGGATTCAAGATAATGCAATGGAGTGCCAAAACCTTACCCTTGCAGCTAAGGAGTGGTATATATACCCCCAATCACCAAAATTAGTTGTTGGAGTCGAAATCCCCAACTTCTGTTGCCTGCCGGTCTGACCGACATAGGGTGGCCGGTCAAACCGCCCATGGTTATAACAGCTAGAAAAGTAGCAGTTACAGTGCATTAAATGCACATGCAGCAGTAGAACTATCTGACCGCCATAGGCAGGCTAGTCAGAGCACCCGAGGCTCGGTCAGACCGCCAGGGATTCGGTCTGACCAGCCTCGGCTCTGGCGGCTCTGGATTGACAAGACGAGACCTTCAAAATCAGGATCAGCGGTCAGACCGCCATGAGAGCTTCGGTCAGACCGGACAACACACTGCGGTCAGACCGTAGCTCACTTTTCAACACAACCAACCATTAGTAAAACGACGTTATCTCTTGACTCGGGTTTCGGAATCTAACGTTTTTGGACTCTATGGAAAGCTTATTCAAAGGGCTATCCAATCTATGAACAATCCATCCAAGAAATACAACTTTTCTCAGGGATAAAGGGCTAAAACTCCAAAGGATACTCCACTGGACATAACCACATTAGGCTACCCAAATCTATAGGACATACCCAATTCTCTCTTTGTTTGGGACTTGACAGAACTCGTCACACTTGGCCAAACAAGACCACCAAATGCACCCACATGCATATGAACTAATATGGCACAAGATCATCCACATGCTCACTTCATAGACCCCTCTTGATAGTACGGCGCCTATCTAGCAAATCCGGTCTACACCAAACAGCAAGACCGGGAAAAGACTAAAAAAACATTCTTAGCTCCATTATACATTTGCCTTGTGCCATCTAACTTGGTGTCAATGCTTGAGCCAAGATCAACACTTATGACCATTTGGTTGATCCATGTTTATGCCGAGGTCTTGACCATCCTTTGTCTAGACTTTTCTTGTCATCAGAAGCTTGACTTCATTCTTGTCAACATGGCGATGTCCTTGGCTTGGTGACCATCAACCCATGGTGTCATCCATTAGCCTCATCATGGTCGGAACTATTCCTTTGCACATCTCAAAGGAGAACATTAGTCCCAACAAATCGGTTGTTATCGTCCACTTGATGACCAACCGGTTGCATATGAAAGATATGAATATGTTCGTTGAGTATTCATTAACACCACAAGTGTCATATACTCGTACATAAGCTCAAGTGCAAAAATTCAATATAAATAATAGGTGAACAACATGGATCTAGAACATGTGCAATAAATGTATAGGATTTGCTCGCCCTAAATATATGCATACAAATAAATATACAAGAGAGACAAGTGTATGTATAATTAAAGAAGAACCAATGGGGTCTATCCTATACACATGAAGAAGGCATGTAGCAATGATAAAGTAAACATAACACATACCTACATGATGTCCATGTCTCAATGTAAAGGAGACTAAATAAGATAAGACTCAAGTAAACATTAGTCTCACACTTATATAACAATAACATGGAAATGATATATATGAACCTATCAAAAAGTAGGAGATAAGAAGTGATACATATCGCTCTATCTCCATGCATTTCATCCTTATCATGATTAAGGTCCATCACAAAAGAATGCATATCTACCACATCTCATTATCAGGAAATAACCTAGTTGACAACTTATGTAGAAGAGAGATTAATCCCATAAACATCGATTTATCATCTATCACCAAAGCAACAATTACACAAATTGTTTAATCTAAGATCTTTCAATTTTTTTCTCTCTTTGGTAATGGATAATAACCCGATATAAACAATATAGAGAGATGAGATGAAAGATGATTTTGAATCAATGTAGAGATCTTATAATAAACAAAATATAGAATAAGCTCCCCCCTCAAGATGTGCATACATATGGATATGAAAGAACACATATGCACATAATAAATCAGAATCAATCAGGAGCTCACATTATATTTTGGATCCACAAGAGAGACCAAGTTAGAATATGTAATGTTTAATACATACCTCATCATTTTTATTTTCATATCCAAATGAGACTAGTCAAAGAAAAGCTCATAAAAACGCTAGTCTCATATAATTAGATTTGTCATTAATCACCAAAACTAAATTAAGGCACTTGAACTTACACATGGCCAGTGCATACTTGCTCTGGCCAGATAGTAAAGAGGAGGGTTGCAGATCCATCGAAGAGGAGGAGGAGGGCGCGCAACGACGACGAAGAGGTGGAGGCTGCGGCGTCGACCTGGGGTGCACACGGTGACAAATAGGAGGTGGAGCTCCTGGCTGCCATCAAGTGGAGCTTGAGAAGGAGAGAAGGGAGAGAGCGGGGATCTCGTGGTCACCATTGTCACCTCTGGCCTCGAGCTTCCGCTCCATCATCGGGCCAACTCCGCCGCCGGTGCCTTTTTCTCTAGTGGCTGACGCCATCTCTCTCTGCCTCCCTCTCTGTGTGTTTCTTGCCCACCGCCGCCGCCGCTGCATCTAGTGGTGGAATAAGAAGAGAAAAGAAGGGGAGGGGAAAAAATGGAAAGGGGGAAATTTTGCCATGTCATCTTCCAAGTCGCATGCCACATAGGCAATACTATGGTCAAACGAGGATTTGGACCGGGATGATACAATAAAACAAGTTTAGGGACGTCGATATGCACTGGTGGAGGAAGAAGAGAAAAGAAGGGAGGGTGAAAAGGGAAAGGGGAAATTTTGCCATGTCATCTTCCAAGTAGCATGCCACGTAGACAAGACTATGGTTAAACGAGGATTTGGACCGGGATGATACAATAAAACAAGTTTAGGGATCTCGATATGCACTTTGCAAGTTTATGGACCTAGGTGAAACTTGCTTACAAGTTTAAGCACCGTTGGTGCAATTTACTCAAAATACTGAAATATAATATGCGGCATAATAAAATTAAAAGAAAATTACAAAAAATATCTATGGAATAGACTATGCGATAGAATAAGGTCATATGGTATATGGAGCTCAGATGGATCCAGTGGGGTTGAATCACGACAGATCGTGCGAAGAAGAAAGGATTCTCCTCCTCTTCCTCGATCTCCGGCGACCCTCCTCGGCGAAGAAGGAGGAAGAATCCTCCTCCTCTTCCTCCATCTCCCGACCTCTCCCGCTTTTGATCCCGACAATCTCACCCGCTTCGGGATCTAGTGGGCTGGAAAAGAGCTGAAGACCTCTTCCCGGCGACGGCAGTGTAGGGGGCTCACTCATCGGTGGTGCGGAGCTTCTACTCAATCCAGCTCGTGCTGGATGGTGCTCCACCACCTACGGTCGCGCAACGGCCCTCCATGGAGAGGGGTCCTCAAACTCCAAAGCGATGTATCTCCGACGAACGGTGGCGAAGAGATACTCGATCACCGAAGCAAATCAGCTCCGATGAACGGCCAAATCTCAGCGAGTACGGCAGTAGGAGAAACTAGGGTTTCGGAGCGAGTACGACAACAGGGCAAACTAGGGTTTTCCGATGAACGGCCAAATCTCAGCGAGTACGGCAGTAGGAGAAACTAGGGTTTTGGAGCGAGTACGACAACAGAGAAAACTAGGGTTTCAGAAAAGTCGAAAGCACGGGAGTTAGGGTTTAGGAGAGACTAAAAATAATCGGCGTGCCATTCGCACGTTTGCTAGGTAGCCTATATATACTTATCACTCAAAAATACTATATGAAAAAAATTAGTGTGCTCATTAATTTAAAATATGCATATACTTCTTTTCTTATTTGAAATTTTAGAGTTTTCATAAAATATTTTTAAAAAATTGTGAACCACTATTTTAGTTTTCACAAATGGACATATATGATATTAAAAAAAATTATGTATGTACGTATAAATGATTTATTTATTATGTATAGTAGTGAAAAATATATTTATCATAAAAAATATAGAACTTGTATGCCATGTCAAGCAAAAGTACAAAATTTAATATGTCATTTTATGCATAAATTTTGATGAAATCCAAAAACATAAAGTAAATTTTAAGATTCATCAAAATTAATTGGTTCAAATATATTTGCTTGTGGATTTGAATATTTGAAAGGTCAATCATTTAGTATATTTAGAGTTTTTTTAACATATGTTGTGTAACAACAAAATACAATCATTTTTTTTTGTTGTGGAGGTATTAATGATCATATTCCGTGATATAAGAAAGCAAGGTTAACCTTCTTTCTTTGTTTGTTTTGATTTTTTTTTGCATAATAATTTCGGGTTACTTTATATTCTAGAGTTATTGGAGTTATAGGAGTAGTACCGAGTAGGCGTAGTATAATTAAAGAAGGAGAATGAATGTAAATTCGTTGTTTTAGATTTTTTTTACTTAATAATTTATATATATATATATATATATATATATATATATATATATATATATATATATATATATATATATATATATTCTAGAGTTATAGGAGTAGTACCGAGTAGGCGGGGTATATTTATAGAAGGCAAAGGAGTAGAAGTTGTGATTGGAAATAGAAGATAGTTTTGGAAGCTTCTGAATCCATATGTGATATTTTTATCTAGATTTTTCCTCACATATGATTGTTAGCTGTTTTTTCTCTAGTATAAATTTATGATTTTTCTTCAAAGCAAGAGACGCCACGTGGACCAATCGAAAGCTAGCAAAAAGAGCCAGCTTTAGATTATTAGATGCGTGAAGGAGGGATACGGGTACGGTGTAAAGTATATTTATACCGCATACGGGATACGGCGTACCGTATACGTGACCTGTCGGAGTCTGCGTACCGTATACGCGTCGTCCAATTGTTAGTTGGGCCGGGGCGGTGAGATCTGACACAATCGACCCATTCCTTTAATACCCATGTATGCTGGGAATAAGCCCACAATGAGTCCCTCAAATATATGTCCAATTTGATTCGTATCCCTCAACCGCAATATCAGATATCTTGACTCAACAATTATAAAAAATGGTGTAATTTAAATCTCAACGGTTTTGTGAGCGGATTTCGCTGATATGGAACGTTGACTTGGTCCGCCTGTGCTCACATGGCAACCCTATCACAAATTTAGTAGGGCTCACACGTAAGTGATAAGGGAAAAAAATATAAACTATAGGGCCCACACGATGATACGCAGCATGAGCTCTCAACCTTGAGTAGCGCTGTACACGTTGTGCGGCGGGCTCGTCACTGCCAGCTCAATTAGCACTGAGAATAGCGTTGGGATCTAGTCGTGGGGAAGCAAAGGGCCCCTGATCAGCCATGGAGAAGCAAAAGCCAGACCCTGACACCCCTCTTCTTGTTCTACGCTACTCCAAGGCCTCGCTACACCAGCCCCGTGCACTGCCGGGAGGGTGCCGTCCTCCTCATAGCTAAAGCTCTTGCCGTAGTGAGATCAAGGGAGAAGTTGGTGCTCGCTAGCTCCCTGTTTGCCCACCACTGTGCCACTGCCACCAGCCCCACCCCGGCTGCTTCTGGTGTTGTTGCTTCTCGCATGCTAGATCGAGGGCGTCATCTGGAGCTCGAGCCCTTCGTCACGGCGAGCGACTCGGAGTGGACAGGGGAGATCACAGTGGCGAGTGAATCGGTAGGGATGTGATGGAGGTGGTGCGCCTACATGTTCGAGGAGTGTGGGCAGCCCACCGACAGCGACGATGATGCCTCCCCATGCCCGGCAACCTTCCTCGCCATCTCCTCTGACATCTTCCACCCCGTCATCTCCGTCTCAGGCGTAGACATCGTGCTGCGGATGTGGAAAGCTACTTCCTCAGCAGCATCCGGGATTCCATTGCTGACATGACAGGGACGACGCCCAACCTGTTGATGCCGTCGAGAGGAGTTGGGGTAGAGAGATTGGGGATTTGCGGTGGAGAAGGAAGAATATAGAGGTGGAGGATGATAGTGGGCCACTTTATTTTTAATTTTTTGATGACTAGGATGCCATGTGAGCGCCACGTCAACGAATATCATTATCAATACTGTCATAGGAGTCAAACTACATCAGATTTAATATTTCAAGAATCATGATATCCGTTATTACGGTTAAGGGATAAGAATTAGATTAGGCCTATATTTGACAGTCAAGTGGACGCATTCATGTGCTGTGCGGGTTTTTTTTAATGTTACTTCCTCTGTCTCACAATGTAAGTCATTCTAGCATTTTCCACATTCATATTTTAATGTTACTTCCTCCGTCTCACAATGTAAGTCATTCTAGCATTTCCCATATTTATATTTTAATGTTACTTCCTCCGTCTCACAATGTATATGTTTAGATTCATTAACATCAATATGAATGTGGGACATGCTATAATGACTTACATTGTGAAACGGAGGGAGTATAATACATGTGGGCGCTTTGGCAAGAGGCGAGTGGATACAGTTGCAGAAATGTTAATTCTTTCGATTTGTTGATAGATGGCAAAATTTATGTGTTTCTATTCACTTATCCACAGGCGGGGATAAGTTTCTACGGTCCCAAACACCGCCAGACTATTAAAGAACATCTGAATGGCTATGACTGATAGGCAGCTAATCGCTAATCAGCTCAACAATCTACCACAAACAGCCATTACTCTCAATCGAAAAACTATTTTAGATACACCCCCGTGTAATTTCTTAACATCTGCCAAATGGCAAGAGAAACAGAGAGTTCCGTGTCAAACCCAACCAACCTGCATAGCATATATCAGGATTTTCGTTACATGAGAATAATACACCAGTGTACATGGCAGGACCAGTACTGACTAAAAGGTCCTGGAGTATTTCTTGATCTCATATAAGATAGAGGATATGGAAACCAGGTCCTTGTTGAGAGCAGAGCCACCATTGATCTTCTTAACACACTCGGTGAGCCTTGTATAGTACAGCAGCAACTGCGTGAGTGCCGCTTTCAGGATCTCCATTCCGCAGAGGAAGTTGCTAAAAGATGTAATGACATCCTTGTGCATAAGCTCAATTGCAGCTTTCCACCGACCGGCAAAATCCTTGACTAATGGCTCGACATCACTAACACTGGCCTTGTCCGAGCTTGATGCTGTGTCTTCAGCTGGTAAAACACACACATAAAGATGAGATGCCGTTGCAAAAAAAGGAACCAGCTTGATGTTGTAACAGGGATCAACTTACATGGGCGAGATTTCACAAATTTGATCAAATCACTGAAATGCTCCAGTAGAAGTTCCTCCTGCATAAATATTTGTTCATTATATCAGCTTACCCCTAGAAAATTTTAACTATCCACACAGCTCCCTCTTTACAAATATCGTCAATAAAGTTCAAACGAAAGGAGAAAAAATGGACATCTGTTGCCAGTATTAAAAATCAATGGGACTAGCCTCTGATTGGCTTTGTAATCCTAAGAAAACCAACACCTAGAATTACTAAACTGACAGTAGGCCACCCACTATTTTCTCTGGACATGTAAAAATTCTAGAATCAAATGGAAAATACAGAGGTCGTACTAAAATAAATAGACTAGGACAAACGGCAAGTGGTCACACAACACATCACGGTTTGGTGCCCTGGCAAGTTAGGATGCAACCAAATAGCCCCTAAACAGATGCAAACAGGTACCCTAACACAGTAAAACCAATGAAATGTGCCCACGCAGAAATTATATTCCATTATTTCTATCTCAGAGGGCACATTGCATACCACATATACTGCAATATTGCTCTTAAGAACCTCCTCAAAGTGAACTTGTGCTTTTCCACCCTCAGTGCCAGCTTCCTGTATGACAAAGCTCGGAACAAATTTAATAAGATAATACTAGTAGATTGCACCACAGTACAACTTAATGAAGCTTGAACTTTCACCGCCTACCTTCAGTATGGAAATCGTTAAATCATAGTTGTTTATCAGGAAAACAGTTTGCAACTTTTGTTTAGGGAACATCTTAGCCAACTTAACAAGCAATTCCTCAACAGCCATCCGCAACCGCTCGAGATTAAGATCAAGCTGCAGATATAAATAACATTATACAATTCCCATAAGCCACATAAAGGGGTTGCTTATCGCATGCAATGGGAATCAATAATTCTTTTCAGAAATCGGGTTGAGTTGAATTTGATAAACTAACCTGACCATCTCCATATTCAACATTGAGATGCACGAGGGATGCTGTAAATTCAGCATATCTCCTCATGACATAGTGAGGATGAACATCATCCTCCCAAAGAGTCTTAACATTTGCATTTCGTAAGCTGTTCAAATGCAAGTCAAACACCATCTTGAAGCGAGGCCAGAGTGATAAGTTAACCTGTGCAAGTGTGCAATGTGCACAAATGGACTTGATGAATTTGAAACAAAAGAGATTCATGGCGAAGCATTGGCTATCCAACATAGTGACCCTTAAAAAAGTCGATACAAGTATAAAATTTCAACAAACATGCGACAAAGCACACACCTTGTCTAAGTAAGAGTCCAAACATGGGATTCGCCGCTTAAACATGATTAGCTGCATAAAACATCAATTCCACTTAGATTTCTCACATATAACAATATAAAGGATTCTACCTAAAATGGAGAGAGAGAGAGAGAGAGAGAGAGAGAGAGAGAGAGAGAGAGAGAGAGAGAGAGATGTGGCCTCCTTCAGAGCAAGGACAGTCAACAAGGGCATAAATGGTGATATTTCTAAGCTGCTTCAATAGGTAACTCAAAGCGTACCTGATGCTGATGAATTATTCGGATCATAAGCATTATGCCGATTGCGTCATAACAGTTCAGGAGCACAGCATTGAAATGTTCATCAACAACTTGGATAGGTCCTAAGGGAAAAGTAACAGACATCACTTGTTTGATGTTTATGTTAAACATTTTAAAACACATATTCATTGTCTATTTTCAGGTAGATGACAGTGGTAATAGTATAAAATGGCTTGACTTGATATATTCAATTAATCAGTTTGGATTATCTATAACATGGAGCATTATATGTCAGACATGATAAAATAAATGGATTATTTCCTAAAGTTAAATAAAATGAACAGATAGTATATTACTATGGTTACTAGTGTAATGCAAAGCATATTCTCATTTTCTATCAACTCCTGAAATCTCATCCTGCACATTTTCTAAATGACTGAGAAGAGTTATGCTCACTTGCTCAGCCAGAAATGTTCATAACAAAGACTGGACTTTTAATTTTCAGCAAAATTTAAATCAGGGTAACCACAAAACATCTGAATTAAGATTGGCCTTGACAAACTAAATGTATGGTAGTTATTCAAGCCACTGTGGCAGAACAATATTGATCAAAGTATGTCTCAATAGTATGACCAACAAAAACAGGCATATAAATGTATGGTAGTCTTTGCACGCATTGTGCTTCCTACGGGTAAAGGACGATGTAAAAGCGGTTTGGGGGAGTATCTACGCATCTTTGAACTTCAGGTTCTAAAATGCCAACTCCATCTGGGTTGATTCATAATTTTAGGTGGATCAGATCCAAACGGGATGTAATAGCCACATGGACCACTATTTACAAATAATAACTGCCTTGCGGTTTGAGCCATAATTTATGACCCGTCACATCCCTCTAAATCTGATCCATCCAAACCTCATCAAATGGTAAATATGAATGTTCATTCACATGCTAGAACTGAGCGATGGATTTACACTAGATGCTTCTCCATTTAGATTACTACATCCACATAAGATAGACATTCAAAAATAGGACAAAACAAACCTGCAAATATGTCATTAAACAGTGATTCTTCACCAAAGAAATCATCAGAGAAAAGGTACCTGCAGTTAGTGTATATCTATCAGGTTGCCACTCATTCAAAAGCCATTACGAATAAAAATACAAGGGAAACCAGGCTTACTCTGAAGTAGCTGTATCAATCAAAAGTTTTTGCAAGCTTCTGAAAAGAACTTCATATGGATATTTTTGAGACTTGGCTTCAGCTATATGAGGTATCAAGGCAGGCTGATCAATTTCCTGACATTCCAACAAAAGCCCACATGACAGACAGAAATGATGCTACTGTGCTGCTTCAACAATAATATGGTACTCAAAGTTCAAAATGGCAAGATCAAAATCTAAATAAAGTTAGGTGATGATTCTGTCCAAAACTGCAACGAACATATATAGGCATGAAACAATCAATAGCTTCTGTGAGAAGAATTCAAAGCATGTTAAAATAATTCTTTTTGGTACAACAAGCAACAAGATTTTCTTGTCTGATCAACTATGGCAAGAAAATTGCATTCATAGAATTTGACTGGATCTATTACAGTAGAGAAATGTATCCACAAATTTGATTATGGTGCTAACTGGATCCTCAATCCTTAAATTTGTGTTGGCATGTCATTTGTGTCCCTAAACTTGGGGGTTGCATGGCACAATCATGTTACTGAACTTGTATAATCACCATAAATGGTGTGGGCAAGTCCATATGTCTTGTTACAATGTTAGAGACAACTCAAAATGTGAACAAGACAGGACTAAGTGTCTGGCAACTAGCCACATTTACTCTAGGATTATATTTATGGTCATGTGCCAATTATGCACTATAAGATGATTTACAACGATAGGTGTCTCGTGGCATGTTTGACCGCTAACTAAATAGCTTGTTATGTTAGTCCATTAGTTCTTGTTGGAACCTTATAGCATCACATGACCCAGTTTAGCTCCCAGCCTCCGTGTCATGCTTAAGTCATTGATGAACTTAACAAGTAGAATGCAGTTGAAGACAACCATAAGTATAGGATCGACTGATTACAGCTAACAGTGAATTGCTTGACAAACTACATTATCAAAAAAAAAAAAAATCTAAATGTCAGTTGGAGTGTCAGGAATAAAAATACCTTTAATATGTTTATCCTTTCACCCAAAGCAAAGACAGAAGAACGGGTCTTCAGAGATTCTTTTCCCATGGAGAAAAGGAATCCTGTACTTCTAGTTTCAACTCCAAGTAAGTCGGTAGAGGTTGCTATGTCCAGTTGTAGTTTCTCTAATGCTTGAATATACGCACGGAAATGTGCACTCAGCACCTGCAAATTGGTAATATGGTAAAAATGTCAAGAAAGCATTTGCTCCAAAATATCCAAGAAGACACACAATGCAAGTGCTCTTGTTATTGTTATCGACTAGTACACTGCATTGCACAAGTCAAAAGTCATCGCACACAGACTAGCAGTGTTCCCTAACCTACGCAGAAAGTTTCAAAAGTATGTACATATGGAATTCTTTTTTTATGAGTAAGGTTGATACCACAACAAGCACAGCAGTACATACAGAGAATTGCAAAAAGAACAGAATGAAGAAAAACGGACAGGGATGCAACTGTAACAATCCATCGCCCAAAAGTCACCAATGACCAAACCCCACCTTGGGGAAGCAGCACAAGCGTGAAACAGCTAGCTTGGGCCTTTGAACTCTTTGCCTAGGATTAACACATAGTTGCTAAATTTGGACCCTCAAGCATGCCTGCTACTACTCTACACTTTGTACAGCAGTGCAGTAGTAAACCTTACCCTGGCAATGATTGGGACACAAAGCTGGACCAGGATCCAGGTCATACATTGATAATCTAATACCTATTCACACCATAGCTATGAGATTTATTATAACATTCACCTTGTTCATGGTATCAATATAAGCTGCACGAACTTCCGCATATATCTCCTTAGCATGTTCCTTAAGAAAAACTATCGTGTACCTGCAATGGGGAGCACAAACGAAAATCAAGAAATTGCACACCAGAGAGAGGGAGAGAGAGAGAAGATTTAATCGCATGGCCATGTAGAGGAACTTAGGCTCAGATTGCAGTTGCTGCATTGTGCTGCGTTATGCATATTGTAAAGTTATCAAACGAAAATTTAAAATCAAGTATACTTGTTTTATAATCAAACTAAGGTTAGACAAAATATATTATCCAACTATCACGTCTCTCCAAGTTGTTCCATATTTTTAGAACACAATAATACCGTTGTTTGAAACATAATATTATTATATATTAAATGGAAAGCAATTTGCCAGACACCAAAATGCCTAAAGCAGTTGCACCAAATAAAAGGATAACAATCCGCTGCAATGCCATACGGAGACTTGTAGGCACAAGGTGCATTTGATGCACTTGGTCCACAAATCACATTTAGTGCAAGGTACAAAAATTATATGAGTGTCAGAAACATGAGGCACCTACAACAAGAACATAAAAAAAGAATCCCGCTAACCCCATCTCATCCCTCTCGGTCTCCCTTTAGATTCATGACCCACAAGTTTGTCTTTGACTTCAGACTGAATCTGAGAGCATGGAAAATGGCATTGACCCATGATCCCAATGATTATCCATAGAACATTGCTCATGCAAGAACTAAATGTGGATAAAACAGGATCAGAGAAAACCATTTTGCATACTTGTATTTAAGAAGAACACTCTGCTGTAGAATCTGAATATTTGTTTTCGGTTTTCTCAAGGCATAGAACTTTTGGATGACAAATTCAAAAATCTGCAAGAACAATTATGAACGCATCAGTCATCAGCCATAAAACTCTTTAGTAACTTTCTGCAATTGGATTGGCTAGATATAAAAATTCAATCAGCAAGATGCCATGAATCCAGGGACATTTTATTAAAGTTCAAGTTCATACTCATGAATAAACAGACATTTTTTTTCCAATCTTGCCTTCCCAAACATATCTAAAGCCTGATAAAGTTTCAGAGAAATCCAGAGGGACATTGATGTGACTTCTTACTTCAAATGACCAAATCTACAAAGGCTTGTATTTGCTCTGGAGTACACTATCAAGTATGAACTGAGCAATAAACAGAGGTAGCAGAAATTAGGGCAACTCCTAATTTTAAATGAACCTTTATGGCTAGTACATTTGATGGTAAAGTGGCACACACTGGTTGCCATCAAATGTACCAGATAAATTATTAGCCAACATAGCTGCATCTTTCTTAGTAACACCAAACTGGTTGCCATCAAATGTACCAGATAAATTATTAGCATATCATTCTAGTTAATGGTGGACATACCAGGCACTTTCAATTGACTCATTTCTATGATATTACTGAGCCAATTATCTCTATTGAATATGAACTGAGATGACATAGCATGTATGAAATAACCAACCTTGCAAACTCAGAAAGCACAAAGGCATGACACATAATCCCCTCAACCCACATAAAACAGATGTTGAAAGCCATAGATTGTTTCCTATAATTATTTTGACAAAAATAAGCATGTACGAAAGATGAAACGCACATACACCTTCAGCATGATATAAATCCTAGACCTGCTCACACTCATAAGAAACTAGAAGTAATAAACTAGTGATTGTTCTTCAAACCTTTGAGACTGCTTTCTGCCTAAGTCTCTCAACCTCAGGTTGAACATCCTTTAGAGCCTTGGATGATTTAACCATTGCGTCAACTTCAATGAACTTGATTTTTCTGCTTAGAGTCTCAAGTGTTTTCATGTATTCGTCATTAACCTGCAGTGTTGATGCATAGGTCATTTTCAGTTCTCAAACAAATTAATCAGAATTAACTGCAAAAGAAGCAAGTTGACTAGGATAACAAAGTAGATCCTTGGGACGGATGACACATCAAACTAACAATTGAAATCTTCTGTTGGAAAAAAATATATCAATCAAAGACAAAGAAAAAAAACAGATGCACCAAAAAATAATTAAAAAAAAGGACAAATCACCTACGAAAGGATATAAAGCAGTTAAACTGAACATTCTCACGGCTGAGCCAGAAGAGAAGAAACCATTGGCATAATGGCATGTTTGGATCTCTTGCCAAGGACTCTGTAATAGTAATACCATAGTGTCTAAAATCCCCTTTTCACTAGCTTTGTGTGTGTGCCTCTGTGATTATGTGTGTGTCGGGGGAAGGGAGCAGACCCACTTATCCATAGCACCCTCTAACACTCTCTTCTTTGCCGCATGTAGGATTAATTCCACCAAATGACTATATTTGGGCCACCACTTAAGGCCAGGGTATTACACCTTGACTAGTCAGAATTGGCTATCTTTCATTGACAAGGATCTCCTCGTCCACAATTACTAGTAAATACAATGTTATGCAAGGAACAATGAGGCATCCTCACTATCAGGTAGAAGCAAGGCTACGCAAGAGTGGGCAAGAGAACCAAACATGCGCTGCATAACTACACATGGTATTGGTACCATATCAGAAAGTTGCAAGGTTAGCTGCAAACGAACATGAAAGGAATATAGTGATCACCTCTCCATCGACAATTATGTCAATCATTCTTGGAGGCACTATTATATCCTCAACAAATTTTGACAATTTAGACTCTGCAGCCTGCAGTATTTCCAAATGAGTGAGAACCAACATTAGGATCATCAAAGATAATTAAGCATGGAACGAAAGAAATATATAACATGCAAAAAGCTATAAAAACTGTGAAACAATTCCAAGATAAGCTACTTTTGATGATTCAGATGACAGTGACTGCCCTTATAATGTTGCAAAAAGGGCTCATTTTATAATTTCTATGCCATGTCTTGTACTTGAGTCTTGTCTCATTATTTGATAAACAAAAATCTAAATAACAAATCGGTTTGTCCAATTAGTTATAACACATTTCCTTAAAAAAGATACAACACATGGCTGTTCCCTCGGTAACAATTTATGATGCAAGATTATTTGTCAGAAGTGTAAGATAGAACCTTAATCGCATATGCAATATTTTCTGAAACATTATATCAAGCAATGGGGTGATCATTCATGTGTCGATATGTAAAGAACTATTGTAGTAACACAGAAACTATGTATGCTCTGGCATCTACTCTTGAGATATTGGAAGGTACAAATGTTAACAGTCATAAAATATCCAAGATGCAACCAATATATGCTAAACCACCAATCCCCTAGATATTTCAAATCAAGGACCTAGTATGCACTCAGATCAGAAAATATTGAAATGGAGGAATAATTGGATATATACGGATAAAATGTACAGTATGAAGTGAACCAAACCTTACGATTTTTCAACTTTAATCCCATGTCCATAGATTTCTCCTGAAGGACCTTTATCTCCGAACTTATAGAACCAATTTCTGTCTACCACAGAAGTCAAAAGAATTGCAGAATGACTTAGTGATCGTAAAAGAGTGAGTTACTTTTGTCTATAGGTGAAAGATTAGGTAGAGAAAACAGGAAAAAAAAAGTATAAAGACTTTTGGTTTGAGAGGGAACATTGGTCATCCAATTAAATGATAAGAAAGAGTAAATAATAAGCTAAAAATGTTTTGATTCAAGTATGTCAATGAACTTCTCGCATGGATCACATAGTAAAAACTAGAATACTACATTGAGCATAGAATTGTGATACAGGTAAAGAAAGTTCTTCCAAGGAGGTTGCCTTCATGTTATTTAGTTGACAAAAGGACAGCTTAAAAATGCAGAGACATGATCCTGGTGAATTTTCAGGTAGCTCACAGTAGGCAGACTCCTCTTTGAGAAGAAGTTCAGAAACCAAGTGAATTGCTAATTGATACAAAGTAATACTAAAGTTTGCACATTCCAAACATGATGATAATATGTTCAGTATAACTACTCATTCAGCTAGCCAGCACACAAGAGAATGCCACAGATAGTGTTGTCAGAACATATGAGAATATGCTTTTACCTGGAATCCAGTCAGAACAGTTTCCATTTGTGACAAAATGTTATCACAGTCACGAATCTGATCATGCAGCGATACCAAGTTTTCACTTTCTCCAATGTAATCCTACAAAGAGGGAACACTACATTTTATCCACTGCCAAATTCTATTTATGAAGCATCAGAAGCTGAAGATCATAAGTTTTTTTTTCCACAACATTTGTGCAATTATTTGATCAACGTAAACTTTCTCTGGTAAGAATAGGTAAGTCATTGGATGGATTCATAGTCTTATAGCCATATGGCAAAATAAGCTAAATAATCTTATTTCAAAATAAAATAAAACCATGCTGTAACTGTATTCCTACTCAACGTCAAATTCAAACTGCAGTTCATATTCATATGTATATAAAAAGAGCAGCTCTAGATTGGTACAAGCATATTAACTTGGATGATTGACGTGAATGACCATATCATATATAAATACCTGTATAGAATCCAGCTCAATTTGGCGAATGTTGTTCTCGACGCCTTTTGTGTAATCACGCAGTTTGATGCCGTTAGCCAGGATATTTGCCACTTCCTACATCCACACAGAAAAGTAAAATCAGCGATCCACACACAAGAAAGAAAGACAGACGGCTACACTGTTTCTTGCTCGTAATTGATAAGTGAGCTCGGAAAGACAACAATGCAGCACCCAGGGACCTGAGAAGCACGTAGCCGAAAGAGAGCTCAATCGCCAAGCTCGTTACTAGTCTACAAGTAACAAAAATAAATAAGCATCGGATCAACAGGCAGCACCTCGTCGTCCTTGCAGTCGTCGAGCTCCTGCCTCAACCCCTCCAGCGACTCGTCCTCATCACTGTCGAAAAAAAAAAAAACCAAACCAAATGTTATTCAAAACAGCGCGCAAAGGCTCACGTTCTCGGATGTTATCCACGGGACGAGATCGGGCGGCGCGGCATCCCGTCACCGTCCGTACCTGGCGACATCCTCGTCGAGGGCGAGGTCGCCGACCAACACCCCGAGGTCGAACCGCTCCCTCTTCCCGTCGTGCGCCTCGGCGGCGGCGGCGGGGGCAGCGTCCATGTCGTCGTCGGCTGCGGCGGCGGAGGGGCTACCGATGGGTGGCGAGGATGCCGGGGATCGCCGGCGGCGGGGTGGCTCCGATCCAGATCTACCACCGGAGGCGGTGGTGTCGGGATCGGATCGGATCGGAGGACGGACGAGGGGGAGGGAAGTGGGTCGGATCGGTCCCGGCAAAACGAAGATGGGGGCAGAAGAAGAAAGAGAGAGGTTGGGTTGCGAAGGGGGAACGGACGCGTATTGGGCTGGGCTTTCAAGTTAGGAATTTGTAGGCCTATTGCAGTCCAGGAAGGAAAAGGTTCACTCCAAGTCCCTCGTTTTGTCGTCTGAGTTGTAAAATCATCCTTAACCCAACGCATCTCTAATCTTATAAAACCGGGTCAGTTACAAGACAGTATTGCTTCTGATTTTAGCTAACGTGACAAGCTGACTTCGGTCATCCAAGTCAGAGACCGAGACCCACATAGCATACACACAAAATATTCTACTTTAGACCAGTTCTTCTGCCACCTTTCCTCCATCCCTCTTCTCTCTCCTCAGCTCACGATTTTACCCGAGCAAGCTATGCCGATGAGTGTTTGGTTCCCTGTATCAGCCTTGGCTCGCATCCATGGATGCAACTTTCTCTTGTTTGGTTGCCTGCGTGACCTTTTCAGCCTGGCCCAACGCATGCAAAAAAGGCCCCTCAGCCAGGCTAAGTAGAAATGGTCGATTTGAGCTTCGCAACACAGCCAGGCCAGGCGCGTGCAACGCGCTGCACCCACGCATGCATCGCCTGCATCCGTGCGTGCAAGCCGGTCGACGGGGTCACCACCCCTGCCCGATTCCACGCCTCATTCTATTCCTTCATCGCCTTGCTCTCCTTCCACAGTCGTTGCCGCCACACTCCCCTGCTGCCGTCGCCCCCATACGGCCGTCGTCGCTGCCACCCACACGGCCGTCGTCCTCATCACCCGTACAGCTGTCGTCGTCTTCGAGGGTAGTTGAGAGGTGGGGGCGAAGGAGCAGCGACGGCGGAAGATGAGCAGCAAGGCCACAGCCTCACAGCCACTGGATCTGGCGGTGAGGAGCTCGATTCCACCAGAGGGCGCAGCACCGAGCTCGCTGTTGTCACATCCGGTCATAGCATGTTCTTGTTGTCTGGGAAGAAGGGGAGCTCGAGGAGTCAGATCTGGAACCCTGAGGGACGCAGCCGCCGCCATCGTCGATGCTGGGAGCCTCCTTCCTTGTATCCTTTCCTTGCCGTCAACGAATCGCGGGGAGCTTCGGTGGTGGTGGAGAATCACGCGGAGCTTCCATGACAGCGGCGAAGGAGAATGGAGCGAGCGAGCGAGCGGCGGATTGAATGGAGAAGAGGACGACGCCCCTTCCTTTTTATTTCCTTCTTTTTCCTTTTCTGTTATTTTCCTACCGAGAGATCCGCTGGACGACTTTTTTTTTTCGTTTTTTTCTTTTCTATCTATATATTATATTTCCTACCGAGAGATCCGCTGGACATTAAACTTTTTACTGTATTTACTGTTTGCCACTGTGCAAATTTGTTCCTTTTTATCATTAATATTATATCGATATATATTTTCACCGGTTTTCAGTCAGTTGAATCTAAACTTATATTTGATATGAAACTATAGAGGTAACCTCACCCTATTAAATAGAGAGGTAACCCACCTAAAATACATACAACCAACCAAACAAAATCTTTCCCAACCCGTATATTTGGTACAAGTAACCAAACAGAATCTCATCCTAGCCAGGCTAAACCAATGCAAGTAACCAAACAATTGCATGGGTATTTGCTTGACTAGGCCAAGCTCAGCCCGCATGAGAGAGATGGGCCAGGCTAAGAGGATACGAGCAACCAAACACACCGGCCTGACGAGGAAGCACATAATATGTTGCAGGAGGTACACAGCCTCGCTAAGCTATAACGGCAATTAAAAAAAAGTGACCCAGTATACAATTAATTCGTTCTATATAGATTCATTTTTCAAGTGGAAAAGAGCCATATCAGCGTTTTTACAACAGCTATATTTGTTACAGCTCCTTGCGTACAACACTTTGATTGATGGATTGCACAAGGAAAAAGGATAAAGCATTGTTTAGATCTAAAAAATTTTAGCCAAAAACATCACATCAAATGTTTGGTCACATGCATGAGGCATTAAATGTGGAAAAAAACCAATTGCACAGTTTGCATGTAAATTGCGAGACGAATCTTTTGAACCTAGTTGCGCCATTGTTAACGACCAAATTTGGTAATCCAAGGATCGGATGTGAAGGAGGAATCGAGACGGAGTTCGAGATAGAGATTGTCCAGGAAACAGAGTGAGGATCGGCTAAAGTCCGAATCGGCTACGACTAAGATCAGGAGAGTTCGAGTCGGACATGGTTAGCCGATTGATCCGAATCCGATAATATGACACGGCATATGTTGTCGGGTTAGGTTGACGTGTTTCATGATGATTGCCACGCGTGGATAGAGTCCTGAGAAGGCAATTATATCTATTAATTATGATATTTTATGTAATTTCCTTAGAGATATGTTTGGGCAAAAGTCTGCCGCAAAGACTTATGGTATCTTAGAGTTTGTTAAAGTTAATAGTCGTGTCCGATATGGACATATTTTGTAATTCTCGGGTATAAATAGACCCCGAGCCCTATGTAATAAAACTAACACACGTTCAATACAATCTCGGCGCATCGCCACCCTTTTACTTTCATTTTGTTTCGACGAGTTCTTACTTACGGGTTGAGCTGCATCGATTTCGATCTTCAACAAGAGGTAAAACTTGTTATGGCGGCTTGCGTTCTCGGGATTAGTGCTTCCATCTTCATGATACTCTAATCTTGTCTATGTAATTCGTCGAGTTATCATATATCTTATATAATCTCCGGCAACGTCGCTATCTAACCTACAATCGGCTAACATCCGTTATTAGAAGGCAGCCGATTAGGTTAAATACCGATGTTGACTTAGATTATATAGGATATCCACCACTCTATGAAACATCCAACGGCTTGATTGTCTAGATATTGTCCTTCTTTTCATACTTATAGCTGCATCAGTTGGGTTCGATCTTACGAGTCGTGATTAGAATCTCAATCTCTAGCCTGTCTATGTTTGCCGATTAGGGTAGTATCGGGATTTCAGCCGATCTTATCTGATTTAACTATATTTATCTGATATGCTTTATTGACATGTTAAATATGCCCTTTATATTAAGATCTTATCGCATTTAAGTATATTAGGCTTTCTGTTTGGTATATTCTATTTGCTTTAATATCTTAGTATAGAGTGATATCGGAGTATTAGCCGATACATGCTAGATCTATCTGATCGGCTATGCTATGAATATATATAATCTTGTTGTTAACATATATTTCGATCTAAGTGATTTATACTGTCTCGGCATGGCGACCGATCTATCCCAATCACTTGATTTAAGTATATATTAATATAAGGATTATATATCGTTAATATCTACAGCCGATCGAGTAGATTTAGTTCTTTCTTACTTCTTAGTGATTGCCGATCGATGCATATATGACATCGGCTTAAAGATAAATGATATGTCATCGGCAATTAGCCGATCGGCTATCGTTTATGGATTTAACCGCAGTTTTCTTTGTCTTTGTTTCTTGTTGATTGCAGGATCAAATCAACTGGCACGCTCACACACCCAAAGGCAAGTTTTGGACCTGCACTGCAGGTTGTTCAGCCGATTCAGCAGCAAGGTTTGCTAAATGCATTGACCGGGTTCAGAACGCCCGACAATCAGCCAAGGCAGCACGCTGCAAATCAAGTTGTCCCAGAGCATTTGGTTCATAATGTGCAACCAGATCAAACGGTGATACCTCAAGTTATTCCCGAGCATTTGGTGCGCAATATACAGCCAAACTTCCAGAATTATCAAGGCGGCAATTTGAATTATCAGTATCAGCCTCCATCGCCGCAAGTTCAGTATCAGCAAGGAGGATCGGCTCAGCCTCAGTTCGCTCCTCAATACAATCAATTCGAGCCCATACCACAACAAGCACAGGGGGTGCCTCAGCAAAGACCATGGGCCGATATGATTGCAGATGTGATGAGAGAGCAGTTTGGGCTTAAGCCAAACGATGCTGGAAACCTGTATCGGCATCCATACCCTGAGTGGTTTGAGAGGGTTCCATTACCTAATCGATTCAAGGTTCCAGATTTCTCAAAATTCTCAGGGCAAGATAGTGTTTCAACCTATGAACACGTTAGCCGATTTTTAGCTCAGTGTGGTGAAGTATCGGTTGTGGATGCCTTGAGGGTTAGATTGTTTCCATTATCTTTGTCTAGATCGGCTTTTACTTGGTTTTCTTCTTTGCCATGTGGATCAATTAACAGTTGGGTCGATTTGGAGAAGCATTTTCATAGCTATTTTTATAGTGGGGTTCATGAGATGAAATTGTCTGATTTAACAGCGATTAAGCACAGGCATGATGAGCCCGTGCAGGACTACATTCAAAGGTTTAGAGAAATGAGGAATAAGTGTTACAGCTTGAGCTTGACTGATGCCCAGTTAGCCGATTTGGCTTTTCAGGGTATGATAACCCCGATTAGGGAGAAGTTCTCGTCTCAGGACTTCGATAGTTTGTCACATCTTGCATAGAAGGTAACTTTGCATGAACAGAGGTTTGCAAAAGCCAGGAAGAGCTTTAAAAAGGTCAATCATGTTTGTCCCTACATGTATGGGTCTGATGATGATGACTCTGAGATAGCGGCAGCCGAATGGGTTAGAAGCAAGAAGGTCATACCATGCCAATGGGTGAAGAGTTCTGGAAAAGAAGAGAGGTATGACTTTGACATCACCAAGGCTGATAAGATTTTTGATCTGTTACTTTGGGATAAACAGATTCAACTTCCTGCTGGTCATACAATCCCATCGGCTGAGGAACTAGGCAAGAGGAGGTATTGCAAGTGGCATAATTCTGGGTCTCATTCTACCAATGATTGTAAGGTCTTCAGGTAGTAGATCCAGGTGGCTATTGAAGGAGGCAAAATCAAGTTTGATGACTCCAAGAGGCCGATGAAGGTCGATAGCAATCCTTTTCCTGTTAATATGGTACACACGGCTGGCCGAACAGCCGATGGAGGAAGAACTAGAGGTTTTCAGGTGAATTCGGCTAGGATTATCAATAAGTATCAGAAGAACTATGACAAACAGGCAGGAGAAGCATTATGAAGAAAATGATGGTGGTTTTGATCCTCATTGGGGTTGTGAGTTCTTTAGGTTTTGCTGGAATGAAGGTATGAGGCTGCCATCTATTGAAGACTGTCCTGGATGCAGCAATGTTGCAGAAAGTTCAAGCCGATCGTATAATAGAGGCAATCGGCTAAGACAAGCAAGAGTTCCTGTCCATCAAAGATTGGGCCCAGTAAACCAAGATCGTGATCAAGAGGACGATGAAGGCAGGAAGATTCAATGGTGTCCTTCTGGTATTTTTACAAAGAATCAGAAGAGAAGGGTTCAAAGGTTGAGGAACAGGGAACACTTTCAGGAGGTTGAGCAAGAGATCAACCATCGGCTGAAGAAAACGAAGCCAAAGCAGGAGTGGCGTGTTAAGAATCAAGTTCCTACAGCCGATGAAGCCACAGCCGATGAAGCAAAAAGATTGGCTAAAGGGAAAAGTATTGTGACTGTATCGGTTAACATGGTTTTCACACTACCTGCAAAATTTGGGGCTAGGCAAGCCGATGTTGATGAAATCGAGGAGGCATCGGCTAAGTTGATTTTATCACCAGAACAAGCAGTCTTTGAGAAGCCGGAAGGAATAGAGAATCGGTATCTTAAGCCATTGTATGTAAACGGTTATGTCAATGGGAAGCCGATGTCTAAGATGATGGTCGATGGTGGGGCTGCAGTGAATTTGATGCCTTATGCAACATTTAGGAATCTAGGCAGAAATGCTGAGGATCTCATCAAGACAAACATGATGCTCAAAGATTTTGGTGGTAATCCATCAGAAACCAAAGGAGTTTTGAATGTAGAGCTGACAGTCGGCAGCAAGACTATCCCTACAACATTTTTTGTCATCGATGGGAAGGGTTCCTATAGCTTGTTGCTTGGAAGGGATTGGATTCATGCCAATTGTTGTATTCCTTCAACTATGCATCAATGCTTGATTCAGTGGCAAGGCGACAAGATTGAAATCGTGCCAGTCGACAGGTCAGTCAATGTTGACAGTGCCGATTTAGCTCTTTGGGAGATGGATGGTCTTGATTGCTTATCCTAAAAGGTTTGGGATGGAGATTTTCTAAAAGTGTCCGATTGTGATATACAACCAATTGAAGATGGAGAGCCCAAGTTATTATTTTGAGGGCGTCGTGGAGGGTTCAAACGTCTACACCAAGGACACAGTAGATGATCTCGATGACAAGCAAGGACAGGGTTTCATGTCGGCCAATGATTTAGAAGAAATTGACATAGGTCCAGGTGATCGAGTAAGAACTTATCTCCAGAATTTAAAACCAAGTTGATAGAGCTCTTAAAGGAATTCAGAGATTGCTTTGCTTGGGAGTATTATGAGATGTCAGGACTCAACCGATCGATTGTTGAACATCGGCTACCTATCAAACCAGGGGTTAGACCACACCAACAATCTCCGAGAAGATGCAAAGCCAATATGCTCGAACCTGTCAAGGCTGAGATTAAACGTTTATATGATGCTGGTTTTATTTGTCATTGCTGATATGCTGAGTGGGTTTCTAGTATAGTTCCTGTTATCAAGAAAAACGGCAAGGTTAGTGTGTGCATTGATTTCAGGGATTTGAACAAAGCTACCCCAAAGGATGAGTATCCAATGCCAGTAGCCGATCAGCTGGTTGATGCTGCTTCAGGGCACAAGATATTGAGTTTTATGGATGGAAATGCAGGGTACAATCAGATCTTCATGGCTGAAGAAGATATCCATAAGACAACTTTTCGGTGTCCTGGTGCAATCGGCTTGTTTGAGTGGGTTGTAATGACTTTTGGCTTGAAGAGTGCTAGAGCTACATATCAAAGAGCCATGAATTATATATACCATGATCTGATCGGCTGGTTGGTTGAAGTATACATTGATGATGTGGTTGTTAAGTCTAAAGAGGTAGAAGACCACATAGCCGATTTGAGGAAGGTTTTTGAGAGAACCAGGAAATATGGCCTGAAGATGAGCCCAACAAAGTGTGCTTTTGGTGTATCGGCTGGCCAGTTTTTGAGATTTCTTGTTCATGAGAGGGGAATTGAGATAACTCAAAGGAGTGTTAATGCAATCAAGAAAATTCAGCCTCTAGAGAATAAGACAGAGTTACAGGAGATGATCGGCAAGATAAATTTCGTTAGAAGGTTTATTTCTAATTTGTCTGGTATATTAGAGCCCTTTACGTCATTGTTAAGATTGAAAGCCGATCAAAAGTTTACTTGGGGGGCAGAGCAACAAAAGGCTTTGGATAGTATTAAGGAATATCTTAGCTCTCTTCTAGTTTTAATTCCTCCATAGAAGGGAATACCTTTTAGGTTATATTTATCAGCGGGTGAGAAGTCAATCGGCTCAGTCTTGATTCATGAGCTTGAAGGAAAAGAAAGGGTTGTGTTTTATCTAGTTCGTCGGCTCTTGGATTCGGAGACGAGATATTCCCCTGTGGAGAAGTTGTGCTTGTGCTTGTTTTTTCCTATACAAGGTTAAGGCATTATCTATTGTCTAACGAATGTACTGTGATATGCAAGGCCGATGTTGTTAAGTACATGTTATCGGCTCCAATTTTGAAAGGAAGGGTTGGAAAGTGGATATTCTCTTTAACAGAATTTGATCTTCGGTATGAGTCACCGAAGGCAGTCAAGGGGCAAGCTATAGCCGATTTTATTGTTGATCAATCGTGATGATTCAATCGGCTCGGTTGAGATTGTGCCATGGACTTTGTTCTTTGATGGATCAGTATGCACTCATGGTTGTGGTATCGGCTTAGTTATAATTTCTCCTCGGGGGGCATGTTTTGAGTTTGCCTATACTATTAAGCCTTATGCAACTAACAATCAAGCTGAGTATGAGGCAGTTCTCAAAGGGTTGCAATTACTCAAGAAAGTTGAGGCCGATGCTATTGAGATTATGGGGGATTCTTTGCTAGTGATCAGTCAATTGGCAGGAGAGTATGAGTGCAAAAATGATACACTGATAGTTTACAATGAGAAATGCTAAGAGTTGATGAAAGAATTTCAGCTAGTGACTTTGAGACATGTATCTCGAGAACAGAATATTGAAGCTAATGATTTGGCCCAAGGGGCATCGGGATATAAGCCGATGATCAAAGATGTCAAAGTAGAGGTTGCCGCATTAACAGCCGATGATTGGAGATGTGATGTACATCAATACTTACAGAATCCATCTCAATCGGCTTCTCGGAAATTGCGATATAAAGCGTTGAAGTATACTTTATTGGATGATGAGCTCTATTATCAAACGATTGATGGGGTGTTGCTTAAGTGTTTGAGTGTCGATCAGGCCAAGGTTGCAATCGGTAAGGTTCACGAAGGAATTTGTGGCACTCATCAATCGGCTCATAAGATGAAGTGGTTGCTTCGACGTGCAGGGTATTTTTGGCCGACAATGCTGGAGGATTGTTTCAAATATTACAAGGGGTGTCAAGATTGTCAAAAGTTTGGAGCAATTCAAAGGGCACCGGCATCGGCTATGAATCCTATCATTAAACCATGGCCATTTAGAGGTTGGGGGATTGATATGATCGGCATGATTAATCCACCATCAAGCAAAGGGCATAAGTTTATATTGGTGGCAACCGATTATTTTACCAAGTGGGTAGAAGCGATTCCTTTGAAGAAAGTTGATTCTGGGGATGCTATACAATTTGTTCAAGAGCATATAATCTATCGGTTTGGTATTCCTCAAACCATTACAACCGATCAAGGCTCAATCTTTGTGTCCGATGAGTTTGTTCAGTTTGCTGATGGCATGGGTATCAAATTGTTGAATTCTTCACCATATTATGCACAAGCTAATGGGCAAGCCGAGGCATCTAACAAGAGTTTGATCAAATTGATTAAGAGAAAAATTTCTGATTATCCTCGGCAGTGGCACACTCGATTGGCCGAAGCTTTGTGGTCCTATCGGATGGCTTGTCATGGTTCAATACAAGTCCCTCCTTATAAGCTGGTTTATGGACATGAGGTTGTTTTACCATTGGAAGTTAGAATCGGCTCAAGAAGAACGGAGTTGTAAAATGATTTAACAGCCGATGAGTATTATAATCTTATGGCCGATGAAAGGGAGGACTTGGTTCAATCAAGATTGCGAGCCCTTGCAAAGGTTACCAAGGATAAGGAACGTGTTGCTTGACATTACAACAAGAAGGTGGTACCCAAGACATTTTCAGAAGGTGAACTTGTATGGAAGTTGATTTTGCCGATTGGGACTCGGGATAACAAGTTCGGCAAGTGGTCACCGAATTGGGAAGGACCGTTTCAAATTTATAAGGTTGTGTCCAAGGGAGCTTACATGTTGCAAGGACTCGATGGAGAAGTTTATGGACGAGCACTGAATGGCAAATATTTGAAGAAATATTACCCAAGTGTTTGGGTTAATGCATGATCGGCTAGTGTTGCCGATACATGATAGCCGGTGTATTTACATCGCCTTGAGATGGCCGATATTGTTATATCGCCCTTAGTTGTTTTTCATATTGTAATCGGTTGTGGTTTGCCGATTTACAATGGCCGATATTGTTATATCGCCCTTAGTTGTTTTCATGATTGTAATCGGTTGTGTTTTACCGATGTACAATGGCCGATATTGTTCTATCGCCCTAAGTCCAAATTATAATTTTATCAATGCTTTTGACATTGTAAAATTAGGGGGGCACATATATGCAAAAGTTGCAAAAATTTTTAGCAACAAATTAGTCGGCACAAAGGATTATCAAGACAGGTTAAATAAAGTACCAAAAGTATCTTGGCCGATTACGAAAAATTTACTAAGTTGTATTACAATAAGTCACTGAGACAGGTAGCGCTGGATGGTCGACAAAGCCCGTTGCCTGATTTGATCTACTTCCTCGATGGCTTGGATGTCTTGGGCGTCGGTTCCAGAGATGACCTTGAGGGACTTAGTCATGTCAGCCACATTTTTGATAGCTGATTTCAATCGGGACTTCTGTACTTTAACAACATTTGGGAGATCAGCTAGCTTTTGTTTTTCAAGATCCAATTCGGCATTACACTCTTCGAGTTGAGCTATTAAGTCAATTTTGCGAGCTTCAAGCCGATCTATATTCGTCTGAATCGGCCCAACAGAGAGTTGATCTAACTTGGCTTTCTCTTCATGTACAAGCTGCCGATTGGCTTGGATAGTAGCTTCAATGTTCTTCTGCTCTCGCTGATCGGCTATTCGTTGCTTTGCCTTCTGCAGCTTGAATTGGTATTGCTCGAGGAATACTGCTGGAGTAATGGTATTTGCCAGGTCGTCTGGGATTAGGGCTTGGATTTCTGCAAATCGTGCCCGAATTGAACCACAGTCGGCCACCAGATTATCTAATGAAGATTCTAGCCGAAGGGATATGTCTTCGAGTGTTTTCTTGACAGTGTCATCCAGGGGGGCTAGAGCCTTGCTTGTGGTTTCTTCCTCTGTCTCATCAAAGTAATCCTTGATATCAAAAGAGAACAGATCGGCTAAGGCCTGCAAGAATAATTTAAGGAGAGTTAGAAGCCAAATAGACGTAGCCGATCAAAGTCCTTGTATCAGAGGGAAACTTACTGGGATAGCAGGAGCGGCTGGTTGTTCTTCTTCCTCGATATTCTAGCTTCCTGTAGCCGATGGAGTTCGTTCACTTGACATATGTTGTACAGGAGGTGAAGGAGGAGGAGGAGGCTAAAGAAAATAGATGTTAGTCCACATGGAGTATGATTGGAACTAAAATATTTTCAGAAGGATCTTACTGGTGGAGCTGGTTTGGATTGGGTTGCTGCCGATTTCTTCTTCACAGCGAACTTCTTCTTCTGCAAAAGACAAGATTTATGAGTAATCGGCTACGAATAAAACAGTTGGAAGAAGGAATTAAAGAGAGCTGTTTACCCTAGAGAAGTGAGTTGGAGCAGAGGGAGTTGAAGGAGTTTGTTTAGGTGAAGCCAATGGAGTTCTTTCTGTATCACTTACCTCGGCTGCAGCTTCGTCAACATCCTCTTCAATCTCTTGTTCATCCAAGGCTTGCTCAATGGATGGATCTAGGGCAGGTAGATCATCAGCTGGCTTGGGTTTTTGTTTCTTAGTCTTCTTCTTAGGAGCCAGAACTGATGGATCGATTGTTGGTGCCCTGGGTTTCCTCTTCCTGCCGGTATCGGCTGGCTCTCTCATCTGCCCTTGAAGCAGACTCGCGGTCTTGGGGGCATGATTGCAGATAACTGGAGGGGTTGGTCCACCACCATTTGGCAAGAGGCCTGGGGCATACTCTATATCTCTGCCACTATTGATTTGGTGTGGAGGGGAAGATTCTATTGTCTGCAAAACAGAAGAGAAGATTAGTCAAGTTATGAATCGGTGTTAACGACCAAATTTGGTAGTCCATGGATCGGAGATGAAGAAGAAACCGAGATGGAATTCGAGATGGAAATCGTCCCGGAAACAGAGTAAGGATCGGCTGAAGTCCGAATTGCCTACTACTAAGATCGGCAGAGTTCGAGTCGGACGAAGTTCGCCGATTGAGCCGAATCCGGCAATATGACACAGCATATGTTGTCGGTTTAGGTTGATATGCTTCATGATGATTGCCACGCATGGATAGAGTCCTGAGAAGGCAATTGTATCTATTAATTAGGATATTTTATGTAATTTCCTTAGAGATATGTTTGGCCAAAAGTCTGCCGCAAAGACTTATGGTATTTTAGAGTTTGTTAGAGATAAGAGTCGCGTCCGATATGGACATGTTTTGTAATTCTCGGGTATAAATAGACCCCGAGCCCCATGTAACAAAACTAACACACGTTCAATGCAATCTCGGCGCATCGCCCCCCTTTTTACTTTCGTTTTGTTTCGACGAGTTCTTGTTTTCGGGTTGAGCTGCATCGGTTTCGATCTTCAACAAGAGGTAAAACTTGTTATGGCGGCTTGCCTTCTCGGGATTAGTGCTTCCATCTTTATGATACTCTAATCTTGTTTATGTAATTCGTCGAGTTATCATATATCTTATATAATCTTCGGCAATATCGTCATCTAACCTACAATCGGCTAACATCTGCCAGTAGAGGGCAGCCGATTAGGTTAAATACCGATGTTGGCTTAGATTATATAAGGTATCTACCAATCTATGACGCTTCCAACGGCTTGATTGTCTAGATATTGTCCTTCCTTTCATACTTATAGCTGCATCAGTTGGGTTTGATCTTATGAGTCGTGATTAGAATCTCAATCTCTAGCCTGCTTCTAGGTTGCCAATTAGGGTAGTATCGGGGTTTCAGCCGATCTTATCTGATTTAACTATTTTATCTTATATGCTTGATTGACATGTTAAATCTGCCCTTTATATTAAGATCTTGTCGCATTTAAAGTATATTAGGCTTTCTGTTTGATATATTTCAATCGCTTTAACATCTTAATATAGAGTGGTATCGGAGTATTAGCCGATACATGCTAGATCTATCTGATCGGCTATGCTATGAACATATATAATCTTGTTGTTAGTATATATTTCGATCTTAGTGATTTATACTATCTCGGCATGGCGACCGATCTATCCCAATCACTTGATTTAAGTATATATCGACATAAAGATTGTATATTGTTAATATCTACAACCGATCGAGTAGATTTAGTTCTTTATTATTCATTAATAACTGCCGATCGATGCATATATGATATCGGCTCAAAGATAAATGATATGTCATCGGCATCTAGCCGATCGGCTATCGTTTATAGATTTAACCGCGATTTCTTTGTCTTTGTTTCTTGTTGATTGCAGGATCAAATCAACTGGCACGCTCGCATACCTAAAGGCAAGTTTTGGACCTGCACTGGAGTTAAGCAGATCTCTAGGCCTCGTGTTTTTACATCAACAATCGGCTGACGATTGTTCAAATGAAATTAATGAGGTCAAAGTTTACTTGAGGGATAACATCAGGAAAGAGATCTATCATATACATTGAAGCCGGTTGGTGTGTGCAGCTTCCATTCACCCCACCATCTGTCAAAGTTCTTGCTCCTGAACCTTGCCAGCTCTATATTTTCAATGCTGCCTAAAGGAGGTCCTTGGATATTCAGCAGCCGATCCATCATCAAGGTTGATAAGATTTCTCCTCGGCATTGAATTTTATCGGCAAAGAACAAGCCGATTGGTAGTTGACCCATCCCAAGTTGTCTGGCAGAGCTTATTGGGTGATAAAATTCATAGGAAACTTGAATGTTCCTCCCTTGATGTATGCCGACAGGAAGAATGCATGGGCTAATCGCAGCTGAGAAGACTTCTCTAGATTTTTGAAATTTTTCATGGTTGATATCTTCGAATCTGAAGTCTGATGGGAGATCAAGATGGACTGAATCTTCATAAGGAAACCAAACTCGAGCATCTTTTTGAAAACCCTCATAAAAGCTGCAGAACGAATCTTTGAGCAGCTCAGCCGATAACTTTGCTTTAGCATCGGCTGGAGTGGAGGCATACTCTCCATATGACATGCATCTGCGATGGGTGCGTTCTTCTCCATCATCTTCTACAATCGGCTCCAGTCTTGGGAATTCGGTTTCTGTTATGGATGGCCGATTGACAGCTTTCATGACCACTAAATTCAACCAAGTCTACAATAGCCACCATGGTCCACCTGCTCCAACTACTGAGCCGATGGCTATCTTAGCCGATGCATTGTTCAGCATTTGGTAAAGATAGCCGAGGAGGATTTTGCCTAAGGGGAATTGTCTTTTTTATTCTAAGGCTTCGGCTACAAATTGCCAGTTGGTTGTGGGGCCACAACTTGATCCACAGAAGAGGAATTTTTCCAACCACATCAGCAGAAAAGCTACATGCTCTCGAGGAGTAACAGATCCTTGGCCCATGTATGCTGCTACGTAACCAGACCAACCACCTATGCTCTTGGTCCTGAAGTCATACTGATTCTTGGTGTTCAGACTCATAGGGTTAGCCAATGAGGTCACATCCAGACCAGTGATCATGATGATATCTATTAGAGTCGGGGTCATCGGCCCTTGTTTGAACAGAAAAGCATTGATGGTGCTGGACCAGAAATAGGTGGCAGCAGCCATTAAGGGTTCGTCCTTAGCCGAATTTGCTACGGTGAGGGCAAGTGCTTGGCCGATTCCAATTTCATCCCAGTCAGTTTGCTTGCTAGCCGATATGCGCTTGTACCATGTGGTCCAGCTTTTCTCGGGTGAAGTTTTCTCGAGGGATGGCCAAGATTTAAAGGTATTCTTCCAGTGACCTAGATTTGGGTTAGCTAATCTGAAAAGAATCCTATTGGTTTCACCGATGATGAACTCAACGGGATCAAGATTGCCGATTGGACTGAGAAAGTAATGGGTTTTCATGCGATAGGCTTAGAATTGCGACCAGGTTAGAAAGATGCTACAAATCCAAAAGAACAGAGAAGGGGAAAACAAGATAAGAAAGAGGAAAACTAATCTGCTGTGAAAAAGGAGGATCTAGCCAATGAGAACTTACCTCAGCATACTCGGCTAATGGCGCGGCAAACAGGCTGGCGGAGGACGACATCGCCGCAGACGGAAATATGGCCGGAGAGGAGGTCGCCTGGAAATCGCCTTGTGTGTCGGGGAAATCGCCGGAGAGAGAGAAGACGAAATTCGCTTAAGCGGTGAAAACGGAAGTAACGGGGTGAAGTTTCTCGGGGGCGACGGTTAGTATTTAAAGCACTGTGTAATGGTCGGAAAACGGCAAGTGCAGATTTCTCTCGGAGTCGACGTATGGCAAATCTGAAACATTATCCAACATTCCGGACTTGGGGGCATGTGTTAACGACCAAATTTGGTAATCCAAGGATCGGATGTGAAGGAGGAATCGAGACGGAGTTCGAGATAGAGATTGTCCAGGAAACAGAGTGAGGATCGGCTAAAGTCCGAATCGGCTACGACTAAGATCAGGAGAGTTCGAGTCGGACATGGTTAGCCGATTGAGCCGAATCCGATAATATGACACGGCATATGTTGTCGGGTTAGGTTGACGTGTTTCATGATGATTGCCACGCGTGGATAGAGTCCTGAGAAGGCAATTATATCTATTAATTAGGATATTTTATGTAATTTCCTTATAGATATATTTGGGCAAAAGTCTGCCGCAAAGACTTATGGTATCTTAGAGTTTGTTAAAGTTAATAGTCGTGTCCGATATGGACATATTTTGTAATTCTCGGGTATAAATAGACCCCGAGCCCTATGTAATAAAACTAACACACGTTCAATACAATCTCGGCGCATCGCCACCCTTTTACTTTCATTTTGTTTCGACGAGTTCTTACTTACGGGTTGAGCTGCATCGGTTTCGATCTTCAACAAGAGGTAAAACTTGTTCTGGCGGCTTGCGTTCTCGGGATTAGTGCTTCCATCTTCATGATACTCTAATCTTGTTTATGTAATTCGTCGAGTTATCATATATCTTATATAATCTCCGGCAACGTCGCTATCTAACCTACAATCGGCTAACATCCGTTATTAGAAGGCAACCGATTAGGTTAAATACCGATGTTGACTTAGATTATATAGGATATCCACCACTCTATGAACATCCAACGGCTTGATTGTCTAGATATTGTCCTTCTTTTCATACTTATAGCTGCATCAGTTGGGTTTGATCTTACGAGTCGTGATTAGAATCTCAATCTCTAGCCTGTCTATGTTTGCCGATTAGGGTAGTATTGGGGTTTCAGCCGATCTTATCTGATTTAACTATATTTATCTGATATGCTTTATTGACATGTTAAATATGCTATTTATATTAAGATCTTGTCGCATTTAAGTATATTAGGTTTTCTGTTTGGTATATTCTATTTGCTTTAATATCTTAGTCTAAAGTGGTATCGGAGTATTAGCCGATACATGCTAGATCTATCTGATCGGCTATGCTATGAATATATATAATCTTGTTGTTAACATATATTTCGATCTAAGTGATTTATACTGTCTCGGCATGGCGACCGATCTATCCCAATCACTTGATTTAAGTATATATTAATATAAGGATTATATATCGTTAATATCTATAGTCGATCGAGTAGATTTAGTTCTTTCTTACTTCTTAGTTATTGCCGATCGATGCATATATGACATCGGCTTAAAGATAAATGATATGTCATCAGCAATTAGCCGATCGGCCGTTTATAGATTTAACCGCGGTTTTCTTTGTCTTTGTTTCTTGTTGATTGCAGGATCAAATCAACTGGCACGGTCACACACCCAAAGGCAAGTTTTGGACCTGCACTGGAGTTAAGCAGATCTCCCAGGCCTCGTGTTTTCACATCAACAACCATGATTTGACAATGTGATGCTATAGTAAACATTTACTAATGACGGATTAATTAGGCTTAGTAAATTCGTCTCCGCAATTTGTTTTGTTATTAGTCTACATTTAATACTTTAAATGTGCGTCCGTATACTTTAAAAATTTTACACCCAAAGAACTAAACGCATCCTTAAGCTGTGTTCGGATGCCCTTTTCCCAACCCCTCTCTCTCGTTTTCCGCGTGCACGCTTTTCAAACTGCTAAACATTGTGTTTTTTTCAAAAAGTTTCAATACGAAAGTTGCTTAAAAATCAAATGAATCTATTTTTGAAAAAAAATATCAAATACTTAATTAATCACGTGCTATTGTACCGCTCCGTTTTCCGTGATCACTGTTCCGGATGGGAACTTATTATAGCGAACACAGCCTACTCTCTCCGTCCAAAAAAAGACAAACCCTGAGTTTTTGTGTCCAACGTTTGACCGTCCGTCTTATTTGAAAAAAGTATGAAAAAATTAAAAAGACAAGTCACGTATAAAGTATTAATCATGTTTTATCACCTAAGGGCAAGTTTTATAAAAGAGGTGGATGTTGCATCTAATCTTGACCACATCATTAACTAATAAATGTAGAGGTAACATATACAATATATCACATCTATACTAATTCTAATACACTAGCCCCAATGTTTGTTTGCCCAATCTACTCTTCCTCTCTCTCCTTTTGTCTTGAATTTTGTGTAGTGGTTGCCTCTTGTATGAGAGGTCGCTCCTTACCTCTCTCATCTCTTATCTCCTTCACCTCACTATTTAAGCTTATGTGGTACCTAGGAGATTATATTTGGATGACCATAGTACTTGCCCTAACAACAATGAAAATACTAATTATAAAAAAAATTATATAAGACGGATAGTCAAACGTTGGATACGAAAACTTAGGATTTGTCATTTTTGGACGGTTCCCTCCGGTCTCAGTTTTATTGACGTTATAGCTTTGGAGCGTTTGGATGTGAAAAGTTGATGTTTTGGCCTTCTCATGGTTAGGTTGGACTAATTTACCCCTTCATGCATGCAAATCGCATTAAGATGGTTGCTGGGCTGGCGCTTCGTCTTCAGCGGCAAAGCAGTGTAGAGCACCAAAGTATATTGATTAGGGTATTCCCAACCCAATGACTAGGATGGTGTCTACAGCATTAAATAAGTTGCCACCTAAGATAAAAAATAATGTGACAAGTGAATAAATGAGGAAAGAGAAGGAAACCATGTCTTACATGAGACATGGTTTCTACACAACATTCAAGATATATAAGTAGCATTAAATTTAAGTATGGAATAGTGGTGTTTGCATTCGAAGAGTAGTGTCTAGTACTAGTTTCTTGATGATGTGGAGCTTATGAAAACTATGTCTAGTGTCTTGGATTTAGAATGTCCTTAACAATGTCATGCTTAAGTATTTAATAAGGGTAAAACAAGAATATGTATCCTAATTAATTACTTCTTAGTATTTAAAATCCTGTCCAAAACGTCAATAAAATTGACACCGGAGGGAGAGTATGTTCCAACTTCCAAGAGAATGTACTGTTCGTATACATGCCCCGTACGAAGCTATCTGTCATATCTGCGATGAATTAATTTTGCCTTGAAATTCCCCACACGCATTTAATAGCATAGTCCACTACTAACTCCAATTTATTTATTGTCAATCTAATAGCCAATTCATACAATAGTTGTTTACTACTCCCTCCGGTTTTATTTTAATTGACGCTTTAGACAATGACACGCTCTACAAGATATACCTTTGACCTTATTTTTCTATTATAATATATACAATAAATAAATGCATGTTTACTTTTATTATAGTGTTTTGAAAGACAAATCTATATATGTTTTTATAGTTTCTTTAAACTATTTAAAGTTATTGATGGTCAAAGTTATAAAAGTTTAATCTCAACCTTGTCCAAAACGTCAATTAATATAGAACCAGAGGGAGTATACTATTAATATATGGTCCCACCTGTCATACACACATTGCGTCTTAGAGTTCGTGATGCAACTGGCTATAGATTTATAGCCCGCTGTTCTTCTCTCTTATCTTTTATCTTATTAAAATATATTTGTAGTTGGTTAATAGTCTGTTATTGTACCTACTCTCACGAGACAATGCATACATATGTGCATGCATGTGCCAGCCTGCTTGTTGGTTTGTAGTGGCAGCCGTTTTGTTGGTTTGTAGCTAGCTAGCTCCGCATACGACCGGCTGCTAAGAGCAAGTAGTATAGTCAACTGCTAGCTTCAAATCATCTATAACCAATTTAATAGTCAATTTATATAATAGATACTTATTATACTATTAATATCTGATCCCACCTGTCATATACACGTTACGTTTTGGAGTCCATGTTACAGCTGGCTACAAATCTGTAGTGTGCTACTCTTTCTTCTCTTCTTTTATCTCTTTAAAATATATTTATAGCTGGCTTATAATCTGTTATTGTACCTGCTTTAAGTTCGATCGTGGATGATCGATCATTCGTCAAAGGTTGCCACGTCCAGTGACTTATCCATGGTTCACCTTACTATAAAAAATGATTTTTACGGACAACTCCTTTAATTTTTTCAAACGGACCAAAAGAAACCCGTATGTAAAAAGGTTGGGAATATCTGATCCCGTATGTAAAAAGCTTGGAATATCTGATAGAGGGCAAACTTGTGAAAATTGTGTTTGTTAAGATGAACCTCTTAACAAGCCTACTTGCAAAAATCGACCTATTTACACAGGCGGACTTGTTAGGAGACTTGTCTACAAAAATCAGTGGATAGCATGACCGGTCGCAATACTTCTCTTATAATTTTTTAATCCTCCTAAACAAACCCTATCTCTCTCCATGTTCTTTGCTTTCCGTCTATCCTCTCGCATCCCTTATCACCTCCCATTCCTCTCTCTCACCCCTCCCATTCCTCTCTCTCTCACCCCTGCTCAGTGGGAGCGCAGCCGGCGATGGCACCACCGGCGACAAGAGGGGCCGGAGGCCTCGCATGTGCACGGAAGTGGCAATGGCGCCACATGATCAGCATGGGAGCAGCGGCGGAGGCTTCGTCGGGACACGCTGCAATAGGCTCTAGTGACGGCGCCCTTGAGAGGACATGGTAGCGGTGGCGGCCTCAGGAGTGGTGGGACACGGTGGCGGAACTCCGGCGGTGGCGGCAAGCCACGTAGTGACAGATCCACCACCACCGACCTTGGGAGCAGCGGGGCCTCAGCGGTGACGACGACGGTAGATCGAAGCTAGGGTTTCTATTTTTTTTTCTGCAAAAATCACTTTTTACACATGGGTACATGCCTGTTTTTTACATACACCTAGTGTTAGGTGGGCTGTCCACCCGTTCGCAAAGATCATTTATGCAGTCTTCATGATCAAATATGGAACCATGGAGGCATATATGCAAGTATTTGGCCAACATGTCCAATGTCCACCCGATTGGGACGTCAATCCTACCCATGGTATGGGTATGTTACTGTGCGCCTGATGTTTACGAACGCTGGTTTAATCTATTTTTTAAAAATTTGCTACATACTCCCTCCGTCCCCAAGGTTGGTATTTTTTTTTTAGGGAGGGAGTAATATTTAGGGTTTGTGGTTTTTGTCATTGAACACCTTAAAAAGCATGAAACGACTTGTCGGAGAACGAATCTCCTCTAGCAGGGAAGCAAGGAACCTCCCAAAAAATAACAAAAAAAAACTCCTCCTTTCATGATTCAACCAAAGGGCAAGTTGAGATAGAGCCTACTTTGTGTGATGAACTCAAAACACAATCAAGTATACTTGTGTGATGAGCCAGATATGTTCCTGCTCTGTCCGTGCTCGACTCAATTCATTGTCAACCCTAGCGATTTCCATTAATGCAATGACTATATGAAATGCAAAGATGTATAGTATATTACTAGTTGGATGTACAATAGTAGTACTATGAACCCCTTTTCCCCTCTAAATAAGTAGAGCATCCCTAGTCAAAATGACTTTCCAATAATCACAGTTAGTAAGGGCATTCTCATCCCAATGACTAGGATGGTGTCTATAGCATTAAATAAGTTACCACCTAGGACAAAAAATGATGTGGCAAGTGAATAAATGAGGAAAGAGAAGGAAACCATGTCTTGCATGAGACATGGTTTATACACAACATCCAAGACATCATGTGAGATAATAGCAGGTACAATAGCAAGCTATAAGCCAGCTGTAAACATATTTTAAAGAGATAAATAAGGAGAGAGAAGAGCAGCGGGCTACAGATTTGTAGCCAGCTGTAGCACGGACTCTAAGACACAGTGTGTGTATGACATGTGGGACCATGTATTAGTTGTGTAGTATGTAATTATTGTATGAATAAGCTATTAGATTGGCTATAGATGAATTGGAGCTAGTAGTTGGCTATATTATTGAACTTGCTCTAAGTAGCATTAAATTGAAGTATGGAATAATGGTGTTTTCATTGGAAGAGTAGTGTCTAGTACTAGTTTCTTGATGATGTGGAGTTTATGGAAACCATGTCTAGTGTTATGGGTTGGGACTGTCCTAAGAGCAAGTTTAATAGTATAGCCAACTACTAGCTCCACTTCATCTATAGCCAATCTAATAGCCAATTCATACAATAGTTGCTTACTATACTATTAATATATGGTCCCACCTGTCATACACACATTATGTCTCGGAGTCCGTGCTGCAGCTGGCTACAGATCTGTAGCCCGCTGCTCTTTTCTCTCATCTTTTATCTCATTAAAATATGTTTATAGCTGGCTAATAGCCTGCTATTGTACCTGCTCTAAGGGATTTATAGTGATGACTGTTAATCGTGGCAAATTGGCAATGCAATTTGTTGTTGAAAAATACCAAGATGCCAATACTACGCACACTTCCCGCGCGCTCTATATAAAAGCCATGCGCTCCCATCGCTTCTTCCTCACACACTTTCCCTCAATCTGTATACAGCAACTCAGCGATCTTATATTTACCCCAACACACCATGAGAGCGCTCGCTGTAGTGGCCATGGTGGCCACGGCCTTCCTCGCGGCGGCCGTGCATGCCGAGCAGTGCGGCAGTCAGGCCGGCGGCGCGGTGTGCCCCAACTGCCTCTGCTGCAGCCAGTTCGGCTGGTGCGGCTCCACCTCCGACTACTGCGGCGCCGGATGCCAGAGCCAGTGCTCCGCCGCCGGCTGCGGCGGCGGCGGCCCGACCCCGCCCTCCGGCGGCGATGGCGGCGGCGTCGCGTCCATCGTGTCACGCTCGCTCTTCGACCAGATGCTGCTCCACCGCAACGACGCGGCGTGCCCGGCCAGCAACTTCTACACCTACGACGCCTTCGTCGCCGCCGCCAGCGCCTTCCCGGGCTTCGCCACCACGGGCGGCGACGCCGACAACAACAAGCGCGAGGTCGCCGCGTTCCTTGCGCAGACGTCCCACGAGACCACCGGCGGGTGGGCGACGGCGCCCGACGGCCCCTACGCGTGGGGCTACTGCTTCAAGGAGGAGAACGGCGGCGCCGCCGGGCCGGACTACTGCCAGCAGAGCGCGCAGTGGCCGTGCGCCGCCGGCAAGAAGTACTACGGCCGGGGTCCCATCCAGCTCTCCTACAACTTCAACTACGGGCCGGCGGGGCAGGCCATCGGCGCAGACCTGCTCGGCGACCCGGACCTCGTGGCGTCCGACGCCACCGTCTCCTTCGACACGGCCTTCTGGTTCTGGATGACGCCGCAGTCGCCCAAGCCGTCGTGCCACGCGGTGGCCACCGGCCAGTGGACGCCCTCCGCCGACGACCAGGCGGCGGGCCGCGTTCCCGGCTACGGCGTCATCACCAACATCATCAACGGCGGGCTGGAGTGCGGCCACGGCGCGGACGATCGCGTCGCCGACCGGATCGGCTTCTACAAGCGCTACTGCGACATCCTCGGCGTCAGCTACGGCGCCAACTTGGATTGCTACAGCCAGAGGCCCTTCGGCTCCTAAGCTTGCCTACCTAGCTACCAACAGTGATAAATAATCACTGATGGAGTATATGTTTACACCATATCGATGAAATAAAATTAAGCTGCTACAAAACAGGATCCCGTTACAACGGGATAGGCATATTAACAATTCTCTTACACGAGTATCATAGGTATCAGGTCCTAGATATCACAGGTACCGAGTAACAGGTATCACAGGTACCGGGTACCATGCAGCTGGTACCACAACAGGTATCAGGTATCAGGTACTATCTCGTACAAGGGTATCCTGTTCTAACGGGATACCGTTGTCTAAGTTTTCTGAATAAAATTTGATCCGATCGAGGACGATGATCAGTAATGCACGACGAAGCGATTGGTAAAATATAATGTATTGTATGGAAAGAATACAGTACCACTTGATTAATATTGTATGGAAAGAATACAGTATCATCGAGTGGACAAAAATCGGAGGGTATTTGCTATAGATTTGTCGATAGATTGAAAGATACTCCGATATACATCAAAATGGGATTAATTCAGCCCAATCGATGTACACGTCCACGTCTAACTATGGTAATCAAACCATGAATAAGAACTTGTGGTCTCTTAAAATACAACGATAATTTAGTCAATATATTTGTTTTGCATTAAAAATATTGTTATATTTTTTATTAACTTGATTAAAGACTAGAAAGAAAGTCAAAACGACTCATAATTAATATGAAAAGTAGCAATTATTGACACTATCCAACGCCTTTCTTCCTTTGACTGGTTATGGGCTAGCTCGCTTTGTGTGCGTGGCCAATGATTTATATAGTCTTCGGATTACTAGATCCTTCAGAAATATTTTCTTCATGTTTGGGAATTAGTTAATGGGACAATGAATGGGAAGTGGATTTTGATCCCTCAAGGGGATATCCCCTCGTTGTTTGCATGTCACTCAAATGGTTATGAAAAAATTTGACAAGATGTATTAACATGTGATATATCACTCCGCAACATGCAAGTTCAAATTCAACTTATACATCTCGCAACGAAAAAAAAACAAATTTGATTGTGAATATACGTTAACTAGCTGCGGTTTAATTTTTTTTCGTTACGTGATGTAGAAGTTGAATTTGAACTTGCATGTTTATGGAGTGCTATATTACATGTTAATACATCTTCTCAATTTTTTCCAAATTTTTTCATAACCATTTAAGTGACATGCAAATAACACGGGGATATCCCCTCGAGGGATCAAAATAGTTTCCCCAATGAATGTAAGGTTTGAGGATATTTTTTTTCGCGTGGCTGCTTTATGTTGGGTTAACCAATTGTGTTGTTTCTGCAATAGCAATGACACACTATACCTTTTTTTTACATCGTCCGTCAAAAAAACAATCTAGTATTGGATGTGACGTTTCCTAGCTCATCGAATCTGAACTACTATGTTGGGTTTTTTTTACTGAGGGAGTTGTTGTTTGGCTAAATAAAAATGATATTGCTTTTAGAAAATAAAAAAAACTGCATGTCTAACCCTATACACAGCTGATTTTCATGTGTTATTGGATGAGTACGTTTTTACTCTTTGCTCAAAATGAGGCATGCATGACAATCAGTCATTGTTACGTCAAGTCTCACTTGTTGGAGCAGACAACAATAGAGGTGTTCTTCAATGGTGATGGACAGAGACGTGGCAACCGGATTTGCGAAAGTTGTTTCTCTTTCATATCGTACTTTTGCCAAACTTGTTTGTGTGGTTCTACTGTAATAGTGTTGATCGCTGTGTATACCATGGTCAGAATGTTTTGAAAGAAATACGAAGAAGGGTTTTTTTTAATCGTTATATATCCTGTAATTATCATGGAAAACATTTCGTTTTAATTTGGAACGGGGTGAAATAGCTAAATGGACTAAAGCGACAGAAACTCAGAATGTGATAGATAGATGCGTGCATGCATGTATGCGCGTGCGTGGAATTCCATCGATTTCTGGCAGCAAATCACAGATGCCTGCATGCGAACGGCAAGGTGCAGATGAAGTGATGTAGAAGTAGCTAGCTAGTCAACGAGGACTAGCTATAGCTAGCGCTAGTTATACCATTCCCAATGCTCCCATATAGCATTCAGCCTAAGCACGCCGAACCGAATATTCGGTGCCATCTCCTCCACCAGCGGAGTTTTGCCAAGACCGCGTAGCTCTTTGCCAACGGTTCCTCATCAGTTTTTTGAGGAGGGGCCCACACTAGCGCTCCGTGCCGTAAGAGAGAAAGAGAGAAGATGAGAGGGATGCGTCGTCGTCCCCATGCTCCACGCCGCCACGTCGCCTAGGGGAGGAGGGCGACCGGACGCCGTCCTCGCCGGAGAAGCTCGCCGGCTCAATGGGGGAAAGCGACGGTGGCGGTGAAGATCGATTTGGCACCGGCGAACTCAGAGAGAGAGAGCGGAGATTCGGCGAGTTGTCACTCCGCCCGGCTCCGCGAGGACCACCGACGGGTGGGGCAGTCGGCCACGCCCGCCGGTGAGGCTGACCTCGATCCGCGCAGCTGGGAGCTCACCCGCCGCGCTAGGCTCGATCCGCGCGGCCGCGCGAGGCCACTCCATGGACGCCGTCGCCGAGACTTGCCTCGGGGTCCTCCGCCGTCAAAGATGTGGGGAGTGGGGACTGGCAGTGGGGAGGAGAGGTGCCGCTCGAGGGCGTCAACCAAGAAAGGGGAGGAGAGGCGCCAGCCGGGGGCGCCGGTTGGAGGAGGAGATCGAGGCTCCGCCCGGCCGGGCCACCGGCGTGAGGGGAAGAGGAAGTGGGTGTGAGGATAAGGGTGAGATAAATGATTTTTTTATATTTGTGTGGATCCTGTTTTAGGCTACATAGCACTGTAAAACTTGTGACAAGTATTATTCTTCTTGTGTCTTTGTTCTATGTGGCAGCTCCAAGCTCCACAAAATAGGTGGCGCACTGCAAATGTCCTTAATGCGCAGAGCGCGGGCAGCAGGAACAATAATGCACACGTGCATGAAACATCTCAAAGTCGTCTTGCACTGTTGCATTAGGTACGTTTACGTACATAGTAATACTAATTCATTATACATACTACTACTAGCAAGAGCTAGAGCTAGCTGGATATTTACCGCAAGTGGTATATTACATGGTCAACTAGACCATGTGCGGAAGCAATTCGTCCATCGATAATTAGGGCATGTTTAGTTCGCGAACGAAAAATTTTTAGCGTATCACATTAGATATACGGGTACACATTTGAAGTATTAAATATGAACTAATAACAAAATAAATTATAGATTTCGTCTGGAACTGCGAGATGAATTTATTAAGCCTAATTAATCCTTTATTAGTAAATGTTTACTATAGCACCATATTGTCAAATTATGGAGAAATTAGGCTTAAAAGATTTGTCTCGTAATTTACGCAATCTGTGTAATTAGTTTTTTATCTATATTTAATATTTCATGTATGTATTCAAACATTCGATGTGACAAGATGAAAACTTTTGTTTGGGAACTAAACAGGGCCTTAAGCTAGAGGATATATCCATGTCCTCCTAATCGATGCGGACCAAGTCCAAACTTAACATATACGACAGGCCAGCTAGGATTAAATTAATGCAACAAGATATGCTACTGTCAACAGTCGTATCATCCAATCAGGCGAGAGGTATGAGAGAAAGAGAGAGCAATGTGTGTACTGAGCCATCTAGATCTTATAAATGTACTCCTAAATTAAGACTTATGATGGCATGAGAATGGAGGCCTCCCGTGCGCTCATGAAGAGCAACACGGGCGGCGACCCATGCCGCTGCAACTCCAACCCCCCCCCTCCCCCACTTCCCCCTTGCCATGCCGCCGGAGACAGCCTGGGCGCAGTGACGATGCAACGGCAGTCACCGCCGGTGATGGAAGATGAAGTCGTGGACGGTGTGTGGTTGGATCTGTCCAGATCCATCGGTGGCGCATCCGGATATGGCTAGTCAGGGGTGGGTAGCATCACAAACCGTGTAGGTGGTGGGGGTAGCCATGGTGTCAAGCTGGAGTGGAGGAGGCCGACGGTTGCTATAGGTCGGGCTAGCGACTGAGCTCCTGGAGGTGGCAACAACATGAATTCTTCCTTGTCGTGGTTAGGCACGATGGTGGCTTGGAGCTAGCATGAAGGGCAGCGGTAGCCAGCTTGGCTTAGACTAGGCTAAAAATAGCCAGACATGGCGGTGGCGTGGCTTGTTAGAGGAGGCAAAGCTATACCTTGCTGCCAGCCAGTCATGGTTTCGATGGTGGTCGGAAGAGATAAAGGTATAGAGGGTGATGGCGGGTCGCGTCCCTTGATGTTGGCCAAACACTCTCTTTTTTTTTGTGGAGCTCCACTTCTCCTTCCATGGAGAAGGTAGCAGTGGGATAACAAGGGTAGGCTTGGGCCACCGAGACATCACTGCCCAAATCTAGACTCTCTTTGACCGGATGTGGCGAGTAGGCTACTAGATAGCGAAGCAGAGGGAACCTGAGGTAGTGCACAGGGGAGCGGTGGCGTGGTAGTAGGCGCTAACGATGAGGCATGGTGGTGGTGTGGGTTGTCTCCCTAATGGTCGGCTAGGTATCCTCTCTATTTGTCGAGCTCCTTCCCCCTCTCAGTTGGGAGCTCTATAACAGGGCGAAGATGGCGCATGGAAAGTTTTGGGCTGCCAAGACAACACCGTCCAATGACTCCAACTGAGCTCTCCTTGGTCGGATCTGGTGGGCCAGAAGAGATCTGAGCCAGCGTAGCGACGAGTGGAGATGCTAGAAGGCTTTGATGGCGGAGAGCAGTCGCAGAGGACGCCTAATCATTTTCCCAAGGAAAAAGTACACCGAAGGTCCCTCAACTTGTCGTCGAGTTATAAAATCGTCCCCCAACCGCAAAACCAGATATCCAACGTCCCTTAACTAATCAAAACCGGTCACAATAGATCCTTCGGTGGTTTTGACCCCGGTTTTAGCCTATATGGCGGCTGAGTCAGCGTGGGACCCACATAGGCCCCAATGTGCCAGGTCATCTCTCTTTCCCCTCTTCTCTCCCTTCCTCAGATGGGGCCCACTTGTCCGATGTCTCTTCTACCATCTTCCCTGCGCCAACACAGAGAGGAGAGGGAGAGGTAGGGAAGGAGGTGTCGAAACATGAATTCGGCAATAATAAAAGGGGGTAGCGCACGAGGCCTAAAAGTGGATGGATGCGGAGACAAAGGATTTAGACAGGTTCAGGCCCTCTCAATGAGAGGTAATACCCTACTCCTGTTTGGGGATTTGAATCCGCCGGGTGTGTATTGATCTGACGATCATATGTGCTCATGCCCCCTAGAGGGCCTCCTGCCCACCTTATATAGGATGGGGGGCAGGATTACAAGATAGAAACCTTAACCAATACGGTATCGGTTTCCTAAATCTACTTTACAATCTTATCAAACCAAGACTTTAGGCCGTTCCATAATATACAGGGAAACGTAATACCCAAGTCATGATCTGTTACATATTTCATAGATATAAGTTATCCCCTATATCAGTCGGATAACCACGCCGTGTGGGTATGGGGTACCCATAATCTCCACAGTAGCCCCTGAGACCTTCACAGTCGAAAAGATAATCTTCTCTCGAACCAGATTACTCCAAAGCCGAGTGCTTCAATAATCTTTGCCATGGTCTCCCGAGTACTTTTACCAAATCTGAAGACTGTGGAGGGCTAAAAAATAACTGAATGTAAACTTAGGTGCATCGACTAGATGCACCTAATAGGTGTAGCTCCCGACTATGGGGTTAATTGAATAAACCAAGCATATAGTGTGGGAATAAATAATCCAACCAACTGAGTGGTTTTTGATAATTATAGTCAATCAAGTGACTTGATACCAATATATAGCATATGCGGTGTGAATCCCCGAATAATATGATCCAGGTGATATACCGACTACTTTGCTGAATATGATGCGTGCAACCTAAAGTTGACAACATCTTTGAAAATTCACATAGCAAAACAGCTATAAAGAAGAGCTTGATGTTGTGAATAAAGAAATTTCCAAAGTATTGGGCATACACCATGCGCACACTGCTTTAACAGATGTGCTTAAATCCCTAAAAGACACATGATTTCACCACACCTGGAAATATATGGCATATGTGGTGTAACATCCGAGTAAATAAACTCATAAGGATTTACCAACCGCCTGGAAAATGACCACAATATATAATCAGCCTAAGCCATAATAATGGTCAATAAAAGTGCACACTTACGTGGCAAAGAGCAATGATATCGTATCCAATCAATTGCTTTATTAACCCAAACAGCGCCTTGACTATATAAAAAAGTCAGCGAGGCAGCTATATAAAGCTTTATTGTTTGACACCTTTTAAGATGCATTATACCAACTCCTAAAAAGTTGAGTAACTGCGGTATAAAAGGATTTTAAGGTATTGGGCACTTGATCACGCCACTTTGCCTAAGAAAAAAGTGCCTAAGTCCCTAAAAGAACGTGACAGGCCACACCTGAAAATATGGGCTGCAGACATATTAGGCCTAGGCCAAAAAATATGCCTTCGACACCCTTTAAAGGATGACGCATGTAACATGCTCCCGAGTAATAAATCTTCCGGGTGATATAGACGAAGTGTAGCTCATATGAATAGCTTCTGATATGAGTGATTATCCCTTATGGGATACTCCAAAATAGATATAAAAATTGAATCCCGACTGGCGCAAGTATTCGGTTGATAGCCCTTACGGGGAATAATGATTGGTCCAGCCTTCGAGCATAGAAAATAATCTCAAAACAAAATCCAACTTGAAGGTATGATCCTTGTGTCTGAGTTGATAAGCCCCTGAGTATATATAGCTTGTCCTTCTGTCATAGTCAAAATTGTCCATTGGCAATAACTGATGCAGTCGGCATGGAGACGAGATGACTAACATGAAGATGATAGCACCCATCAAAGCTGACGAAGATGTTGGTGGTGGTAAAGACAATGATACCAATCAAAGGTAATGAAGTCGCATAGCCATGGAGGTGAAGAAACCAGTCGGCGGCCAACAAGTCAGCCAGCAGTGAAGACGAAGGCGCCTAGTAACGGCGGCAGAGTTATGCAGCCATGGCAGTGAAATAATCAGTCGATAACAGATGAGGTGCCCGGTGAAGAAAACGAAGACACCCATCAGTAGAGGCATAATAAGCCAGCCGTGAAAGCGAAGATACCGGTCGGTGGTGACGAAATCAAGCCGACGGTGGAGATGTAGACACGCATCAAAGGCGATGACGAAATCCACCAATCATCAAGATGAAGAAAACCGACAGTAATGATGATAAGCAGCAATCATAGATGATCGACTATGATGACGAAGTTGCCCATCAAACAGCAGTAGAATAGGCTATGTTGAAGAGGCTTGACAGGATATTGATGAAGATGACGATGTCGGTGATCCAGTCAATAGCAATGTAGCAACCGATGATAATGACGAAGACACTCATCAGTGTTTGCATAATAGGTCAACCGTGAAGGCGAAATAACAAGTCGGCAATGACGGAAGCAACCGAAGGCGAAGACGTAGTCATCCATTAGCAACGGCAGAGATGTCAGGGCTGATGAAGTCAGTGACAATAATCCATCCAACTGTTGAGAAGATATCGAAGCTCAAGTAGTTTCCTTGATGCGAGCGTGTGCATAACGAAGACTGATGCAACACCCCTTGCTTTATAAAGATGGCAGTAGAACTGGGAGTTGTAGCTGTTGCGGATGCTTCACTAGAAGGAAAGTAGAAACCGTTGTCCAACTCGTTGAATCTGAGTTAATTGGTTGATAACTCCAACCTCCCGAATATGTAGATTAAATTTCAAACTTGAGAATTGAGAGATTTGGAGTAGATTGTAGCGGCGTGGAGAAACCAAAATTGCCGGTGAAATAATAAGAGTTACTGAAGTGGAACGTCTGCTCTGAAGCGAAGACGAAACTGATGACTCCCGAAGTAGATTCCATAGAACTCATTGGCTGATTAGTTGATTGCTTCATCTTGACATAAAACTTGTCGAATTTTGAGCCCTGTATTTGTGTAGCCCCCGACTCTTTGGTTAGTTGGGAAACAATTGAACATAGAGTCGAAAACTGTGGCTTCTTGTCGTCGTGTAGCCATCACTTGAGTGAAGATACGTGTTGAAGATGTTCGAGTAGAAATATTAAAGATTGGAACACCACTTGTTGTAGTAAAATAACACGGCATCATATTTGGTGACGTATACCGAGATGTCGAAACTCTTGTAGTCGTCGTGGTTGGTGAAGTAGCAAAACTTGCAAAGTAGCGGCAATAGAGTTTGCCAATGCAGTAGCAAAGACCGTAATCATGAAGATAGAAACACCAGTCGACGGCGGCATAACCAATCGGTGACGGAAGAAGTAGAATGATGACGAAAACGAAGACGTCCTTTAACAGTGGCAAAATAGGCCAACCGTGAAAGTGAAGACACCATGAGCTGCGGCGAAGGCAAACCAGCGATGACGATGACGCCAGTCAATGATGACGAATAAGCCAGTCGGCGTCAGATAAGGCGGCCAGCAATGAAGATGATGACGTCCATCAGTAGTGGTAGCGGTATAAACCAGCCGTAGAGGCGAGAGCTCTGGTCAGCAGCAGACGAGACGACGTAGACAGCTTCCGTTGAAGATGATGATGACGCCCATCAACGGAGGCGGAGTCCACCGTCCTTATAGGCGAGAACACAAGTCGGCGGCGGCGAAACAGGCCAACGGTGAAGTCGTAGACGCCCAACAACGACGGCATGATAGGCCAGCCGTGCAGACGGAGACACTAGTCGGCGGCGGCGAAGGCTAGCCGGCGGTGAAGACGTAGACGCCCAACAAAGGCGGTGTGACCAACCAACCGTATAGCCAGTCGGCGGCGGACGAGGCGGCCGGTCGGTGAAGACATAGACGCCAAACAACGGCGGTATAATAGGCTAGCCGTGCAGGCGGAGACACCAGCCGGCGGTGCCGAAGGTAAGCCGATCGGTGAAGACATAGACGCCTAACAACGGCAGTATAATAGGCCAGCCGTGCAGGCGGAGACATCAGTCGGCGGTGCCGAAGGCAAGCCGGTCGGTGAAGACATAGATGCCCAACAACGGCGGTACAATAGGCCAGCCGTGCAGGCGGAGACACCAGTCGGCGGTGGCAAAGGCAAGCCGGTCGGTGAAGACGTGGACGCCCAACAAACGGCGGCATAATAGGCTAGCCGTGCAGGCAGAGACACCAGTCGGCAGCGGCGAAGGCGAGCCGGTCGGTGAAGACGTAGACGCCCAACAACGGTGGTGTGACCAACCAACCGTATAGGCGAAAACACCAGTCGACGGTGGACGAAGCGGCCGGCGGTGAAGACGTAGACGCCCAACAACGGCGGTCATAATAGGCCAGCCATGTAGGCGGAAAAACCAGTCGGCGGCGGCGAAGGCGAGCCGGTCGGTGAAGACGTAGACGCCTAACAACGGTGGTGTGACCAACCAACCGTATAGGCGAAAACACCAGTCGACGGTGGACGAAGCGGCCGGTCGGTGAAGACGTAGACGCCCAACAACGGCGGTCATAATAGGCCAGCCATGCAGGCGGAAACACTAGTCGGCGGCGGCGAAGGCAAGCCGATCGGTGAAGACGTAGACGCCCAACAATGGCGGCATAATAGGCCAGCCATGCAGGCGGAAACACCAGTCGGCGGCGGCGAAGGCAAGCCAGTCGGTGAAGACGTAGACGCCCAACAACGGTGGCATAATAGACCAGCCGTGTAGGCGGAGACACCGGTCGGCGGTAGCAAAGGCAAGTCGGTCGGTGAAGACGTAGACGCCCAACAATGGTGGTGTGACCAACCAACCGTATAGGTGAAAACACCAGTCGACGGTGGACGAAGCGGCCGGTCGGTGAAGACGTAGACGCCCAACAATGGTGGTCATAATAGGGCAGCCATGCAGGCGGAAACAACAGTCGGCGGCGGCGAAGGCAAGCCGGTCGGTGAAGACGTAGACGCCCAACAACGACGGCATAATAGGCCAGCCGTGTAGGCGAAGACACCAGTCGGCGGCGGCGAAGGCAAGCCGGTCGGTGAAGACGTAGACGCCCAACAACGGTGGCATAATAGGCCAGCCGTGTAGGCGGAGACACCAGTCGGCGGCGGCGGAGGCAAGCCGGTCGGTGAAGACGTAGACGCCCAACAACGGCGGCATAATAGGCCAGCCGTGTAGGCGAAGACACCAGTCGGCGGCGACGGAGGTAGGCCGGCGGTAAAGTCGTAGACGCCCAATAACGGCGGCATAATAGGCCAGTCGTGTAGGCGGAGACACCAGTCGGCAGCGGTGAAGGCCGGCTGGCGGTGAAGTCGTAGACGCCCAACAACGGCGGCATAATAGGCTAGCCGTGTAGGCGGAGACACCAGTCGGAGGCGGCGAAGGCAAGCCGGTCGGTTAAGACGTAGACGCCCAACAACGGCGGCATAATAGGCCAACCGTGCAGGCGGAGACACCAGCCGGCGGCGGCGAAGGCAAGCTGGTGGTGAAGACGTAGACGCCCAACAACGGCGGCATAATAGGCCAGCCATGCAGGCGGAGACACCAGTCGGCGGCGGCGAAGGCAAAGCTGGTCGGTGATGTTCTGACTAATCCATTCCTGAAGCGTAGGAGATAAGCTTAAAGCCATGAATCCCTATTATGCATATCTGGATCTGGATCCTACAGAACAAACATATAGAATGAGTAGTATCTGATGTAAATATAATACTCGAGGAAAATTCAAGTATTTTAAAAATGTTTATAAATATATATTTCTCCTCTTGTCAATTTTGATTTCCCCGAGCAGATGACTCTTTACGTTTAAACACTCTGCCCGACTAGTCGTAAGCCCCCAAGCACCGGGAGTCGGCCTAGGCACTTCCCAAACATGCATACGAGTGACATGAGTTCGTCATTAATGGAACAAAGTTTCACGAATCAGAATTTACTACTCGGGTACTTTTGCAATTATTAAGAGCAGAAAATAAATTTATCTTATCTCTATGCTTTTGATTTATTCTGAATAATACTTAGCACCTTGCATTACTCGGTCGATCCAACGAGCCCCCGGGTGCTAGGAATCGGCCCAAAGGCAACTATCCATGACAAACCAAACGGAGAGCATAGGAAGATAGAACTCCATAACTCGATAGACACTTTTGTACTCAGATTATGTCGCAAGCAATCAAGATAAATATTATGAAAATTGTTGAAAAAATATGATATAACATCTGTAGCCTCCGACTCACTAGTCAATGGCGAACCAGTTGATGTAGTGAGGCAGAGGAAAAGGAAAATATCATATAAAGAAGAAAATTAATGATGACTTAGCTTTGTAATATTCCCCTTGGTGATGGCAGAGGTGGCCAATGTGGGAAGAAAGTCGTCCATCAATAACAATGAAGACACCAGTCGGTGGTGGCGAAGGCGGTCGACGGTGAAAGCGAAGATGCCCACCAACGGCGGCATAATAGGCCAGCCGTCTAGGCAGAGGCACCAGTCGGCAGCGGCAAAGGCAAGCCGGTTGGTGAAGACGTGGACGCCTATGAACGGTGGTGTGACCAACCAACCGTATAGGCGAGGACACCAGTCGGCGGCGGCGGAGGTAGGCCGGCGGTGAAGTCGTAGACGCCCAACAACGGCGGCATAATAGGCCAGCTGTGTAGGCGGAGACACCAGTCGGCGGCGGCGAAGGCAAGCTGGTCGGTGAAGACGTAGACGCCCATGAACGGTGGTGTGACCATCCAACCATATAGGCGAGGACACCAGTCGGTGGCGACGGAGGCAGGCCGGCGGTGAAGTCATAGACGCCCAACAACGGCGGCATAATAGGTCAGCCGTGTAGGTGGAGACACCAGTCGGCAGCGGCGAAGGCAAGCCGGTCGGAGAAGACGTGGACGCCTATGAACGGTGGTGTGACCAACCAACCGTATAGGCGAGGACACTAGTCGGCGGCGGCGGAGGCAGGCCGGCGGTGAAGTCGTAGACGCCCAACAACAGCGGCATAATAGGCCAGCCGTGTAGGCGGAGACACCAGTCAGTGGTAGCGCCCAACAACGGTGGCATAATAGGCCAGCTGTGTAGGCGGAGACACCAATCGGCAACAGCAGTGCCACGGCATTACATGTAAACAACAGGAAATACCAAGAGATTAATCTGACATTTAGAGATCAATCTAATAAACAACAATAAGTTGAAAGGGAAAAAACCCGGCGAAGTCGAGATTAAATCGTTGAACTCGCCAAGATTGGTCTTCCCGGATGCGTGCATGTCATTGGACCGATCCATGCTGCTGCCATGCGTGTGTAAATCACTGACCCGAGTCTGGATTAAATTCCAACCGGAGGGTTCAGATGATGGGAAACGGATCGGGTGACGAGGTGGCATAGCCGCGTTCATACGTGGCCATAACTCAGAAGAATCCGATGACAGCTCCGATAATACATGCATGCAGACAAATCAATCTGATTAGCAACGGCAAAGTACACAGAAATATATGTTTCTTATACTGGTATATGCATGTAACGTAGATGCATATTTGCACAGATAGGTGCAAAAGCCTTTTAATTCAGTTGATCGATCCCGTGCTTGCATGGACAGAACCGATCTGACGACCCCGCCTAACACCGGCCGTTTTCTCTATGGCTTATGTTTTCTTCACCCCGCAGTGATCGGAAGAATTCACAGCGCGGCGGCACATGTAACCAAAGAGGAAAAACACAAGAAAATCAATTGTGATTATAGATCAATCTGATAATAATATATTGAAACGACAAACCGAATAACGTTTGGAGTCGTCGGACTCGTTGAGATTAATCTCAACTCTTGAATTGATTCCATCGCACTCGTCGACGGGAAACTCGACACAACCCCTACCTGGCGCGCCAACTGTCGAAACATGAATTCGGCAATAATAAAAGGGGTAGCGCACAAGACCTAAAAGTGGATGGATGCGGAGACAAAGGATTTAGACAGGTTCAGGCCTTCTCAATGAGAGGTAATACCCTACTCCTGTTTGGGGATTTGAATCCGCCGGGTGTGTATTGATCTGATGATCATATGTGCTCATGCCCCCTAGAGAGCCTCCTGCCCACCTTATATAGGACGGGGGGCAGGATTATAAGATAGAAACCTTAACCAATACGGTATCGGTTTCCTAAATCTACTTTACAATCTTATCAAACCAGGACTTTAGGCCGTTCCATAATATACAGGGAAACGTAATACCCAAGTCATGATCTGTTACATATTTCATAGATATAAGTTATCCCCTATATCAGTCGGATAACCACGCCGTGTGGGTATGGGGTACCCATAATCTCCACAGGAGGGCACGGCTCCAGTGGCAGCGGCCGCCTAGCGGTGGGGAGGACATCGTCGGGGCGAGGAGGTCCGACGGCCGGCTGGACCAGCGGCCTGCGCCTCCCGCCGAGCCCGTTCGGGCTGCCCATCCTGGAGGTGAGGCGGCGTCGAGATGGGATGGAGGTGAGGCGGTGCCATGCGTCCTCGCCGAATTGGCCGACGGTGCCATGCGTCACTGACGAACAAACCATTTAAGATTAGATTAAAGACATGATGAACAATTCATTTAAGATTAGATTAAAGACATGATGCATGCTACTACAAATATTATCAAGCCAATGCATTGATCGATTATACTGCTACTCCTCGGCTTGTGCCATCGCGTCTCACGAATGCAGCAACCAAACTCGCCGGATCATCACTCGTTTGTCCGCAGATGGTCGCCTAGTCGATCGATCGATCATGCAACAAAAAAAACACGCGAGAATCGATCGATCAGTGCCTCAGTGGTGAGTGAAACATCGGTCGTCGTGCAATGGAGCCATGGATGCAATGCAACGCACGTACCGTTGTTGTGGTAGCGCGACGCGGCGCCGGCGATGGCGAGATAGGGGGACGAGGCGGCGGCGGTGGGGACGGAGATGGAGAGCTGCGTGCCATCCCACGGCGTCCTCCCATCATCGCTGTGCGGCCACTCGTCCAAGAATCGCCGCAGGGGCTTCGTGGTGGTGGTGGTCCACCGGTTTGTCCAAGCTTAGGTCGGTGGTGCCGCCGAGGGTGAGGCAATGCTCCTTTGACGACAACCAGCCGTAGCCGCCGGACTCTGGGAAGAGCAGCGTGCTGGTGTGCGCGTACCTGTGCTAGGACGGCGGCGGCAATGTCGAGGCGTGGAAGGAGTCGAGGTGGAGCTGGAGAGGAGCTCCGTCACCGCCGCCGCCTCTGTAGCTGGGCGCGTCGTCGTGCGCCGGCGGCGAGATGGAGAGCGCGGACGTGCGGTAGACGGCGGCGGCGGAGGGCACCATTTCCACAGGCTTTCTTGAACGGTTCTTGCCGCGGTGCATGTGCTTCTCGCAGTATTTGGACTCGCCGTACGCCTCCCTTGAGCACCGCCATCGACCTCCCCGGCCTCCATCGCCGTTCTAGCCGACGGAGCCGAGGTGGAGGTAGAGGAGCGGGCCATGGCGGGCGGCGAGGCGGTGGAGCGCCTGGTGAGGCAGCGGCGTGAGCAGGTGGAGGTGGCCTAGGATGGGCAGCCCGAACGGGCTCGGCGGGAAGCGCAGGCCGCTGGTCCGGCCGGCCGTCGGACCTCCTCGTCCCGACGACGTCCCCTCCACCGCCGGCCAGCCGCTGCCGCCGAGCCGCTGGAGCCACGCCCTCCTTCCCTACCTCTCCCTCTCCTCTCTGTGTTGGCGCAGGGAAGGTGGTAGAAGAGACACCAGACAAGTGGCCCCATCGGAGGAAGGGAGGGAAGAGGGGAAAGAGAGATGACGTGGCATCCTGACACGTGGGTCCCACGCTGACTTAGCCGTCACGTAGGCTAAAACTGGGGTCAAAACCACCAAAGGACCTATTGTGACTGGTTTTGATTAGTTAAGGGATGTCGGATATTTGGTTTTGCGGTTGTGGGACGATTTTGTAACTCGATGACAAGTTGAGGGACCTTCGGTGTACTTTTTCATTTTCCCAACATTTGGATGGACTTCCTTCAATCAACCGTGCAAAAAAAAATGCTTATGGGCCGTTCAGTACGTATAATTAGCCCAAGCAGCAGCTCAGCCCATTCCTAACCTTGCACGCATCAGTTGCACTGTTAATTTAATTCTACATGTGGTTTAGTCACGTTGCCTGAATTATTTTGGCTCGTCAGATCAGAGCTGAAGGACATATATTGGATTCTATTTTGTACTGGGACTAATTAACCATATTATATGTTAATAAATTTTCACCCGAGAATTATCAAGTGTAAATATAGTATAGTCGTAATTACTTCCTCCATTTCATAATATAAGGCACAAGTACTTTTAAAAGTTGTTTTATAATATAAGGCGTGTATACATTTATGTCATTAACTAGCACCACTTTTCCACTAAAATATTACTCCCTCCGTTTCACATTATAAGACTTTTTTAGCATTGTGTAATGCTAGAAAGTCTTATTATATGAAACGGATGAAGTATTATTTAAATCCTCCACCATCAAGATCTCTAATTTTACTAGGTGCATGCATTCTATTTATTAGGGTCCAAACTATGAGGTGATAATAATTATTTCTTGATTTTTGTTTTAAGGGTGGTTGTACCTTTAGAATGCAGGGAGTATAACTTGCATGTATATAATATAACTTTACAAAATCTTGCAGCAACACGTTATTTCCCCGAAGCAGAGGTTACAGGGCTAAATCCCCTCATACACGTGTTTATGATTTTTTCCGTATCCTACTTGCACAAATATTAATGCAAATGTAACGGTTCAAAAAAGCTAGATACATGTTAATATGTTATATTGCATTTATATGTAAGTTATGATATGTTTATGCTATGATTACATTGTATATATATATATGAGAAAATATGTTGGTAAATCTCAACAGTTACAAAATCATCCGTAAAACCGGATATGACGCATCCCCCAGCTTACAAAACCAGTGCCCAAACTAGGTCCCTCGACGGTTTTGACTCTGGTTTATCCGATGTGGCAGCAGACTCAGCGTGGGACCTACATGGGCTCTACACGTCAGCCTATTCTACCCTCCCCTCTCCACCTCTCTTCCTCTCACCTCTCTTCTTCGTGGGCGGCCGACAAGGGAGCAGCTGGGCGCAGCCGGCGGGCGCGGGCGAGCGGTGGAGCAGCGGAGTGGCGCGCGGGCGGGCGCAGCCGGCGGGGGAGCAGCTGCCCGCAGCCGGCGGCTGTAGGCGGCAGGAGGAGGAGCGGGTGGCGCCTCGGTGTTGGGCGCGGAGGCGAAGGCAGGGCCGTGCGCCGTGGCGGTGGCCGCAGAGGTGGAGGCAGGGGCGGGCACCTCGGCAGTGGCCGCGGAGCTGGAGGTGGGGCCGGGCACCGTGGAGGTGGACTCGGTGGACTTGGAGCCCCAGCCTGCTCCCGCGCCGCATCCTCCCTCTCTTCGCGTGCTTGCTATCAACCTCCCCATATTCTCCCTCTTGGCGCGCGCTCGCCACTAGCCGGTGGGCGTGGGAGCAAGCGAGCCGTCTGTGGCGTGGGCAGCAATGGCGGCGCGGTGGAAGAGGATGGGGAGGACCAGCGTCGTCACTGCATCACGTCCTCGTTGGCGCCGCACAACGTCACCGCCGCCGCTACCGCTGCGTCGCCCCCTCTCACCACCTCGGGGCTCAGGCTCGTGGGCTCGCTGCCGTTGCCGGTGTTGAGATGGGGTTGCCGCCCGCCGCCCGCCGGATGCTGGATGCCGGATGCCACGGCTACTGCTCTTGACCGCCCTGTCGTTGGGGTCTGTCGTTCGGCAAAGTGAGAGAGAGAGAGAGGAAGGAGAGAAGAGGGGAAGAGTGAGAGGGTGATGTGGCATTCTGACATGAGGGGCCCACAGTAACTCAGCCACTTATATCTCGAATAATATATTGAAAAGCAGGTACTCAAATGATCAGAGTGAAGTAAAGTACCATAAATATATTGAGAAGAATATTCTATAAATAGTACAAGTATTACAAAAGAAGGAAAAACTACTAGAGCCATACTCGAACTCTTCCGAAGACTCAGAGGACTGAAGACTCTATTCTATTTCTATTCCACTGTACTCTGGAGGCTAAACTAATCTTGAGAGAAATGTATGAGCTCCTTGCTTGAGTGTGTGATGGAGGGAGTGAGGTGAAGGCTTTATATAGCCTTGTAATGATGGTTGGAAAGGTCAGTAATATCCTCCAACAGCCATAAGGAGTCCATCCGAGCCGTCCACCAAAAACCTGGATCAAACGGTGGCCACGAACCCTGAGCTAGCCCAACCAGCCCACGCTTTGGCAAGTGGCCTCCTTGTTTGCTCCTCTCCGCAAACTTGTGAATTTTTGCCCAATTTGGTTGTGTCATTTCTGAGTTCTTGGCCCATCTTTCTCTAAGTCTGATTCTTGACATCGTCTGATTGATTGATCATCTATTTTGTGCCAATTCTCCTCCATGTAATGTTTATTCTCTGCAAGAGGTGAAAAATCCTAGTGCTAGCGGAAAATATCTTATTCTAACATGAATATGCATTGCAAGCATAGCTAGTTCTCTTTTATTTTAGTAATATTGACGGACAAAACTGATCGATAACGACCGTCAACAATCAGATCATGGAATAAGTTCACTTCGTGACCCTCAAAAGTGATCAAAATCTAACCCGTGACCCTAAACCATAAAATCGGATATCTCGACCCCAAACTCTTAAAACCGGTGCAATTTGACTCCCTTGGCGGTTTTAGAGGGTGGTTTTGCTTATGTGGCGCCTACATGGCGGTATTGATCGGGTCTCCTTTACACGTGGCGTTGACGTGGCATTTAGGTTGCATTTAGAATTAAAAAAATATGTGTGGGACCCATTTTATCACTGACACGAAAAAAAAATTGTGGGACCCACGTGTCCCTTCTATCTCTCCCCTCCCTCCAGTTCCATCTCCCTCCTCGCCGCTCCCTCTCTCTCTCCCACGGCGGGCGGAGAGGTCCGGAGTGGTGATGGCAGCGGCGCCCGGGCGAGAGGGCGGGCGGGGGCCAGATCCCCTTTGCGAGGAGCTGTCCTGCTCTCCTCCTCTTCGGCGCTGAAGAGGAGCTGGCACGAGCGGCCCACGAGCGGCGGAGAAGCGGGAATCGGTGGACGGCATCGGAAGAGAAAGAGAGAGATGCTACGGGTGTCAGAGGATGGCGGTTGGCGGCGGTGGGAGGCACACATGGCGGGGTACGGCGAGCTCAGCCGCGCCCTGCTCGACATGCAGGCCGCCGCTGACCAGGTCTTCGACGCCGTCATGGCACGGGTACGCGTGCTACCCTCCCCCCTCCCCCCCTCCCGCCGAGTATTTTGGTGTCGGGAGTCCGTGCAGGCGCCGCCACTGGTTTCATGTCATCGGGAGGTGGTGTGGTCTCCTCCGTCTTCACCGTGGTGGAGCTCAGCCCGAGCGCCGCCGCCGTCGCCGCTCCAGTGCCGCCACCACTCCCGCGTCTTCGCTGCTCGCAGGCCACCGCGCCTCCGCCGCTCGCCACCGTCTCCGCCCGCCGCGGGAGAAAGAGAGGGAGTGGTGAGGAGGGAGGGGAGAGAGAAGGGACACATAGGTCCCACAATTTCTTTTCTATGTCAATGGCAAATGGGTCTCACACATATTTTTTAATTCTAAATGTCACCTAAACGCCATGTGTAAAGGAGACCCGGTCAATATCGCCACGTCAGCGAAACCGCCCTCCAAAGCCGCCAAGAGAGTCAAATTGCACCGGTTTTAAGAGTTGGGGGGTCGAGATATCTGGTTTTGTGGTTTAGGGTCAAGGATTAGATTTTGATCACTTTTGAGGGTCAGTAAGTGAACTTGAACTTATTCCTCAGATCATAGGCGCCTAGCATTCTCCAGTACATGGGCCTTCACTCAAAGCCCATTCGAAGCTCACGGTCGCATGGGGCAGCAGGCCGGACGATCTAGTGCTTTGGCACTCCTCGTCCTCGAGATCGTCTTCACGGCCCTGCCACAAGTCCACAACGCGCCTTCGCCGATCTCCCAGATGCCCATTTCTTAATAAGATGTGTTTCTACGCTTTCAAAGAAAAAAAAAGGGAAATTGCAAATATACCACTACTTTCACACTCTAACTCAAAATAGTCATTAAAAAAACACCAAACGTAATTTTGCCACTGGTTTTGGTTTAGGTTGCTGGGATTTGCCACTACCGTTTGATTTAGTGCAAATAAGAAGATGAAAATAATTCATAAAAAAAGAAAAAAAACATGATAAGACCGTTTTGCCCTTAGCCATTATTAATCCTCACTGCCCATCTCTTTTGATCGGTGCTCTTCACTCCACCGTGAAGAATCAGCTCCTTTCTCTCTAATCCCAAATCCCCTTGTTACTTTCCCCACATCAAGAGCAAATCAACCAAAAAAATCGGTCACACTGGAATAGGAGATGACAATGGAGGAGCTCAGCCGTGGGGTAGTAGTGGCGGTGGCTGGGGATGGCGGCGATAGGGGTAGCAACAGCATCAGGCGGCTGGGGTAGTGGCAGTGGTGGCTGGGGGACAGCGGCGGCAAGGAGGTGGCAGCAGCATCAGGCTGTAGGGGCGGCGGCGGCAAGGGAGTAGCAGCTGCTGACGGCGGCGGCAAGGGAGTAGCAGCTGCTGACGGCGGCCAGCAGCGGCTAGTCGGCGACAGTAGCAGCAGCAGCATGCGCCAGGAGCTGCAAGGAAACAACAGGAGCACCATGGAACGGTAGATACTCCACCGATCTACTAAACATTCCTCAATTTTCTTCTTATGTTGTAGGAATTAATGGTCTGGCTTCTTGACAATTATGGTTAGAGTTGAATCTCATTTGGCCACAACATTTTTGGAGGACAAACCATTATGTAATCTTTTTTATGACAAATATGATGTCAATCATGCAATTTCGGGGTAGGGGCATCCTTGTCCTAATTTTTCTGAAAACCAACCTTCTAACAGTGTTAGTCTAATCTGTCAATCCACTGGTAGATATGATAGGTTCTAACCGTTTTTAATGCCAAATAAGCAATTACATCTTTTATAATGGTAAATTCACAATACCGGTTCAAACCAGTGGCAAATATGCAATTGGCCCAAAAAAAAAAGCAAGAAAGTTAAAGCGCATAAGTCCCACAGATTAAAAGTTGATTAATGGAGTAACTATCATTAGCGAGGGGCACTTTTGTCCATGGAAACTTGAGTCCACGTCCTGGCACCTCGAGCAGCGCCGCCCAGCTCTTCCCCGTGAGCAACGTCAATGCCCCCCCCCCCCTCTCGTGGTATGGCCATAAGGCCCGCCCGGCCCAGGCATGGCCCGAGGAGATCGGGTCGGCACGGCACGGTCGGCACTTCAGGTCGTGCCATGCCTGCCCATGGGCTGCACCTCAGGCCCACGCAAGGCCCACCAGCAGTCGGGCCGTACCGCGCCAACCTGAAGACATGGGCGGCTCATCGTGCCTTCTTTGAAATAAGTTTATTTCCCTTCCCTCCTCTTTGGGGGTTAACATATATATGCTAAAATAAGGGCCTGTTCACTTTGCTGCCAAAAAAAAACCTTACCAAATTTTGGCATTGCCAAAATTTTGGCAACTATGCCAAAATTTTGGTAACTTACCAAAATTTTGGCAGGATTTCTTATATAGTTACCAAAATTTGGCAGCAAACTAAATTTAGCCACTTTTTTAGCAACTTTACCAAATTTTGGTAAGGTTGAAAATGGCACCAAAGTGAACAGGCCCTAAGTCTATTTTATGTCCCTACTCTTTGGGCCGTGTCATATAATATGTGTATTTTTTCTCCCAATTCTTTATTTCACATCCCTGAACTTCGTGTCGGGTCGTGCCGGCCAACGTGCCAAGGTAGCAGCCCAGGCACACGGCTGTCGGGCCGGGCCGGCACGCATCGGGCCATATGGCCTCAATTCCATGCGACGCGTGGAACCACACACGCCTTTGGCTAGGCTCCTTTGGCAGAACTAACGAGGCGGCGCTCGCCTATGACCAGGCCGTACCGGCTCCGTGGCAACGTGGCGTGGCTCAACTTACCCGACAACACCGCATCCCGTGGCTTGCTTCACGCCTCCGTGGACGGCAAGCTCTAGGCGCTCTGCCAGAACATCATGGCCGCCAAGAATGCCAAGTCCTCCGCGGTCCGCCTCCGCGCTTCGGTCTTTGCCACTGCCACCTCCTCCGCGCTCATCAACAACTGCTCCTCCTCGTCCTCTGGCAATGCACCGTCCGCCGACTCATCCCTTTCCCTGTCATCGTCCTACACCGCCACTATGCCCGAGACGTCCATGACCGTGCCGGAGCACAGAGATGCAAGCCTGCAACAGCTCGACTTCAGCGAGGCGCCGTGGGACGAGTCCACCACCTTCGCCTAACCAAGTACCCGTCCTACGATATCGACCGTCCGGGACTCCCTCCTCGCCATCAAAATAACACCACCGCTTGGTTAGTACTCACGCCATCGTCGTTAGCTTAATAGACGCCGCCGCCGCTATGCAGATGGGATTTTAGATATTCTGCAATCTACTGCACCGACGGGCACTAGTGGATTAGCAGTTTTAAGCCTCCCGTTGGTTGGTTTGTTGTGTATGCATGCATAGATCTCTCTCCAAACTAGTACTAGCTCGGTTCTTCTGTTGTACTGTCATCTGGCTTCTCCTGGGAAGAACATCAACCAACCCTGTGATACAGAAGAACCAAAAGCCAATGATACTGTAGCTGGTGTTTTTGTGTCCAGCGTACGTCTCGAGGATGTCTCTCGGGTAGACGTCCACCCGTTTCTTGCATGTCACCTAAATGATTATGAAAAAATTCGAAAAAAATTTACAATATAGGTTAATATGTAATATATCACTTCACAAACATGCAAGTTCAAATTAGACTTCTACAAGTTGTAACAAAAATAACAAATTAAACTCTAACTAGTATACGTATATTCACAGTCAAATTTGTTATTTTTGTTACAATTTGTAGAAGTCGAATTTGAACTTGCATGTTTGTAAAGTGATATATTACATATTAACCTATCTTATCAATTTTTTTGAAAAGTTTTCATAACTATTTAGATGACATACAATAAACGGGTGGACGTCCACCGAGTGTTTAAAACAGTTTCCCCGTACGTATCTGGTCGACGCTACACAAGGGTCAGCGGTCCGGCGGCGCTGCATGGCGTTGCTTGAGGTGGGCTGGGCTGGACGTGGGCTCAAGTTTCCACGGATGAAAATGCCCCTCACTAATGATGATTACTCTGTTAATCCACATTTAATCTCAACCACTGATGCGCTTTAACTTCCGTGCAATTTTTTTTCTGGAGGAGCATAGAAGCACGCCATCCTCCAAACTGACCACTCGGCCATCATCAGGGAGTGCACGAGTAACAATTCCTCACCACATAAACCACATAGCCAAACAAAATCAGCCAAGTTGTTTGTCTTGATATGTTAATTGATTTACTCCCTTCTTAAGCCTATCTCAATTCCTCCACAAATTAAATCCTCAGTTTATAGATACGCCCACCCCACTAACTATATTAAATCCTCCACAAATTGTTTGTCTTGATATGTTAACTAGCTGGGTGGCCCGTGTAATTGGGCGGCTAGCACCCAAACAAAATCATATATTTTTCAGTATGATTTTACTTAAGATTTATTAGATAGCTATCCCCGTATTTCTAATTATATAGTTTTTAAAAGTCACACCAGCTGCTACCACTTACTTCTGACATATCCTTCTTTATTTGTTTGCTCGGTCTACCACTATTTCTATTCATTCTCTTTGAAACCTCTAAAAATTGGATCTTATAGTTTTTGAGTTTATTATCTCGGGTTTTGTTTTTATAATTTCTAGAAGTCCTGTCAAACGCTACCATTATATTCCTCTACGGCCTGTCCACTGTCTTTTCTCTATATTGTCATTGGGATTTTACAAATCGAACATAATTATCGTTCGGGTTCATTTTTTTACTTTCTATAAGTCCCGCCAAACCGTCAGTGGCTTTGCCATTATACTCATTTATGGCTCGCCCGCTGCTTCCCTTCTTTATTGTCATTGAGATTTTAAAATCGATCATAATTATATATATATATATATATATATATATATATATATATATATATATATATATATATATATATCGATCGATCGATCCACATCAACCGACAGATTTGTCGTTAATTAACTGAAGAATAAATATGACAACTGCCACAAGATTTTGTGTGCTCCTAATATAATTAGCACTTAGCTAGCTAGACTTTACCCGTGGCTCCAGCAAACGATCGCTGATATATATGCTCACATGCATGCAATGCGAGATACTGCCACTTGACCATGAAAAGAGTACAAGATATTAGAAAGCCTTTGGAGCTGCACTACCGTACCAGCTGCACACTGGTAGCTAGTATGCATACGAAAAAAATATATAATCTCGATGCTTTGATTAAGGAATCTTGAGCTGAACGATCGAAGAAGGACGCGCACATGATCGTTGTTAATAGTTAATTTAAGTGTGTGCGTGTCAGTTGCATTTGTCTATATATGATGTGTATGATATCGCTGGTTATTTTGTTGATCGACTCTGCCAGAGCTATCGTTGCAAGGAACGTGAATTGAAAAATATACCATCACAAAGGTCGTCAAATAGTATAATGCACTTCATCGTTTTGTCACGGAATTTTGTTCAGAAGTGCATCGATGACTGAATTTGGGAGATTTTGGAGTCCATTTTGTATTTTAGAACAGCTATAGCTATCGGGCTGCAATGTGCCATAGGCCATAAGGTGCCTTACCGGTGTGGGGGCTGCACTAGTACAAAACACCACATATGAACCAGTCTCATATGAGAGGTTTTCCATGTTTTGACATTATCAAATTAAAACCAATATCAATAGTCATACACGTATTGATTATGATAAAAAACCGATACTTACATGTGAGTCATTAGTGTCGGGAGTATAAAAACCGGTATTTATATATGAGACATCAGTGTTGTTTAATTAGTTTAAGAAAAACGCCACCGATAAATCAAGCTGAGATGACATAAGACACAAGTTGACTTATAAGTGACCAGTCTATCTTCCACCAAATCCTCTTCTCTTCTCCCACATTCCCATTTCTTCTCAATCCATCCCCATCCTCTTCTCTTCTCTCCTCCACCCGGTAAAGGTGCATCCTCCCCCAGCGGCACATAGCGGGTGGCCTCCCACCAGCAAGGATGGAGGTTTCCCACGGTGGCAGGCGACCTCCCCACAGTGGCTCAATGGGCTCGGGGGCACACACATCATGCCCTTGGTCGCCCACGCCTCACCCTCGTCGTGAGCCCAAGGCCTTCTAGATCCAGTTGTCATGAAATAGCAGTTAGATTCGACCACCGCGAACTCAGGTGCAGCTAGATCCGGCCAAATGGGGCTCGATGGCAGTCGGCGCATTGGACGGCGATCAGCAGTGACATCGGTAGATGCACTGGTTGGAGAACTTCATCACGAATAGTAGCAGTGACGGTGTGTCGTTCTCTTCCTTCGAGATCTGTGTTCTTGGATGCTGACTAGTATATGTTTGATTCTGTGATATTGTTCTTCTATGTTCTTGGAAACCTTTCAATCACCGATGTTGATGATACACGGTAGCAGGACCGGTACTAAGTGTTGTATATGCATGCATGTACATAAGTACGGTATACCCTACGTTTCCATCTAATTGATCGGATGTTGTATGCACGCATGTTTGCCAGCTCCTACGTTCTACGGAGTACGTTTTGTATTCTTTATATGTCCCCTATATATTGGTACAGAGTACATACTACAACTATAGTCTTATACCATAAGTACATGAGAGAGAGAACAATATAGATTCTCTCTGTCTCTGAATATATAGCAATCTAAAACCGAATATGCTTTATGATAATATAATAAATTTGATAGAAAACTCTTCATTAATAGTATTAGAATAAGTTACATACGATTTTAGGATACTGTAGTAGTATAAGATGGGTAAAGTAGCGAACGAAAAAGAGGCTGTCGCCATCGGACGCGATGGAGAACGTTAGATTGGCTTTGTTCGCCGTCATCTCGTCGTCGCACGCGTCGATCGATCAACCGATCACGCGTGTCTGCCGGTCGATCCCCCGGCAACTGTCCTGGAGCCCTAGCTATATAGCTACGGACGTCGAGTTGCTAGCTAGTAGCTTAATTAAACGGTCAATATATATATAATGCATGCTAGCTTGAGCACTGCACACATGGCAGCGACTGATCGATTGACTGCAACATCTAACTAGAGTACTCTCTATCCAACATGCATGTCCTCTAGCTGAAAGAGAAGAAAAAGACATGCATGCTCCATTCGCATGTGTATCGGAACATGCATATGCGCTCTATCTCTATATCTTCTCGTCGGAATTTGAGGATAAATGGAAGCCTTGTCGTCGACCGGCCAATGCCCCGGCATCCATTAATTGTTTCTCCAAGTTACATTTGCAATGCAGTGCAATGACTTGCAGCGGTTTTTAGTCGGCACACTCACACACACACACGTGTCGACAAACTGAGGAGATAAGGGATGGACCGCGATTGGTTTATTTTCTTTGTTTCATTTGCAGAGAATATAGCGATCTAAAATTAATGAGCACATTTCCAGCCAATTATTAGCTCTTCTATTGTTGAAGATATTATTATAAGATCTCTTCCCCATGATTTTCACCTTCTGCACAAGCGGATAAACCGGTACTAGTCTTCTTTAGCTCCACTCTTACGATCGCTGATAAACGGATAAAATAGAATGATTAATTATTTGCCACTTTTACGAGTGGTGATAAAAAATTTGCCACTGAACCTACATGTTATACATGTTATAGACACATGAGAGCTCGCATGTCATAGATAACGAGTGATAAATACTACTAATTGCCACATCTTAAAAGTGGCAAAATGTTAAATGTCCCAGGTTAAATGGGGCTACACTCATTTAACTTATATATAGGTGTGGAATAAATCTCCTCCAATCACTCTCTTATAGGGATTATCCGAATAAGGCCTGAGACGGTGAAAAAAGCTAAGAGAACCCACCCTATCTCAAAACCCCGGGATGGTTAGGCTCGGGCTTCTCTTTTTGACCTTTTGTCTTAGGCCCTTGTTTTTAGGCTTATAAGCCAACTTATAAACCGAAAAGTCTATGCCTAAATAAATAAGCGGCTTTTTCGTTTGGCTTTTCTAAAGTTATAAACCACTCTAACACTATTAAGCCAAAAACTAAGTTGAAGAAGTTTTTTTGGCTTATGTGAGGTAGATGCATGACTTCACTATTAAACTTAGGATATTAAATCCACCAGCTTATAAATCATATAAGCCAATAAGCTAACTTAAAAGTCTAACTTAATAAGTATATGCCTAGATAAAGAGAGCCTTAGCATTAAGCTTAGGCTTATTGGGCGTGGCCCGAAGCCCAACCTTGCCCATCATTTTGGCAGTGGTCTAAATTAGTTTACCTTTTTTAAAGGGGAAGATCATAATCCCATTCATTGAGATGGAAATTTAATTAGAGCATTATGTCTAATTAAAGTTTGTTTGACATTACACAAACTTTCGTGCAAAGTGTAAATAAATGCGACAAGTCGTAGAATCTCATCTCGGTGTAACAACTTGTACTCTGTGTAAACGAAAACCAAAAAAATATGTTGACTTGCAAGCGAGGACAGATACGTGGAGATGACATTTTAAACGAAACCTCCCAAGCTTAGGCTGAGTTTAGTTGATGTGCCTAAATTTTTTAAGTATAAGGATACACATTTGAAGTATTAAACGTAAACTAATAACAAAACAAATTACAGATTCTGTCTGTAAACTGCGAGACGAATTTATTAAGCCTAATTAATCCGTCATTAGTAAATATTTATTGTAGCATCACATTATCAAATCATTGCGTAATTAAGCTCAAAAGATTCGTCTCGCAATTTACATGCAAACTGTGTAATTGGTTTTTTTTCGTCCACATTCAATGCTCCATGTATGTGTCCAAATATTTGATGTGACGGAATAGTTAAAAGTTTGACGAAAAAATTTTGAATCTAAACATGGCCTTATTTCTTCTGTATTTCGGCTACTTCTATATCATTTCAAAACATTTTATCGACAACAACTAGGGTCTCATAATTAAGTTTCCCTTATGCTTATGCTTATAAACCAAAATTTAAATTTTAGAACTCAATTTTGAATTTATTTTTAAAATTTTTCTATCATATTTTCTTTTACAACATTTACTTTTGAGTTCTTAAGGACATGTATATAAAAGTTTTACTCACAAATAACTTTTTATTTGTTAATAAGTAATTCGGATAAGTGAATAAGCGAAACAACGAAGCTGTGTAAGTGTTGGAAGGGACAGACCAGACCAAAGTCTCAAAACAATATGAATTAACTTACCCATGCGATTTATGGATTGGAATAATTGGGCACGGTAATTGAAACAAATAGTCTGAGAACACTGCTAATTTACTTGTGTGGTTTCTTTGGCCCTAGTTCACGTGGAACAACAAAGAGCATTATCGCTCGGCCTGATAAGTCAAAGCAAAAGCCAAATTTTAAATTTTTGAACTTGATTTTGAAATTAATTTTAAGATATTTTCAACGCAATTTTTTTAGCGTTGGCTTTTAAGTCCCTATAAAAAAATCTATAAAATTTGTAAGTATAAATTAATTTTTATTCTCTAATAAACCATTTTGGCTTATTAGTGAATATGAGCAACCGATAAGGCTATGCAAATTAATAGTATATCATAAGATTCCAGTAACTTACATAATATTGCTATGTTTGGATAATGTGATAAGAAAAGTAGGATTGGGATAGGAAAATGAGTGAAGGGTTAGTTTTAAATCAAAGAGAGAGAATAAATGGTTAGGATTTAATGATGTATTTTAAATTAACCATTTAACACTAGGAGTTATCTTATCAAGAATGTGGAAGTGATGTAAAATGTCATATCTCATGAGTTTGAACATTGGATGGCACAAGGCCATGTGTGTGTTTAACCTAATCCCGGAAGAAATTCCTTCTTTTTTATAATGGAATAGTATAGTATACATCTTAGGCCTGTGTCATCATATCGGCACACAGCCCACCTCCTCCGAAGTAATCAATACAATTTCTTTAAACCACAATAAAAAAAGGAATAAACAAAATATATGTTGAATTGATTTTTATTGTAAAAAAGGAGAAATTAATTAATACTATCAAAAGAACTAAATTCTATTCTGCGCTCATGAAAAGAGCGAAATGGGTCAACAGACACTTAGCAGAAAACTATCGCTAAATTTACCTGATGGGTAAAAGTTTCAGAGCACCTTTTAACGTTCAAATAAGAAAGGCCAGCGATAATTCCGTGTGAACCTCACCAAATTCCCAGTGAAAATACATACACCCGCATATACGTAATTAATTGTGGGTACTAAGATTAGTTGAACCTTATTTGGTGAAGCCATATATATTCAACTTTATCACCCATTTCTTTGGTGTATATATGTGTAGTGATGTCCGATGTATATACATATGCCTTTTCACATAATCCGAAGTAAAAAAGAAATTTACATTACACCATACTACCATATTAGTGAGTCTTATTATTGATCTTAGGGACCTTTTTGAATCATATGAATGAAAAAACTAAGAAATAGAGGAAATACATACAAAATTCTGACAATGCCAGTGTAAAACGGATGATTGCAAAATATAGGAAAAACACAGAGTGATTGTTTGATTGAACCGCGGGAAAAACACAGTAATCGAATGAGATATATAGACTCGAAGTAATTTTTCAAAGAGGTTGGACCTCTTACAAAGTTTCTTCAAAAATCTACATCTAACGAGTCATTTCATAGTAATTTTATAGGATTTGGAAAACTCCAATCCTTTAAATAAAAGGGTAAATAGAAACATTTTCTCTAGAATTTTAATCCTATAAAATTTCTTCCTAAACCTTTTATTCAAAAGAGACCCTTAACTGACCATAATGGGGACCAAGCGTTTCCTTGGTTTCAAGGCACGCGGCACGCCATTGAGCTGCTCCCGCCAGGTTGAAACCCGAAAGTGCACATTTACCAAACGGTTAAAAATGAACATTCCAATAAAATTAAATGCAAAGAAAAAATCTACTCTGTTTCAAAATGAGTTCATTTTTCACAAATTCCATATATATCAATTAAATGTAAAAATATCAGAATAACTTCAGTTTATCAAATCCCAATATAACTATTTTATACTTTATCTACTCCCAACATATTTATTTCCTGCTTTCACAAACTCTGATACAATGATTAATTAAAAACAAAATGAGTGGAGTTAAAAATAAACTTATTATAGAAAGGAGAGATGAAGTATATTGATATACCAAAGAACCACTATATATGGTTTGTAGTGTCAGATCCAGGAATCCTAATCAATTGAGGCGGACAAAGCACAAACAGGCGATCGAAACATAAAAGGCGTCCACTAATTAATCAATGCAAATCCAACTTACGACCACCACCACAGCAAAGGGGTCCAAGAAAATACAGCTAGCACTAGCAGCAATCCATCCATCCATACATCCATCAGTGTGAGGTAGTATAACCCACCTAACAACATCCATGCCTCCAGATCTGCTTACACTGGTCCCTGGAGTACAACTAGCTACCCCCAAAACACACAAATTGCTATCCATTTATCGCTGTGTCTTTTGCTTGGTCCCCTCTTTGCAGCTTCTTGAGAAGGAACCAGCAGGAATGCTCTGATCTAGTAGCTGCCTTCATCACTTCCCAGTTTATCCTGCATCCCCTTCAAGTTTGGTACTACAACGCTTGCCACTGCTACTGTACTACTACCCTCTCTGTTCCAAAACAAAACATAGTATCTTTTGACTATGTTTACTTCTATATTACGAGTAATTCCAATATATTATATAGTACCCAATGCGCAAGATGCTGACCCGTTTAGAGCGTATTTTATATGTAGAAAAAACAAAGTATTCGAATTTCTAAAGAATAATTTGTATTAGTGTCATTCGGTATATTCAGAGCGTGTTCTACTTGTAGAAGAAAAACAAAGTATTAGAATTTCTAAAGATTAATTTCTATAAGTATCATTTGGGTTGTAGAAACAAACTATAGAAAAACCAAAGGAAATTCTCCTTTTCTACAAGTTGTAGAGAGAAAACATGGGAATTTTACATCCGCTCAAACCTCTTAGAAAAAATTATATGGATTGATACGTGCATTCATTCCTATTCCTTTACTTTTAATATTTGTATGGGCTGAAAATCCTTTAAACTGAACAAATGGTGTGTTAACTACTTCCCGAGAATTGTTTCATATATTATGTTGACTGAAAATTGTGTGCAAAGAGAAAAAAAGAAAAGAAAAGGTGGTTGTCAACAGCAAGGTCACATACTCACATGTTGAGATATGTTTGATCTGTTCTGATGTCAGTGTTGATACACTTTGCAGAGAGTTCCAGGAGTTAGGGTCATGCAGCAGTTTCAGAGCATGATGCATGTGTGGATGAATGTGAAAAGAGGAGTAAACTGTACAAGAGGAATAGCTCTTTTGGTCCACCTAGGCTACAAGAGGAATCTCATGGACCTCATCTGATAAACCAGCTGAGAGATAGGATTGTTTGGCAGCCATTTACAAATTGAGTCAAGGACCCAGCTGTATAATTAGGCTTAGCTACATTACACATGGCGCCTCAAATTGAGGTGGCAAACGCGGTGGAATTTATAGGCTTAACACAATGAGTGAGTAGTACGGGGATCTACAGTAAACAGATGACTGAACAGTGGTTCCATACAGAGAGAGATTAATTGCAGAATGAATTAACCTCGTGGCCTACACTGATCAAATTGCTCTTGCAACAGATGACCGAACAGCAAACAGCACGTTGATCAAGTTGTCCTTTTGCAAAAACCAGATGCCTAACAGTCTAACACAGCTCACCCATCAAATTGCTCAAGTACAGCGCTTACAACTCATCCGAAAAATAGTGCCAACCTTCCATTTGCATGCTCCTGCATCCGCAAACATGCGAGGGCCCAGGCACACACACCCTATCATCATCGTTCAAGCAAATCTATCCCTTTTTTTTCTTTTCCACCATCATCCTAATCAAACCGACCGTCTCGCTACCACCGACTACCTGTAATACCTTTAAGGACCCACATGTAACACCTTTAAGGACCCACATGTCAGTGACACATGGAGCGGCAAAACCCGGAGTAACAAATCTTCGGGTGGTTGCCTGTGGGGGCATGCAGAGCATCCACATCGTTTGGTGGTGATCAGCTGAGGCCGTAGAAGTCTGAACATTGAGCATGGCCCGGCCGTTCTGACCGCAGCTAAAACAAACAGTTCATGGTGGTGGTGTAGTGGATTGCTGCTAACGTGATCCACGTCCAGAAGCAAGCTTAGATTATATATCTCATATGTAGAACCGGCACATGCTCTCTGCCACGCGCGCCGCTCTGGAACCAGGGATATGTAGCTGAATCTACCTTCGTCTCCAATCTTCCCCTTTTCTTCTTCTTCACAGGAAGATTGAATGGCTTAACCACCAGATTGACCAACCGCTCTAGCATTGTTCTGCACATGAGCATACTTAGATTAGAACCAATCTATATTTATTCGGGTTACAGATTTATACATGTTAGTAATGCTTCCCACTGTTTACGGAAAACACGCCATTTTGGACGTGAATGCAAATTTTCAGGATGTAACTTCGACAACTACTAATCTCGGTCATATGATCCAATTTATGAAACCCAACAAAATTATGATCATTTTTTTCCCACTCCATCAATGTTAAGGAATGAGGTTTTAATCATTCTCACCTGTATATATAACCGGGGTCGGGATGTGGGACCCGGGGACAGGTCTGCATTCCTTCCTTCCTTAACACTGGCAGTGGCAGGCTCTGATCGATCTAGGCTGAATCTGATCTGACGGGCGACGACGACGACGACGACGGTGCAAAAGCCTGACAGGCATCACATGCCCATGCCCACAATGATCAGCCCACATGTGCCTTGCACAGTATTGTATTTGCTCATTTGCTGTGGCCTCCGTAGGACCAGCCATACCAGTCGTCGTTGCTGCTGCAATGCATTCGCAATGCCATTGCACACATATCTTCTCGTTCTTAAATCAAGCTGCTGCCTCTCCTCTTCTTGACAAGCACCATTCCTCTCAACTGAACCTGTCAAACAGAGAGAGAGAGAAGTAGATGATAGCGTGAGAGAATAGAACAGAAGAAAGAAGATAAAAAAAAAAGAAAAGAAAAGGAAAGCTCTGTGTAAAGCCTGCATCTACGTGCTCTCTTTGGTTGGGGTGTTCTTGCTGCTAGAACTAGCTTAGCCTGGTTCTGCCATGGAGTGAAGAGGCCTCTCGTTCATCTCCGATTCTTGGGGGTTGTCTTCAGCTGTTCAGCAAGAGCCGAGAGCTTAGCTTGGGGCAAAGGAAATGCCGTCCCGGATGATGCAGGCGTTCGCGCAGGAGGCTTCCGACTTCGACCGGCAGATGGGCTGCATGGCCGGCATGTTCCAGATCTTCGACCGCCGCCGCCTCCTCACCGCGCGTCAACGCGGCGGAGCCCGAGGCACGGCGCCACCAGGTAGTGGTACCATACCAATTCTTCTTCTCTGTACTCTTCTGCGGCGTGTGCTCTTCCTGTAGCTCTTCTTCTTCTTCTTTTTTCTCTCTCTCTCTCTTTTGCTGCCAAAGTTTATCACAAAGACAAAACTGAATACTAACTGTCCTGTGGAGATATGAACAGTGTTACTGGCAGTAGATGCTAAACTAGAACAGGATTAAAAAATTGTTTCGTTTAGAAAGTACTGCTGCTGCCAAGTAAGAACAGGGGAAATTTATAGGGAGGTACATGGTCATGGACAAGAAACTGACACAAGTTCAGAAGCTGCAGGAATGTAGATGTAGCACATATGAGTTGTAGTAATGGGCAATTGCACAGTGAATAATCAGTCAAGTAAAAATGAAATGGTAGTAAAGTGAAGTGCTTTTTCTATTCAGATATTTGGTATTCTTTGGCTGAAACAAATCAATAGATTTCAGTGATATGTTCTTGATCAAATCCAACTTTTAAAATTCAGATATCTTTATGATATTGATCTTTTCCTTCCCTCGATCAAATTAGATATTTATAATTTAACTGTGGTAACTTTCTTTTGGTTTATACCCAACTACAGTTCATATTAATAACTGTTTCCTGAATACTTTCTTTAGGCCATGTTTTGCCAAACAGCAACAGCAATGTCTCGATTCAAAACCCAGTTGCTTCAAACAACACTCTGGTAATTTTCCTACTGTACTGTGCATGACAAATATATATCCCAAGTATGCAGTTCATCTGCCTCAAACAGACTGGTTTTTGACTCAAAACATAATACTTACTTGTGTAGGACAAAACCTTCAGCAAAAGTATGACCGAGAACAGTAGCCTCTCAATGGAATCATCGCGGGCATCTTCTTCTTCCTCATCGTGCTCTTCGTTCTCGTCCACAGACATCAACAGACCAATACAACAAGAGCTCTCCTACATCAACAAAGAGCGTTTTGCTGGGAAGCCACCAAGAAGCTCACAGACAAAGAGTGTGAAATGTTCCAAGACAGAGGCCAAAACCAAAGACCCACACACAGGCTTTAGAGACATTGTCAAGGAGTCCATCAACCGGGAAACCCATGGTATGACCATCAAGACGTCGACAAAGGAGTCCAGAAAAGGATTGCACAAAGACTCACCAAGGCCGTTGCTGATCTCCAAATCAACCGATGGAACTTACGTGATTGGGATCGACAGGAGCACCAGCGTTCCTGGATATGTTCATGAATCCAGCAGGCCACCACGCTTCTCATGTGACGATCGGCAACTCCTGAGGTCGGTCGAAGCGCAAGACAGCAAGAAGCCTTCAGCAAAGCTCAAGGAGCTTCCCAGGCTGTCCTTGGACAGCAGAAAAGAGTCCATGAATCCACGTTCACGTCTGAAGAACTCTGGCTACATAAGAACTGATGACAACCTCCTGGATGTTCTTAAGCACCAAGAATCGCCGAGCCATCAGCGGGCCAGCAGCGTCGTTGCCAAGCTCATGGGGTTGGAAGGAACTACTCCTGACATCCATGAGACGGCAAGGTCACCTACACCTGTCCATGGCACGCAAATTGATCGGCCGTCACACTGTCAAAGGATCAAGAGCCAAGATCATAGTGTCCCGGTGCAGAAGAATCACTCTCCAGTACTGAAAACCAATCCTTCTCCAAGAATTATCCCTGAAGCAGCCCCATGGAGACAGAATGAGAGAGCTGTAACAGGACGTGCAGCTGAAGTGAAGCCAAGAACTGCATCCATCTATGCTGACATACAGAGAAGACTCAGGGGTCTAGAGTTGTCGGAATGCAACAAGGAACTGAGGGCTCTCAGGATATTGAGCACACTGCACAAAAAGGATGGCCCAAGCCAGAGCGACAACAATCCTGAATTAACAGCCATTCAAAAGAAGGCCTCTGAACAAATCGTTGATTCTGAAAATTTCCAGTCTCCAATTGTGATCATGAAACCAGCAAGATGCATCACAAAACCTGATGCTTCAGATACTTTGGTTGCTCCCCTTTCAAGGCCAAAAGGCATAAGAAGACTACGGCATGAAGAGACATCTTTCACCAGGAAGAATGAAAACAGTGATAGCAAGAGAAATCATTCTCCGAATGAAAGTGCTCATTCCAGTGGCGAGGAACCTGTAAATTCTGCAAGATCACCAAGGCTTTCCAGCTCATTGAGCCCCAGGCTGGCACAGAAGAAGGCGGACTCTGAAAGGAGGTCTCGTCCCCCGGTTTTGCCAACGTCACCAGGCAAGAAATCTAAAGAAACAGTGTCCCCAAGAGGCAGGCTAAGATCAAGGCACTCGCAAACAAAGAGCAACTCTGACAACGATAATGTGTTACACATCCCTGAAACTAATATCAATTTGGCAAAGCAGATCGATGTGCGCATCATTGATCATCCGAATCCTCTGAATGCCAACTCACCATATATCCATCAAAGCAAAATAGCTTCAACACCCAATCGTGAGGTACAGAAAATTAACTGTAGTACCACCTCTAAAGACCTTACTGTTATGAAAACATTATCTGGCAGTAACAACTGATTGACAAAACATTGTTTTTCCCAGGAAATGCCTACAATTCTACCTGCAGACAAGAAGAAGATCCATCCACAGGAGAACATCCCAAGTCCTGTGTCAGTTCTTGATGCAACATTTTATCATGAGGGGTCATCGCCTTCTCTGAAGAGAATCTCAGATTCCTTCAAAGGTGAGGACTTGGTCTGGCAAGCTATTCTTCTGCAAACTTTTTACTACTGAGTTTTTATACTGTTTGTAACTTTGTTTCCATCCACTAAGGAAGCTCAAACTGGTTAGGCATAGGACAAGCATACTTAGCTGTAAGCACATCCACCAATCATAGTGACAGGCAACCAGTAGCCAATGCACCAAGCATAGCTTGTGGTCCTTTCAGATCGGAAGGATCACAGTAAATTGACAGTTGCAGATACACATGCGAGTGTTTGCTTGTGCCAAACTGTTAGAGAGTACAATTCCTAAGCTGCCTGCTGTTGTTCATGTCTGCAGTCTGCACCTAACATCTACAAGGAACCCCACATGTTGCACTTGCCACGAAGGAACATGATAGTATGTTGGTTAATGTGCAGACATACTTATGTAGATGAGCCCACCAATTATTTTGATTTTTATAGATGAGACAGAATGTCAGATAGACAAGAATTATCAACTTATCTTTTCTTTTTTTTTCACTTGTTCAGACGGCGAGACGCATACTTCAGATGAGAGTTGGAACCCAACAAGCCTCCCTGATACACCACCTTCAAAGACAAGCAACGATGGCAACCAGATAAAGGCAGAAAACATGAAAGCCCTCATCCAAAAGCTTGAGCTCTTGCAAATGTTGAGTGAGGAAGCTCTGAAAACCGATGACACTTTTTCATCAGTTGCTGCCAATAAAGATCACCAGTACCTCTACGAGATACTTTCAGCATCAGGGATCCTACACAACAAACTAAATTTTCAAATGATGCCTCATCAGCTGCGACCATCAAGCTACCCGATTAATCCAGAGCTTTTCCTCATCCTTGAACAAGCAAAACCAGACGAAGAAAAGCTGCACCGTAGGCTCATATTTGATCTTGCAAATGAACTCCTCGCCCAGCAAATGGATGCCAACCACACTGTGAATTCATCAGTGCAGTTCTTTCAGTCAAAGAAGTTAAGTGGGTGGCAAATTTTCAAGGACTTATGTGCAGAGATTGACATGATCCAGTCTCGGTCCTCAATGATAAGGTGCTCTGAAGAGGAAGATAGCAGGCTAGCAGAGGATGCAATGCAAGGCATGAAAGAGTGGAAGAGCTCCGACAGTGAACGGCAAGGAATTGTTTTGGCCATTGAAAAATCCATCTTTAGGGATCTTATTGATGAGATAATTAGTGAAGAAGACAAAGGGAAGGTGCACCTGACGCAATGGAAGCTAAGGAGGCAGCTGTCTTTCATCAGCATATAGGCCAAATTTCTGCTTCTTAGGAAGCTTAGCTAATGGTATATGTAACCGTTTTAAACTGGCTATACAATCCATGAGTTAACTGACATATATATATCTACATGAGCAAGCAAACAGTAACACTGAGATCTTGCCAACCAAAAAAAAAAAGATCCAAAGATTCCCTCGAAGATGTTCCCTGGTCAGACAAAGATCCATTTCTATTTTCTTCATACATTTTATTATATTTTTTCAGGATGACCACCAGATGCTATCTGTTATAAGTCTCCAACCAGATCAACAGTGTTTCAGACAACATAATAACAGGAACCACCTGTCAGACACATCTTGCACTACTACAGATAACATGTGATGTCTTTGTCTAGTTGGGATTTGGTAACATTAGAATGATTAGCAGTGACCAAATTTTGCCCTAACCCTCGATTTTACAATTTCAGTACCAAGGCGCAAATAATGTGAATCGTAATCCTACAAAATTCTCATCTTATACCAAACTAAGTCTAAAATCCCTTTAGTGCAACCACTATTCGTTCCAACAAAGGAACGCAAGGAACTGAAACATTGAGCAATATTTGGTTAACAAACAAATGCAGAAATGCTCATGTGCCATCAGTGGCACTGCAGCTCTGCAACTTACCTGATTAACTTGGCATATTAGAAGAGCTCTCCAACTTCCAAGCTGAGATATTTTTAGTCATCGGACATTCAGGCCCATTCATCTTGCACAAGTGATCCTCCTAAGTCTGAATCCCTGTAGGCCTAAAAAAACATCAAAATCCGCTACGAATTCCTAAAGTTCTCTCCCCTCCAAAAAAAACTGTCACCGAGTTGCAAAGCAAGAAAACCTGAACCCAGTTGGATTTCTTGGCAGTTTTTCCACCTTAATCCATGGAACGTTTGCATTCATCTCAATACGCATTTCGCCAGAGCATTTCAGTAGCGCACCAACTGAAACGGAAGCCAAAGAGAGAAAGAAAAGCGTGGTAGGATTCAAGCGAGCAAGACCTTAGGATTCAAGCGAGCAAGACCTGTATATGGACGAACAGGGCAACTGAAACTCATCGGAGGTCGGCGGCTTCTGGCTGGGCTCCAGGCCCCCGGCGAAGCTGACGACGGCGAGGTCGTCCATGGTAGGCCGCACCCGTGTTGGGAGTACTAAAATAACTCCGCCGAAGAATCCTCCGAAGGATGGCGATGCGAATACTGAGCTGGGTTCTCGGCCTGTCGACCATTCCTATGCCAGTTTCGTCTGGCCCACATCAAGCCATCCTGCTCCAGCTAAAGTAAAATCGACGAATCAAATAAAGGAATAAGTTCATCTTAGGTCCCTTAAGAGCAAGTATAATAGAAGGTTATAAGCCAGCTAAATGCTGAGGTGGAGGAGAGAAGAGAGGAGAGAGAGGAGAAGCGGGCTGTAAACTTACAGCCGGCTTGGACACAAGAACAAAAAAACTCCGTGAGAGAGACAAGTGGGCTACGTATTAATTGTAAAAAGCTAACTATTATATGGGTAGGCTAAGAGAAGTCTATAAAGAACCTTATAGCCAACAGGTCGGCTGTATTATAAGCCTTGCTCTAACTTGTCAACGAATCTGATTTTCGTCCTTCAACCGGAAAACCATATACAATTGGTCCCACAATTGTCAAAGCCGTTGCAATATAGGTCCCATGGCGGTTTGGACAGCGGTTTTAGCTGACGTGGCGTCTACGTGGCTAATTTGACTCAGTCTTCATATGATGTGGCACTGACATGGCGCTTTCATGGCAATTTGATTTGGAAAATAATACTCAAAATTATGGGCCTACACATGTCAGTTACACCAAAAAATTAATTTTAAAATGGGCCTCACATGTCATTCTCAACCCCTTCTCCTTTTTCTCCTCTCTTCCCAACTCCCCTTTCTTCATATCTCTCTTCCTCTCCTCTCTCCAGGCGCAAGTGAGGAGGGGTAGTGCGCGGCGGACGGCTCAAAAGGAGGGGCGGTGCGTGGCGTCCGGGCGGGGAGGGAGGAGGACAACGAGCGGGGGTAGAGTGGAGAGGGAGGAGGCAGTGCCAATCGAGATCTTGAGCTCGAGCTCATGGGGGAGGCTCACCGGAAGGAGATCAGATGATGTCGATAGAGCTCAGTGACGGCGACGCCACCACCCACGTCACTCGAGAGATAGAATGGAGAGGAGACGAGGTGGAGCCGGTCGAGCACAGTGACCACACCGTCGCCGCTCAAAAGGAGATGAGGTTGCTGCCGCCATGGCTCAAAACAAGACAAGCTGGTTGCCGTGCATGAGCGCCAACAAGAGGTCGACGATGTTGAGCGAGCACGACAAGTTAGAGACGGGCAGTAGATCCAGCTTGAGCAGGGCGGCGGCATATTCGGCTCCTCAGCCTCATAGGCCATCGCGCAACCCTCGTCTCCCGCCAGCCATTGCACGTCACTCCTTCCTTTCCCATCTCCCATCGGCCGTCGTGTGCCGCCCCTCCTCACTTGCACCTGGAGAGAGGAGAGGGAGAGAGATGAAGAAAGGGGAGTTGGAGAGAGAGGAGGAAGAAGAGGATGGGTGAGAATGATATGTGGGGCCATGTAGGCCCCACTTTTTTTTTTGTGTAACTGACATGTGGGCCCGCAATTTTTATTATTTTCCAAATCAAAATTGCCCGTAAGCACCGCATCACTGCCACATCAGATGAAGACAGAGTCAAATTAGCTACTGAAAGTGTCAATTAGGCCTAGAGGGGGGGGGGTGAATAGGCTAATTCAAAAATTCAACTAAAAGCGGAAGCAGTAATTTTCGGATATATCCGAAAATTTTCGGAGTCAGCACAAATAGCAAAGTAAATCCTAGATCTAGTTGCTTACAACAAGAATATGCTAGCACAAACAGCCACTAGACCTATAGTGGCTCAAACAAGCAAAGCTAGTGGAGAGGGAGGAAGTAAAGTCATCAAAGATGAAGCTCACGAAGTTGTTCCCGAAGTTCGAATCCTTGAGGGGATTCTACTCTCCATTGAGGAGCTCACTAAGAGCCGGGTCGATGGAGTAAGTTTCTTCATTGCTGGTTGACGTCCGTCGTCGGCTTGCCATCTGTGTAGGTTGATGGAGTAAGTATCCTAATTTTCTAACTAGCTCTTATGGTTTTATCCCCTTAAGGGAGTTGTTTTGGTGTGAACTTTGTTTTGCAAGCATGGTGGAATAAACTCATTTACAACACAACAACAATAATATCCTAAATAACATCACAGAGTTCCACAAATAGTACATAAATCATGATGCAATCGACTGCACACATATGCAGTCCAAATAAGGTTCATCCAAAAGATACATCAAACTAACCATTAAGCTACTCATCAATCTAGGTAAGGGGCGGGGGTGTGTCTCGCGTACTATCCAAAAACCATCTGAAGCGAGATCGAAGCTGCAATAATCCTCCAGTCTAGTCATCCAACCATCCGCAGGATCCTGGGGCAGGTAGAGGGTGGTCGCTAGCACGGGCAAACCTGAGTCCCCACGGCTCGGAAGTAGTGGCCTCTGAATCAGGCTTGGGCTTCTTGCCCGGAGGTCGTGTGCTCTTGCGAGCAGTGCTGAGGGTGCGAGGGCCTCCGAGGAAGGTGATGCGGGGAACAGGGGTCTCATCCTCTGAAGGATCAGTGATGTCTGGCTCGATCTCTGGCTCGGTGTCGGTCCCCTCTGTCTCGGAGTCGACCTGGATCGGAGTCTCCAAACTGGAACCCAGCTGCGGAGAAGGTATAGGGATCAGTGGAGTGTGCACAGTCTCCGGGGCAGGTGGCTGTGTCACTGTCAGGTCCACCAAGTAAGGTGCTGACTCAGTAGCCAACATACCAACCTCTCCCAAAAGAGCGTGGAACGCTGGTGGGTATGGCGGAGTGAGGAAAAAGTAGCGGTCACGCCCTACTGCTGTGGAAGTAGAAGCCCCTGTGGTGCTGACCGTGGCTGCTCGAAGCTGCTCCTCCAGCTGACTGACGTGCTCCTGACTCTCTCTCAGCTGCTCCTCAAGCGTATCCATCATCCCGCGGCGATCGTTGTACTGATCAGATAACTGCTGGAACTGGTCGCCGTGGACCTGGAGCTGTGCCTGTAGTGAGTCTATCTCACTGCCCCAAGCCTGGTGCTCCTCCTCCAGCTGAAGCTGCTGCGCTGTGAGGTCAGTCACCTCGGTCTCTAACTCTCCCACACGCCTCTGCTGGTCGTCGATCTCTAACAGAGCCTCCTCGTAAAAGTCGTCTACTGCCTCAGCCCATCGTGACAGTCGGGTCACTATCGGGTTGTAGCAGCAAGGTGTGTCCTGAACTGTGCAGACGGAGTTGCTCTCCCCTCGAAATGGGTGGTGAGCAAACTCAGTACTCACCAACTCAGCTCGGTGGATAGAGCTAAGTCGGAGGAAGGCCTCCCGTGCTGCATCCTGCATCGCGGTCTCCGGTAAGTCGCGACGGTGGCGTGTCGGGAAGCTGTAGTCTAACTCTGAAGGAACTCGCGTGTGAACCTCGACCCGAGCCTCCCAAACAGATCCACACTGTCTCACTCGGTAGATCGGAAAGTTGGGGTATCGCAGACGCCTCATCAGCCGGTGTAGTTCGATGACGTATCCCTCTGAGCGGGGTACGCCCATCTCCCAGGTAGCGGGTGAATCTTGATCTGCCATCTAATTTTAGGAAAAAAAACCCAAGGTCAGCTAAGAGTAAAACTTATTTTGTAAAGAAAATAGTTAAGAGTAAGATGAAAATCGTACCGAGTTTTGTAAACATAGCGTTTTTATTTTTGAAAGTATTACTAAGTGGGAATTTCTCCCTTGGCCAACTTAGAAAAGGGGTGGGGCACCTTTTGGTCTTTTCCTACAGTCGTATGGCTCTGATACCAGCTCTGTGGACCCCTGTTTTTATAACAGGAATCAATCGTGTAAACAGTACCATTTCCCTGGATCAAGTAGTCTGGTACACACGAATTCATAGCTGAAATACCAAGTACACATACACGAATGTCTAGTACGAATTATTACATCATAAGCCCGCAGGCATAGTCTTAAATCATCGGACCGAACGGTCCGGAATACATCCCAAAACAGAAGTAGGTAAGGCAGCGGAATTAAGGCAGCGGCACGCCATTGCCACAGGCAACGACCGTAACTAAGACCTACTGAGCACCATCGTCTTCATCACCCTCCTGGTAATAGGCATAGGGATCTTCCGAAGCTTCATCTCCAGCCTCTGATTAAGTTTGTATATTGCAAGGGTGAGTACCAACCGTACTCAACAAGTCACCACAGCAACAATGCACATGACAGGGGTATTCAAAGAATGGCTATGGTTCTTTTGCGCAAAGCAAGTTTTATAACTCTTTTCACAACCCTAAGACCTAGCACAGACTGATCAAATTTTAGTACCAGTGTTCATATTAAACAATGACGGTTCTGTCCACCATCCATTGTGATCCCAAGGATAGCTTCCCGCCATTGAGTCGTCATGGTTTTCTGAGGACATCCACATTCCCTCCTCTCAGGAAGTGGCTCCATCAGCATAGAAATCATCATGCAATATCCCATCCCCCATAAGTTAAGAGCTTAGAGTCTAGCCAAGTGCAATACATGTCCCGATGCTCAATAACCGCGAGCACGGCTATTCGAATAGTTTTGGTTTACTCACACTGCAGTGGATGTACACTTTACCCGCACTCCGCGACTGCCCAACATATGAGCCTCGTCCCAACACATGAGACGCGTCACGGCAAAGCTTTTCGATAACCTCGCATAGGCAGTACCCGCTCCATGAACTTCACATCCTCATGCACTCTAGGCGTACACGGTTTCTAGCAGTGAGAGGAGTTCTGGCGCACCCGGGGAGGAAAGACTCACACATGCATTAAGTTATAATTATGTTTAAATTCTCTCACGGCAGTCCTACCGATGGCGACACCACTGTAGACACCCACCTCGCGGTTCTACCAATGGCTGCCCCACCGTAGAGCCCCTGCCTCACACATCAAGAAACCACTATGCATGGATACTGCCTCCGCTCAGCTATCTATTCCGCCAGGTCTATACCCATACGAGAAGTGCGGTTGTACGGGGGTCGTTTCATGCTTAACTTCATGGCTCGGTCCTTAATTGACCGGGGACGGTACTAGCCTTTTCTGGATACCACCCAAATCCTCCGTCCGCCCCAGTCGAAAACAGTTGTTTAATTTTATTTCTCCTTTCACAAATCATGTCATCAACATCATGGCAATGTGGCGCTCATGTCTCCACATGCCGCATCTCAATTACCTTCCCAAAGGTAATTGCCCAAGCATATAGCATTTGATAAATATGAGTATGCATGTTTCTAGAGTAGCATCTCTAAGCATTTGTCATAGTTGACTAGGGACTCATACGTAATCATGGTTACAAGGGAATAAGGGTAAACAATAATCAAGGTATGGCATATTCACAAATAGGATGTTCATCATTGCATGCATTCTTATTTGTAAATAAAAATAATTTCGCAATTGGGATCAACATGTTCAAGAAATAGTGATGACTTGCCTTGCTCAAAGTCTTGCGGGTCTTGGCCTTCACTTGGATCCGCAACTCCCTCGGGCTCTATAGTTACGTGCGAAAATTGATTTGAATTCGGTTAGAATTCAACTAAAAATCCAAATAAATCCAAATGGAAGTCGAATGCGAAAGTCTATTCTTTTATATTAACTTTACTATTCGCGAACTAGGGCAAACCCAATTTTCGATTTATACATCCTAAACTATTTTTGCGGATATAAATATTCTGTTATCATAAGTGTTTAATTTAATCTACCCGAGCATTGTATCCATATAATAGGTTAGAAATTTCTATCGCGAGCTAAATATCGGACGGAATCCAAAAATTATCTTATAATATTGTATGATTTAATTTAGTGCATGACTAGATGATTAAATATAATACACGGCTAAAATTCCTAGTAATTAAATCCGAATTCCTACCGTGAATCGATTACTTATAGAGATTACCCACAAATAATCTATAATAATCTATAAGAATTCATCTAATTGTTTAGTTATTAATTACATCTAAATTACTACCGCGAATTGATTTCTTATAGAAATTACCAAGAATAATCTATATTTTATATTAAATTTTGCAATTCTACGACTATAATTAATCTGGAATTTCGATCGAAACGCTATTACCCTCTAGGAATTTCCAAAAATAATCTATGATTAATCCCGACCATTTTTATTTTCTAACTCCTCCTAATCTCTCCCCTAATTTTCTCTCTATTTTCACCTTTTCTTCTTTTCTATTCTCCTCTCTTTCTCTTTCTCTCTTTTCTTTTCTTTTTCTTTCTCTTTTTCTCTTTTCTTTTCTTTTTCCTTCTCTTTCTCTCCCTTCTTTTCTTTTTCCTTCTCTCTCTCCCTTCTTTTCTTTTTCCTTCTCTTTCTCTCCCTCTCTCCCTCGGCTTCTCCCTTTCTCCCTCTCTCTCTCGCGGCTCTCTGCCTACCCGGCGGCATCGGCGACCAACAGGGGGGGGCAGCGGCTCACCGACGGCGGCGGCGGCGACGACGGCGGCGGCGATGACGGCGCACGGCGCGGCACACTGAGGCGGCGGCGCGGCGGCACGAATGCGGCGGCACGACAGCACGAGGGCGGCGGCGCAGCGGCTCGAAGGCGGCGACGCGGCGGCACGACGACGGCGGCGCGTGGAGTAGGGGAAGAGGAAGAGGAGGAGGGAATGGAGTGGGGTGGAGAAGGGGGAAGGGGCCGGGGTTCTTTTATAGGGGAGAGGGGGAAGAGTAAGGGGAGAGGGAAGAGAGAGGGGGCGGGTGACGCGACGGCGGCGCGACGGCGCGGGGCGCGAGGCGGCGATGGGACGCGCGCGCGGTGACGGGATGTTGACGGCGACGGCGACGCGATGCGACGGTGACGCGCGGGCGGCGACGCGATGGCGGCACGGCTCGGAGCGGCGATGCGACGGGCGGCGGTGTGGGGCTCGGGGCGGCGCGGGGCTCGGCGCGCGGCGGTTCGGGGCGCGAGGCGGCCAGGCGCGAGTGGCGCGGCGATGGCGACGGGACGGCGCGCGGCGACGTGACGGGCGACGCGACGGCGGGACGAGGCTCGAGGCGACAGCGGCTCGCGCGGCGCGGCAGAGGGATAGCGACGGCGACGGTGCGGCAGCGGCGGTGCGCGGCTCGGAGCGACGATGGCGACAAGCGCGCGGCGACGACGATGGCGCGACGGCACGGCAGCGGCGATTGGATGGCGATGGTGACGTCGGCGCGACGGCGGCGGCGGCTCGGGGCGCGAGGCGCGCGCGGCAGGGGCGCGGGGCGCGAGGGCAGGGGCGCGGGGCGCGAGGCGTCAACGCGACGGTGACGACGGTGGCGCGCGGGGCTCAAGGCGACGACGGCGACGGCGCGACGGCGATGGCGGTGGCACGCGGCGCGGGGTGACGGCGCACGGCGGCAGGCGGCGATGGCGCGTCGGCGCGGGCTCGAGGCGGCCAGGCGCGTGCGGTAGAGGAGGGGCTGGGCCAGGGGACCACGTCGAGCACCTAGAGTGCAATGAACAGTGTCTTTTTCCTATTTCTCTCATTTTAGTCTATTTCTTACATAAATTTGGTTCCACAATTTCTAAATCTTGTAAAAATGAAGTTTATTCAATATGTGTGTTATTCCAACTAATGAATTCACCCTAGATTAATATTACTCATATTTTATTTATATAATTTATTTGAATTTTTAATTAGGGTTAATTCTTATTCCATCGCATTTAAATTTAATTGATACAAATATGATCGCGATAATATTTTATTTATTTCTATCCACACCTAAACTTTATTTTAAATTATATTTATTTTACCAATTTACTTCTAGGGTTTACTCCTAATTAATTATTCTTTACTCACGATTAATGAACTTCGAAATCAAATCCAAATAAAATAGGCGAATAAGATCGACATGATGCAATTAATTTAAAAGTTTTCGAAGGTCCGTATTTTTAGAGTTCTGCTTTTATTGGTCAAATTTTCAGGCTGTTACAAACCTACCCCCCTTAAATAAATCTCGTCCCGAGATTTCTTACCGGTTTTCGAACAGATGCGGGTATTCCGTCTTCAAGAACTCTTCGCTTTCCCAAGTGGCTTCATCCTCAGTGTGATTACTCCATTGTACCTTGTACATACGCCACGCTTTGGTCCTAGTCCTCTTTTCTGCTTCATCCAATATCCGGATCGGGTGTTCTGGATACGTGAGATCATTGCTAATGTGAATCTCTTCCAGCGGAGCTTGTTCTTCCGGCACTCGTAAGCACTTCTTTAATTGAGACACATGGAAGACTGGGTGCACATCGGAGATATTTTCTGGTAGCTGTAGCTGATATGCGACTTCTCCTCGTCTAGCCATGATTTGGAAAGGTCCCACATATCTTGGTGCTAATTTCCCTTTGACCTTAAACCTTTTCGTACCTCTCATCGGAGAAACCTTCAGATAAACATAATCTCCTTCCTTAAATTCCAGGTTTCTTCTTCGGGTATCAGCGTAACTCTTTTGTCGTGATTGTGCCACCTTTAGACGGTCACGGATTAGGCGAACCTTTTCCTCGGCTTCTTTGATAATGTCCGGTCCAAATACTGCCCGTTCACCTGTTTCGGTCCACATTAGTGGGGTACGACATCGTCGACCAAATAATGCCTCATTTGGCGACATCTTTAGGCTTGCTTGGAAGCTGTTGTTGTAGGAGAATTCGGCGTAGGGCAAACATCTCTCCCAGTCTTTGCTAAAATCCAATGCACAAGCTCTCAACATGTCCTCCAGAACCTGGTTGGTTCTCTCTGTCTGGCCATCTGTTTGTGGGTGATAAGCTGTGCTAAACGCAAGGTAACTTCCTAGGGCTTCATGTACTTTCTCCCAGAAATGCGAGGTAAACTGTGTGCCTCGATCAGATATAATCCTCTTAGGTACACCATGAAGACATACTATCCTGGTCATGTATAACTCGGCTAGCTTGGCACTGCTATAATTTGTCTTAACGGGGATGAATCTCGCCGTCTTGGTGAGTCGATCCACGATCACCCAAATGGAATCATATCCTGTTGCAGTCTTGGGCAATCCAACAATAAAATCCATACCTATCTCATCCCATTTCCATTCGGGAATCCTAAGGGGTTGCAGCAAACCTGCCGGTCTCTGGTGCTCAGCCTTCACCTTCTGACACACGTCACAGAGCGCTACGTACTCTGCCACATCTCTCTTCATGTTGGGCCACCAGTATCCTTCCTTCAGATCCTGGTACATCTTGGTACTTCCGGGGTGCAATGAATATGCCGATTCGTGAGCTTCTTTTAGGATTAATCCTCTCAGTCCACCCTGTTCGGGTACATAAATCCTCTTTTTATACCATAGGACATCCTTCTCGTCGGTTGAAAATTCCTTTGCAAACCCTGCAGCTAGACGTTCCTTCACCTCTTGGATTTCCTCGTTGTCCTTCTGGGCCTCTTCAATTTGAGTCCTCAAAAGAGGTTGAATGTCCAAGGTGTTTATCTGTCCATGAGGTACTATATGTAGGTTTAGTTGGGTCATTTCCTCCTTAAGCTCAGGAGCCATTCCTTCCGCCCTAAGATGATTGCAATGGCTCTTCCGACTCAAAGCGTCGGCCACAACGTTTGCCTTGCCGGGGTGATAGTGAACCTCTAAGTCATAATCCTTGATTAATTCCAACCATCGCCTTTGCCTCAAGTTGAGATCTGACTGGGTGAAAATATACTTCAGACTCTTGTGGTCAGTGTAGATATCGCAATGGTTTCCAATCAGATAATGTCTCCAAATCTTTAGCGCATGAACCACAGCTGCAAGTTCTAGGTCATGGGTAGGGTAGTTTTCCTCATGTGGTCGCAATTGTCGCGACGCATAGGCCACAACCTTTCCGTCCTGCATTAGTACTCCTCCTAGTCCTTGCCTCGATGCATCACAATATATAACAAAGTCTTTCCTGATGTCAGGAAGAACTAAAATAGGCGCCGAGGTCAGCTTTTCCTTGAGCTGCTCAAAGCTTTTCTGACACTGTTCTGACCACGCAAACTTCTTTTCCTTCTTGAGTAGTTGTGTCATTGGCCGGGCTATCTTAGAGAATCCTTCAATGAACCTCCGGTAGTATCCGGCCAAGCCTAGAAAACTCCGAATTTCAGTTACAGATTTGGGTGCCTTCCATTCCGTAACGGCCTCCACTTTAGCAGGGTCCACTGCTACTCCGCCGGCTGAGATCACGTGGCCTAGAAAAGCGACTTCCTTCAACCAGAACTCACACTTGCTAAATTTTGCATATAATTTATGTTTCCAAAGTTTTTCGAGTACCATTCGCAAGTGCTCAGCATGTTCTTCTTCGTCTTTGGAGTAGATTAATATATCATCGATGAATACTACCACGAATTTGTCCAGGTAATCCATGAACACCTTGTTCATGAGATTCATAAAGTATGCCGGGGCGTTGGTTAAACCAAACGACATTACGGTGAACTCATACAATCCATAGCGTGTTGAGAACGCGGTTTTGGGTATATCCCTGGTCCTAATTTTCAATTGGTGGTATCCTGATCGAAGGTCAATCTTAGAGAACACCTTAGCTCCTTTGAGTTGATCAAAAAGATCATCAATCCGTGGTAGTGGATACTTGTTCTTGATAGTTACTTCGTTCAGTGAACGGTAGTCTACACACATCCTCATGCTACCATCTTTCTTCTTGACGAATAGCACTGGGGCTCCCCAAGGTGACGAACTGGGGCGTACAAATCCCTTTTCTTGCAATTCTCTGATTTGCTTTTTAAGTTCCTCTAACTCATTGACTGGCATCCGATAAGGTCTCTTGGATATGGGAGCAGTTCCGGGTATCAGATCAATAATGAACTCTATGTCACGATCTGGTGGCATCCCAGGTAAATCTTCTGGAAACACATCGGGAAATCGTTGCACTACAGGCATTCCCTTCAGGGGTAGCATGGTAAATATGCCTCCGGCACGTTCGGTTAGTCTAGGATCTTGATCCATAGTTGCTCTCATGTCCGATCCCCAGGGTGTGGTCAGGGTAACTTCCCTACGTCTACAGTCGATTACCCCTCTGTTCTTTGTTAACCAATCCATACCCAATATGACATCCAGGGTCTGGGGTATCAAAACCATAAGGTTGGAGGGAAACACCACATCCCTAAGACGAACTGGTACATCTATGCAAGCATGACTCACAGTTATCTCGCCCCCAGGTGAGTGTACTATCATAGGTTTTCTAAGTCTCACCAGGGTTAAGTTGTGCTTTTGACTAGCCTTCAAAGATATGAATGAATGCGATGCACCAGAATCGAAAAGGACTTTAACCGGGGTAGAATTGATAGAGAACATACCCATTAGTACGCCCTGATCTTCCTGGGCCTCTTCAGCTCGGACATGGTTCACTTGTCCGCGTCCAAATCCGGTAGCGGTCCTGTTAGTTTGCGGAGTCTTGAATAGGCCTCGTCCGACAGCAGGGGTAGTGGTCCCACGAACAGTTATTGCATTAGCGCCAGTACGGACAGGAGTTTTGCGTGGATGAGGGCAGTTGTTGGCGTAGAGCCCATACTCCCCGCAATTGAAGCAGTCCACATGCCTCTTGGCCCCAGGGGCAGCCAGAGTTGGTGTAGGGGTGCGGTTCTGAATCGCAACTGGCCTGTTGAAATTGCTAGGTGCAGCAGGGCGGTTGGTTGCCACAATAGGGGGCTTCCTGTCACGTCCCAAAATGACCCTAAAATACATCCTTTAAATGACGCCTAGAATAATTAAAAATCTCTGTGGAAGCCTCCAACAATTAAAATGTGCAAAGTAAAAGTCAAATAAGGCTTGGAGGATTTTTGTATATTTCCTTAAAGCCTAAAATGTGTAAATAAATTTTAGTGGAATTTTCAGAGCACAAATAATAATTATTTAAAAAATAAACAAAGTTAAAATGGTTTTATAAAAAGAAAACCCTAAAAATTCCCTCTCCCCTCTGATGGGCCGAATTCGGCCCATCTCTCTCTTTCTCTCTTCCCCTAGTGGGCCGGCCCGGTCCATCTCCCTCTCTCCTCTCCCCCGCGGCCCACTCGGCCTCCTCCCCGCGCGCGCGCCGCTGACGGGCGGGCCCGCCCGCCACCCTCGCTGACGGGTGGGGCCCACCCGTCATCCCCTTCCTCCCGCCGCCCCGTCGCCTCGCCCGCGCCTAGCGCCGCCGCCGCCGCGAATCCCGCCGCCTCCCGCCGTCCCCACGCGCAATAAAGTGGGGGGAATTACTCCCCGTGATTCCCTCCCCCGTTTCCCCCACTTTCCCCTCTCTCTCCCGCATCCAAACGGCCGTATTCATTTCCCCTAATCTCGCCGGCGTCATCAATGGCGGCCGAGCCTTCCACGCCCGTTTCCTCTTCCTCCGGCCGTCTTCTCCCCTTCCCGACCTTATTTAAACCCTCCCCGAGCTCCCCACCGCCGTTTCCGCCACCCGCCGCTCTCTCTCCTCGTCGGAATCGAGCTCGCGCCGTCCCTCTCTCTCTCCGCCGTCGCCGCCGAGCTCCGGTCCACCGCCGTCGTCGCTCCAGACCACCTCCCACCTCGGCGCCGCCTCCTTCGGCTTCGCCGCACCCTCGTCGACCTCGTCCACTCCTCCGTTTCGGTCGCCGACCGCCGGAGTGCCGTCGTCCCCGTCGACCCGAGCCGCGCCGCCGCCGTCCTCCGCTTCGGTCGCCTTTTCCTTCGTCGCCGTCGACCCGGGGTGAGCCGTGAACCGCCGCCTCCTTTCCCCCTTCCCTCCCTCTCTCTCGGCCGCCGCTCCGCCGTGCCTATGGCCGCCGCCGGCGACCATAGGGGCGCAGGCCCGCCGCCTCCCGCCGGCCGAGCCGACGAGGCCGCCTTCGGGCGCGCCCCAGCGGCTGCCGTGTGGGGCCCGGCCGTCAGCCGCCCGCGCCTTTGGGAGCGGCTGACGCGTGGGGCCCACGGCGCCGGCCGGTGTGAGCCGGGTGCACCCGGTCCACCGTGGACCGTGAGGCTGCCGCGTGGGCCCCACGTCCGTGGACCCGGTCCGCGCACCCTCTCTCTCGGCTGACGCAATAAATCTTATTTTTAATTAAAAATTTAAATGAAGAAATCCGCAAATATTCACATTAAGAGCATATAAACTTCAAATGGCTATAACTTGGCCATTTGAACTCGGAATTGGACCGTTCAAGTCTCTAATTTTTCCTTAAGAAGTCAAGAACCCATTTTTGTGCTTTGTTACTGCTTGTTATATGGAGTTTATTAGAGTAAAAGCCATTTTCTTTTCCGTTGGTCGTGTAGACGCTGCAGCTTCGGAAGATCCGCTCTTCGTGGAAGTTGAAGCCGACGCTTGGGAAAGCGAGCAAGGCAAGTCACATCATTCTTTGAACATATTGGATCCCACTTTGTGAAATTACTTTGATTTAAATTATTGCATTATCGCTTTATTTAAATTCCCGCGTTATCACTGTTTTATTTAGCCATGCCTATTTACCTTTGTTATGACCCTATTATTATTGTTATTGTTGTTATTACCTTGTTCACCCTAGATTAAACAAAACCCCAACTAGTGGGCACTCTACTCATGGTTCCACTAGTAAGAATTTAGGTAGATGCTTCGCTGATTAATTAGGAAACATTAGGTGGTTTTATAACTCTAGACTTGGGAATATTCATATCACTTGGACATATTGGAATGGTTGGATTATTGTGGAATTGGACGCACACCTCCCCCTCTATTCAAAACCCCCAAAATGGTTTTAGGCTGGGCTCGGGGTGCATGGTTTTGACAGTAGCACCTCGGCCATATAAGGACCGGTCTTCGGGCCTCTGTTGCAAAGCACTACCGTACTTCCACATGTCTAATGGGTAAGGCTTAGTTTGTGGCTCAGTCTGGTTATAAACTGTGGACCCCCGTTTTTATAACAGGAATCAATCGTGTAAACCGTACCATTTCCCTGGATCAAGTAGTCTGGTACCCACGAATTCATAGCTGAAATACCGAGTACACATACACGAATGTCTAGGACGAGTTTATTACATCATAAGCCCGCAGGCATTGTCTTAAAACATCGGACCGAATGGTCCGGATTACATTCCAAAAGCAGAGATAGGTAAGGCAGCGGAATGGAGGCAGCGGCACGCCATTGCCACAGGCAACGACCGTATCTAAGACCTACTGGGCACCATCGTCTTCACCACCTTCCTGATAATAGGCATAGGGATCTTCCGACGCTTCATCTCCAGCCTCTGATTAAGTTTGTATATTGCAAGGGTGAGTACCAACCGTACTCAACAAGTCACCACAGCAACAATGCACATGACAGGGATATTTGAAGGATGGTTATGGTTCTTTTGCGCAAAGCAAGATTTATAATTCTTTTCACAACCCTAAGACCTAGCATAGACTGATCAAGTTTTAATACCAGTGTTCATATTAGACAATGACGGTTCTGTCCACCATCCATTGTGATCCCAAGGATGGCTTCCCGCCATTGAGTCGTCATGGTTTTCTGAGGACATCCACATTCCCTACTCTCAGGAAGTGGCTCCAGCAGCATAGAAATCATCATGCAATATCCCAACCCACACAAGTTAAGAATTCAGAGTCTAGCCAAGTGTAATACATGTCCCGGTGCTCAATAACCGCGAGCACGGCTATTCGAATAGTTTTGGTTTACTCACACTGCAGTGGATGTACACTTTACCCGCACTCCGCGACTGCCCAACACATGAGCCTCGTCCCAACACATGAGACGCGTCACGGCAAAGCTTTTCGATAACCTTGCATTGGCAGTACCCGCTCCATGAACTTCACATCCTCATACACTCTAGGCGTACACGGTTTCTAGCAGTGTGAGGAGTTCTGGCGCACCCGGGAAGGAAAGACTCACACATGCATTAAGTTAATTATGTTTTAATTCTCACATGGCAGTCCTACCGATGGCGACACCACTGTAGACATCCGCCTCGCGGTTCTACCAATGGCTGCCCCACCGTAGAGCCCCTGCCTCACACATCAAGAAACCACTATGCATGGATACTGCCTCTGCTCAGCTATCTATTCCGCTAGGTCTATACCCATACGAGAAGTGCGGTTGTACGGGGGTCGTTTCATGCTTAACTTCATGGCTCGGTCCTTAATTGACCGGGGACGGTACTAGCCTTTTCCGGATACCACCCAAATCCTCCGTCCGCCCCAGTCGAAAACATTTGTTTAATTTTATTTCTCCTTTTACAAATCATGTCATCAACATCATGGCACTGTGGCGCTCATGTCTCCACATGCCGTATCCCAATTACCTCCCCAAAGGTAATTGCCCAAGCATATAGCCTTTGATAAATATGAGTATGCATGATTCTAAAATAGCATTTCTAAGCAATTGTCATAATTGACTAGGGACTCATACGTAAGCATGGTTACAAAGGGAATAATGGGCAAACAATCATCAAGGCATGGCATAATCACAAGTGGGATGTATATCATTGCATGCAATTTTATTTGTAAACAAAATAATTTCGCAATTGGGATCAACATGTTCAAGGGATAGTGATGACTTGCCTTGCTCAAGGTCTTGCGGGTCTTGGCCTTCACTTGGATCTGCAACTCCCTCGGGCTCTATAGTTACGTGCGAAAATTGAATTGAATTCGGTTAGAATTCAAATAAAAATCCAAATAAATCCAAATAGAAGTCGAATGCGAAAATCGGTTCTTTTTATTAACCTTACTATTCGCGAACTAGGGCCAACCCAATTTCGATTTATATATCCTAATTATTTTTGCGGGGGTAAATATTTTGTTATCGTAAGTTTTTAATTTAAGTAGTCCGAGCATTGTATCCATATAATAGGTTAGAAATTTATATCGCGAGCTAAATATCGGATGGAATCCAAAAATCATCTTATAATATTATACGATTTAATTTAGTCTATGGCTAAACGATTAAATATAATACACGGCTAAATTTCCTAGTAATTAAGTCCGAATTACCACCGTGAATCAATTACTTATAGGGATTATCCACAAATAATCTATAATAATTTATAAGAATTCATCTAATTGTTTTTAGTCATTACTTTATATCTAAATTACCACCGCGAATTGATTTCTCATAGAAATTACCAAGAATATTTTATATTAAATTTTGCAATTCTACGATTATAATTAATCTATAATTAAATTCTAATTTATTTTAAATTTTCTAAACCTTCTAACTTCTCTCTAATTCCTATTTATTTATTTTTCTTTTCTTTTCTTTTTCTCTCCCCTTTTCTCTCTTTTCTTTTTTTTTTCTCTTATTTTTCTTTCCTCTCTCTCTGTTTCCTTCTCTCTCTCTTCCTCTTTTCTTTTCTTTTTTCCTTTTTCTTTTTCCTCCTCTCTCTCTCTCTTTTTCTTTTTCTTCTCTCTCTCTCTCTCTTTCTTTTTCTTCTCTCTCTCTCTCTCCCGGCTCCTTCCTCTCTCTTTCTCTCTTCTTTTCTCTCCTTCTCCTTCTCGGCTCGGCCCCGTTCTCCCTTCCTCTCTCTCACTCGACTCTCTCTCTCGCTCTACCCGAGGCGACGGCGATGGGCGCAAGGGGGAGGGCAGCGGCTCACCGACGGCGGCGACGGCGACGACGGCGGCGGCGACGACGGCGCAGGGCGCGGCACACGGAGGCGGCGGCGCGGCGGCACAAATGCGGCGACGCGGCGGCACGACGATGGCGCGGCGGCACGATAGCACGAGGGCGGCGGCGTGAGGAGAAGGAGGAGAGGGGAAGAAGATGGATGGGGATGGGTGTGGAGTGGAGGAGGGGAGGCCGGGGTTTTATAGGGGAAGAGGGGGGGAAGAAAGGAGAGGGGCGGCGGCGGCTTTAATGGCGACGTGCGGCGACGCGGCTGCGCGGGGCGCGAGGCGACGAGGGGACGGGCGTGCGGCGCGGCGGCATGGGGAGGCAGGGCGACGTGCGGGACGGGCGCGCGGCGGCATAGGGGAGGGACAGCGCGACGTGCGGGACGGGCGCGCGGCGGCGCGGGGTTCGAGACGGGAGCGACGTGCGCTGCGCGGCGACGGGACGGGGAGGCCGAGCGGGCTCGAGGCGACGACGACGCGTGCGGCGCGGCGACGGGACGGGCGCGCGGCGCGGCTTGAGATGACGGCGACGCGTGCGGCGCGGGCTCGAGGCGACAGCGGCCCGCGCGGCGCGGCAGCGGTGGTGCGCGGCGTGATGATGGCGACGGCGACGGGACGGGGAGGCGGAGCGGCACGGCGCGCGGGGCGACGGGACGGTGCGCGGGGCTCGAGGGCGCGGGGCGCAAGACGATGCGACGGCGGCGCGGCGCGATGATGGCGACGGGACGGAATAGGGAGGCGGAGCGGCGCGGGGCGACGGCGATGCGACGGTCGGGATGCGCGGGGAGGCAGAGGAGGGGTTAGGGGATCATGACGCGCGCGCGGCGGCGGCGATGGCGCGCGGGGCAGAGGAGGGGTTGGGGGACCACGAAGCGCGCGCGGCGGCGGCGATGGCGCGCGGGGCAGGGGAGGGCTGGGCTAGGGTTCCACGTCGAGCACCTTGCGGGCAATGAACAGTGACTTTTTCCTATTTTCCCGATTTTCACCCATTTTCCATTTAAATTTAATTTCGCAATTTCTAAATGTTGTAAAATTGATTTTTATTCATTATGTGTGTTATTCCAACTATTGAATCCACTCTAGATAAATTTTACTCATATTTTATTTGTATTATTTATTTGAATCTTTAATTAGTGTTAATTCTTATTCCCTCGCATTTAAATTTAATTGATACAAATATGTTCACAATAATATTTTATTTATTTCTATCCACACCTAATCTTCATTTTAAATTATATTTATTTTACCAATTTACTTCTAGGGTTTATTCCTAATTAATTATTCTTTACTCACGATTAACGACTTCGAAATCAAATCCAAATAAAAGGCGAATAAGATCGGCATGATGCATTTAATTAAAAAGGTTTTTGAAAATCCATATTTTTAGGGTTTTGTTTTTACTGGTCAAATTTTCAGGATGTTACATAAACAAAAGTACACGGATGGAGATGGACGAAGTCGGGGATCGATGGACATCTCTAGGGCAAATGAAGGCTACACGAGCTGCGGCTCGGTAGTCGAGATGTCATGGCACAGGGCCGGTGTCCTGCTGCTAGGGGCTCAACCTCGCCTGCCTGTCCCGGGGGTTCCGGCCGTAGGCGAGTTGGGTCGGTACTCTTGTCTATGGCTAGGATGGGTTGGAAACTATGTCATGTCTTCCGTCTGTATGCCGTGGTGGTATGTGGCACGTGGTGACGCGTGAGGAAGATGTGTCTTGTGGGTAAAGATGTACACCTCTGATCAGAGTATAATCTATTCGAATAGCCGCGCCCTCGGTTATGGGCAAGCCTAGCAATGTACCCAAGTTAGTGTTTTAATTCTTAAAACCTGCGTAACAACTAAAATATGGAATGGTTGGCCTGGGTTGGCTTGGGACGAGCTGGGACCCAGGGTCGGGTTGCCAGTTCGGTCCGAATCATCGTAGGCCTTGGGTTAAGGCAGGTTCGTGTGGGTTCACGGCCTTGTTTAATAATATTAAATAGTTCTAGGATCGTGTTTGAAAGTTAGCTTTGAGCAACTAAGGGTCTTTTAAAATGCGGTTTATTGCAAAACCTAACCCCTACTCTATAATTCCATTGTACTCCTTTGCATTTATGATGCACTTGTGGATGTGTCTTGTTGAGTACGGTGGTTGTACTCAGTCTTGCTCAATTTTTCCCAACCCCAGAAGAGGAGCCCCTGGATGATGAAGGCTTTGGTGTCTAGCTCGTGCCTGCCGTCAAGCGCCTGTGGTCGTCGCCTTAGTCTTCCGCTGCTTTTCGTTGTTTTTGTGTGTGCTGGGCCGTCGCTGCCCATGTATTAATTAACTATTTACGCTTCCGCTTGTTAAACTCTGAATTGTATCAACATTTGGTGTACCTTGCCTCCTGGGACAAGGAATAATGCACGCACGTAAGGAATGCCTGTTGGGTTAATTCCGGTCGTGACAAGTTGGTATCAGAGCCTCCTTGACCCTAGGACGAGCCTTAGATCCCAAGCCTTAGCAATATTTTTGGAGTAAAAATCCTCTCTTATTTGCGAAAATCCTTTAGTCTCTCTCTGTCTTGCTGCATCATTTACCATCAAAAGCTGATCTCTAAAATATTTTCCCTCTTTTTGTTCTTGCTTGTAGATGGCCGGCAGCATCAACCGTTGTGGTCTGGATCTGACCGGATTTGTTTTGGAGCTGCGGGGCATGTGCGTTGTCCTGGGATATCCGCATGGAGTGGATTACCAGGGCAAGCAGCTCCCGGAGCAGGAGGGTGATGATGCAGAGCCACACGCTGCTTGGGAGGTCACTGCAGTGATCCTCACTGGCTCTCCCGAGAGGACTTCCCTGGCAGTCACCGCGGGAGGAGATTCTTTCCCCGCCGCTTGCCAGAACGCCGCACTCCTCGCCATCGGCACTCTTCACCAGCGCTACCCGGACGAGTTGCAGCACTCGCCCTACCGCTACCACCCTCGTCGCGGAGGAGCCCGCAACTACGCCACCTTCCGGGATGCTAGCTCGGAGGATGACGCCACCATCACGCACCTGGCGCGCATGGTGGAGGCGTACGACACGGCCCGCATCGACTTCCATCATATGGTGCGCCGTGGGATGGTCGAGAGCAACATGAAGATCCTGGAGCTGCGTCAGGAGAATCTACAGCTGAAGAAGGACCTCGACGCACTGGAGGCGCAGCTTCGTCAGCTCAAGGTCGCCCAGGGAGAGGTCTGCCGTCCCACGCTCCGCCGCGTCTGCCGCAGCCAGAAGATCACCGCCCGTAAGAGCACCTCCAGGCCTGCGCTGGTTCGTCAGTCCCTGGCGTGGACCTGCTTCGTGGAGACCCCTCGTGCCGAGCCCGCGCCCGTGGTTCCTCAGGAGGGGGAAACCTCCGGCGTTGGTAGCACGGAGGATGCGCTGCTGCTCACCTTCCGCCCTGGCCCGTCGCAGAAGTAGACGAGCAGTTAGTAGGCTTGCACGTGTGTTCTTTTTCGTTTGTCTTCTTGGAGTCGTGTGGGGCATGGTTATACCGGTGTGTGGTATAACTGTGTTGGAGCCTGACTTTATTTTATTTGCTTAAGCAACCTGAACCTTAATGAACCCATTTTATATCAGTAATAAGTTCAATAATTATGGTAGACGTGGGTGGTTAGTTTTAATAGTCAGCTCTCTCTGTTTGCTGGTTCTGTGTGGGGTTTTCAGATAGTGACGACCAGGAGAACTGCTGCTACCGGTGAAGGCAACCAACCCGAAGGGAGCCACCCCAACATCCAAGGCGGACCACCTCCACCTCCTCCTCCGCCACCACCGCCGCCACCTGACACCAACCCCATCCTCACCCAGATCCTCGCTCAGCAGGCCAACATGATGGCTGCTTTCCTCCATCACATCCAGAATCCACCACAGCATAATGCTCCACCACCACCACCACCCCCGCAACATTCTAAGCTCGCCGAGTTCCTTCGCATCCGCCCGCCTACCTTCTCCAGCTCCAATAACCCCGTGGATGCCTTGGATTGGTTGCATGCAGTGGGGAAGAAGTTAGACACTGTGCAGTGCAGCGACGAGGAGAAAGTCATCTTCGCCGCCCACCAACTGCAGGGTCCCGCATCTCTCTGGTGGGACCATTTCCAGGCTACGCAGCCCGAGGGGCAGCCTATTACCTGGGCCCGCTTCACCGCCGCTTTCCGGAGGACCCATGTGCCTGCCGGAGTCATGGCCCTTAAGAAAAGGGAATTCCGGGAGTTGAAGCAAGGCAATCGCTCCGTGATGGAGTATTTGCATGAGTTCAACAGCCTGGCCCGGTACGCCCCGGAGGATGTTCGGGAAGATGAGGAGAAACAGGAGAAGTTCTTGGCAGGAATGGACCCTGAGCTATCTGTGCGACTGGTCTCCGGGGATTATCCGGATTTCCAGCGTTTGGTGGACAAGAGCATCCGCTTGGAAGCCAAGCACAAGGAATTGGAGTCGCACAAGCGTCGCTTGGCGAATTTCCGCAACCAACAGGGGGCTAACCAAAGGATCCGCTACACCAATCCCTATCCAGGGGGATCCTCCTCACAGCAGCAGCAGCAGCAATCTCGCCCCGCGCCCCGACCTCAATTCGTAGTGCGCATCCCACAGCCGCAACAGCAGCAGAGTCAGCAAGGGACCCGAGCACCCCGTCCTCCTGCGCCAGCTGTGCAGCCTGGCCAAGGTCGCAGAGACGCTCAAGGACAGCAGCGTCTGTGCTTCAACTGCTTCGAGCCTGGCCACTATGCGGACAAATGCCCGAAGCCGCGGCGCCAGCAAGGCCAAGCGCCTCCCCGCCCCAACAACGGTGGTAAGGACGTCGCTCGGGGTCGTGTGAACCACGTGACTGCCGAGGATGTGCTGACGACTCCGGACGTCATCGTTGGTACGTTCCTCATTCATTCCATCCCTGCTACCATTTTGTTCGACTCTGGAGCTTCCCACTCGTTTATATTTGTGTCTTTTGTGGGAAGAAATCAATTGGGGGTAGAACGGCTTAGGAACCCTCTGATCATCACCACCCCTGGAGGGGATATGACCGCAAAGTATTATAGCCCGGCCGTTCCAATAGAAATTCAGGGAATTCCTTTTCCCTCGGATCTGATTCTGATAGACACCAAGAACTTGGACGTGATCCTTGGAATGAATTGGTTGGCCCAATTCCAAGGCGTAGTGGATTGCGCAAGGCACACTGTCACTCTGTACCGAGGGCCAGAACAACCAGTTGTGTTCTTCGCACCCCCAACCTCTGTTGGCAGTTCAGAACTTCATCAGATAGGACTGTCAGAAATCCCCATCGCCAGTGAATTCGGTGACGTATTTCCTGAAGAATTACCCGGTATGCCACCCAAGCGGGAGATCGAGTTCCGGATAGATCTTGCTCCAGGAACAACTCCTCTGTTCAAACGGCCCTACCGTATGGCAGCGAATGAACTTGCCGAAGTCAAGAAGCAATTGGAAGAGCTGAAGGAAAAGGGGTATATACGGCCGAGCACTTCCCCCTGGGGTGCACCCGTGATTTTTGTGGAGAAGAAGGACAAGACAAAGAGGATGTGTGTTGACTACAGAGCTCTCAATGAAGTCACCATCAAAAATAAATACCCTCTTCCCCGGATAGATGATCTGTTCGATCAGCTCAAAGGTGCCACTATATTCTCCAAGATTGATCTTCGTTCTGGATATCACCAATTGCGTATTCGTGAAGAAGATATCCCGAAGACCGCGTTCACCACGCGATACGGACTGTATGAATTCACGGTGATGTCGTTCGGTCTGACCAACGCTCCTGCCTTCTTCATGAACTTAATGAACAAAGTGTTCATGGAATACTTGGATAAGTTTGTCGTGGTCTTTATTGACGACATACTAGTGTACTCCCAATCAGAGGAAGACCATCGGCAGCATCTCCGTTTAGTGTTGGGAAAGCTTCGGGAGCACCAATTGTATGCCAAGCTTAGCAAGTGTGAGTTCTGGTTGTCCGAAGTCAAGTTCTTAGGGCACGTGATATCTGCAAAAGGAGTTGCTGTGGATCCCGAAACGGTGACCGCCGTCACCGATTGGAAGCAACCCAAGACGGTCACTCAAGTCCGTAGTTTTTTGGGTTTGGCAGGATATTACCGGAGATTCATCGAGAACTTCTCCAAAATCGCTCGACCCATGACACAGTTGTTGAAGAAAGAAGAAAAATTTGTGTGGAGTCCGCAGTGCGAGAAAGCATTCCAAACTCTCAAAGAAAAACTGGTTTCCTCGCCAGTGTTAATCTTACCGGATACTCACAAGGATTTCCTGGTGTATTGTGACGCTTCGCGCCAAGGATTGGGGTGCGTATTAATGCAGGAAGGACATGTGGTAGCCTATGCCTCACGCCAGCTACGGCCCCATGAAGGCAACTACCCTACCCATGATTTGGAACTGGCCGCTGTGGTCCATGCTCTAAAGATCTGGCGGCATTATCTCATTGGGAATCGTTGTGAAATATATACTGATCATAAGAGTTTGAAATACATCTTTACTCAGTCGGATCTGAATCTTCGGCAAAGGAGATGGTTAGAACTCATCAAGGATTATGATGTGGGAATTCACTATCATCCTGGCAAGGCCAATGTAGTCGCCGACGCTCTAAGTCGAAAAAGCCATTGCAACACCCTTGGTGTCCGTGGCATTCCACCGGAACTTACTCAACAGTTGGAAGCCCTGAACCTAAGCATAGTTGGTCGGGGATTCTTGGCTACGCTGGAAGCCAAACCTACCTTGCTCGACCAAATCCGCGAGGCTCAGAAGAATGATCCGGATATGCATGGGCTCCTCAAGAATATGAAACAGGGTAAAGCCGCTGGTTTCACAGAGGATGAACACGGAACCCTATGGAATGGAAATCGGGTATGCGTTCCAGACGTCAGGGAACTTAAACAGTTGATACTTCAGGAAGCCCATGAAAGCCCCTATTCCATCCATCCTGGCAGCACGAAGATGTACTTGGACTTGAAAGAGAAATACTGGTGGGTTAGTATGAAGCGGGAAATTGCAGAGTTCGTGGCCCTTTGTGATGTGTGCCAGCGCGTCAAAGCAGAGCACCAACGACCGGCCGGACTCCTCCAACCACTACAAGTACCGGAATGGAAATGGGATGAAATTGGGATGGATTTTATCACCGGACTTCCAAAAACCCAAGGCGGACATGATTCTATATGGGTAGTTGTGGATCGGCTAACCAAGGTAGCACGGTTCATTCCAGTCAAGACCACCTATGGAGGGAACAAACTAGCTGAACTCTACTTCGCTAGGATCGTCAGTCTGCATGGCGTCCCCAAGAAAATTGTATCCGATCGGGGAAGCCAGTTCACCTCTCACTTCTGGAAGAAACTCCAAGAAGAGTTGGGAACCCGATTAAATTTCAGCACCGCGTATCACCCGCAGACAGACGGGCAGACCGAGCGTCTAAACCAGATCCTCGAAGATATGCTTCGCGCATGTGTCCTAGATTTTGGGAAGACATGGGATAAGAGTCTCCCTTACGCCGAGTTCTCCTACAATAACAGCTACCAAGCCAGCATACAGATGGCCCCATACGAAGCGTTGTATGGCCGCAAATGCAGGACACCACTATTGTGGGACCAAGTTGGGGAAAGCCAAGTATTTGGGACCGATATCCTGAGAGAAGCGGAAGCTAAAGTCAGGACCATTCGGGAAAACCTAAAGGTGGCACAGTCTCGGCAGAAGAGTTATGCAGACAACCGACGTCGTGATCTGGAATTCGCAGTGGATGACTTTGTGTATCTCCGGGTAACGCCGTTGCGGGGTGTACACAGGTTCCAGACAAAAGGGAAGCTCGCACCATGGTTCGTGGGTCCTTTCCGCATCATTGCTCGGCGCGGAGAAGTTGCTTACCAGCTGGAGTTGCCCGCCTCATTGGGCAACGTGCATGATGTGTTTCATGTATCGCAACTCAAGAAATGTCTTCGAGTGCCGTCCGAGCAGGCCGATTCAGAGCAAATTGAAGTTCGCGAAGACTTGACCTACGTAGAGAAGCCAGTGAAGATTCTGGACACAATGGAGCGCAAGACCAGGAACCGGGTGATCCGTTTTTGCAAGGTCCAATGGAGCAACCACACCGAGGAAGAAGCTACTTGGGAACGTGAAGATGAGCTGAAGGCCGCCCATCCCGATCTCTTCGCCAGTTCTTCCGAATCTCGGGGTCGAGATTCCGTTTAAGGGGGGTAGGTTTGTCACGTCCCAAAATGACCCTAAAATACATCCTTTAAATGACGCCTAGAATAATTAAAAATCTCTGTGGAAGCCTCCAACAATTAAAATGTGCAAAGTAAAAGTCAAATAAGGCTTGGAGGATTTTTGTATATTTCCTTAAAGCCTAAAATGTGTAAATAAATTTTAGTGGAATTTTCAGAGCACAAATAATAATTATTAAAAAAATAAACAAAGTTAAAATGGTTTTATAAAAAGAAAACCCTAAAAATTCCCTCTCCCCTCTGATGGGCCGAATTCGGCCCATCTCTCTCTTTCTCTCTTCCCCTAGTGGGCCGGCCCGGTCCATCTCCCTCTCTCCTCTCCCCCGCGGCCCACTCGGCCTCCTCCCCGCGCGCGCGCCGCTGACGGGCGGGCCCGCCCGCCACCCTCGCTGACGGGTGGGGCCCACCCGTCATCCCCTTCCTCCCGCCGCCCCGTCGCCTCGCCCGCGCCTAGCGCCGCCGCCGCCGCGAATCCCGCCGCCTCCCGCCGTCCCCACGCGCAATAAAGTGGGGGGAATTACTCCCCGTGATTCCCTCCCCCGTTTCCCCCACTTTCCCCTCTCTCTCCCGCATCCAAACGGCCGTATTCATTTCCCCTAATCTCGCCGGCGTCATCAATGGCGGCCGAGCCTTCCGCGCCCGTTTCCTCTTCCTCCGGCCGTCTTCTCCCCTTCCCGACCTTATTTAAACCCTCCCCGAGCTCCCCACCGCCGTTTCCGCCACCCGCCGCTCTCTCTCCTCGTCGGAATCGAGCTCGCGCCGTCCCTCTCTCTCTCCGCCGTCGCCGCCGAGCTCCGGTCCACCGCCGTCGTCGCTCCAGACCACCTCCCACCTCGGCGCCGCCTCCTTCGGCTTCGCCGCACCCTCGTCGACCTCGTCCACTCCTCCGTTTCGGTCACCGACCGCCGGAGTGCCGTCGTCCCCGTCGACCCGAGCCGCGCCGCCGCCGTCCTCCGCTTCGGTCGCCTTTTCCTTCGTCGCCGTCGACCCGGGGTGAGCCGTGAACCGCCGCCTCCTTTCCCCCTTCCCTCCCTCTCTCTCGGCCGCCGCTCCGCCGTGCCTATGGCCGCCGCCGGCGACCATAGGGGCGCGGGCGCGCCGCCTCCCGCCGGCCGAGCCGACGAGGCCGCCTTCGGGCGCGCCCCAGCGGCTGCTGTGTGGGGCCCGGCCGTCAGCCGCCCGCGCCTTTGGGAGCGGCTGACGCGTGGGGCCCACGGCGCCGGCCGGTGTGAGCCGGGTGCACCCGGTCCACCGTGGACCGTGAGGCTGCCGCGTGGGCCCCACGTCCGTGGACCCGGTCCGCGCACCCTCTCTCTCGGCTGACGCAATAAATCTTATTTTTAATTAAAAATTTAAATGAAGAAATCCGCAAATATTCACATTAAGAGCATATAAACTTCAAATGGCTATAACTTGGCCATTTGAACACGGAATTGGACCGTTCAAGTCTCTAATTTTTCCTTAAGAAGTCAAGAACCCATTTTTGTGCTTTGTTACTGCTTGTTATATGGAGTTTATTAGAGTAAAAGCCATTTTCTTTTCCGTTGGTCGTGTAGACGCTGCAGCTTCGGAAGATCCGCTCTTCGTGGAAGTTGAAGCCGACGCTTGGGAAAGCGAGCAAGGCAAGTCACATCATTCTTTGAACATATTGGATCCCACTTTGTGAAATTACTTTGATTTAAATTATTGCATTATCGCTTTATTTAAATTCCCGCGTTATCACTGTTTTATTTAGCCATGCCTATTTACCTTTGTTATGACCCTATTATTATTGTTATTGTTGTTATTACCTTGTTCACCCTAGATTAAACAAAACCCCAACTAGTGGGCACTCTACTCATGGTTCCACTAGTAAGAATTTAGGTAGATGCTTCGCTGATTAATTAGGAAACATTAGGTGGTTTTATAACTCTAGACTTGGGAATATTCATATCACTTGGACATATTGGAATGGTTGGATTATTGTGGAATTGGACGCACACCTCCCCCTCTATTCAAAACCCCCAAAATGGTTTTAGGCTGGGCTCGGGGTGCATGGTTTTGACAGTAGCACCTCGGCCATATAAGGACCGGTCTTCGGGCCTCTGTTGCAAAGCACTACCGTACTTCCACATGTCTAATGGGTAAGGCTTAGTTTGTGGCTCAGTCTGGTTATAAACAAAAGTACACGGATGGAGATGGACGAAGTCGGGGATCGATGGACATCTCTAGGGCAAATGAAGGCTACACGAGCTGCGGCTCGGTAGTCGAGATGTCATGGCACAGGGCCGGTGTCCTGCTGCTAGGGGCTCAACCTCGCCTGCCTGTCCCGGGGGTTCCAGCCGTAGGCGAGTTGGGTCGGTACTCTTGTCTATGGCTAGGATGGGTTGGAAACTATGTCATGTCTTCCGTCTGTATGCCGTGGTGGTATGTGGCACGTGGTGACGCGTGAGGAAGATGTGTCTTGTGGGTAAAGATGTACACCTCTGATCAGAGTATAATCTATTCGAATAGCCGCGCCCTCGGTTATGGGCAAGCCTAGCAATGTACCCAAGTTAGTGTTTTAATTCTTAAAACCTGCGTAACAACTAAAATATGGAATGGTTGGCCTGGGTTGGCTTGGGACGAGCTGGGACCCAGGGTCGGGTTGCCAGTTCGGTCCGAATCATCGTAGGCCTTGGGTTAAGGCAGGTTCGTGTGGGTTCACGGCCTTGTTTAATAATATTAAATAGTTCTAGGATCGTGTTTGAAAGTTAGCTTTGAGCAACTAAGGGTCTTTTAAAATGCGGTTTATTGCAAAACGTAACCCCTACTCTATAATTCCATTGTACTCCTTTGTATTTATGATGCACTTGTGGATGTGTCTTGTTGAGTACGGTGGTTGTACTCAGTCTTGCTCAATTTTTCCCAACCCCAGAAGAGGAGCCCCTGGATGATGAAGGCTTTGGTGTCTAGCTCGTGCCTGCCGTCAAGCGCCTGTGGTCGTCGCCTTAGTCTTCCGCTGCTTTTCGTTGTTTTTGTGTGTGCTGGGCCGTCGCTGCCCATGTATTAATTAACTATTTACGCTTCCGCTTGTTAAACTCTGAATTGTATCAACATTTGGTGTACCTTGCCTCCTGGGACAAGGAATAATGCACGCACGTAAGGAATGCCTGTTGGGTTAATTCCGGTCGTGACACTTCCACCCAGACGAAGTGGCTCCCTTGAGTCGCTGAGGCACTCCCTGAGGTGGGCGATTCATAGCAAGCCTCCTCTTGCGATTGTGCTCTACAGTCCTCTGATCATTTTCCAACCTAACAACTTTGTTGATCAGGCTCTGGAAGCTCTCATGGTCTTGCCCAATCATAGGTCCACGCAATTCATCATTCAGCCCTTCTATGAACTTGTCGATCTTTTCTTCTTCATCTACGAGATCTCCAATTGCATAGCGGGCCAACTGAGTGAATCGGTTCAGATATTCCTGCACCGTCGTGTTCCCTTGTCGCAGCCTTCTAAACTCGTTCTTTTTCATACGCATTACCGCAGCAGGCACGAAGTTCTCGCGGAATGCTGCAGTGAACTCTTCCCAAGTGGGTTCTCCAGCATCCTCTTCCCGAGCTTCCTTGTAAGTATCCCACCAATCACCAGCGGGTCCCTCCAGTTGGTTTACTACGAAGATCACTTTGTCGGCTTCGCGTACCCGGACAAGGGTCAGTTTCTTCTCTATGATACGTAGCCAATCTTCTGCCTCCATAGGCTCGTCTGCTGTAGCGAACGTGGGTGGCTTGGTCCTCATGAACTCTCCATAGCTCGATCCTCCGCGGTTACCTTGGTTGTTTGCAATGGCTTGCAGAAGTTGGGTTTGAGTGGCCATAACTCCGGCCAGGGTGGTTAGGTCAGGTGTCTGAGTTTCTTCATTGCTGGTTGACGTCCGTCGTCGGCTTGCCATCTGTGTAGGTTGATGGAGTAAGTATCCTAATTTTCTAACTAGCTCTTATGGTTTTATCCCCTTAAGGGAGTTGTTTTGGTGTGAACTTTGTTTTGCAAGCATGGTGGAATAAACTCATTTACAACACAACAACAATAATATCCTAAATAACATCACAGAGTTCCACAAATAGTACATAAATCATGATGCAATCGACTGCACACATATGCAGTCCAAATAAGGTTCATCCAAAAGATACATCAAACTAACCATCAAGCTACTCATCAATCTAGGTAAGGGGCGGGGGTGTGTCTCGCGTACTATCCAAAAACCATCTGAAGCGAGATCGAAGCTGCAATAATCCTCCAGTCTAGTCATCCAACCATCCGCAGGATCCTGGGGCAGGTAGAGGGTGGTCGCTAGCACGGGCAAACCTGAGTCCCCACGGCTCGGAAGTAGTGGCCTCTGAATCAGGCTTGGGCTTCTTGCCCGAAGGTCGTGTGCTCTTGCGAGCAGTGCTGAGGGTGCGAGGGCCTCCGAGGAAGGTGATGCGGGGAACAGGGGTCTCATCCTCTGAAGGATCAGTGATGTCTGGCTCGATCTCTGGCTCGGTGTCGGTCCCCTCTGTCTCGGAGTCGACCTGGATCGGAGTCTCCAAACTGGAACCCAGCTGCGGAGAAGGTATAGGGATCAGTGGAGTGTGCACAGTCTCCGGGGCAGGTGGCTGTGTCACTGTCAGGTCCACCAAGTAAGGTGCTGACTCAGTAGCCAACATACCAACCTCTCCCAAAAGAGCGTGGAACGCTGGTGGGTATGGCGGAGTGAGGAAAAAGTAGCGGTCACGCCCTACTGCTGTGGAAGTAGAAGCCCCTGTGGTGCTGACCGTGGCTGCTCGAAGCTGCTCCTCCAGCTGACTGACGTGCTCCTGACTCTCTCTCTCTCAGCTGCTCCTCAAGCGTATCCATCATCCCGCGGCGATCGTTGTACTGATCAGATAACTGCTGGAACTGGTCGCCGTGGACCTGGAGCTGTGCCTGTAGTGAGTCTATCTCACTGCCCCAAGCCTGGTGCTCCTCCTCCAGCTGAAGCTGCTGCGCTGTGAGGTCAGTCACCTCGGTCTCTAACTCTCCCACACGCCTCTGCTGGTCGTCGATCTCTAACAGAGCCTCCTCGTAAAAGTCGTCTACTGCCTCAGCCCATCGTGACAGTCGGGTCACTATCGGGTTGTAGCAGCAAGGTGTGTCCTGAACTGTGCAGACGGAGTTGCTCTCCCCTCGAAATGGGTGGTGAGCAAACTCAGTACTCGCCAACTCAGCTCCGTGGATAGAGCTAAGTCGGAGGAAGGCCTCCCGTGCTGCATCCTGCATCGCGGTCTCCGGTAAGTCGCGACGGTGGCGTGTCGGGAAGCTGTAGTCTAACTCTGAAGGAACTCGCGTGTGAACCTCGACCCGAGCCTCCCAAACAGATCCACACTGTCTCACTCGGTAGATCGGAAAGTTGGGGTATCGCAGACGCCTCATCAGCCGGTGTAGTTCGATGACGTATCCCTCTGAGCGGGGTACGCCCATCTCCCAGGTAGCGGGTGAATCCTGATCTGCCATCTAATTTTAGGAAAAAAAACCCAAGGTCAGCTAAGAGTAAAACTTATTTTGTAAAGAAAATAGTTAAGAGTAAGATGAAAATCGTACCGAGTTTTGTAAACATAGCGTTTTTATTTTTGAAAGTATTACTAAGTGGGAATTTCTCCCTTGGCCAACTTAGAAAAGGGGTGGGGCACCTTTTGGTCTTTTCCTACAGTCGTATGGCTCTGATACCAGCTCTGTGGACCCCCGTTTTTATAACAGGAATCAATCGTGTAAACAGTACCATTTCCCTGGATCAAGTAGTCTGGTACACACGAATTCATAGCTGAAATACCAAGTACACATACACGAATGTCTAGTACGAATTATTACATCATAAGCCCGTAGGCATAGTCTTAAATCATCGGACCGAACGGTCCGGAATACATCCCAAAACAGAAGTAGGTAAGGCAGCGGAATTAAGGCAGCGGCACGCCATTGCCACAGGCAACGACCGTAACTAAGACCTACTGAGCACCATCGTCTTCATCACCCTCCTGGTAATAGGCATAGGGATCTTCCGAAGCTTCATCTCCAGCCTCTGATTAAGTTTGTATATTGCAAGGGTGAGTACCAACCGTACTCAACAAGTCACCACAGCAACAATGCACATGACAGGGGTATTCAAAGAATGGCTATGGTTCTTTTGCGCAAAGCAAGTTTTATAACTCTTTTCACAACCCTAAGACCTAGCACAGACTGATCAAATTTTAGTACCAGTGTTCATATTAAACAATGACGGTTCTGTCCACCATCCATTGTGATCCCAAGGATAGCTTCCCGCCATTGAGTCGTCATGGTTTTCTGAGGACATCCACATTCCCTCCTCTCAGGAAGTGGCTCCATCAGCATAGAAATCATCATGCAATATCCCATCCCCCATAAGTTAAGAGCTTAGAGTCTAGCCAAGTGTAATACATGTCCCGATGCTCAATAACCGCGAGCACGGCTATTCGAATAGTTTTGGTTTACTCACACTGCAGTGGATGTACACTTTACCCGCACTCCGCGACTGCCCAACATATGAGCCTCGTCCCAACACATGAGACGCGTCACGGCAAAGCTTTTCGATAACCTCGCATAGGCAGTACCCGCTCCATGAACTTCACATCCTCATGCACTCTAGGCGTACACGGTTTCTAGCAGTGAGAGGAGTTCTGGCGCACCCGGGGAGGAAAGACTCACACATGCATTAAGTTATAATTATGTTTAAATTCTCTCACGGCAGTCCTACCGATGGCGACACCACTGTAGACACCCACCTCGCGGTTCTACCAATGGCTGTCCCACCGTAGAGCCCCTGCGGCGAATTACTACCGCGAATTACATCTAAATTACTACCGCGAATTGATTTCTTATAGAAATTACCAAGAATAATCTATATTTTATATTAAATTTTGCAATTCTACGACTATAATTAATCTGGAATTTCGATCGAAACGCTATTACCCTCTAGGAATTTCATCTAATTTCATCTAATTACACTGTTTAAATTCATCTAATTGTTTAGTTATTAATTACATCTAAATTACTACCGCGAATTGATTTCTTATAGAAATTACCAAGAATAATCTATATTTTATATTAAATTTTGCAATTCTACGACTATAATTAATCTGGAATTTCGATCGAAACGCTATTACCCTCTAGGAATTTCCAAAAATAATCTATGATTAATCCCGACCATTTTTATTTTCTAACTCCTCCTAATCTCTCCCCTAATTTTCTCTCTATTTTCACCTTTTCTTCTTTTCTATTCTCCTCTCTTTCTCTTTCTCTCTTTTCTTTTCTTTTTCTTTCTCTTTTTCTCTTTTCTTTTCTTTTTCCTTCTCTTTCTCTCCCTTCTTTTCTTTTTCCTTCTCTCTCTCCCTTCTTTTCTTTTTCCTTCTCTTTCTCTCCCTCTCTCCCTCGGCTTCTCCCTTTCTCCCTCTCTCTCTCGCGGCTCTCTGCCTACCCGGCGGCATCGGCGACCAACAGGGGGGGGCAGCGGCTCACCGACGGCGGCGGCGGCGACGACGGCGGCGGCGATGACGGCGCACGGCGCGGCACACTGAGGCGGCGGCGCGGCGGCACGAATGCGGCGGCACGACAGCACGAGGGCGGCGGCGCAGCGGCTCGAAGGCGGCGACGCGGCGGCACGACGACGGCGGCGCGTGGAGTAGGGGAAGAGGAAGAGGAGGAGGGAATGGAGTGGGGTGGAGAAGGGGGAAGGGGCCGGGGTTCTTTTATAGGGGAGAGGGGGAAGAGTAAGGGGAGAGGGAAGAGAGAGGGGGCGGGTGACGCGACGGCGGCGCGATGGCGCGGGGCGCGAGGCGGCGATGGGACGCGCGCGCGGTGACGGGATGTTGACGGCGACGGCGACGTGATGCGACGGTGACGCGCGGGCGGCGACGCGATGGCGGCACGGCTCGGAGCGGCGATGCGACGGGCGGCGGTGTGGGGCTCGGGGCGGCGCGGGGCTCGGCGCGCGGCGGTTCGGGGCGCGAGGCGGCCAGGCGCGAGTGGCGCGGCGATGGCGACGGGACGGCGCGCGGCGACGTGACGGGCGACGCGACGGCGGGACGAGGCTCGAGGCGACAGCGGCTCGCGCGGCGCGGCAGAGGGATAGCGACGGCGACGGTGCGGCAGCGGCGGTGCGCGGCTCGGAGCGACGATGGCGACACGCGCGCGGCGACGGCGATGGCGCGACGGCACGGCAGCGGCGATTGGATGGCGATGGTGACGTCGGCGCGACGGCGGCGGCGGCTCGGGGCGCGAGGCGCGCGCGGCAGGGGCGCGGGGCGCGAGGCGTCGACGCGACGGTGACGACGGTGGCGCGCGGGGCTCAAGGCGACGACGGCGACGGCGCGACGGCGATGGCGGTGGCGCGCGGCGCGGGGTGACGGCGCGCGGCGGCAGGCGGCGATGGCGTGTCGGCGTGGGCTCGAGGCGGCCAGGCGCGTGCGGCAGAGGAGGGGCTGGGCCAGGGGACCACGTCGAGCACCTAGAGTGCAATGAACAGTGTCTTTTTCCTATTTCTCTCATTTTAGTCTATTTCTTACATAAATTTGGTTCCACAATTTCTAAATCTTGTAAAAATAAAGTTTATTCAATATGTGTGTTGTTCCAACTAATGAATTCACCCTAGATTAATATTACTCATATTTTATTTATATAATTTATTTGAATTTTTAATTAGGGTTAATTCTTATTCCATCGCATTTAAATTTAATTGATACAAATATGATCGTGATAATATTTTATTTATTTCTATCCACACCTAATCTTTATTTTAAATTATATTTATTTTACCAATTTACTTCTAGGGTTTATTCCTAATTAATTATTCTTTACTCACGATTAATGAACTTCGAAATCAAATCCAAATAAAATAGGCGAATAAGATCGGCATGATGCAATTAATTTAAAAGTTTTCGAAGGTCCGTATTTTTAGAGTTTTGCTTTTATTGGTCAAATTTTCAGGGTGTTACACACACCAAATCCAAATCGAACACGGGTGAGAGGGGAAACAAGAAAGCAAGGCTCAAAAGTGCTAGAGAGAGAGCAAGCCAAGGGCACAAATGATTGGAATGGAACTAGCAGCGCTCACAAGTGAGGGGAGGGGGCTATTTATAGCCACAGCCCAAATTCTGCCCGTTATGCACAATAATTGAGATTTTCGGATATTCCGAAAGATTTTCGGACAAGTCCAAAAATTCCAGCTCAGCACCAACAGCAAAGTCAACGAAAGATTTTTCGGACATTCCGAAAATTTTTCGGATAAGTCCGAAAATTTCCAGCACCAAAACATCGTTCTGGATGTTTTCGGAAAAGTCCGAAAATCACTTTCAGACAAGTCCGAAAATACACAGAAGCGATTTTTGCCTTTGCTGAAGTTTTTCGGAAACTCCGAAAATCAATTTCGGAAAAGTCCGAAAATAAACAGAACCACATTTGCCTTCAGAGTCATTTTCGAAAAGTCCGAAAATGTCTTTCGGACATATCCGAAAATTTCCAGAAGCGAAAATTAGTTCTGTGCATTTTCGGAAAGTCCGAAAATGACTTTCGGAAAACTCCGAAAATTTCCAGAACACACCAAACTGAGGAGAAACACTTTTTAAAAATTGATTTTGAGCATTTTGATCACTCCTCATATGTCAATACATCATCCCTCTTAATAGTGTGGCATTCCTATTGACTCAAACGAAAGAAAAAAGGTACAATATACCATTTGCTCATTTGCCGCATCACACACATCAACGAATTCGGCGGGATATGCATTACGCTAACTCATTGAGGACATAACAACCTTCACATTTGCTTAAATAAAAATGTTAGTCCTATCTAATTGCATTGTAATTAATCACCAAAAACATTAAGGGCCTAGATGCACTTTCAATCTCCCCCTTTTTGGTGATTGATGACAATACGATTAGAACACAAGACAGAATTAATATAATTTGAGGTTTTTGGTGCAAAGGTTTAGTGAAAGCTCCCCCTAAGAGTGTGCATAAAAGCAAGTGGAGAGCTCCCCCTAAAACTTTGCATCCACAAGAATAATTACATCTTATCACAAGCACCATATAAAGTGAATAAGGCATTGCACTACATTAAACATAATAAGATCCATTACATCTCAAGCATCCATAACTAAACAATAGTCTTACAAAGCTTTAAACTTAACATAAAAACCACAAATAGTCTCATACAGATAAAAGCCAACTGTGCTCGACCCTAAAGACAGATAGAAAATCTAAAAACCTGATAGATAGTCTCCCCCTTTGGCATCAAGACACCAAAAAGAGAGAGGACGATGAGACGGCGACTCAAGTGAAAGGCGCCTGAGGAGGATCCTCTGGAGGTGGTGGAGGAGGATAGCCATAGCCATGGCCATATCCAAAGGAGTCGAAGTCAGGAGGCAACCCAGCAAATGGATCCTCAATCTCTTCATCCTCTGGCTCATCGGGCTCGGCCTCGAAACCCGGAGGAGAAGGAGGGATATCAATGTGGTGGTCCTCATAATACCTTGCCGTGAGGAACTTGACGTCACGAGCCGTTTTCTTCGCCGAATTCCGCAATCGGCGGTTCTTTTTGGCCTCCGCGGAGCAAAGACCAAAAAGACTCCGCAAAATGCGGAATAAGGGAGACGGCTCACGACGAGCCACAGAGGCAGGGCGCTCAGGAGCAGGAGGCGGCTGAGTGGAAGAGGAGGGGATGTCCCGAGCAGCTAAGGAGCGGGGGGCCTTAATAAGGCGCAAGTGAAGCTGAGAATGAGTCACATCATGGCGAAACTGCAGTTGAGTGACAGTCTCGATCATCCGCATAATGTGAGGGGCATAGACCAACCCCTCTTGTACTGGATGGAAGCCATGCGGATCTCCTCCCACACAAAGTGATAAACATGAAATCGATGAGGAGGGGGATCAAACCTGAGAAGTACGGTCCTAGAGAGGTGGTTAATGCTGCTAGCATCACCATCCTTAGGCACAAAGGACCGGCGAAACATCCGGTTCAAGTAGGCAAAGTACGGCTTGAGGCCGTCGACCTTGCCCAACACCACATTAGGATCATTTGGAGTGTAAAGAGGGAGCAATTCTGTGTTGGCAGGAATTTGAAGATTATGAAGGTCATCAAGGTTGAGCAAAGAACGAAGACGGAAGCCCCAAATCTCAACCAACTGCTGATAAGAAACAGAATACTAGGACCCCTGAGTCATCCAGTGCATGGCACGATAACGATCAAAGTAGACGGTGGCATAAAACTGAGCAATGATCTCGTTGCACCAATTTTGCTGCAAGGTCATGATGGAGCGAATACCCATGAGATCATAATTTGCAATCACAGAGTCTATCACGGGATCATTGTGCGCCTGCAGCTCCTCCCAATTGATCCATTGCATGGGAACAGTGGGATGAGCTTTGGACTTGATCACAGACTCATAAAAGTCTTGTTGAAAGAGAGTCCAAAACCGCGGATCCGTGGCGGTGCGGCGAAGGGAGCGCGGATCCTCATCCCGGCGAGGAGCAACAACCTCAGACTTGCGCCTCCAATCATACACTTGGCGAATCACCGCCGGATCCCTCTCGGGGGTATGAATACGGAGAGGCCCAATGGGGACATTGGGTTGGTGCGGCGGCATTTGCGGTTGACGAGAGGAGCCCTCACCATCACCACCACCATGAGAGGATCGCCGAGGAGGGAGGTTGCCGCCCCGAGCCACCCGCGCACCCTGAGGAACCGCATCCTCTCCACCGGACCAATCACTGTCCGAATCATCATGAGAGGATGGAGTGGGAGAGCGGTCCCTCGGGCGCTTGGACTTGTGGGAGGTTTGCTTGCGGGGAGGCATCCTTCAAACACAAGAGATACAAGGAATCAGTGTATGGAAGCCAAAGAAGCAAGAAACAAGTGAGTGAGGGCAAGAATCGTGCAAATCCGAAGTGATAGGGGTCAACCAGGGATTTTCGGACATATCCGAAAATTTTCGGACAAGTCCGAAAAATTCCGGCCGAACCATATAACTCAGATGCCACACAAATCCGCCAACAAAAACTTGTGAAAATGAATCTGCATGCCCTATGGCACTAGGGGAACATCTCCACCAAGGGAAATCGCAAGATAAAACTTGAGGAATCAAAGGATTTGATTTTAGGGTGAATACCTCAAGAACGCGAAGAACACTTGAAGAACGCGGTGAAGATCGACAATGTAGGTCCCAAACGCGCTCCCACGAGGTTGGAGAGGAGAGGAGCCGCGGGAGGTCGCCGGAGAGGAGGTGGTCGCCGGAGTAGGGGGGTCGCCGGTGGGGAGGGAGGAGCGAGTCAACCCGTGGGGAAAAAGAGTGGAAAGAAGAGAGAAGGGAGTCTACGGGGTGATATATAAGGACCCCGAGATTTTCGGATATTTCCGAAAATTTTCGGATATGTCCGAAAGGATCCAGAAGGGTTGCGCACGGTTCTGATGTTTTTCGGATATGTCTGAAAATTTTTCGGAAAGTCCGAAAAATCCTGGGATTGCAACGATTGAAAAAACGACAGGACAGAGATTTTCGGAATGTCCGAAAATTTTTTGGAAAGTCCGAAAATTCCTGGAAAACACAGTTTTGCAAAGAGATTTCGCCGGGAATTTTGATGAAACTATTTTTCAAACATTTTAAAGGAATTTTGCAAGGGACAAGCACCGGGAATTTTGACAAAAACAATTTTCACAAGGATTTTTGATAGGATTTAGGAAGGAGGGGAAGGTTGAGCACTAGAGGCTCCATTTGAACTTGTGACTAGCACACAATCAATCACACAAAACAATAGCCACAAGTCAAATGGACGATCCGAGGGATCAAAAGAGAGGGAATTACCATGAGACAAGATAATTCACCCTCGAGAGAGGGAATGTGTGAATCTATTTCAAGTTGTGCTAGGACCAAAATTCATTGAAAAATGAGATCTCCATACACATAGATTCAAGTTCTCCACAAAATTGACTAGTTGTCCATCCATGAGTTGAATGACCATTTTGTCACAAAGTGATATGCAAACCTATTCTACCAAGCAAACATGCATGCAATAGATCAAGCCACATTCCGAGAATCCAAGATATTTAGTTCACTTCTCAACTCACAAAACCTAGCTTCATCTAAAGGCTTGGTGAAGATATCCGCCCATTGTTTGTCGGTTCTCACATGTTGGATGTCTATGTCGCCTCTTGTGGAATGATCTCTCAAGAAATGATGGCGAATATCTATATGTTTGGTTCGGGAGTGTTGGACGGGGTTGTTGGCTATTTTAATGGTGCTCTCATTGTCACATAGGAGTGGGATTTTGGATACAATGAGGCCATAGTCTCTCAAGGTTTGCTTCATCCAAAGAAGTTGAGCACAACAACTCCCCGCCGAAACATATTCCGCTTTGGCGGTGGATAGGGCGACGGAGTTTTGCTTCTTGGAAGACCAAGAAACAAGGGACCTACCCAAGAATTGGCAAGTGCCCGATATGCTTTTCCTATCCACTTTGCACCCGGCATAATCCGCATCGGTAGAGCCAATGAGATCAAACCTCGCTCCCTTAGGATACCAAAGACCAAGGTTAGGTGTGTGCACTAAATATCTAAGAATTCTCTTCACGGCCACAAGGTGACACTCCTTCGGAGCGGCTTGAAATCTTGCACACATGCACACACTAAGCATAATATCGGGCCTAGATGCACAAAGGTAAAGAAGTGAGCCAACGATGGAACGGTATACCTTTTGATCGACGTCTTTACCTTGCTCGTTGAGGTCGAGGTGGCCATTTGATGGCATGGGAGTGTGGATTGGCTTGGCGTTCTCCATCCCAAACTTCTTGAGCATGTCCTTCAAATACTTTGTTTGGCAAATGAAAGTTCCTTCCTTGAGTTGCTTGATTTGAAGGCCTAGGAAGAACTTCAATTCACCCATCATGGACATCTCAAAGCGTTTGGTCATCATCCTACTAAGCTCTTCACTAAAAGACTTGTTAGTAGAACCAAATATAATGTCATCGACATATATTTGGCACACAAAAATATCATTATCATGTCTTTTAGTAAAAAGAGTTGAATCGGCTTTCCCGATTTCAAAGCCATTTTTCACAAGAAAATTGCGAAGACACTCATACCAAGCTCTAGGGGCTTGCTTAAGCCCGTAGAGTGCCTTGTGGAGCTTGTACACGTGGTTGGGATACTTCGGATCCTCGAAGCCCGGTGGTTGCTCCACGTATACCAACTCGTTGATAGGCTCGTTGAAGAAGGCGCTTTTGACATCCATTTGATATAGCTTAAAATTGAGGTTAGTAGCAAAAGCAAGCAATATGCGAATCGACTCAAGTCTAGCTACCGGCGCAAAAGTTTCACCGAAATCTAATCCTTCGATTTGGGTGAACCCTTGCGCCACTAACCTCGCCTTGTTCCTTATTACGACCCCGGCCTCGTCTTGCTTGTTGTGGAAGATCCATTTTGTGCCAATCACATTTTGCCGAGGTCGCTCCACCAAAGTCCACACTTCATTCCGGGAGAAATTGTTCAACTCCTCTTGCATCGCCATCACCCAATCCGAATCATTAAGAGCTTCTTCCACCCTTAGAGGTTTAAGAGAGGACACAAACGACTAATGCTCACAAAAATTTGCAATACGAGAACGAGTGGATACTCCCTTGTTGATGTCTCCTAAGATGTTGTCGGTGGGGTGATTTCTTTGGATACTTTGGTGGATTCTTGGGCGAGCTAAGTTGATCGGTGAGGGTGGCACTTGCTCGCCTTCTTCACCTTGATCCAAGCTTGAGGTAGAGGGATTGTTGGCTTGGGTTGATGTAGGTGGCTCCACTTGTGTTGAGGAAGAGGCTCCTTGTTGTGGCTCCCTAGGACGTACGTCCCCAAGAGCCAATCTTTTGATTGCTTCGTTCAGATCCTCCTCTTCACCTAACACATGTGAGTCAACTTGCTCTACTTGAGAGCCATTAGTTTCGTCAAATATCACATCACGCGCGATCTCAACAATACCGGAGGTTTTGTTGAAAACGCGGTATGTGCATTCATTTGACTCATACTCAAGCAAGAATCCCTCATCCACTTTAGGAGCGAACTTAGATGATCTAGCCTTCTTATTAAGAATGTAACACTTACTACCGAAAACTCGAAAGTAAGAGACATTTGGTTTGTTACCGGTAAGAAGCTCATAAGGAGTCTTCTTAAGAAGGCAGTGAAGATAAAGGCGGTTGACGGCGTGGCATGAGGTGTTGACGGCTTCGGCCCAAAAACGGTCCGATGTCTTGTACTCATCCAACATGGTCCTCGCCATCTCAATGAGAGTCCTATTCTTCCTCTCGGCTACTCCATTTTGTTGAGGTGAATATGGAGCCAAGAACTCGTGCTTGATGCCTTCATCATCAAGGAAACTCTCGATGCACGTGTTCTTGAACTCCATGCCGTTGTCGCTTCGAATGTTCTTGATCTTGAGGTCTAACTCGTTTTGTGCTCTTCTTGCAAACTTTTTGAAGATAGCTTGTGTCTCACTCTTGTCATGCAAAAAGAACATCCACGTGAAGCGTGAAAAGTCATCAACAATAACAAGACCATATTTGTTACCTCCAATGCTTAGATAAGCAATTGGTCCGAAGAGGTCCATGTAGAGAAGCTCCAAAGGTCTTGTAGTGGTCATCACATTCTTGACGGGGTGGTGTGCTCCAATTTGTTTGCCGGCTTGACACGCGCTACACACCCTATCTTTCTCAAATTGAACATTTGTTAGTCCAAGGATGTGATCGTGCTTTAGAAGCTTGTGAAGATTCCTCATACCAACATGGGCTAGCCTCCGATGCCAAAGCCACCCCGTGTTGGACTTAGCCACTAAACATGTCTCATGTTTGGCTTTACTTGAGGAAAAATCCACAAGGTAAAGCTTTCCCTTGAGAACACCCTTAAAGACTACCGAGGAATCATTCCTTCTATAGACGGTCACATCAACATCGGTAAAAGGACAATTGTAACCCATAGAACATAATTGAGAAACGGACAAAAGATTGTAGTTTAGAGATTTTACCAAGAGAACGTTGGCAATGGAAAGATCATTAGAGATTGCAATCTTATCCAATCCCATAACCTTTCCCTTTCCATCATCCCCGAAGACTATGTTATCTTGCGAAGTGCCATTTGAATCAAGAGTTGAAAACATTGATTCTTCTCCGGTCATGTGATTGGTGCATCCACTATCAATCACCCAACTTCTTCCACCGGAGACATATTCCTACAAGAGATCAATTTCTAGTTTTAGGTACCCATACTTGCTTGGGTCCTCTCATGTTAGTAACAAGTGCCTTAGGCACCCAAAGTACTCTCTTGATAGAAATATTCTTGCCCCTTGGGCCTACATACTTAGCAACAACACGACCACTAGCATTCTTCCTAAAAACATAAGATGCATCAAAAGAACAATGTGAAGAATAATCATTAGGAAGGATACTTTTGGCCTTAACAAAATTGCTAAGACCTTGGGGCCTCTTGATCATCACACTCTTGTCCACCTTTCCTTTTGGTGGAGGAACATACCCAAGACCCTCATGGTTGAAGTTGTCCCTTTGATAGCCTAGGTACTCCTTTAGGGCCTTACTACCCATATGGCACTTAAGTAGGCCATTGTGAAGGAGTCCCATAAGCTTCTCATTTTGCTTTTGCAAAGCACTCAAAGAAATAGAGTTAGTAGCACAAGCTTCAATATCAATATCTTTGCATCTCACACATGGTTCATTGCTTGGGATAATTTTGGAACAAGATGGCTCGCTAGGGAGAGAGACACTATTCTTTAAGGTTTTGAACTTCTCTTCAAGAGTGAGGTATGCTTTGTCCAAGCCATCCACTCTCTCTTGAAGTTGAGCGTTCGCCACCTCAAGATTAGCATGAGACTCTTTGGTTTGCTTGTAAAGCCGTACCAATGCCTCATTTTTCTCTCTCTCCTTAGCAAGCTCACTCTTGAGTTCATGGGACCGCTCTTTCTCACGAATGAGCAAAGCCTCTTGCCTCTCAAGAGTTGCATATTGGTCCTCAATTCTCCCAAGCAACTCACTCAAGTGTGGTAGGGATTCCTTAGTTATGGACTTGAACAATTCGTCATCCATAACCTCATCCTCCTCATCACTAACAAGATCAACATTAAATGACTTGTGAAGAGAAGGTACCTTAGGCTCCTTTGCCATAAGGCAAACGGGAGCATCCTCATCACTTGAGTAGTCGAAGAGTCTCGGTGGTGATGAAGGCTTGACGGCAAACGTGGTGACTCCTTCTTCATCACTTGAGCTTGACTCGGAGTCGGAGCCGAAGATCATCCCAAGGTGAGCTTGGCCATAATGTTCCCTCTTGCTATACTTGTGCTTCTCCTTCTTCTCATCCTTCTTCTCACTCTTCTTCTTATCTTCCTTGATGTGGGAACCATCCTTGAGGTGGGGGCAATCCGCAATGAAGTGCCCGGGCTCTTTGCACACGTAGCACACTCTTGCGGAGTGTCTTCCACTTGACTTGTTGGAGTAGTGCTTGGAAGATCCTCCCTTGAAGAAGCCGCTTCGCCTCATGAACTTGCCGAACTTCTTGACGAAGAGAGCCATCTCTTCATCATCGATCTCTGCCTTGCTCTTGCGGATCTCTTCTTCTTCCTTTGCCTTCAAAGCCAAGTCATCCTTCTTGATGCTTGCGGTTGAGCTTTGGTTGATGTATTGGATGACATCCTTGGATTCTTGCACGAGCATGTCATGGGCAAGGATGCGTCCGAGCAAATCATGATGTGTGATAGTCTTGTAGTCTGGACGCTCACGAATGATGGTCACCAAGGTAGAGTTCCTTGGAGTGATTGCTCGAACCATCTTCTTGACCACAACTTCATCGGTCATGTCCTTGCAGCCAAGTCCCTTGATCTCATTGACGATCTTGCTCAACCGGTCGTACATGTCGCTCGCTTGGGCTCTCACCATCCAACATCACAAATCTCTCAAATTGCCCCTAGAGGATCTCCACCTTGGACTCACGAACACTATCTGTGCCTTCATGCAAGTTCCGAAGCATGTCCCAAATCACTTTGGCACTCTCAATGCCATCCACACGGTTGAACTCACTTTCACTCAAGGCGCTAAGTATTGCATTAGCGGCTTGAGTGTTCTTGTGCTCGTTCTCGTCGTCCTCCTTGGTGGGATCTTCGGGATTCTGCAAAACATAGCCTTTTTCGACTATTCTCCAAATAGATGGGTTAATATACTTCAAATGCATCTTCATCTTATGCTTCCAAGCGGCATAGTCCGTACCATTGAAGTACGGAGCATTGCCGCTATAGGTACTCACATAAGATGTAGATGTAGGGGGATAGTCATAAGGGATCTTAGCTCCCTTATCACCATCGTTCCCATCCACCGCTTGGCCCGACATGATCTCTCCAAGCGGTTAAGCCTAATTAGGAGATTAGGCTCTGATACCAATTGAAAGTGTCAACTAGGCCTAGAGGGGGTGAATAGGCTAATTCAAAAATTCAATTAAAAGCGGAAGCAGTAATTTTCAGATATTTCCGAATATATCTGAAAATTTTCGGAGTCAGCACAAATAGCAAAGTAAATCCTAGATCTAGTTGCCTACAACAAGAATATGCTAGCACAAACAACCACTAGACCAATAGCGGCTCAAACAAGCAAAGCTAGTGGAGAGGGAGGAAGTAAAGTCATCAAAGATGAAGCTCACGAAGTTGTTCCCGAAGTTCGAATCCTTGAGGGGATTCTACTCTCCGTTGAGGAGCTCACTAAGAGCCGGGTCTTAGCTAACCCTTTCCTCAAGAGGTTGTACTAAGCACTCCTCCTGCCACTAAGGGTATCTCTTCCCTTTCGGAGGTGAGATCCGACCTTCACAAACTTCTCCCGGCCAACCACAAGTAGATCGGTGGCTCGGGAGCGACACCTAGCCGCCTAGGAGTCCTCAACCTCCAAGAGTAACAAATGAAGCAAAGAACTCCCGGAGATGATGCAAGTGCTCACAAATCTTCACGAAGTCAACAACAAACACTCACACAAACTCGAATCCACAACTCTCACACACACACCAAATCCAAATCGGACACGAATGATTGGAATGGAACCAGCAGCGCTCACAAGTGAGGGGAGGGGGCTATTTATAGCCACAGCCCAAATTCTGCCCGTTATGCACAATAATTGAGATTTTCGGATATTCCGAAAGATTTTCGGACAAGTCCAAAAATTCCAGCTCAGCACCAACAGCAAAGTCAACGAAAGATTTTTCGGACATTCCGAAAATTTTTCGGATAAGTCCGAAAATTTCCAGCACCAAAACATCGTTCTGGATGTTTTCGGAAAAGTTCGAAAATCACTTTCGGACAAGTCCGAAAATACACAGAAGCGATTTTTGCCGTTGCTGAAGTTTTTCAGAAACTCCGAAAATCAATTTCGGAAAAGTCCGAAAATAAACAGAACCACATTTGCTTTCACAGTCATTTTCGGAAAGTCCGAAAATGTCTTTCGGACATATTCGAAAATTTCCAGAAGCGAAAATTAGTTCTGTGCATTTTCGGAAAGTCCGAAAATGACTTTCGGAAAACTCCAAAAATTTCCAGAACACACCAAACTGAGGAGAAACACTTTTTAAAAATTGATTTTGAGCATTTTGATCACTCCTCATATGTCAATACATCATCCCTCTTAATAGTGCGGCATTCCTATTGACTCAAACGAAAGAAAAAAGGTACAATATACCATTTGCTCATTTGCCGCATCACACACATCAACGTATTCGGCGGGATATGCATTACGCTAACTCATTGAGGACATAACAACCTTCACATTTGCTTAAATAAAAATGTTAGTCCTCTCTAATCGCATTGTAATTAATCACCAAAAACATTAAGGGCCTAGATGCACTTTCAGCTACTTAGGCGCCACGTCAGCTAAAATTGTCGTCCAAACCGCTATAGGACCTATATTGCACCGGTTTTGATAGTTGAGGAACCCGTTGTATCTGTTTTTTCGATGGAAGGATAAAAATCGGATTCGTTAACAAGTTAAGGGACCTTAGATGAACTTATTCCTCAAATAAAAACCAATGGAAATAAAGCGTGAGGAGTGAGAAGATGAGTTATTTCCCTTAGAAAAGGCCAAATGGGCTTGATGGGAAATAATCATTGGCTTTCATGAAGTCTTATTTTTGAGAGACAATTGATAGAAATCCCAAGCTGCTCATAAATTCAACCTTCTTAAAAGTTTCTGTTACCTAGGTCAAGTTATTTACTTGTGTAAATGATGTATTATCAGCATCACAAACAGACCACACAAATCTATTTCTCCAATTCTTTTTTTTAAAAAAAAAACCTCTAATAGAATTTAAGGGATAAAAGTATTCTCCCCGGCAACCTAATTTAACTTTTAAAAGAGGTGGACATAAAAGAAACTTCCAAATAAATCCATTCTCTTTTCGCACTCCAGTGTATGACCCCTTCTTCTCCTGACGTGCACGACCTTAACGGTTGGGAGCTGAAATCTCGCTCTTCACAAGTAGGGATAAATATTTTCGGAAGTTTGTTTAGGGCTAATGTTGAAGACTATTTTTTTTTCTTAAACAAAAACCTAAAAATTTAATGATTTGGAGTAGTATAGCTGATCTCACGAGCATATTTCCCAAACTTAGGGGCCTGTTTGGATGCCCACCTCACTTTGCCACAATTTTGTGTCAAAGGTGTGGCAAACTGTAAATTGTGGCTCCAAAGTTGATGACCACACTTGTGGCAAACTTTGATTAAGAAAAAGGTCTATAACTAGTGGGATCAAAAGAGAAGAAAGTGCGGCATGCTAAAATTGTAGAAACAAACCAAACCTAGCTATATTTGATCAAACTAACCTACCTCAAGTGTAGCAACATGTGGCACCAACCAAACAGGCCTTAAATCCCAGTCGGACGTACGTGAAAATCAACCGCCCGCCCCACCTCATGGCACGATCGAGGAGATCAACCACCGGATCGGTGGCCCCACTGTCTTAGCTAAACCACAGCCCCACGCATTAGTGGGTGAGAGATGATTACCGCCTTTGGGTAAAGGAAAGCCAGTCATAGTATTAAACCCTGAGTGCCATATTAGCTCATTCACAGTGCGTCCTACTCATTTGAGGAGCTTCGGAGTGCCACGTAGGTTTAGGTTACAGATCTAAAATCTTGATTCTTCATATCTTTCACAATGCACCTAGGTGGCATTCAGCCCCAACATGCCAACTAGGAGATCCTTTCCACGTCTGTATCTGTCATGCCCCAAGTATGCTCCTCATGCAAAGCAAGCGAGAATGGGCCAGACGAGCCCCCGGTCAAAGCCACTCGCATTGTAAGAATAGTTTCTTATACGTTCTTCAGCTTATGTGGCACATAGCTTTTTCGTGAGTCTCCTCATACATGGTAGCAACACTGCTCTTTCCCTGCAAAGTGGCTTTAGAAGTGGCTTCAATTTTATAGTTTAGCCCCTATTATTTTTGTAGTTCTCATTTTATTTTTCAATTTATGTGGAGGTCCAAAATTTACACCGAACACCCTAAAATCTAGAAAAAAAATTATAATACCCTCTCTCCTTTCTCCCTTATCCTTTCCCTACTTCGGCCTCCTCCTTCGGCTACCCTGCCGCATCCCTCTCTCCTTACCACCCACTATTGGCACCCCTCTCCCCCTTCACCACTCTCCCTCCCCCCAACCGTTGCCCGTTGGTGCGGCTCTCCCTCCACCTTCCTCGTCGGGGCGCCATCGGAAATTGAGCGACAGAATGGCGGATCGAAGCGACAACGAGCTCGGCACCGCGTGCGTGCGTGGATGGCAAGGAGATCGAGACGGGTTGCAGCCGTCGGAAATTGAGCGACAGAATGGCAGATCGAAGCGACAACGAGCTCGGCACCGCGTGCGTGCGTGGATGGCAAGGAGATCGAGACGGATCTAGCAACGTTGGCGTGTCCGTCTCGTCGGCGCGACCGGGCGGAGAGGCGGCCGAAGCAGCGACGGTGCCGCCGAGCGGATTGACGGCGGGGCTTGCTGGATCCAGCCTCAAGCGGCCATGGCGGCTTGCTGGATCTCCCCTCTCTCCCATGGGATGAGCTCGATGATGACACGGAGGCTAGGAAAAACGACAAAGTGCTCACTCACTCATGCACGCGGGAGCGGGAGGGCGAGGGCGAGCGCGGTAGGACGATGAAATGAGGTCACGACCTCCACAACACACCGCTCGCCCCTGGATTAGACCGAGGAACGAGTGACCAAAGTTGGACGCTTGGACTTCAGCTCGGTTTGGCAGAAGCTAAAGGTTGTGTTTAGATTCAAAATTTTTTCTTCAAACTTCCAACTTTTCCGTCACGTCAAATGTTTGGACACATGTATGGAGCATTAAATGTGGACGGAAAAAAACCAATTGCATAGTTTGCATGTAAAATCGCAAGACGAATCTTTTGCCTAATTACGCCATGATTTGACAATGTGATGCTACAGTAAATATTTGCTAATGATGGATTAATTAGGCTTAATAAATTCATCTCGCAGTTTAAAAACAGAATCTATAATTTGTTTTGGGGGTTTTAACTATTTGCCACTCTTCCAGAGTGCCACTATCCATATGCCACTCTTCTAGATTTTTTTACACAAACACTACAAGAGAGAGATTTTCTCCCTAATTAGTGTGCCATGTCAGCAGGGAAACTTGAAATGACCTTTTTGCTAGCAATCCAAGAAGCTTACTCCTAGGAAAAAGCTAGCTAACAAGCCCAAAATTCCTCTTTCAAAAAAACAAGCCCAAAATTGCTTCACCACTCAAGCTTTTCAACTGATTTTGCTATGTGATGTGTCCTGATGAACTTATGAAACGATGTATGGTCTGATAAGCCTTTGGCTCCTTTTGTTGTGATCTGATGTGTATGGCCTAATGAGCGTATGCCTTCTTATTTTGCTACAAACTACTTTATGGCCTGCATGTACGGCCTAGCATCTCTCAATGAACTTTTATAATATGAGGGATTACTTGTACGTGATGTCTTATTATGGCATTGTGAATATGTCATATATTGGAATATGGATGGTTCGGTTCTATATGAAAGTGGCTATGTTTAATCTATTATTATATTATGGTGAACTTGTTCAATGAATATTTGTTAACATATGTTTGTATATAATCTCTCATAAAATATTATATGAAACCAGGGGCAAAAGGGTTATTTCAAATCTCCATTGCTGACATGGCACACTAATTAGGGAGATAATCTCTCTCTTGTGGTGTTTGTGTAAAAAAATCTAGAAAAGTGGTATATGGATAGTGGTACTCCGGAAGATTGACAAATAGTTAAAAACTCCTTTGTTTTGTTATTAATTTATGTTTAATACGTTTTAACGTGTGTTAAAAAATTTTTGGGCATATGAACTAAACCCAGCGAAAACCTCTGTGAACTTCAGGTGGTAGGACGCGCGGACTTTAGGTAACGTGGCGTGGAATATTCGTTGGGGGGAACGACGAAGCCGAATGCCCACTAGACGGCCGCTGTGAATTGGAGTACCCCCTTAAAACCTCTCTCCCCTGCCGTTCCGTCCCGCAAAATAATTCGCGTAAACTATTATTCGCCGCCGGCCCCCGTGTCCATTCCTAGGGTTTCTTCCATCCCCACGCCGGCGGCGGCGTTGTCTCGCGGCGGCGCCGGCGGACTCCTCTCTGCTTCCTTCCCCGTTCCCGTTCCTCCCCCGCGCCGCAAGGTATGGCCGTGGCCCTCCCTCGGTGTTCCCTCCTATCTGTTTTGCGTTTGCGCGTGCCGATCTCCGTGGGGGGGACGGGGCTTGATCCGCCTCCCCCTCACTTCTTGTCGGCGTGGCCTCTTCACCCTCTCGTGGAGATACGTTTTTTCGTGGCGGCGTTGCTGCTGCTTTAGGTTTATGATGATGATGCGCGGGATGGTGCCATTGGTTTCCGTATGAGCCGTCGTAGGGCAGCCATTGGGATGGGATGAGATAGCTGTTTTTGGTACTTCAGCGTTTAGTTGGATCGTTCTGGGTGGGAAAATTTTCTGTTCTTTTTATTATTATTATTATTTGCGTGAAAGGAACCTGAGCGAACCTGTCATTGGATAGATTTGACTCACAGTGCAACACGAATTAGGCGATTGATTTGTCTTGATTAAGCTCCTGCTGTTATGTTTGAGTGATTTTAAACTGAGCAATCAAATGTTGCAGCAGTGCCCATTTTGCTTGATGAGACCTTTACTATTAGTCAAAATATATTTCCGTTTATGTTTATACTTTTGTTATTTTAATTGTGCAATTGAGGGTTTCCTAGGCTGTTGGGTTCTTACTTAATCCTGCAAAGATTCCATGAGCATTGTTTATGGACTTTGTGTATGCAGGATGGGCCTGTTGGGTTGGGGACTAATGTTGCCACACATTTTTTATTCTTGCCACACTTTTGTGGCAAACAAAATTACAAGCTAAGCTTAGGCAAAGTTAGGTAAGAAAATAGAGTGTATGACATGTGGCTAAGAGTTAGGCAAAGTAAAGTTGTGGTAGGAATCAAACACTATCTACTAAAAGTGTGGCTTGTCTAAGGTTAGGTGTAGCAAATTTAGTTGCCACCAAACAGCCCCTTGGTATACTTTATTGCACTACTCTGGTTTTGGAATTCATTGGGAGAATTGGGTACTGTCATGGAGAAATTATTCTATTTAGAGTACTATTGACTACTCCTAAATTACAAGGTTTTTAGCTGTTATTTGTTATAGCTTTTGTTTGTTGATTCCTCAGGGTCGCATCTTATTAGTCATTCAAATTTATGCTAATCGCTGAATCATGGTGTTTTAGTACATTTATTAATGCAGCTTATCAGCACATATTTTGTCTGCAATTCTTTTTTTTTGCACATGATAGTATATCTATCTATTTCTGTTATGACTAATAACTAATGTATACTTCTTTCTTCAGCTATGGCAGTGCAAGCTGGAACCCCAGCTACTCCTATAAGCCCCCAAGTGGTAGGCATTTTCTCTTGTCAACTGTCTGGTAGGCATTTGCAGAGGTAAAGTGTTGATGAAATGTGGTCTTTGTTCATTGCAGATTAGTGGTGCATTTGTTCAGCAATATTACCACATTCTACATGAGACACCAGATCAGGTCTATAAGTTCTATCAAGATGCAAGTATTGTTGGTCGGCCTGATTCTAATGGAGTCATGAAATATGTATCAACAACTGCTGTAAGTCCCCTTACATTCGGTTGCTATAATTGGTAACATTAGTACTTTTGCTAAATTCTATTGCTTGTTTTTGAGCAGGATATCAACAAAATAATCTTGTCTATGGACTTCAGCAACTACTTAACAGAGATAGAGACTGCAGATGCACAGTTATCTCACCAGGATGGTGTGCTCATTGTTGTTACTGGATCTTTGACATCTGAAGGCATATGCCGTAGATTTACACAGTCATTCTTCCTTGCACCACAAGAATCTGGTGGCTATGTTGTTCTCAATGATATTTTTAGATTTATAGTGGAAAGGCCACCAGTTGCAATAAGTCAAGTTAGTCAAGAAAATGAGAACAATCAGAATACTGCCACTCTTCCTGAAACTGGTACCTGATTGATTGTCTTCTCTTTTCAAGGAAAACTTCTTAATCTTCATTCCATGCACACTGACTTTTTCAACATTATTAGATCCTAATCCAGCGGGAGATGGTATGATCTCAGAGCCTGTGGCAGTGGAAAATAATGTTGCGGAGGGGGAAGTGACAAATTCCACGGTTGATGGCACTAGTATTGAAAATAATGCTACTGCTGCTGTCGAACCACCTGTACAAATGACGAAAGAGGAGCCCAGGAAGATCTCTGTTGCTGCTCCTCCCCCTCCAGCTCAGAAGGATGTAACGAAGAAGTCCTATGCGTCGATTGTGAGTTCTCTATTCTCCCTTCTTTCAACTAGTCTCCTTCTGCCTTGTTTGAAGCATATTTCTGAATGATTGGCTAATGATAACTGTGAATTCGTTGGTGAGTTCCTACTGATTACAGACCTTGACTATGATTGCATTACAGGTGAAGGTTATGAAGGAGGTGTCACTAACCCCAGTTGTCAAACCTAAGCCAGCTCCAAAACATGTGGTTAAGACTGTTGAAGCTTCGGAGAAACCTTCTGTTAAAAGTTCTCAAACTGTTGAAATCACTCCGAATGATAACAACGATGCTGAAAATAACACTTCTAATGATGGTTGGCTATAGCATTAGTTTAGTATATCCCATTGTTAACACCATTAGTAGAATAGCATTGCTAACACTTCTTTTGCACTGTAGAGCAAGGTTACTCAGTTTTTGTGAAGAGTTTGCCTCACAATGTGACAGTCCAGACGGTTGAGGAAGAGTTCAAGAAATTTGGCGCTATCAAGCCAGGTGGCATCCAAGTTAGGAACAACAAGGTTAGTAATTGTTAGTTTTGACCCGAGTCATGTTATTTTTTTGACACTTTTTTACCATAATATGCAGATTGACCGGTTCTGCTTTGGTTTTATTGAGTTTGAGTCCCAGCAATCTATGCAGGCAGCAATTGAGGTTGGTCTTTTTCCAGACTGTTCCTCAATTTTCAGAACTGTTGTTAGAATTGCTAAATTGTTGTCATTGAATTGTGTTTTAACATTGGTTTGATTTTTGCCATGGCTCTTCTTTTGTGATCTCCTTAAAAGAAAATTGCTGAAAACTATTAAGACATGTATATTCCAGTGATTGTACTCACTGTATATGTATATGATTGTGATCTAGGCATCTCCGATTCATATGGGTGGGAAAGAAGTATTTGTTGAGGAGAAAAGAACCACTACCCGAGGTAAGCAAAAGCAAATCTTCCTGATCAGACTGACAACAGATGGATAATTTTTGCTCGTTTTGGAATGTGTTTGTAGGGTTCAATACACAAAAAAAATAAACCGTGATTCTGAACTGAATCAATGGCATTCGCTAGCTTTGTTTTGAACTCTTGCACCTGGTTTCCAATCTTAATTCTGTTCATCTTTTGCATTTCTTAGCTTATAGCAAAAGTGCACTTGTTTTGCAAAATTATATACGCCAGTGCCTTGTTGGTTTTTTGTGGTATGTTCTCCCTTTTGCTTATTATTTACTGTGTCTGGTTTGTTGAGTCATTTTGAATTTCGGCATGCTTTTTAGAAGTGTTCTTTCTATATGTAACTTCCATTTCGTATCAAGATATGTTTGGCTTTAGTTTAATCGTACTTCTGGCCTCAGTTGTGAATGGTGTTGTCATCACGCGTGGTGATAATGGGAATGCTGGTGGAGGCGGACGTTACCAATCTGGAAGGGGAGGCTACCGCGGTGATAATTTCAGGGGACGGGGTGGTGGCTATGCGAACAGCGGAAACTACCGTGGAGGTGATAACTTCAGCAGGAGGAACGACTTGAGAAATCGCAACGAGTTTTCAGGTCGTGGTCGAGGGCCACCGCCTGGGAATGGCTATCAGAACAACGGATTCCATCCAGCAAGGCCGTTCCAGAACGGAAATGGGAGGTTCACCCGAGTCAACGGCCCTAGGCAAACACCGGTTGCGGCATAGAGGAGGGCAATGATGAAGGGAAAATCACCGTAGCAGGAATTTCCTGAAGAGATTAAAAATTTTTAGTAGAGCATTGTTTCATAGACAATTTGGGATGGGCATCAAGATTCTTTTGCACCTTGTAACGGCTGCTACAAGGTGAGTTTTGGTGATTAATTGCCGTTGACTAACGTCCATTGGTTGGTGGTGTTCCAAAATTGTATTATCTGCCGATCAGAATTTGGTGAGATGGGATATATCCATAACGTCAATGCAGAGATTTATGCTACTAGTCGTATCTCTGTTTGTCATCGCCTCTTCCGCCGCTTGTTTCGCCAATCTGTCTATTCCACTTGCTATTTCTTTGTGAAAGCTTCCCTGCGAGAGGAATGTTTTTTTTTTATTCTCAGTTTGAGCCGAGCAATTTGCTTCCCAATCAAAAGCGATAGACCAGGACTAGCCTGCTCTTTTTGCCCTCGGAAAGGAAATGCGAGACGGAGGAGCATAGCTTTGGCTGTGACTGTGAGACCTGATAGGGACAAAGCAACCTACACAGGAAATTTACCATCAAACTGCAGATTTGTGCTCCCCACGGCGCCGATCTCGCGGATCGCCAGCGAAAGAGACCTTTGCGGGTCGCGCGGCCCAGCCAGCCTACTTGTCAGATTGACCGGACGGCTGCCAATCCCCAACTTGCGCCTTTTCCTCCTTTTTTTTTGGTTTGACGGGACGTGACGCGCGACGGTGACACTGGTAATCAATCAGGGTGGAATGATGGAGAAGTTAATCATTTTTATTTTCCGCCCAGTGCAGTGCGGTGCGGTGCGGTGCGTGATATCGTGTGTCATCCATCCATTCCTATCGCACGTCGCTTGGCTTCTGTAAACGTGATCTTGCTTGTTTTGCTTTTGGGACTGTAGTGTGTGGATAACATTCTCAAACGTATCCTGCAAGGGATGAAAAAGAGGATACCCGCATAATATTGGCTGCGGATTGCCAACCTACTTTCAGGTAGGAGAAAAGTCGCATATAGGCTGCGACTTGGGCCCGTTTAAATTTAATGCAGATGATGATTAAGTAGCGTACCATAAAAATATCATTAGTGTAAGATTAATTAAGCGTTAACTATTTTAAACTTTAGAAATAGATTTATCTGATATTTTAAAGTAACTTTTTAATAGAAATTTTATTAAGCATTAACTATTTTAAACTTAAGAATGGATTTATTTGATATTTTAAAGCAACTTTTATATAGAAAGTTTTTGCATGATATAAAGTGGTATTGTTAATGGACGTGACTACGTAGAGACCGTGTGTATTGTCTTAATCAGAGATCTTAATCTCAGGTCTGGTTGCATTGCGTACTATACCTAATAATACATGTATCTTTTTATTCTTATAGATTTTTCTTATAAATTACTTATCCGATCTATAATCCAATTACACCATTTGTGTTCGTTGCAATTAAATCTTTACAACAAGATCTTACATGATTATATTTTGTAACACCCTGAAAATTCGACCAATAAAAACAAAACTCTAAAAATACGGATTTTCGAAAACTTTTCAAAAGAATTGCATCATGCCGATTTTATTCGCCTATTTTATTTGATTCGATTTTGAAGTTCACTAATCGAGTGTGGAGAATAATTAATTGCTTATAATCCTAAAAATAAATTGGTAAGACAAACATAATTTAAAATAAAGATTAAGTATGGATAGAGATAAGTAAAATATTCTCGCGATCATATTTGTATCAATTTAATTTAAACGCAAATGGAATAAGAATTAACACTAATTAAAGATTCAAATAAATCATACAAATAAAATATGAGTAAAATTCATCTAGGGTAGATTCATTAGTTGGAATAACACACATAATGAATAAAAATCAATTTTACAACATTTAGAAATTGCGGAATTAAATTTAAATGGAAAATAGGCTAAAATCGGGAAAATAGGAAAATGGCACTGTTCATTGCCCGCAAAGTGCTCGACGCGGAACCCTAACCCCGCGCCCCTGCCCTCGCGTCCGCGCCCCTGCCGCGTGCGCGCCGAGCGCCGCTTTGCCTCCTCTGCCCCGCGCGCCATCGTCGCCGCCGCGCGCGCGTCGTGGTCCCCTAACCCGTCCCGTCGCCCCGCGAGCCGTGCCGCTCCGCCTCCCCGTCCCGTCGCCGTCGCCATCATCACGCCGCGCACCACCGCTGCCGCACCGCGCGGGCCGCTGTCGCCTCGAGCCCGCGCCGCACGCGTCGCCGTCATCTCAAACCGCACCGCGCGCCGCGCCGCTCTGCCTCGCGCCCCACGCCCCTGCAGCGCGCACGCCGTCCCCTCGCCTCGCGCGCCGTGCGCCGCCCCGCCTTCCCTAGGCCGCCGCGCCCTCGTCGCCATCACCGCTGTCGCCGTCACCATCTCATCGCCGCCGCCGTGCCGTCGCGCCATCGTCGCCGCCGCGCGCGCGTCGTGGTCCCCTAACCCCGCCCACCTCTACCTCCCCGCGCATCCCGACCGTCGCATCGCCGTCCCGTCGCCGCACCGCGTGCGTCGTCGCCGCCTTGAGCCCCGAGCCGCCGCGCCGCGCGCGTCGCTGTCGTCTCAAGCCCGCACCGCCGCTCGTCTCGTCGTCTCGTCGTCTCGTCGTCACGTCGTCACGTTGCCACCCCGCACGTCGCTCTGCCTCCCCGACCCGTCGCCGTGCCGCGCGTCCGTCCCGTCGCGTCTCCCGTCTCGAACCCCGCACCGCCGCCGTTCCCTCGTCGCCGCACGTCGCTCTGTCCCCCTCCCCTATGCCACAGCACCGCGCGCCCGTCCCGCGCGCCGCACGTCGCCCTGCCCCCATGCCGCCGCGCCGCACGCCCGCTCCCTCGTCGCCTCGCGCCCCGCGCAGCCCCGTCCCGCACGTCGCCATTAAAGCCGCCGCCGCCCCTCTCCTTTCCTCCCTCCCCGCGCCCTATAAAGCCGAGCCCCCCTTTCTCCTCCACCCCACACCATCCCCCATCTTCCCCTCTCTTTCCCCTTCTCCACCGCGCCATCGTCGTGCCGCCGCGACGCCGGATTCGTGTCGCCGTGCCGCCGCCTCCGGGTGCCACGCCGTGCGCCGTCGTCGTTGCCGCCTTTGTCACAACCGCCGTCGTCACCGCCGCCACCGTGGTGAGCCGCTGCCCCCCCTCCCTTAGGTCGTCGTCGCCGCCAGGTAGACAGAGAGCCGCGGGAGGGAAAGGGAGAGCCGAGGGAGAAGAAGAAGGAAGAGAGAGGGAGAGAAAAGAAGAGGGAAAGAGAGAGGAAGGAGCCGGGAGAGAGAGAGAGAGAGAGAAGAAAAAGGAGAAGAGAGAGAGAGAGAGGGAGAGAGAAGAAAAAGGAAAAGAGAGAGAGAGAGAGAGGAGGAAAAAGAAAAGGAAAAAGAAAAGAAAAGAGGAAGAGAGAGAGGAGGAAACAGAGAGAGAGAGGAAAGAAAAATAAGAGAAAAAGGGAAAAGAAAAGAGAAAATGGGAAGGGAAAAGGAAAATAGAAAAAGAGGAAAATAGAGAGAAAATTTAGGGAGAAATTCGGGAGGTTAGAAAAATTTAAAATAATTAGAGTTTAATTATAGATTAATTATAGTCATAGAATTGCAAAAATTTAATTATAGATTGTTCTTGGTAATTTCTTTAAGAAATCAATTCACGGTAGTAATTTAGATGAAATTAGTAACTAAACCATTAGACGAATTCTTAAAGATTTTTATAGATGATTTGGGGGGGGTAATCTCTATAAGTAATTGATTCACGGTGGGAATTCGGATTTAATTAATAGGGATCTTGGACGCGTACTATATTTAATCATTTAGTCATAGACTAAATTAAGTTGTATAATATTAAAAGATAACTTTTGGACTTTGTCCGATACCTGGCTCGCAATGGAAGTTTTTTTTAACTTATTAAGCGGATGTAACGCCCGGACTAATTAAAAACTTATAATAACAAAATATTTATACCGTAAAAACAATTTAGGATATATAAATCGAAATTGGGTTGGCCCTAGTTCGCGAATAGTAAGGTTAATAAAAAGAATCGATTTTCGCATTCGACTTCTATTTGGATTTATTTGGATTTTTATTTGAATTCTAACCGAATTCAAACCAATTTTCGCACGTAACTATAGAGCCCGAGGGAGTTGCAGATCCAAGTGAAGGCCAAGACCCGCAAGACCTTGAGCAAGGCAAGTCATCACTATCCCTTGAACATGTTGATCCCAATTGCGAAATTATTTTATTTATAAATAAAATTGCATGCAAAGATGAACATCCCACTTGTGAATATGCCATGCCTTGATTATTGTTTACCCTTAAATCTTTGCAACCATGATTACGTATGAGTCCCTAGTCAATTATGACGACTGCTTAGCAATGCTATTCTAGAATCGTGCATACTCATATTTATCAAATGCTATATGCTTGGGTAATTACCTTTGGGGAGGTAATTGAGATATGGCATGTGGAGGCATGAGCGCCACAGTGCCATGATGTTAATGGCATGATTTGCGAAAAGAGAAATAAAATCAAACAAATGTTTTCGACTGGGGCGGACGGAGGAATTGGGTGGTATCCGGAAAAGGCTAGTACCGTCCCCGGTCAATTAAGGACCGAGCCATGAAGTTAAGCATGAAACGACCCCCGTACAACCGCACTTCTCGTATGGGTATAGACCTAGCGGAATAGATAGCTGAGCAGAGGCAGTATCCATGCATAGTGGTTTCTTGATGTGTGAGGCAGGGGCTCTACGGTGGGGCAGCCATTGGTAGAACCGCGAGGCGGGTGTCTACAGTGGTGTCGCCATCGGTAGGACTGCCATGTGAGAATTTAAACCTAATTAACTGAATGCATGTGTGAGTCTTTCTTTCCCGGGTGCGCCAGAACTCCTCACACTGCTAGAAACCGTGTACGCCTAGAGTGTATGAGGATGTAAAGTTCATGGAGCGGGTACTGCCAATGCAAGGTTATCGAAAAGCTTTGCCGTGACGCGTCTCATGTGTTGGGACGAGGCTCATGTGTTGGGCAGTCGCGGAGTGCGGGTAAAGTGTACATCCACTGCAGTGTGAGTAAACCAAAACTATTCGAATAGCCGTGCTCGCGGTTATTGAGCACCGGGACATGTATTACACTTGGCTAGACTCTAAATTCTTAACCTGTGTGGGAGGGGATATTGCATGATGATTTATAGCTGCTGGAGCCACTTCCTGAGAGTAGGGAATGTGGACGTCCTCAGAAAACCATGACGACTCAATGGCGGGAAGCCATCCTTGGGATCACAATGGATGGTGGACAGAACCGTCATTGTCTAATATGAACACTGGTACTAAAACTTGATCAGTCTATGCTAGGTCTTAGGGTTGTGAAAAGAATTATAAAACTTGCTTTACGCAAAAGAACCATAACCATCCTTCAAATATCCCTGTCATGTGCATTGTTGCTGTGGTGACTTGTTGAGTACGGTTGGTACTCACCCTTGCTATACATAAACTTAATCAGAGGCTGGAGATGAAGCGTCGGAAGATCCCTATGCCTATTATCAGGAGGGAGATGAAGACGATGGGGTCCAATAGGTCTTAGATACGGTCGTTGCCTGTGGCAATGGCGTGCCGCTGCCTCCATTTCCGCTGCCTTACCTATTCTGTTTTTGAATGTATTCCGGACCATTCGGTCCGATGATTTAAGACTATGCCTGCGGGCTTATGATGTAATAACTCGTCCTAGACATTCGTGTATGTGTACTCGGTATTTCAGCTATGAATTCGTGTGTACCAGACTACTTGATCCAGGGAAATGGTACTGTTTACACGATTGATTCCTGTTATAAAAACGGGGGTCTACAGAGCTGGTATCAGAGCCATACGACTGTAGGAAAAGACCAAAAGGCGCCCCACCCCCTCTCTAAGTTGGCCAAGGGAGAAATTCCCACTTAGTAATACTTTCAAAAATAAAAACGCTATGTCTACAAAACTCAGAACGATTTTTTTTTATCTTACTCTTAACTATTCTCTTTACAAAATAAGTTTTTACTCTTAGCTGACTTTGGGTTTGTCCTAAAATTTAGATGGCAGATCAGGATTCACCCGCCGCTTGGGAGATGGGCGTACCCCGCTCGGAGGGTTACGTCATCGAGCTACACCGGCTGATGAGGCGTCTGCGATACCCCAGCTCTCCGATCTACCGAGTGAGGCCGTATGGATCTGTTTGGGAGGCTCGGGTCGAGGTTCACACGCGAGTTCCTCCGGAGTTAGACTACAGCTTCCCGACACGACACCGTCGCGACCTACCGGAGACCGCGATGCAGGATGCAGCACGGGAGGCCTTCCTCCGACTTAGCTCTATCCACCGAGCTGAGTTGGCGAGTACTGAGTTTGCTCACCACCCATTTCGAGAGGAGAGCAACTCCGTCTGCACAGTTCAGGACACTCCTTGCTGCTACAACCCGATAGTGACCCGACTGTCACGATGGGCTGAGGCAGCAGACGACTTTTACGAGGAGGCCCTGTTGGAGATCGACGACCAGCAGAGGCGTGTGGGGGAGTTGGAGACCGAGGTGACTGACCTCACAGCGCAGCAGCTTCAGCTAGAGGAGGAGCACCAGACTTGGGGCAGTGAGATAGACTCACTGAAGGCACAGCTCCAAGCCCACGGCGACCAGTTCCAGCAGTTATCCGATCAGTACAACGAGCGCCGCGGGATGATGGATACACTTGAGGAGCAGCTGAGGGAGAGTCAGGAGCACGTCAGTCAGCTGGAGGCGCAGCTTCGAGCAGCCACGGCCAGCACCACAGGAGCTTCTACTTCCACAGCAGTAGGGCGTGACCGCTACTTTTTCCTCACTCCGCCATACCCACCAGCATTCCACGCTCTTTTGGGAGAGGCTGGCATGTTGGCTACTGAGTCAGCACCTTACCTGGAGGACCCGACAGTGACACCGCCATCTGCCCCGGAGATTGTGCACACTCCACAGGTCCCTGTACCTTCTCCGCAGCTGGGTTCCAGTTTGGAGACCCCGATCCAGGTCGATTCCGAGACAGAGGGAACCGACGTCGAGCCAGACACCACTGATTCTTCAGAGGATGAGATCCCTGTTCCCCGCATCACCTTCCTCGGAGGCCCTCGCACCCTCAGCACTGCTCGCAAGAGCACACGACCTCCGGGCAATAAGCCCATGCCTGATTCGGAGGCCACTACTTCCGAGCCGTGGGGACTCAGGTTTGCCCGTGCCAGCGACCACCCTCTACCTGCCCCAGGATCCTGCGGATGGTTGGACGACTAGACCGGAGGATGACTGCAGCTTCGATCTCGCTTCAGATGGTTTCTTTTTGGATTGTATGCGAGACACACCCCTACCCCCTTACCTAGATTGACGGATAGCTTGATAGTTAGTTTGATGTATCTTTTGGATGAACCTTGTTTGGACTGTGTATGTATACAGTCGCTTGCATCATGATTTATGTACTATTTGTGGAACTCGGTGATGGTAATTATGATATTATTGCTGTGGTATTGAAAATGAGTTTATTCCACCAAGCTTGCAAAACAAAGTTCACACCAAAAACAGCTCCCTTAATGGGATAAAAACCATAAGAACTAGTTAGAAAATTTGGATACTTACTTAATCGGCCTACACAGATGGCAAGCCGACGTAGGGCGTCAACCAGCAATGAAGAACCTTCGACACCTGACCTAACCACCCTGGCCGGAGTCATGGCCACTCAAACCCAGCTTCTACAAGCCATTGCAAACAACCAAGGCAACCGCGGAGGATCAAGCTTTGGAGAATTCATGAGGACCAAGCCACCCACGTTCGCAACGGCAGACGAGCCTATGGAGGCGGAAGATTGGCTGCGTATCATCGAGAAGAAACTGACCCTTGTCCGGGTACGCGAAGCCGACAAGGTGATCTTCGCGGTAAACCAACTGGAGGGACCCGCTGGTGATTGGTGGGATACCTATAAGGAAGCTCGGGAAGAGGATGCTGGAGAACCCACCTGGGAAGAGTTCACTGCAGCATTCCGCGAGAACTTCGTACCTGCTGCGGTAATGCGTATGAAGAAGAACGAGTTCAGAAGGCTGCGTCAAGGAAACGCAACAGTGCAGGAATATCTGAACCGATTCACTCAGTTGGCCCGCTATGCAGTCGGAGATCTTGTAGACGAAGAAGAAAAGATCGATAAGTTCATAGAAGGGCTGAATGATGAGTTGCGGGGACCTATGATTGGGCAAGACCATGAGAGCTTCCAGAGCCTGATCAACAAAGTTGTTAGGTTGGAAAATGATCAGAGGACTGTAGAACACAATCGCAAGAGGAGGCTTGCTATGAATCGCACACCTCAGGGAGTGCCTCAGCGATTCAAGGGAGCCACTTCGTCTGGGTGGAAGCCCCCTATTGTGGCCACCAACCGCCCTGCTGCACCTAGCAACTTCAACAGGCCAGTTGCGATTCAGAACCGCACCCCTACACCAACTCTGGCTGCCCCTGGGGCCAGGAGGCATGTGGACTGCTTCAATTGCGGGGAGTATGGGCACTACGCCAACAATTGCCCTCATCCACGCAAGACTCCTGTCCGTACTGGCGCCAATGCGATCACTGTTCGTGGGACCCCTGCCCCTGCTGTCGGACGAGGCCTGTTCAAGACTCCACAAACGAACAGGACCGCTACAGGATTTGGGCGCGGACAAGTGAACCATGTCCGAGCTGAAGAGGCCCAGGAAGATCAGGGCGTACTAATGGGTATGTTCTCTATCAATTCTACCCCAGTTAAAGTCCTTTTCGATTCTGGCGCATCGCATTCATTCATATCTTTGAAGGCTAGTCAAAAGCACAACTTAACTCTAGTGAGACTTAGAAAACCTATGATAGTCCACTCACCTGGGGGCGAGATAACTGTGAGTCACGCTTGCATAGATGTACCTGTCCGTCTTAGGGATGTGGTGTTTCCCTCCAACCTTATGGTTTTGATACCCCAGACCCTGGATGTCATATTGGGAATGGATTGGTTAACAAAGAACAGAGGGGTAATCGACTGCAGACGTAGGGAAGTTACCCTGACCACACCTTGGGGGTCGGACATGCGAGCAACTATGGATCAAGATCCTAGACTAACCGAACGTGCCGGAGGCATATTTACCATGTTACCTTTGAAAGGAATGCCTATAGTGCAACGATTTGCCGATGTGTTTCCAGAAGATCTACCTGGGATGCCACCAGATCGTGATATAGAGTTCATTATTGATCTGATACCCGGAACTGCTCCCATATCCAAGAGACCTTATCGGATGCCAGTCAATGAGTTAGAGGAGCTTAAAAAGCAAATCAGAGAGTTGCAAGAAAAGGGATTTGTACGCCCCAGTTCGTCACCTTGGGGAGCCCCAGTGCTGTTCGTCAAAAAGAAAGATGGTACCATGAGGATGTGTGTAGACTATCGTTCACTGAACGAAGTAACTATTAAGAACAAGTATCCACTACCACGGATCGATGATCTTTTTGATCAACTCAAAGGAGCGAAGGTATTCTCTAAGATTGATCTTCGATCAGGATACCATCAATTGAAAATTAGGACCGGGGATATACCCAAAACCGCGTTCTCAACACGCTATGGGTTGTATGAGTTCACGGTGATGTCGTTTGGTTTAACCAACGCCCCAGCATACTTTATGAACCTCATGAACAAGGTGTTCATGGAATACCTGGATAAATTTGTGGTAGTATTCATCGACGATATATTGATCTACTCCAAAGACGAAGAAGAACATGCTGAGCACTTGCGTTTGGTACTCGAGAAACTCCGGAAACACAAATTGTATGCAAAATTTAGCAAGTGTGAGTTCTGGTTGAAGGAAGTCGCTTTTCTAGGCCACGTGATCTCAGCCGGCGGAGTAGCAGTGGACCCTGCTAAAGTGGAGGCCGTTACGGAATGGAAGGTACCCAAGTCTGTGACTGAAATTCGGAGTTTTCTAGGCTTGGCCGGATACTACCGGAGGTTCATCGAAGGATTCTCTAAGATAGCCCGGCCAATGACACAACTACTCAAGAAAGAAAAGAAGTTTGCGTGGTCAGAACAGTGTCAGAAAAGCTTTGAGCAGCTCAAGGAAAAGCTGACCTCTGCACCTATTTTAGTTCTTCCTGACATCAGAAAAGACTTTGTTATATATTGTGATGCATCGAGGCAAGGACTAGGAGGAGTACTAATGCAGGACGGAAAGGTTGTGGCCTATGCGTCGCGACAATTGCGACCACATGAAGAAAACTACCCTACCCATGACCTAGAACTTGCAGCCGTGGTTCATGCGCTGAAGATTTGGAGACATTATCTGATAGGAAACCACTGTGATATCTACACCGACCACAAGAGTCTGAAGTATATCTTTACCCAGTCAGACCTCAACTTGAGGCAAAGACGGTGGTTGGAATTAATCAAGGATTATGACTTGGAGGTTCACTATCACCCTGGCAAGGCAAACGTTGTGGCTGACGCGTTGAGTCGGAAGAGCCATTGCAATCATCTTAAGGCGGGAGGAATGGCTCCTGAGCTTAAGGAGGAAATGGCCCAACTAAATCTACGTATAGTACCTCATGGACAGATAAACACCTTGGACATTCAACCTCTTTTGAGGACTCAAATTGAAGAGGCCCAGAAGGACAACAAGGAAATCCGAGAGGTGAAGGAACGTCTAGCTGCAGGCTTTGCAAAGGAATTTTCAACCGACGAGAAGGATGTCCTATGGTACAAAAAGAGGATTTACGTACCTGAACAGGGTGGACTGAGAGGGTTAATCCTAAAAGAAGCTCACGAATCGGCATATTCATTGCACCCCGGAAGTACCAAAATGTACCAAGATCTGAAGGAAGGATACTGGTGGCCCAACATGAAGAGAGATGTGGCAGAGTACGTAGCGCTCTGTGACGTTTGTCAGAAGGTGAAGGCTGAGCACCAGAGACCGGCAGGTTTGCTGCAACCCCTTAGGATTCCCGAATGGAAATGGGATGAGATAGGAATGGATTTTATTGTTGGATTGCCCAAGACTGCAACAGGGTATGATTCCATCTGGGTGATTGTGGATCGACTCACCAAGACGGCAAGATTCATTCCCGTTAAGACAAATTATAGTAGTGCCAAGCTAGCCAAGTTATATATGGCCAGGATAGTATGTCTTCATGGTGTACCTAAGAGAATCATATCTGATCGAGGCACACAGTTTACCTCGCATTTCTGGGAAAAAGTACATGAAGCCCTAGGGAGTTACCTTGCGTTCAGCACAGCTTATCACCCACAGACAGATGGCCAGACAGAGAGAACCAACCAGGTCCTGGAGGACATGTTGAGAGCTTGTGCATTGGATTTTAGCAAAGACTGGGAGAGATGTTTGCCCTACGCCGAATTCTCCTACAACAACAGCTTTCAAGCAAGCCTAAAAATGTCGCCCAACGAGGCATTGTTTGGTCGACGATGTCGAACCCCGCTGATGTGGTCCGAGACAGGAGAACGTGCAGTATTTGGACCTGACATTATCAAAGAAGCCGAAGAAAAGGTTCGTCTGATTCGAGACCGTTTAAAAGTGGCACAGTCACGGCAGAAGAGTTACGCGGACACCCGAAGAAGAAACCTAGAGTTTAAGGAAGGAGATTACGTTTATCTAAAGGTTTCACCAATGAGGGGAACGAAAAGGTTTAAGGTTAAAGGAAAACTAGCGCCAAGATATGTGGGACCTTTTCAAATCCTCGCTAGACAAGGAGAAGTTGCCTACCAGCTACAGCTACCCGAAATTATCGCCGATGTACACCCAGTCTTCCATGTGTCACAATTAAAGAAATGCTTACGAGTGCCGGAAGAACAAGCTCCGCTGGAGGAGATTCACATTAGCAACGATCTCACGTATCCAGAACACCCGATCCGGATATTGGATGAAGCAGAAAAGGGAACTAGAACCAAAACGTGGCGTACGTACAAGGTACAATGGAGTAATCACACTGAGGATGAAGCCACTTGGGAAAGCGAAGAGTTCTTGAAGACGGAATACCCGTATCTGTTCGAAAACCGGTAAGAAATCTCGGGACGAGATTTATTTAAGGGGGGTAGGTTTGTAACACCCTGAAAATTCGACCAATAAAAACAAAACTCTAAAAATACGGATTTTCGAAAACTTTTCAAAAGAATTGCATCATGCCGATTTTATTCGCCTATTTTATTTGATTCGATTTTGAAGTTCACTAATCGAGTGTGGAGAATAATTAATTGCTTATAATCCTAAAAATAAATTGGTAAGACAAACATAATTTAAAATAAAGATTAAGTATGGATAGAGATAAGTAAAATATTCTCGCGATCATATTTGTATCAATTTAATTTAAACGCAAATGGAATAAGAATTAACACTAATTAAAGATTCAAATAAATCATACAAATAAAATATGAGTAAAATTCATCTAGGGTAGATTCATTAGTTGGAATAACACACATAATGAATAAAAATCAATTTTACAACATTTAGAAATTGCGGAATTAAATTTAAATGGAAAATAGGCTAAAATCGGGAAAATAGGAAAATGGCACTGTTCATTGCCCGCAAAGTGCTCGACGCGGAACCCTAACCCCGCGCCCCTGCCCTCGCGTCCGCGCCCCTGCCGCGTGCGCGCCGAGCGCCGCTCTGCCTCCTCTGCCCCGCGCGCCATCGTCGCCGCCGCGCGCGCGTCGTGGTCCCCTAACCCGTCCCGTCGCCCCGCGAGCCGTGCCGCTCCGCCTCCCCGTCCCGTCGCCGTCGCCATCATCACGCCGCGCACCACCGCTGCCGCACCGCGCGGGCCGCTGTCGCCTCGAGCCCGCGCCGCACGCGTCGCCGTCATCTCAAGCCGCACCGCGCGCCGCGCCGCTCTGCCTCGCGCCCCACGCCCCTGCAGCGCGCACGCCGTCCCCTCGCCTCGCGCGCCGTGCGCCGCCCCGCCTTCCCTAGGCCGCCGCGCCCTCGTCGCCATCACCGCTGTCGCCGTCGCCATCTCATCGCCGCCGCCGTGCCGTCGCGCCATCGTCGCCGCCGCGCGCGCGTCGTGGTCCCCTAACCCCGCCCACCTCTACCTCCCCGCGCATCCCGACCGTCGCATCGCCGTCCCGTCGCCGCACCGCGTGCGTCGTCGCCGCCTTGAGCCCCGAGCCGCCGCGCCGCGCGCGTCGCTGTCGTCTCAAGCCCGCACCGCCGCTCGTCTCGTCGTCTCGTCGTCTCGTCGTCTCGTCGTCACGTCGTCACGTTGCCACCCCGCACGTCGCTCTGCCTCCCCGACCCGTCGCCGTGCCGCGCGTCCGTCCCGTCGCGTCTCCCGTCTCGAACCCCGCACCGCCGCCGTTCCCTCGTCGCCGCACGTCGCTCTGTCCCCCTCCCCTATGCCACAGCACCGCGCGCCCGTCCCGCGCGCCGCACGTCGCCCTGCCCCCATGCCGCCGCGCCGCACGCCCGCTCCCTCGTCGCCTCGCGCCCCGCGCAGCCCCGTCCCGCACGTCGCCATTAAAGCCGCCGCCGCCCCTCTCCTTTCCTCCCTCCCCGCGCCTTATAAAGCCGAGCCCCCCTTTCTCCTCCACCCCACACCATCCCCCATCTTCCCCCTCTCTTTCCCCTTCTCCACCGCGCCATCGTCGTGCCGCCGCGACGCCGGATTCGTGTCGCCGTGCCGCCGCCTCCGGGTGCCACGCCGTGCGCCGTCGTCGTTGCCGCCTTTGTCACAGCCGCCGTCGTCACCGCCGCCACCGTGGTGAGCCGCTGCCCCCCCTCCCTTAGGTCGTCGTCGCCGCCAGGTAGACAGAGAGCCGCGGGAGGGAAAGGGAGAGCCGAGGGAGAAGAAGAAGGAAGAGAGAGGGAGAGAAAAGAAGAGGGAAAGAGAGAGGAAGGAGCCGGGAGAGAGAGAGAGAGAGAGAGAGAAGAAAAAGGAGAAGAGAGAGAGAGAGAGGGAGAGAGAGAAGAAAAAGGGAAAAGAGAGAGAGAGAGAGAGAGAGGAGGAAAAAGAAAAAGGAAAAAGAAAAGAAAAGAGGAAGAGAGAGAGGAGGAAACAGAGAGAGAGAGAGGAAAGAAAAATAAGAGAAAAAGGGAAAAGAAAAGAGAAAATGGGAAGGGAAAAGGAAAATAGAAAAAGAGGAAAATAGAGAGAAAATTTAGGGAGAAATTCGGGAGGTTAGAAAAATTTAAAATAATTAGAGTTTAATTATAGATTAATTATAGTCGTAGAATTGCAAAAATTTAATTATAGATTGTTCTTGGTAATTTCTTTAAGAAATCAATTCACGGTAGTAATTTAGATGAAATTAGTAACTAAACCATTAGACGAATTCTTAAAGATTTTTATAGATGATTTGGGGGGGGGGGTAATCTCTATAAGTAATTGATTCACGGTGGGAATTCGGATTTAATTAATAGGGATCTTGGACGCGTACTATATTTAATCATTTAGTCATAGACTAAATTAAGTTGTATAATATTAAAAGATAACTTTTGGACTTTGTCCGATACCTGGCTCGCAATGGAAGTTTTTTTTAACTTATTAAGCGGATGTAACGCCCGGACTAATTAAAAACTTATAATAACAAAATATTTATACCGTAAAAACAATTTAGGATATATAAATCGAAATTGGGTTGGCCCTAGTTCGCGAATAGTAAGGTTAATAAAAAGAATCGATTTTCGCATTCGACTTCTATTTGGATTTATTTGGATTTTTATTTGAATTCTAACCGAATTCAAACCAATTTTCGCACGTAACTATAGAGCCCGAGGGAGTTGCAGATCCAAGTGAAGGCCAAGACCCGCAAGACCTTGAGCAAGGCAAGTCATCACTATCCCTTGAACATGTTGATCCCAATTGCGAAATTATTTTATTTATAAATAAAATTGCATGCAAAGATGAACATCCCACTTGTGAATATGCCATGCCTTGATTATTGTTTACCCTTAAATCTTTGCAACCATGATTACGTATGAGTCCCTAGTCAATTATGACGACTGCTTAGCAATGCTATTCTAGAATCGTGCATACTCATATTTATCAAATGCTATATGCTTGGGTAATTACCTTTGGGGAGGTAATTGAGATATGGCATGTGGAGGCATGAGCGCCACAGTGCCATGATGTTAATGGCATGATTTGCGAAAAGATAAATAAAATCAAACAAATGTTTTCGACTGGGGCGGACGGAGGAATTGGGTGGTATCCGGAAAAGGCTAGTACCGTCCCCGGTCAATTAAGGACCGAGCCATGAAGTTAAGCATGAAACGACCCCCGTACAACCGCACTTCTCATATGGGTATAGACCTAGCGGAATAGATAGCTGAGCAGAGGCAGTATCCATGCATAGTGGTTTCTTGATGTGTGAGGCAGGGGCTCTACGGTGGGGCAGCCATTGGTAGAACCGCGAGGCGGGTGTCTACAGTGGTGTCGCCATCGGTAGGACTGCCATGTGAGAATTTAAACCTAATTAACTTAATGCATGTGTGAGTCTTTCTTTCCCGGGTGCGCCAGAACTCCTCACACTGCTAGAAACCGTGTACGCCTAGAGTGTATGAGGATGTAAAGTTCATGGAGCGGGTACTGCCAATGCAAGGTTATCGAAAAGCTTTGCCGTGACGCGTCTCATGTGTTGGGACGAGGCTCATGTGTTGGGCAGTCGCGGAGTGCGGGTAAAGTGTACATCCACTGCAGTGTGAGTAAACCAAAACTATTCGAATAGCCGTGCTCGCGGTTATTGAGCACCGGGACATGTATTACACTTGGCTAGACTCTAAATTCTTAACCTGTGTGGGAGGGGATATTGCATGATGATTTATATGCTGCTGGAGCCACTTCCTGAGAGTAGGGAATGTGGACGTCCTCAGAAAACCATGACGACTCAATGGCGGGAAGCCATCCTTGGGATCACAATGGATGGTGGACAGAACCGTCATTGTCTAATATGAACACTGGTACTAAAACTTGATCAGTCTATGCTAGGTCTTAGGGTTGTGAAAAGAATTATAAAACTTGCTTTACGCAAAAGAACCATAACCATCCTTCAAATATCCCTGTCATGTGCATTGTTGCTGTGGTGACTTGTTGAGTACGGTTGGTACTCACCCTTGCTATACATAAACTTAATCAGAGGCTGGAGATGAAGCGTCGGAAGATCCCTATGCCTATTATCAGGAGGGAGATGAAGACGATGGGGTCCAATAGGTCTTAGATACGGTCGTTGCCTGTGGCAATGGCGTGCCGCTGCCTCCATTTCCGCTGCCTTACCTATTCTGTTTTTGAATGTATTCCGGACCATTCGGTCCGATGATTTAAGACTATGCCTGCGGGCTTATGATGTAATAACTCGTCCTAGACATTCGTGTATGTGTACTCGGTATTTCAGCTATGAATTCGTGTGTACCAGACTACTTGATCCAGGGAAATGGTACTGTTTACACGATTGATTCCTGTTATAAAAACGGGGGTCTACATATTTTTATTAAAAAATATCTATGTTATAAATTACTTTTATTCATATGTAAGTTACTTTTATTATATATATGAATTACTTTTAGATTTGATTAAATTACTTCTTATACATTAATAGTGTTTTGAGTTGTTTGATTTATTATCATTTTTAGTCAATTCCATAATTTGTGCTAATTAAATTTAATTTTTAGATAGCCTTATGTTTTTACCCCCACAACGGATTTACTTCTAATGTCGTGACAAGTTAATTTCCTTTTGTTTTAAGTTACTTATATAATATATGTAAATTATTTAGGTTTTATTGAATTTACTTTTATATGTCTAAGAAGTAATTTAATAAAATCTAAAAGTAATTTAGATATATTATAAAAGTAATTTATACTCTCTCCATCTAATTTTGATAAGCATATTTCCAAATCTGAAAAATTTATTTTTGATAGGCATATTTCAATCCGACAACTTATCATCTTAATGGCTTTCTTAGATTTAATACGTGACTCTCCATTCTTCCACACAAGATTGGCTATATGGGCATCGAGAAATGTAAATATTAATAAATCGCTTGTTTACGAGGAATGACTAGTAGCATATTTAAATGGATGATAACTAGAATCACTTATCATTAGTCTGTGTGTCAAGATAAAATATGACTATCAAAAATAGATGGATGGAGTATTTTTTTTTTATAAAAATATAATCATGTGAGATCTTGTTATAAAGATTGAATTGTTATGAACACAACGGTGTAATCCGATCGTAAATCCGATGAGTAATTTAAGAGAAAATTTTATTTGAAATATAGGTGATAGAAATATATTTCTATAATTACATGTTGGACTAGTAGGATCGCTATGCGTCGTTGGATAAGGCAAAATCGAGAGCGCGCACGATTTAGATTTTGCAATTGTTAATTGCTAAATTTTGAAATTTTTGATTAAAAAAAGTGGGAACCTCTGAAAAAAATACATTATCATATTCGTTTCAATTTGTATTCAATAATAATAATATTTGATTATTTTTGTTTCCGTAATTTCTGGTTTTAGAAAAAAATATGAAAACAAAAATAGTAGTAATGGTTTCCGTCCGTTTTCATCGAGTTACTATGGTTGATACTCGTTGGAACTAGTGAGCCTGTTTGACTGTTGCGGCCTGTGGATGAAGGACCCCCCCCCCCCCCTCCCCCCCACAGAGTCCCAGCCGTCCATCTCTATCACACGACCAAGCAGCACTGCACGTCACGTGGCCGAGGCAAGTGGAGGCAGCCACCCACACACCGTCGCGTCGCGGTGGCGGTCGCAGCTGCGTCTGAGCTGTCGCGGGGCCCGCCCGCCCACCCGCTCCCTCTCCCACCCTGCAGCACACGTGGCAGCCAGGCCAGCCACCGCACGGAAAGACCGGCCCCACCTCTTCGCGTGGGCCCGGTCCGTGGTGGGCCCCACCTCTTCGCCAGGCAAACGGGCAAGTTGCGCCACTTGTGATAGGCACTGGTACGTTATGGTATGGATACAGTATAGATGGATGGACAGTTGCGGTTGCTTTGCAGCTGGTGCAATGCAACGCAAAACTGGCCGTCGCTGTCTCTCACTGTGTAGATCTGGCTCGCCTCCCTCCCTCCCCGGCTTGCACAGGAGACCCGAGCCGAGAGCTCTGGTTTTCGTGTGCTTAATTTGCTGGTCAAAAAATTTCCGTACGTCGAGTGGCCAATAAGTTTGCGCTATCGAATGCTTTCCATTTGGTTTTGCTCCTAAACTTGCGTAGGTTTACGGGTCTGTTTGCAAGTTCGGTGTGCCATGTATAGTTAGTATATGTTTGTTTGCTTACCGTACATTAGCCTATCACAAGAAATTAGTTGCTCATGAACTACTTTGCCACAAGTTTCTTATCCTAAGTTGTGGCTCTCAAATTGTTCGTCAAACTTATGGCACAGGCTAGCTTGTGGCTTGGCAAGTAGAAGTAGTCATCCAAACAAGCCCCGTCTCCCCCCTCTCGTCAGCAGTTAAGCTAAGGTCTCATTTGGCACAGTCCAGCTCTTAACTCCAACTTACCTGGAGTCAGAGCTGGGCCAAACAATCTAGATCCTCCTTTTTAGGAACGGAGTTGGCAGAGCTGCTCCACAGAATTGTACTACAGGGGTGGAACTGGGTTTTTGCTACTCCACAGCTCCACTCCACCCTAAAAGACCCACTACCCTTTAATTTTCTAGTGTACTAGAAAAAATACCCGTGCGTTGTAACGGCTGAAGGTTATTTTAATCTTATTATTGCTATACGATTTAGTTAAGATGAAATTCACTGTTAGAATTCGCTTGGATATATATTTTTCTAGAAAATCATGAGCTGCAATAAAAAATCAGATATCTCAAATTAGCATGCGAGTTTTTTAAAGAGATATCTTATACAACTCCTTCTGTATTTCCAAAAGTGAACGAATTTAAAATCCGACTCAAATACGAGTCTGTATTTCCAAAATCGAACACACTTAAAACTGACTCATACACAGATAACATACCAAAGTACCGGCAAAAACATCTTCAATTTTTATAAATTTACACCAAAATACCATTAAACTACCCCTTCCTACCTCACCCCTCCCGTTCTCTCTCCTCCTTCGTCTTCCTCGGTAAACACCGACGGCCGGTGGCGTCGGCGTCGGCGTCAGCAGCAGCAGCAGCAGCAGGCGGGTGGCGCGCAGCAAGGGCCATCGGCGGCAGGCGGCGCGCGGCGAGGGCCATCGGCGGCAGGCTGCGGTGAGGGTCGACGTGCGTGCGGTGGCGGCGGTGGCGGCCGACGAGAAGACCGTTGGTTGCGGGGCAGGCGGCGGCGCATGGCCTGAGCGGCAGCGGCCGCGGCGGGGCGGCAGCGGCGGTTGCGCGCGGGCAGCGGCGCGGGGTCGATGGCGCGCGTGTGCTGTGGCGGTGGCAGCGGCGACCGACAAGCAGACCGCCATCGGCCGGGCGGGTGGCGGCATCGGCGGCGCATGACGCCTACCAGGTGTTCGACAAAATGCCAACAAGAGACGTGGTGGAGTGGAGCTGTAACATCCTGAAAATTCAAGACAATAAAAATCACTAAAATTTCGAACTTTTTAAAACTTTTGCATCATGCTGGGTGTTATGGTTGTCATTGCTTGCCAAATATAAATTATAACCATGGAGAATCAAATTAATGACGTACACCTGAACAATAAATATACGATACAAGAATACATTAGTGCACAAGAAAGCAAGCCAAATAAAATATTAGTTTCTATTATGAATCATAGATTAAATATTAAATATTCGAACCATGCTGATGGCTTGATGCCATGATTAGCTAAAAGAAATAGTGAGATCAAATCTAATTCATTTGAATCCAGTCTCACATGAAATATAAGAACACATAAAATAATGACCACCACTATAATGATCGTGTTTATAAATAAGTAATTCACCAGAATATATAGATTGATAGTTAGAACATTTCGCCGAGTTCCTCAGGACATGAAAATCACTCGTATAGGGCAATGGTCATATCAACCAAATTAGGCTTTATATATAAACAAGAATGCGTGGGAGTTTAGTTAAACGATTAGGTTAATATTGTGCTGAATCTCAATTTACTATTTATGGAATAAATAGATTGAACCTATCCGTGTAAAATAAATATAATTTAGAATAAAGATTAAGTGTGGATTGATATAAATAAAATAATTTCGCGATCATATTCGTATCAATTTAATTTAAACGCGAATGGAATAGGAATTAAACAACTAATTAAGAATTCAAATAAATAAATGAAATATGAGTAAAATTAACTTAGGATGAATTCAGTAATTGGAATAACACACATAATGAATAAAAATTAATATTACAACATTTAGAAATTTCAAAATTAAATTTAAATGGAAAATGGGCTAAAATCGGGAAATTCGGAAATAGCACTGTTCATTGCGCGCGAGGTGTTCGACGGGTTCCCAAACCCGGCCCCCTCCTCTGCCGCCCATCCCGCGCGCCCATTCCGCGCGCCGCGCGCCGCGCACCGAGCCCCGCACGCGCGCCATCGTCGCCGCCGCGCACGCGCCGTCACCCCGAGCCCCGAAGCCGCGCCGCACGCGTCGTCGTCGCCCCGCACGACCCGCGACGCCGTCGTCCTCACCCCGCGCCGCTTCGCCTTCCCGTCCCGTCGCCGTCGCATCGCCGACGCCTCGAGCCCCTCCCCGCGCTGCACGCCGCTCTGTCTCCCGCGTGCCGCGCCGCGCCGTTGCCGTCGCCGTCGCCATTCCCCTGCCGCGCCGCGCGTGCCGCCAATGCTTCAAGCCCCTCCCCTCCGCCGTCGCCGTCGTTGCCTCGCGCCACGCGCCGCCGCTGCGCGCCGTCCTGTCGCCGCCCATCGCGTCGCCCACCCCGAGCCCCGCGCCGCGCCGTCGCTCCCTTTCGCGCGTTGTCTCGCCGTCGCCCGCGCGCCGCTCGCCCGTTTTCCCCCACCGCCTCGCACCCCGCACTGCTGTCGCGCCGCGTCACCGTCGCATCGCGTCGCCATCACGCCGTCGCCCTTGAACCCCGCGCCGCTGCTGCGCCATCGCGTCAATCGCCGTCATCGTCGTCGGTCGCATCGTTTCAAGCCCCTCTCCTCCGCGCGCGCTGTCGTCCTCGCCCCCGCGTCGCGCCCCGTGCCGAGCCGCGCCGCCTCAAGCCTCGCACCGCCGCCCGTCCCGTCGTCTTGTCGACACGTCGTCTCGTCGTCACGTCGTCGCATCGTCACGTCGTCCGCCCGCACGTCGCTTTGCCCCCTCCTTTTCGCCGTCGGCCCCGCACCCCGAGCCGCCGCGCGCCCGTCCCCTCGCGCATGCACCCCGCCGCGCGGCCGTCCTGTCGCCGCTCGCCCGTCACCATCGCCTCGAGCCCCTCGCACCACGCCGTCGCGTCGCCATGGAGCCGGCCATCCTTCCCCCGAACCCTATAAAGGCCCCTCCCCTTTCCCTTCCCTTCCCACGCCATTTCCCCTCTCCTTCTTTTTCTTTTCCCCTTTTTCTTCCCCTCCACCGACGCCACATTCCGCCGCCGCGCCGCCGCTGCCGTGCCCCGGCGCCTCGCCGCCGCCGCGCCGCACCGTCGCCTTCGTGCCGCCGTCGCCGCCGCCGTCGTCGGTAAGCCGCCGCCTCCTCCCCTTGCTCGGTCGCCGTCGCCAGTGAAGCCGAGAGAGAGAGGAGGGAGAAGAAGCCGGGAGGGAGAGAGGAGAGAAAACAGAAGAGAGAGAGAGAAGAGAGAATAGAAGAGGGGAGAGATTAGGGTGGGCCCCACATGTTTAGTGAATAGTAATCCCCTTCTTAATCTTTATTAGTTGAGTCTATTACATGTGGGTCCGGGTGGTTAAAAATCTAATTATGGAGGTTTTATAATTCCGAGTCTATGACATATGGGCCCCACCTGTCATTAGCTCCCTCCAATTTCCCTTTAGAAAAATAATCCTATAAAAAAAAAGAAAATTAAGACCTTGACCCCACCTGTCAGCTGCAGTGATTTGTGTATAGGGTTTAGGAATAAAAATAATGAATTAGGAACAGTACTATTTCGCAATTATTAGAATTAATTCAAATTTGAATCTTTACACTAGCATAACTTATTCGTTTTAGCTCCGATTTGGGTGAAACTTGAACCTAAATTCATCTAAATTCATAAGCTTTCCAATGGTATATAATTCACTATTTAATAAAATATATTTATAATTATAAATTAATTAATACCAAATGGTTAGATAATAGTTAACCTAGATAGTGTGCCAATAAATAAAAATGGATATTGTACAGTAGCATATCTACATTTAATATGTTTTGTCACGGTAGCAACCACATAAATTAGTTATAATCAATCCTTCAAATTAAGGGATGTATAGGAAAGTGTTAGTGCTATTTATTAATCTATGTCCAAATATAACTAAAATCCATATCTTATAAATTATTTACATAAGGTATAGCCTCATACTATGTAACTAAAATATAAACCCATCTTGAATCTTTAACTTGTTTAAGGAGATTAATAACTGAGCTAGTTGCAGTGGACCACTTAAAATTAAGGTAGTCGGTACAACATCATATCAGATGGGATAATATATATATGCGATTTGGTTGACATCCATTAACCAAATAAAGACCATCGTATTCACATGTACTAAATAGCTTATAGTAAATAGCAACTAATCAAATAAACGATTCAATATTAAGATATTGTGCACACACCTATGCTGTGCATCCCATTATAACTATACGGTATAGTATTAGTTTGCTTGTTACATATATTAAATTAAAGGGACTATATGACAAACATGAATATTAGATAAATACTAGTTAAACATCCTGACCTCATATACTTATAATTATAGTTCGGCTGTAAATTAGGATCGTTCATTAAGGGATAATCTGTAATCATAATATGATTATCCTAAACAACTCTAAAGCATAGATAATTATTATCCTTTCATAATTTGTTGTGACAAGAAAAATATGTTCACAATTAAAGTAAAACCCCCATCAATAAAATAATAACACAAATGATTCATTTGATTAATCCTAAAATCCATCTGACAACATAAACTCTAGTATGTGACCATTTTTATAGATGCATGTGTAACCATAATCCTTCCATAGCCATTAGCTAGACTAAACCACCATGACAACTGAAAGACTAAGAAACCTTAGCTCTTAGCATGTTGGAATTCATTAGCAAGCGCGAATAATATGAGCAACCTTAGGTTCGACCTCAATAAATATATTTTGTTTGTGCATATTTGATTGTTGCTTGAATATTGGCTTTTCTCGCGTATTCTAGACTGTGTATCGGTTAGTCGTGAGGCAACGTATGTAGCTTCCAGGAGGTGAAGGTTGATCAAGAATTATATCAAGAATAAGGACTATCCTGAGCAGGCAAGTCATCACTATCCCTTGAACATATTGATCCCAATTGCGAAATTGTTTTGTTTACAAATAAAATTGCATGCAATAATATACATCCCACTTGTGATTATGCCATACCTTGATGATTGTTTGCCTATTATTTCCTTTGTAACCATGTTTACGTATGAGTCCCTAGTCAATTATGACAAGTGCTTAGCAATGCTATTTTAGAATTGTGCATACTCATATTTATCAAATGCTATATGCTTGGGCAATTACCTTTGGGAAGGTAATTGAGAAACGGCATGTGGAGGCATGAGCGCCACAGTGCCCTGATGTTGATGACATGATTTGTGAAAAGAGAAATAAAATCAAACAAATGTTTTTCGACTGGGGCGGACGGAGGATGTGGGTGGTATCCGGAAAAGGCTAGTACCGTCCCCGGTCAATTAAGGACCGAGCCATGAAGTTAAGCATGAAACGACTCCCGTACAACCGCACTTCTCGTATGGGTATAGACCTAGCGGAATAGATAGCTGAGCAGAGGCAGTATCCATGCATAGTGGTTTCTTGATGTGTGAGGCAGGGGCTCTACGGTGGGGCAGCCATTGGTAGAACCGCGAGGCGGGTGTCTACAGTGGTGTCGCCATCGGTAGGACTGCCACGTGAGAATTTAAACCTAATTAACTTAATGCATGTGTGAGTTCTTCTTTCCCGGGTGCGCCAGAACTCCTCACACTGCTAGAAACGGGCGCCTAGAGTGTATGAGGATGTCAAGTTCATGGAGCGGGTACTGCCAATGCGAGGTTATCGAAAAGCTTTGCCGTGACGCGTCTCATGTGTTGGGACGAGGCTCATGTGTTGGGCAGTCACGGAGTGCGGGTAAAGTGTACATCCACTGCAGTGTGAGTAAACCAAATCTATTCGAATAGCCGTGCTCGCGGTTATTGAGCACCGGGACGTGTATTACACTTGGCTAGACTCCGAATTTTTAAACCTGTGTGGGTTGGGATTATTGCATGATGATTTATATGCTGTTGGAACCACTTCCTGAGAGTAGGGAATGTGGACGTCCTCAGAAAACCATGACGACATAATGGCGGGAAGCCATCCTTGTGACCACAATGGATGGTGGACAGAACCGTCATTGTTTAATATGAACACTGGTATTAAAACTTGATCAGTCTGTGCTAGGTCTTAGGTTTGTGAAAAGAATTATAAAACTTGCTTTACGCAAAGGAGCCATAACAATCCTTCAAATTTCCCTATCATGTGCATTGTTGCTGTGATGACTTGTTGAGTACGGTTGGTACTCACCCTTGCTATTTATATATCTCTTAGGAGAGTGTTGAAGAGAAGCCCTTGTCGGTACGCTTGCGTATCCAACAAGATGATCGGAGTGCGGTCTTGTTCTAGGTCTCGTTCCCCAGCCGACTGCCTGTGGCATGTCAACCGGGCCCTTATATTAGTTTGTCTTCCGCTGTTGTTCTCTGATAGTTGTTGGCCTACCTGGCCCTAATGTAAGTATTTAACTCTTTTAGCCTGAATTCATTCGTGATATGTTGTGATCCAACTATGTATGTGTGTACCAACTACTGATCCAGGGATTGGTACGGATAAACACAGAAGATTTCCGATTTCCAAAATCGGGGGTCGACAGGGTTGGTATCAGAGCATATCGACTGTAGGTCGAGACCCTAGATAGAATGGCCGTTAGTTTAAGGATCCTATATTTTACAAATGTATTTTTAAAATGAAAAAAAAAAAGGGTTATGAAAACATTCAAACGTTGTTTCTTATCTTACCTTTCTTCAAAAATATCTGATACATCGAAAAGAGAAATTATTTTAATACCTTACATCTCGACCATTCCTTTGACAAGGCGATTTTACCACATGATTTATGATTGAAAAATATTGGTTCTATATTCTCATCCACATTTCAAAATTATAGGATAAGAACCGAAAGCAATTAAGACGCTATAGGAATATTATCGATTGTGCCGAAACCTCATCCTCGAAAGTAGACGATTGCATCATGTTATATGAAAAACAAAGATAGAAAATATCAGAAATTAACTCATCAACCATGATAACTCATTATTGTTAGTACTAGTTTCCTCTAGTCACACACTCGTATAGTAGAAGTGAAGTCTCGACTAAGCCGTTAGTGACCATAGAAGCTCTACCTGCGACATGGGAGTTCATAAAGAACAATAAAGAGAAAAGAAACAAACTGCGTATCCATGAGAAAGCCCGGCAAGAATGCTAAGTTGTCTCCATAAACATACAAGGATCTGAAGATTATGGATCAAAAAGGAACATAAGATGGTGTGCATATATGGAAATTTAATAAAAGGAACCATGTTTTCGATAAGAGTACATGGACGAAGGATGAAAGAGATTTGAATTTATTGGATTTTAGCTTTAGGGTTGCTTCAAAATTCCAAGGACAAGTCAAACTTATATGGATTTAATCCCCTTAAAACTTTGTTTTATGAGTTGTCTTTAGAAAATATTGAAAAACAAATGAATTTTTGCATTTTGAAATATAGTCTTACAAAGAAAAATTGCTTCAAAAAGAAAGGAAATGTTTGTTTCAAACTATGTAATTGCAAAATTGTCCCCAAAAGCCGCTCTGAAATTATATTAAATTTTGGGAATGGTCAAAATTAGCTTGAAAAGAAAATTTTCTCTGAAAATTATTTGTGAAATTTTGATTCCAAATAATGTGTTGCAAAATTTTCCAAAATAGAACTTCATTCAAAACCAAGTTTTGAGAGCATGTCTTCGAAAAACACCCTTTCAAAAAGTTTTCCAAGTTGAATTTCAATAACTATTTGCCTAAAGCTTTGCGAAACCTTTCCAAATGCTTTGTGAAAACCCGTTTCTAAGTGGCTATTTCCATATGAAAATGTTGCACTTTCTGAAAAAAGTTCAGAAAATTCATGAGCTTTCTTTTGAGGAGTTCAAGAGTATTGTTGTTTCAACTATGAACCATGCATACAAACTATATGGTATCTTGGCCCTATTGGCAATAGTTTTCTTTTGCGAAATAAAATCAAATGTTGTTTTGAAAGAAAAATTGATTACAAAAGTTTTTGGTTGCCATGTTACTTTTTGTTAAACATATGTATGATTATACAAAATCTTACTTGAAAAATCTATTTTCAAATTATATTTGGGGAGAAAATGCATCTCTTGAAAATTTTAAATGTTTTGCAAACATCACTTCGAAAGGATATTTGTGCAAAATCATTTTGTTGCGAACGCAAAAGCATATCTTCTTTTAAATTGCTTTCAAAATTTCTTATTTTAAGGGGGGTAGCCTAAGTGGAGAAACCTCAAGAGAATCAAATAACTTGTGAAAATATGGATAAGGAATACAACATGTCAAGTTCTATTCACCCCTATACAAGGAATTTTGAGTAAATTCAGCACCGTATGACAGTAAATCGTAGACAAGATTGATAATGTGTTAAGGAACGAAGGATTGAATAGAGGAAGTGCAAAAACAACAATTCAGCATTGTCATGCTACTATTGATGCCAAGAATAATAGTTTACTAACTTTCAACCTACTAACTTCTAACAAAATAATCCTACCATAGGATGCGAAGATGATGGGACAACTAACACCGAGAAACAAGAATTCCTCCAACTTACAAGACCCCCAAAATGTGGGAGCAAACCAGCCCATGTTACTCTTTGAAGATCCTCCCCAAGCTTCCAGTGACAAAGAACAAGTCCAAGCCGCACTAAAGCCTGAAGGCTACACCATCAATCTAAATCACCTAAAGCAATACCCTGCAAATGGACGCTGCCATCTGATTATGGCAAGACTGAAGACAAATGTCACATGTTTCGGTTGTGGTGAGACAGGACATTATGCCAATAAATGCCCCCAAAGAAGGTTGAGAGTTAGACCAAGAAGGAATTTGCCTTGGCACCCAATATGCAATATCAGACCAGGAATATTACCAACGCCAGTGCCCTGTTCAGGGAATCCAAAACTTCCGTATCAACCATTTCCTAGACAAAGAACTACACAACATTGGTGGAAAGGAGAACGGAAAAGAAAAGCGTCATCACTAATAACATATGCTGAACTCGATCTCAGTAAAATGGGAATAGAAATCGGTGATTTGCCTGAAGAAGTTGAAGAGCTACAACTATGGCAACGAAAGAGAGATGGCTGTTGTTTTTCTTGTGGACAATTTGGACATTATGCGATAGGCTGTACTCAAGACACCAATGAAGAACAAGAAACACTGCCTTCACAGATCAGCCCGGAAGAGGATAGAGTTCCAGGCCCATCCAAAGAAGTTTTGAAGATTAAGGCATGTAGTCGTTGCGGAAAGATAGGACACTACGGTAGTAATTGCGTTACTCAATGCCCCTACTGTGACGAAGACCATCCAAACGGAGAATGCCCTACAACGAAGATCACGTGCTTCCTCTGCGAAAAGACGGATCATGTGCCCCAAGACTGTCAACTAAGTCCGATGCTGACCAAGACGGCGGAAGTACAAAGAGTGTCGCTTCGCTTCGCTCATCGACTCATGACATCCAGAAGCCACGAAGACCTGGGATTTCCTACTTTTGATTAGCATGTTTGTTGTCGAACAATATTTAAGCCGAAATAGTTTAATGTCTCCGTAGTTCCACTAAATCTCGGGGACGAGATTCCTTTAAGGGGGTAGGTTTGTAACATCCTGAAAATTCAAGACAATAAAAATCACTAAAATTTCGAACTTTTTAAAACTTTTGCATCATGCTGGGTGTTATGGTTGTCATTGCTTGCCAAATATAAATTATAACCATGGAGAATCAAATTAATGACGTACACCTGAACAATAAATATACGATACAAGAATACATTAGTGCACAAGAAAGCAAGCCAAATAAAATATTAGTTTCTATTATGAATCATAGATTAAATATTAAATATTCGAACCATGCTGATGGCTTGATGCCATGATTAGCTAAAAGAAATAGTGAGATCAAATCTAATTCATTTGAATCCAGTCTCACATGAAATATAAGAACACATAAAATAATGACCACCACTATAATGATCGTGTTTATAAATAAGTAATTCACCAGAATATATAGATTGATAGTTAGAACATTTCGCCGAGTTCCTCAGGACATGAAAATCACTCGTATAGGGCAATGGTCATATCAACCAAATTAGGCTTTATATATAAACAAGAATGCGTGGGAGTTTAGTTAAACGATTAGGTTAATATTGTGCTGAATCTCAATTTACTATTTATGGAATAAATAGATTGAACCTATCCGTGTAAAATAAATATAATTTAGAATAAAGATTAAGTGTGGATTGATATAAATAAAATAATTTCGCGATCATATTCGTATCAATTTAATTTAAACGCGAATGGAATAGGAATTAAACAACTAATTAAGAATTCAAATAAATAAATGAAATATGAGTAAAATTAACTTAGGATGAATTCAGTAATTGGAATAACACACATAATGAATAAAAATTAATATTACAACATTTAGAAATTTCAAAATTAAATTTAAATGGAAAATGGGCTAAAATCGGGAAATTCGGAAATAGCACTGTTCATTGCGCGCGAGGTGTTCGACGGGTTCCCAAACCCGGCCCCCTCCTCTGCCGCCCATCCCGCGCGCCCATTCCGCGCGCCGCGCGCCGCGCACCGAGCCCCGGACGCGCGCCATCGTCGCCGCCGCGCACGCGCCGTCACCCCGAGCCCCGAAGCCGCGCCGCACGCGTCGTCGTCGCCCCGCACGACCCGCGACGCCGTCGTCCTCACCCCGCGCCGCTTCGCCTTCCCGTCCCGTCGCCGTCGCATCGCCGACGCCTCGAGCCCCTCCCCGCGCTGCACGCCGCTCTGTCTCCCGCGTGCCGCGCCGCGCCGTTGCCGTCGCCGTCGCCATTCCCCTGCCGCGCCGCGCGTGCCGCCAATGCTTCAAGCCCCTCCCCTCCGCCGTCGCCGTCGTTGCCTCGCGCCACGCGCCGCCGCTGCGCGCCGTCCTGTCGCCGCCCATCGCGTCGCCCACCCCGAGCCCCGCGCCGCGCCGTCGCTCCCTTTCGCGCGTTGTCTCGCCGTCGCCCGCGCGCCGCTCGCCCGTTTTCCCCCACCGCCTCGCACCCCGCACTGCTGTCGCGCCGCGTCACCGTCGCATCGCGTCGCCATCACGCCGTCGCCCTTGAACCCCGCGCCGCTGCTGCGCCATCGCGTCAATCGCCGTCATCGTCGTCGGTCGCATCGTTTCAAGCCCCTCTCCTCCGCGCGCGCTGTCGTCCTCGCCCCCGCGTCGCGCCCCGTGCCGAGCCGCGCCGCCTCAAGCCTCGCACCACCGCCCGTCCCGTCGTCACGTCGTCTTGTCGACACGTCGTCTCGTCGTCACGTCGTCGCATCGTCACGTCGTCCGCCCGCACGTCGCTTTGCCCCCTCCTTTTCGCCGTCGGCCCCGCACCCCGAGCCGCCGCGCGCCCGTCCCCTCGCGCATGCACCCCGCCGCGCGGCCGTCCTGTCGCCGCTCGCCCGTCACCATCGCCTCGAGCCCCTCGCACCACGCCGTCGCGTCGCCATGGAGCCGGCCATCCTTCCCCCGAACCCTATAAAGGCCCCTCCCCTTTCCCTTCCCTTCCCACGCCATTTCCCCTCTCCTTCTTTTTCTTTTCCCCTTTTTCTTCCCCTCCACCGACGCCACATTCCGCCGCCGCGCCGCCGCTGCCGTGCCCCGGCGCCTCGCCGCCGCCGCGCCGCACCGTCGCCTTCGTGCCGCCGTCGCCGCCGCCGTCGTCGGTAAGCCGCCGCCTCCTCCCCTTGCTCGGTCGCCGTCGCCAGTGAAGCCGAGAGAGAGAGGAGGGAGAAGAAGCCGGGAGGGAGAGAGGAGAGAAAACAGAAGAGAGAGAGAGAAGAGAGAATAGAAGAGGGGAGAGATTAGGGTGGGCCCCACATGTTTAGTGAATAGTAATCCCCTTCTTAATCTTTATTAGTTGAGTCTATTACATGTGGGTCCGGGTGGTTAAAAATCTAATTATGGAGGTTTTATAATTCCGAGTCTATGACATATGGGCCCCACCTGTCATTAGCTCCCTCCAATTTCCCTTTAGAAAAATAATCCTATAAAAAAAAAAGAAAATTAAGACCTTGACCCCACCTGTCAGCTGCAGTGATTTGTGTATAGGGTTTAGGAATAAAAATAATGAATTAGGAACAGTACTATTTCGCAATTATTAGAATTAATTCAAATTTGAATCTTTACACTAGCATAACTTATTCGTTTTAGCTCCGATTTGGGTGAAACTTGAACCTAAATTCATCTAAATTCATAAGCTTTCCAATGGTATATAATTCACTATTTAATAAAATATATTTATAATTATAAATTAATTAATACCAAATGGTTAGATAATAGTTAACCTAGATAGTGTGCCAATAAATAAAAATGGATATTGTACAGTAGCATATCTACATTTAATATGTTTTGTCACGGTAGCAACCACATAAATTAGTTATAATCAATCCTTCAAATTAAGGGATGTATAGGAAAGTGTTAGTGCTATTTATTAATCTATGTCCAAATATAACTAAAATCCATATCTTATAAATTATTTACATAAGGTATAGCCTCATACTATGTAACTAAAATATAAACCCATCTTGAATCTTTAACTTGTTTAAGGAGATTAATAACTGAGCTAGTTGCAGTGGACCACTTAAAATTAAGGTAGTCGGTACAACATCATATCAGATGGGATAATATATATATGCGATTTGGTTGACATCCATTAACCAAATAAAGACCATCGTATTCACATGTACTAAATAGCTTATAGTAAATAGCAACTAATCAAATAAACGATTCAATATTAAGATATTGTGCACACACCTATGCTGTGCATCCCATTATAACTATACGGTATAGTATTAGTTTGCTTGTTACATATATTAAATTAAAGGGACTATATGACAAACATGAATATTAGATAAATACTAGTTAAACATCCTGACCTCATATACTTATAATTATAGTTCGGCTGTAAATTAGGATCGTTCATTAAGGGATAATCTGTAATCATAATATGATTATCCTAAACAACTCTAAAGCATAGATAATTATTATCCTTTCATAATTTGTTGTGACAAGAAAAATATGTTCACAATTAAAGTAAAACCCCCATCAATAAAATAATAACACAAATGATTCATTTGATTAATCCTAAAATCCATCTGACAACATAAACTCTAGTATGTGACCATTTTTATAGATGCATGTGTAACCATAATCCTTCCATAGCCATTAGCTAGACTAAACCACCATGACAACTGAAAGACTAAGAAACCTTAGCTCTTAGCATGTTGGAATTCATTAGCAAGCGCGAATAATATGAGCAACCTTAGGTTCGACCTCAATAAATATATTTTGTTTGTGCATATTTGATTGTTGCTTGAATATTGGCTTTTCTCGCGTATTCTAGACTGTGTATCGGTTAGTCGTGAGGCAACGTATGTAGCTTCCAGGAGGTGAAGGTTGATCAAGAATTATATCAAGAATAAGGACTATCCTGAGCAGGCAAGTCATCACTATCCCTTGAACATATTGATCCCAATTGCGAAATTGTTTTGTTTACAAATAAAATTGCATGCAATAATATACATCCCACTTGTGATTATGCCATACCTTGATGATTGTTTGCCTATTATTTCCTTTGTAACCATGTTTACGTATGAGTCCCTAGTCAATTATGACAAGTGCTTAGCAATGCTATTTTAGAATTGTGCATACTCATATTTATCAAATGCTATATGCTTGGGCAATTACCTTTGGGAAGGTAATTGAGAAACGGCATGTGGAGGCATGAGCGCCACAGTGCCCTGATGTTGATGACATGATTTGTGAAAAGAGAAATAAAATCAAACAAATGTTTTTCGACTGGGGCGGACGGAGGATGTGGGTGGTATCCGGAAAAGGCTAGTACCGTCCCCGGTCAATTAAGGACCGAGCCATGAAGTTAAGCATGAAACGACTCCCGTACAACCGCACTTCTCGTATGGGTATAGACCTAGCGGAATAGATAGCTGAGCAGAGGCAGTATCCATGCATAGTGGTTTCTTGATGTGTGAGGCAGGGGCTCTACGGTGGGGCAGCCATTGGTAGAACCGCGAGGCGGGTGTCTACAGTGGTGTCGCCATCGGTAGGACTGCCACGTGAGAATTTAAACCTAATTAACTTAATGCATGTGTGAGTTCTTCTTTCCCGGGTGCGCCAGAACTCCTCACACTGCTAGAAACGGGCGCCTAGAGTGTATGAGGATGTCAAGTTCATGGAGCGGGTACTGCCAATGCGAGGTTATCGAAAAGCTTTGCCGTGACGCGTCTCATGTGTTGGGACGAGGCTCATGTGTTGGGCAGTCACGGAGTGCGGGTAAAGTGTACATCCACTGCAGTGTGAGTAAACCAAATCTATTCGAATAGCCGTGCTCGCGGTTATTGAGCACCGGGACGTGTATTACACTTGGCTAGACTCCGAATTTTTAAACCTGTGTGGGTTGGGATTATTGCATGATGATTTATATGCTGTTGGAACCACTTCCTGAGAGTAGGGAATGTGGACGTCCTCAGAAAACCATGACGACATAATGGCGGGAAGCCATCCTTGTGACCACAATGGATGGTGGACAGAACCGTCATTGTTTAATATGAACACTGGTATTAAAACTTGATCAGTCTGTGCTAGGTCTTAGGTTTGTGAAAAGAATTATAAAACTTGCTTTACGCAAAGGAGCCATAACAATCCTTCAAATTTCCCTATCATGTGCATTGTTGCTGTGATGACTTGTTGAGTACGGTTGGTACTCACCCTTGCTATTTATATATCTCTTAGGAGAGTGTTGAAGAGAAGCCCTTGTCGGTACGCTTGCGTATCCAACAAGATGATCGGAGTGCGGTCTTGTTCTAGGTCTCGTTCCCCAGCCGACTGCCTGTGGCATGTCAACCGGGCCCTTATATTAGTTTGTCTTCCGCTGTTGTTCTCTGATAGTTGTTGGCCTACCTGGCCCTAATGTAAGTATTTAACTCTTTTAGCCTGAATTCATTCGTGATATGTTGTGATCCAACTATGTATGTGTGTACCAACTACTGATCCAGGGATTGGTACGGATAAACACAGAAGATTTCCGATTTCCAAAATCGGGGGTCGACAGGGTTGGTATCAGAGCATATCGACTGTAGGTCGAGACCCTAGATAGAATGGCCGTTAGTTTAAGGATCCTATATTTTACAAATGTATTTTTAAAATGAAAAAAAAAAAGGGTTATGAAAACATTCAAACGTTGTTTCTTATCTTACCTTTCTTCAAAAATATCTGATACATCGAAAAGAGAAATTATTTTAATACCTTACATCTCGACCATTCCTTTGACAAGGCGATTTTACCACATGATTTATGATTGAAAAATATTGGTTCTATATTCTCATCCACATTTCAAAATTATAGGATAAGAACCGAAAGCAATTAAGACGCTATAGGAATATTATCGATTGTGCCGAAACCTCATCCTCGAAAGTAGACGATTGCATCATGTTATATGAAAAACAAAGATAGAAAATATCAGAAATTAACTCATCAACCATGATAACTCATTATTGTTAGTACTAGTTTCCTCTAGTCACACACTCGTATAGTAGAAGTGAAGTCTCGACTAAGCCGTTAGTGACCATAGAAGCTCTACCTGCGACATGGGAGTTCATAAAGAACAATAAAGAGAAAAGAAACAAACTGCGTATCCATGAGAAAGCCCGGCAAGAATGCTAAGTTGTCTCCATAAACATACAAGGATCTGAAGATTATGGATCAAAAAGGAACATAAGATGGTGTGCATATATGGAAATTTAATAAAAGGAACCATGTTTTCGATAAGAGTACATGGACGAAGGATGAAAGAGATTTGAATTTATTGGATTTTAGCTTTAGGGTTGCTTCAAAATTCCAAGGACAAGTCAAACTTATATGGATTTAATCCCCTTAAAACTTTGTTTTATGAGTTGTCTTTAGAAAATATTGAAAAACAAATGAATTTTTGCATTTTGAAATATAGTCTTACAAAGAAAAATTGCTTCAAAAAGAAAGGAAATGTTTGTTTCAAACTATGTAATTGCAAAATTGTCCCCAAAAGCCGCTCTGAAATTATATTAAATTTTGGGAATGGTCAAAATTAGCTTGAAAAGAAAATTTTCTCTGAAAATTATTTGTGAAATTTTGATTCCAAATAATGTGTTGCAAAATTTTCCAAAATAGAACTTCATTCAAAACCAAGTTTTGAGAGCATGTCTTCGAAAAACACCCTTTCAAAAAGTTTTCCAAGTTGAATTTCAATAACTATTTGCCTAAAGCTTTGCGAAACCTTTCCAAATGCTTTGTGAAAACCCGTTTCTAAGTGGCTATTTCCATATGAAAATGTTGCACTTTCTGAAAAAAGTTCAGAAAATTCATGAGCTTTCTTTTGAGGAGTTCAAGAGTATTGTTGTTTCAACTATGAACCATGCATACAAACTATATGGTATCTTGGCCCTATTGGCAATAGTTTTCTTTTGCGAAATAAAATCAAATGTTGTTTTGAAAGAAAAATTGATTACAAAAGTTTTTGGTTGCCATGTTACTTTTTGTTAAACATATGTATGATTATACAAAATCTTACTTGAAAAATCTATTTTCAAATTATATTTGGGGAGAAAATGCATCTCTTGAAAATTTTAAATGTTTTGCAAACATCACTTCGAAAGGATATTTGTGCAAAATCATTTTGTTGCGAACGCAAAAGCATATCTTCTTTTAAATTGCTTTCAAAATTTCTTATTTTAAGGGGGGTAGCCTAAGTGGAGAAACCTCAAGAGAATCAAATAACTTGTGAAAATATGGATAAGGAATACAACATGTCAAGTTCTATTCACCCCTATACAAGGAATTTTGAGTAAATTCAGCACCGTATGACAGTAAATCGTAGACAAGATTGATAATGTGTTAAGGAACGAAGGATTGAATAGAGGAAGTGCAAAAACAACAATTCAGCATTGTCATGCTACTATTGATGCCAAGAATAATAGTTTACTAACTTTCAACCTACTAACTTCTAACAAAATAATCCTACCATAGGATGCGAAGATGATGGGACAACTAACACCGAGAAACAAGAATTCCTCCAACTTACAAGACCCCCAAAATGTGGGAGCAAACCAGCCCATGTTACTCTTTGAAGATCCTCCCCAAGCTTCCAGTGACAAAGAACAAGTCCAAGCCGCACTAAAGCCTGAAGGCTACACCATCAATCTAAATCACCTAAAGCAATACCCTGCAAATGGACGCTGCCATCTGATTATGGCAAGACTGAAGACAAATGTCACATGTTTCGGTTGTGGTGAGACAGGACATTATGCCAATAAATGCCCCCAAAGAAGGTTGAGAGTTAGACCAAGAAGGAATTTGCCTTGGCACCCAATATGCAATATCAGACCAGGAATATTACCAACGCCAGTGCCCTGTTCAGGGAATCCAAAACTTCCGTATCAACCATTTCCTAGACAAAGAACTACACAACATTGGTGGAAAGGAGAACGGAAAAGAAAAGCGTCATCACTAATAACATATGCTGAACTCGATCTCAGTAAAATGGGAATAGAAATCGGTGATTTGCCTGAAGAAGTTGAAGAGCTACAACTATGGCAACGAAAGAGAGATGGCTGTTGTTTTTCTTGTGGACAATTTGGACATTATGCGATAGGCTGTACTCAAGACACCAATGAAGAACAAGAAACACTGCCTTCACAGATCAGCCCGGAAGAGGATAGAGTTCCAGGCCCATCCAAAGAAGTTTTGAAGATTAAGGCATGTAGTCGTTGCGGAAAGATAGGACACTACGGTAGTAATTGCGTTACTCAATGCCCCTACTGTGACGAAGACCATCCAAACGGAGAATGCCCTACAACGAAGATCACGTGCTTCCTCTGCGAAAAGACGGATCATGTGCCCCAAGACTGTCAACTAAGTCCGATGCTGACCAAGACGGCGGAAGTACAAAGAGTGTCGCTTCGCTTCGCTCATCGACTCATGACATCCAGAAGCCACGAAGACCTGGGATTTCCTACTTTTGATTAGCATGTTTGTTGTCGAACAATATTTAAGCCGAAATAGTTTAATGTCTCCGTAGTTCCACTAAATCTCGGGGACGAGATTCCTTTAAGGGGGTAGGTTTGTAACATCCTGAAAATTCAAGACAATAAAAATCACTAAAATTTCGAACTTTTTAAAACTTTTGCATCATGCTGGGTGTTATGGTTGTCATTGCTTGCCAAATATAAATTATAACCATGGAGAATCAAATTAATGACGTACACCTGAACAATAAATATACGATACAAGAATACATTAGTGCACAAGAAAGCAAGCCAAATAAAATATTAGTTTCTATTATGAATCATAGATTAAATATTAAATATTCGAACCATGCTGATGGCTTGATGCCATGATTAGCTAAAAGAAATAGTGAGATCAAATCTAATTCATTTGAATCCAGTCTCACATGAAATATAAGAACACATAAAATAATGACCACCACTATAATGATCGTGTTTATAAATAAGTAATTCACCAGAATATATAGATTGATAGTTAGAACATTTCGCCGAGTTCCTCAGGACATGAAAATCACTCGTATAGGGCAATGGTCATATCAACCAAATTAGGCTTTATATATAAACAAGAATGCGTGGGAGTTTAGTTAAACGATTAGGTTAATATTGTGCTGAATCTCAATTTACTATTTATGGAATAAATAGATTGAACCTATCCGTGTAAAATAAATATAATTTAGAATAAAGATTAAGTGTGGATTGATATAAATAAAATAATTTCGCGATCATATTCGTATCAATTTAATTTAAACGCGAATGGAATAGGAATTAAACAACTAATTAAGAATTCAAATAAATAAATGAAATATGAGTAAAATTAACTTAGGATGAATTCAGTAATTGGAATAACACACATAATGAATAAAAATTAATATTACAACATTTAGAAATTTCAAAATTAAATTTAAATGGAAAATGGGCTAAAATCGGGAAATTCGGAAATAGCACTGTTCATTGCGCGCGAGGTGTTCGACGGGTTCCCAAACCCGGCCCCCTCCTCTGCCGCCCATCCCGCGCGCCCATTCCGCGCGCCGCGCGCCGCGCACCGAGCCCCGCACGCGCGCCATCGTCGCCGCCGCGCACGCGCCGTCACCCCGAGCCCCGAAGCCGCGCCGCACGCGTCGTCGTCGCCCCGCACGACCCGCGACGCCGTCGTCCTCACCCCGCGCCGCTTCGCCTTCCCGTCCCGTCGCCGTCGCATCGCCGACGCCTCGAGCCCCTCCCCGCGCTGCACGCCGCTCTGTCTCCCGCGTGCCGCGCCGCGCCGTTGCCGTCGCCGTCGCCATTCCCCTGCCGCGCCGCGCGTGCCGCCAATGCTTCAAGCCCCTCCCCTCCGCCGTCGCCGTCGTTGCCTCGCGCCACGCGCCGCCGCTGCGCGCCGTCCTGTCGCCGCCCATCGCGTCGCCCACCCCGAGCCCCGCGCCGCGCCGTCGCTCCCTTTCGCGCGTTGTCTCGCCGTCGCCCGCGCGCCGCTCGCCCGTTTTCCCCCACCGCCTCGCACCCCGCACTGCTGTCGCGCCGCGTCACCGTCGCATCGCGTCGCCATCACGCCGTCGCCCTTGAACCCCGCGCCGCTGCTGCGCCATCGCGTCAATCGCCGTCATCGTCGTCGGTCGCATCGTTTCAAGCCCCTCTCCTCCGCGCGCGCTGTCGTCCTCGCCCCCGCGTCGCGCCCCGTGCCGAGCCGCGCCGCCTCAAGCCTCGCACCACCGCCCGTCCCGTCGTCACGTCGTCTTGTCGACACGTCGTCTCGTCGTCACGTCGTCGCATCGTCACGTCGTCCGCCCGCACGTCGCTTTGCCCCCTCCTTTTCGCCGTCGGCCCCGCACCCCGAGCCGCCGCGCGCCCGTCCCCTCGCGCATGCACCCCGCCGCGCGGCCGTCCTGTCGCCGCTCGCCCGTCACCATCGCCTCGAGCCCCTCGCACCACGCCGTCGCGTCGCCATGGAGCCGGCCATCCTTCCCCCGAACCCTATAAAGGCCCCTCCCCTTTCCCTTCCCTTCCCACGCCATTTCCCCTCTCCTTCTTTTTCTTTTCCCCTTTTTCTTCCCCTCCACCGACGCCACATTCCGCCGCCGCGCCGCCGCTGCCGTGCCCCGGCGCCTCGCCGCCGCCGCGCCGCACCGTCGCCTTCGTGCCGCCGTCGCCGCCGCCGTCGTCGGTAAGCCGCCGCCTCCTCCCCTTGCTCGGTCGCCGTCGCCAGTGAAGCCGAGAGAGAGAGGAGGGAGAAGAAGCCGGGAGGGAGAGAGGAGAGAAAACAGAAGAGAGAGAGAGAAGAGAGAATAGAAGAGGGGAGAGATTAGGGTGGGCCCCACATGTTTAGTGAATAGTAATCCCCTTCTTAATCTTTATTAGTTGAGTCTATTACATGTGGGTCCGGGTGGTTAAAAATCTAATTATGGAGGTTTTATAATTCCGAGTCTATGACATATGGGCCCCACCTGTCATTAGCTCCCTCCAATTTCCCTTTAGAAAAATAATCCTATAAAAAAAAAAGAAAATTAAGACCTTGACCCCACCTGTCAGCTGCAGTGATTTGTGTATAGGGTTTAGGAATAAAAATAATGAATTAGGAACAGTACTATTTCGCAATTATTAGAATTAATTCAAATTTGAATCTTTACACTAGCATAACTTATTCGTTTTAGCTCCGATTTGGGTGAAACTTGAACCTAAATTCATCTAAATTCATAAGCTTTCCAATGGTATATAATTCACTATTTAATAAAATATATTTATAATTATAAATTAATTAATACCAAATGGTTAGATAATAGTTAACCTAGATAGTGTGCCAATAAATAAAAATGGATATTGTACAGTAGCATATCTACATTTAATATGTTTTGTCACGGTAGCAACCACATAAATTAGTTATAATCAATCCTTCAAATTAAGGGATGTATAGGAAAGTGTTAGTGCTATTTATTAATCTATGTCCAAATATAACTAAAATCCATATCTTATAAATTATTTACATAAGGTATAGCCTCATACTATGTAACTAAAATATAAACCCATCTTGAATCTTTAACTTGTTTAAGGAGATTAATAACTGAGCTAGTTGCAGTGGACCACTTAAAATTAAGGTAGTCGGTACAACATCATATCAGATGGGATAATATATATATGCGATTTGGTTGACATCCATTAACCAAATAAAGACCATCGTATTCACATGTACTAAATAGCTTATAGTAAATAGCAACTAATCAAATAAACGATTCAATATTAAGATATTGTGCACACACCTATGCTGTGCATCCCATTATAACTATACGGTATAGTATTAGTTTGCTTGTTACATATATTAAATTAAAGGGACTATATGACAAACATGAATATTAGATAAATACTAGTTAAACATCCTGACCTCATATACTTATAATTATAGTTCGGCTGTAAATTAGGATCGTTCATTAAGGGATAATCTGTAATCATAATATGATTATCCTAAACAACTCTAAAGCATAGATAATTATTATCCTTTCATAATTTGTTGTGACAAGAAAAATATGTTCACAATTAAAGTAAAACCCCCATCAATAAAATAATAACACAAATGATTCATTTGATTAATCCTAAAATCCATCTGACAACATAAACTCTAGTATGTGACCATTTTTATAGATGCATGTGTAACCATAATCCTTCCATAGCCATTAGCTAGACTAAACCACCATGACAACTGAAAGACTAAGAAACCTTAGCTCTTAGCATGTTGGAATTCATTAGCAAGCGCGAATAATATGAGCAACCTTAGGTTCGACCTCAATAAATATATTTTGTTTGTGCATATTTGATTGTTGCTTGAATATTGGCTTTTCTCGCGTATTCTAGACTGTGTATCGGTTAGTCGTGAGGCAACGTATGTAGCTTCCAGGAGGTGAAGGTTGATCAAGAATTATATCAAGAATAAGGACTATCCTGAGCAGGCAAGTCATCACTATCCCTTGAACATATTGATCCCAATTGCGAAATTGTTTTGTTTACAAATAAAATTGCATGCAATAATATACATCCCACTTGTGATTATGCCATACCTTGATGATTGTTTGCCTATTATTTCCTTTGTAACCATGTTTACGTATGAGTCCCTAGTCAATTATGACAAGTGCTTAGCAATGCTATTTTAGAATTGTGCATACTCATATTTATCAAATGCTATATGCTTGGGCAATTACCTTTGGGAAGGTAATTGAGAAACGGCATGTGGAGGCATGAGCGCCACAGTGCCCTGATGTTGATGACATGATTTGTGAAAAGAGAAATAAAATCAAACAAATGTTTTTCGACTGGGGCGGACGGAGGATGTGGGTGGTATCCGGAAAAGGCTAGTACCGTCCCCGGTCAATTAAGGACCGAGCCATGAAGTTAAGCATGAAACGACTCCCGTACAACCGCACTTCTCGTATGGGTATAGACCTAGCGGAATAGATAGCTGAGCAGAGGCAGTATCCATGCATAGTGGTTTCTTGATGTGTGAGGCAGGGGCTCTACGGTGGGGCAGCCATTGGTAGAACCGCGAGGCGGGTGTCTACAGTGGTGTCGCCATCGGTAGGACTGCCACGTGAGAATTTAAACCTAATTAACTTAATGCATGTGTGAGTTCTTCTTTCCCGGGTGCGCCAGAACTCCTCACACTGCTAGAAACGGGCGCCTAGAGTGTATGAGGATGTCAAGTTCATGGAGCGGGTACTGCCAATGCGAGGTTATCGAAAAGCTTTGCCGTGACGCGTCTCATGTGTTGGGACGAGGCTCATGTGTTGGGCAGTCACGGAGTGCGGGTAAAGTGTACATCCACTGCAGTGTGAGTAAACCAAATCTATTCGAATAGCCGTGCTCGCGGTTATTGAGCACCGGGACGTGTATTACACTTGGCTAGACTCCGAATTTTTAAACCTGTGTGGGTTGGGATTATTGCATGATGATTTATATGCTGTTGGAACCACTTCCTGAGAGTAGGGAATGTGGACGTCCTCAGAAAACCATGACGACATAATGGCGGGAAGCCATCCTTGTGACCACAATGGATGGTGGACAGAACCGTCATTGTTTAATATGAACACTGGTATTAAAACTTGATCAGTCTGTGCTAGGTCTTAGGTTTGTGAAAAGAATTATAAAACTTGCTTTACGCAAAGGAGCCATAACAATCCTTCAAATTTCCCTATCATGTGCATTGTTGCTGTGATGACTTGTTGAGTACGGTTGGTACTCACCCTTGCTATTTATATATCTCTTAGGAGAGTGTTGAAGAGAAGCCCTTGTCGGTACGCTTGCGTATCCAACAAGATGATCGGAGTGCGGTCTTGTTCTAGGTCTCGTTCCCCAGCCGACTGCCTGTGGCATGTCAACCGGGCCCTTATATTAGTTTGTCTTCCGCTGTTGTTCTCTGATAGTTGTTGGCCTACCTGGCCCTAATGTAAGTATTTAACTCTTTTAGCCTGAATTCATTCGTGATATGTTGTGATCCAACTATGTATGTGTGTACCAACTACTGATCCAGGGATTGGTACGGATAAACACAGAAGATTTCCGATTTCCAAAATCGGGGGTCGACAGGAGCTAACCAATATAGCCAAACACTTTCTATTCCACTTCAGCAGCTCTAACTGGAGTTAGAGTTGGAGTTTAGAGCCCTACCAAACGGGGCCTAATTTTCCAGCAAATATTTGGGCGGTTCGTAGGCAAACCCATGCGGTGATGGAATTATAGTAGAGCCAACGTTTATCGATTTCACTTCAACTAATTAAACGTACCACTTACACGTCCCTTAATAATGATAGCAATGAACATTGTGATAAAGTTAATGAAAAGAGAGACCATGATATTGTATAAATTAAAATACCCTACCCAAAAATCAATGATTTCACAATCCATCAAAAATTCGGATAGAAAAACTGAAATCACGTAAAACCCCATTCATTTGTATTCGTCTAAATCCTGTTGTAACTCATGTGCATGACACTAGTTGAAGAAAAATAGAAAGACATGATACAGTACAGATATTTGCATATACTTATGTATATCTTTCAACTTTTAGGCAACATTTTCTACCAATTAAAGTAGGCATGCTTGTTTTATCACTTATTCTTAATGAAATCTAATGAAAATAACATTTTTCCCTTGTCTTCAGCTGTGTCGAGATAATTTTTACGTTTGTGATAGTCGGGGTGCTCTACTTATATCCCCAATCAATCTTCATAATTTCTTCTCAATCTTTACCTTATCTATAGCCTATACAATTAACATGTTGTGCTCTTTATTTTTTCAATATGTAAAAGACATTTACAATAAGAAATAATCCATGAAATGCCATTGATAAGCATCCAAATCCCAGAAATACCATCGACAAGTGTGAGTTCCAAGAAATGCAATCGTACAAACGACTTTGTCCTAAAAATGCCATCGCCGTTAGGGTTCCGTCCACTCCGTGCCGTTAAGTTCTATAGGATGAACAGTGTATTTAACGGCGCAAAATGGATGGAACCCTAACGGCGATGGCATTTTTGGGACAAAATCGTTTGTACGATGGCATTTCTTGGAACTCACACTTGTCGATGGCATTTCTGGGACTTGGACGCTTGTCAATGGCATTTCTTGGATTATCTCTTAGAATAATGCTTATGTGCATGCTCAACATGAAACAATTCATTGGACACCCACATCACGCATAGCTAGGGATGCAAGCGGCGCGGGTAAGCGGGTTTTTAAGCCCGCTTATCTCACTTCTAGTTCATTTTTCTTTCTAAATTTTGTACTACCATGTGGGAAATGAACTACTAAGCGGGTTTTTATGCAGGTAGCAGGACTACTCACTTGCATCCCTACGCATAGCCCCATTGTTTAGTTTGGCAGTCCAAATGCTAGTTGGTAAGGACGACAAGTTCATGGTGGCTTCAAGCATGTCTTTGGAGATGATGCCCAAGTTCAGATACTCCTTCAACCCTCTGCGGGAAGAAGCAATTTCTCATCATCTACAACGTCGATCTCTATCAGGACCATCTTCATCTCACATAGATCCTGTCGGAGGGTGAACTCCTCCACCAGGGAACCGTGAGGCCCCCCTTTTTTTGGTTTAGCCGGGGGACAGCGGGTGAGATTCGAGGGCTTTGTGAGCGAAACTGTGTGATCTCGAGAGAGTTAGGCCCCTCCAAGACGATGAGACAAAAGGAGTTTATACAGGTTCGGGCCGCTGAGAAGCGTAATACCCTACTCCTGTGCTATGTTGATTGTGGGAGAAATTACAAGATCTCCTTGTTGGAGTAGAAGGCGTTGATCATGAGGGGCAGAAGCTGCTCTAGAGTCTTAAATGGCTCATCCTCCTTCCTTCCATCCGTCGATCGATCTCTCTTGATCGATCCGTCCCCCCCCCCCCCTACGTAGGCCTGGACCTTCTTTTATACCTTAAGGGGTTACCACATGGGCCCAACAACCTAACTTAGTGGAGAAGTATTACAATCTTTGCATTAAATGCATGTCTTGTCTCTTGACATGGGGAGCCAAGCGCACGTCGTCTTGATGATGGGCCAGTCAAATCTTGCCGCCTGACACGGGGGTTGCCCCTGTCAGTCGCCATTTAAGGGACGAAGACTTCTGGGCTCCTGTTTGACCAGAGCTAGCTGCTACGGAAGAGCCAGCACAGGGGGCCCCGGGCGTTGACGACGACCAGAGCTCGACGCAAGGCTAGGATAGAGCTAGGAATCGCAGCCTCCACGCTTTTAGCAAAAAATCGTTTGAATGGATGAAGTGAATACAAACTTTTTGTTACCAAGGGGGGAAAACGAGCGCGCGGCACGTCGGTACCACGGGACCGCGAGAAAGAGATGGGTCAGAGATAAATATAAGCCATAATAACTTTGCTGATAAGCATGAACAAACTAGATATAAGCATAAAGGAAGTATTACAAATGCTATGCTCAAAAAGAGCCCCCGGCCAACGCCGAGCTTTCCTAGAGAGGTCGGCTTTGGTCCGGGTATTGTAATACCTCCTTTGTTACCTTTGTTTATCCTTGTTTGTACGTCGCGACCTTTCAAACCTTTCGCTCGAAGAGGGCTCCCCATCCTGGGCTCCGAACCCTTTAGGGAAGCCTGCGACCACTTAGCAAACGAGGTCAAGTTCCCACGAGCCTGCGCCCCATGCTACACATTTTGTTCGCTCTTTCCTTTCGGTGTCCTCCTTTCAATCTCTTTTCCTTCTACATGGACGATTACTTTCGCACAAGTGTGAGAGCCGAAAAACTCTAGAGCCAGCAATCCCCATCCACAGTTGAGCCGGGCTAGGCTCCATAGCCATCCGGCGGGACCAAAGCCAGCCGCTATGGAAGAGCCAACATAGGGGGTCCCGGGCTTCAACGGCACCCGGGGCTCAACTTAAGGCTAGGATAAGGCTAGAAAAGTTAGCCCCCACACTTAGCGAAGAATTGTTCATGTAGATGGGAGAGAGGTTGGGCTCTTACCACCGAGGGAGCAAACAAATGCGCAACACGCGAGCGTCGCAGGGCCATGAGAATAGAATGGGGGGAAATTAAATATAAGATTTCAAGCTGATGAATTGAAAATTTGAAAATACTTGAAACTTGAAAGGATGATTAATGCTTGAAAGATGGATGCCTTTATGCATGGATTGTGGTGGCGACAGGGTCTCCTCTTTGGCAACCAGCCTACAAGATCTGAGCGCAGAACACCAGCAACTAAGAAAGGACCTCTCCGCTGGAGGGGACTTGTCAATTACACAGTCATGCCGGAGCACGGTGTAAGCTTGACTTCCCATCTTAGCGAGCGTGCGACTTGTGGTTGGCGCCAGGTGACCCTATGCACTATGTGCTTTTGGCAGTTTTTCAAACGCTTGATACCTACCTGCAAGAGTCTTCTCAGGAGTGGATCGAGGCGGGCAGCAGGTTCATGAGCCAACCCCGTGCTTGGCCCCTGAGGGCCATGGGAAAGAAGCTCGCCATGACCTGGTCATCACCCCCCGCCGCCTCTATGATCGTCGTGCAGATTTGGAGGGACTCAGAGGGGTTGACGCCGCTGTCGTACTTCTCGGTGAGGCTGGGCCGGAACTTTGGGGGCCATTGGGCATTCCGAAGACTCGCCACAAAGGACTGGCCGCTAGCCTTTTTCGGTGAGGATGTGGGGGGCCTAGCCCCCTGCCTGGGGTGGCGCGGCTCTCCTGAGGAGGCTGCGCCTTCCCCTGCATTAGCGGCGCGACGCTCATCATGCCGGCGATTGAAATAACCTCAAAAATCACGAACGCGCCCCCTACCTGGCGTGCCAGATGTCGGAGGGTGAACTCCTCCACCAGGGAACCGTGAGGCCCCTCTTTTTTTGGTTCGGCCGGGGGCAGTGGGTGAGATTCGAGGGCTTGGTGAGTGAAACTGTGTGATCTCGAGGGAGTTAGGCCCCTCCAAGACGATGAGACAAAAGGAGTTTATATAGGTTCGGGCCGCTGAGAAGCATAATACCCTACTCCTGTGCTATGCTGATTGTGGGAGAAATTACAAGATCTTCTTGTTGGAGTAGAAGGCGTTGATCATGAGGGGCATAAGCTGCTCTAGAGTCTTAAATGGCTCATCCTCCTTCCTTCCATCCGTCGATCAATCTCTCTTGATCGATCCGTCCCCCCTCCCCTACGTAGGCCTAGACCTCCTTTTATACCTTAAAGGGTTACCACATGGGCCCAACAACCTAACTTAGTGGAGAAGTATTACAATCTTTGCATTAAATGCATGTCTTGTCTCTTGACTTGGGAAGCCAAGCGTACGTCGTCTTGATGGGGCCTGTCAAATCTTGCCGCCTGACACGGGGGTTGCCCCTGTCAGTCGCCATTTAAGGGACGAAGACTTCTGGGCTCCTATTTGACCAGAGCTGATAAATCGACTCCGGCTATGATGAGAGACTAAAAAGCCTCTCATTATGATGTGACGGGATAGAGCACGCCGCACGCCGCCTGGCATACTGACAGGGTGGGGGTACATAGCCACCGTCCCATCGGTCATTCGACCAGTAACAGACCGGTCACAGATCGGTTGAGTGCACTGCACATCGCATTAAATGCGGCGTGGCGCAACTGCTCAGGTCGCCATAAATGCGGGTAGGTGGGCGCCTGAAGGTGTCCACCTAACCCACCGCACGTGGTGACCCAGAGAGGGGGTCGGGGGAGCCCGATCCCTAGTCACAGGAGGGGGCGGCCACCGCCCTACCTCGGGCCCGATCCCCCCTCGGGGGAGGGCCACGTGGCGCCTGGGGTAGCCTCCTCCCTCTACTCTTGATCAGGACAGGCCCGACCCCCAAGCGTTGAGGGGGCAACCGCCACTCCACCCCGGGCGCCACCCCCTCGGGGAAGTGCCACGTGGGTCTGGGGGCAGCCTCCTCCCTCCAAACTCGGTACCCTATGCTAGGAGGGGGCGGCCGCCGCTTCACCCTCCTTAGGGGACGCCACGTGGGTTTGGGGGCGGCCTCCTCCCTCTAAACATGATACCCTGGGCCCATATCACCGACAGATCCGACTCAATTTAAACAAACTCTATCCGATGTCTCAAGGGAGGACTTAATATGTTTTTGTGTTTTTTTGGGTGTGTTTTGATCAACCGTTGAAATTTGATATTTCATGTGCAAGCTAGGAGCAAATAGTTCAACTGAGATTTTTGTCTATGTTTCACATGTTTTTCTTTTCATGTTTCAGTATTTGAAACTCAATGTTTCATATGTGGAAGCATAATGTTTCAACTTAGATTTGAAAATTTTTCACTTTTTTTATTTATGTTGTACTCCATGTCTAAAGATGTTTCAGTGTCTGGATTTTTTTTTTATTTCAAAATACTTCGATGTCTAGACTTTTTATTTCACGATATATAACGGGAACATTTCAGGTATTTGTTTCACGCTCATTCGTCAGATTGTTGCACGCTTTTAATAATACATTTTTTTTAAAAAAATACTTCTTCTACTGTACACACCATTTGTCTTAAGATATTTTAAGTTTATTTTTAAAAGCATTTGATTTATCGATATAATCAAGTAGATAATATGCAAAAATGATCCACTCAATAATCTAACTCAAACACAGTCTTAATCACCACATCATGAAGGACACCTGCATAGAGAAGATATGGAGATTGCATACTCCACTACAGAAGCAATAGGTTGAGATGCCATAATGGACAATATGGCACATTCATCCGTATCTTTCTTCACAATATTTTTTGGACATAGAATATATAGATGGTTTAATAAACAATAAAAATGAAAAATGAGTGTAGAGGATCGAGGATCGGCACTAAAATGAATATGTTAGATAAATCTCTTTACCACGTAACCTCACTTCTCACTAATATTCACATCGTAGATGCGTTATAAAACAACCTTTTCCATGCTACCCATACTGTTAAATAGCAGTCTAGCTAAAACAAGGCAATGTCCCGTTTAAACGGAAAACGGTAAAAAAAAAACGTGCGCACCGAACAACCCCGTTTTCCGCTGCGGTGGCGACACGCGTTCGTCCCACCCGTACGGCGAGCTGCCTGAGCCAAGCTAAGCCACACCCCATCCGTCGGCTCGGCTCTGCTCGGCTAGGCTAGCCTCGTGCGGACCCAACACGTGTCGGCGAGGTGGACACGTGGGTCTCCCTCCACGCGGTCGCGGGCCATTAGGACACGCCTCCTTAAAATTATCTACGCCCACTTGGGGGTAATTAACAGCTAATGGCTTGATTATTTAGCGAGTCAACAGTAGGTTAAAAGAAAACCCTCTCTGGTGATTACTAATGGCGGAACAGGAGCGAGAGAGATTATTAGACGGAACACGTCGTCCCCTCCCCCCCCCCCCCCCCCACCCCCCCGGGCGCCCGCCCACCAATCGCATCCACGCACGCCGCCCACGCTGCGGCCTCTGCGGGCGGAGAGGCAGAGATCTGAATGATTGCTTGCCTGCTTGCTTCTTATCTTTCCTCTGCCGCTTTCGTCCAATCCGCTGGCCGTGCAGCGAATCCGCGCATTTTTTTCTTTTTCCTTTCTGGTGATGGGAGTTGTTTTAGTTCTTTGATTTCCGCCGTGGATTCGCCGCTGATTCTTGGGAGGATTGGATTTGGCGGCCATGTGGTTTGGTCTTGTTTGAGCGAGCACAGTTTGGTGCAGGTGCAGGGAGGGAGTTCGTCGTGTTTATTTTTTTTTTTTTTGGGGGCGAATTCTTGATTGTTTTGGGGGGCTTCTTCTTCTTGCTTGGAGGAGCATGCAAGAGGAATAGCATCCTTGGAGGGATTTTTTTTTTTTTTGTTGGAGAGGTGAGATTGTTAGGCGGTGGTGGTGGTTCGGCCATGGCGTCGAGGGACTTCTTGGGCGTGTTCGGCGGCGGCGGCGGCGAGAGGAGGGCGGCGAATGGGTCCGGGAGCGCGGTGGGCGGCGAGTCGGACGAGATCGAGCTGAGCCTGGGGCTGTCGCTGGGCGGCCGCTTCGGCACCGACATGTCCCCGGACGCCAAGCGCGCGCGGCTGGCGCGGTCGTCGTCCATCGCGTCCGTCTGCTCCGTGTCCGCCGCCGACGGCGACCCCTCCCCCGCGGCGCCGCTGCCGCTGCTGCGCACCAGCTCGCTGCCCACGGAGACCGAGGAGGAGCGGTGGCGCCGCAGGGAGATGCAGAACCGCCGCCGCCTGGAGGCCCGGCGGAAGCGGCTCGAGCGGAGGATCTCCGTCGGGTCGTCGTCGGTCCCGAACAAGCCCGGCAGGGAGGACGGCGGCGACGGCGCCGTTAACAGGTTGCAGCTGAGGAGGTCAATCGGGTCGCAGGGGAGCAGCTCGGCCAACCCGCAGGATCAAGGTATAAGCAGTAATTTGATTAATTTCAGCATGTTCAATTGTTCATACTCTTGTATAAGCAGTAATTTGATTTCAGCATGTTCAATTGTTCATACTCTTGTATTTCTATGCCTTTTAATTAACTATTGTGCTTGAGATGCATCGCAAAAAGGTTTATCGTTGTGAGATTCTAACCTGCCAAGTTTTAGAATCGAAAATTGTTTCTATTTGTTAATCCAATATTGTTGGTTAGATTCAGGCTGTGTATATATGGTTGGGAAATTTCACTAAAACTTGAATATAACTAGACTTAGGCAGACTTGTATTTGAAATTCGGTAAATGCCGCCAGAGGTTCGCTTGCCTAAATGGTAGGCCAAGATGTAGTACGCCGGCAAAAGTTGGCACTAGACGAAACAGACCAGATTAACAGTGCATTTTAGGTCATGACTCATGACTAGGATGATTGTCTCCTTCTACGTGTGCATGTGTTTTGGCGCGCAAATCTATTGATTTTTGATATTATTATCTCCTACGTGTGCATGGTTTTTTGGCGCGCAAAACTATTGATTTTCAAAGTCCTGACGTGTGGACATATATAGAAGTATATGGGATTGTGATCCACTTACATGTGCTGTTCAGTGTTCACTATCAGGTATACTTACTGTTTTGGCTCACAAAATGATTGCTCTTCCTGTTGAAATGTGTTCAAAGATCTAAAAGTATATGGGATGCTATCGACTTACATCTTCTGTTGTCATCATGTTTTTGTCTAATGGAAAATTTTAATTTGATTAGTGGATGAATCTAAAGGCTGTGCATGCTTGTCAAATCAGAATGAAATTTATCTTTGTTGTTGGCTTGAATCTTAATCATGTTAATGTTTTTCACGTACAGTATGATGCAATTTTTGGTTCGCTAGTATGTAACTATGATCATGTGCCATAATTTGACTTTAGGTGTGGTAAATGTTTTCTATGTTTAGAATGATGCTTTCAACCCTTTCAACTAGCCATATTTTTCTTGAACAGGCTTTATTACCAATACTTTTTAAAAAAGAAACTTCTGAACTACTCCAATGTTCTATTTAGGTATGGTTAGGTGCAGGGATTTAGACCAGGGAAAAACAGTTAGTGGAAATAACCATAATTCCAATTGACAACTTTTATGCCATTTGCTGACATGGCAGAAAAAGTGAGATTCTAATCAACTCTTCCTACTCTTCACCTTTTAATTGGTACCACTGAATTCAGGTTGTATTCGAAGTCAGAGTGTTGATGATCAAAAATTGTGTCTCTTGACAAGTTGTTAAAAAGAACTCGACAAGCAGTTTCACACTTTTCTAAGAGATGGCACTGGTACTTCATTTAATATTTTGAACTATAGAAGGTTCATGTTTATGTTAGTTCCACTAGAGCATACCTCAATGACAGCTTAAATACTGTTTATTAATATATTTTTTTTTGGTTAGACTTTGAAGGGACCACATATAGCATTACCTAAATTTAGCACTTCTCTCCGAACTACATAAGGCTATTTTGCATCTAATGTGATAATCATGAACTCACTAGGTAACTTGTTATTACACTAAAAAAATGTTCACACATCACGCTTATGATTCATGTGTCCTGAAAGCATGCAAATATATATATTTGATATTTGATTCATCGTGATTGGTACTTGGAAGAATCTGTTGTGGCTAGTACAAAATTGTGTTATCAAAATGAGATGGTTGATAAAGTGAAAAATAAATTTGTGGTCAAATTTATGCTTGAGGCTGTACATCAAGGAAACTCAAAACTTTCAATGTTGTTCTCAGGTCCTGATGGAAGTGCAATCTGCCAATCCACGGAGGCGAGAAGCCCATCAACCTCTGATGATACCAACCAAAACAGTGCACTTCCTCCAACAGCATCAACTGGCAAGCCGCTAAACGGCACAGTGACACAGCAGTCCCCGTTGCGAACGCTTGGGTCCCTGACAATGCGGACGAGCAGCACTGGCGACATCGGGAAGATCATGATGGACATGCCAATGGTGTCTTCCAAGGTGGAAGGGCCCAATGGTAGGAAGATAGATGGCTTCCTGTACAAGTACAGGAAAGGTGAGGATGTGAGTATAATGTGTGTCTGCCATGGTAAATTCCATAGTCCTGCAGAGTTTGTGAAGCACGCTGGAGGGGGAGACGTCTCAAATCCGCTTAGGCATATCGTCGTCAATCCCTCGCCATCGGTGTTCTTGTAATCACAACCTAGGGAGGTTTTTCTTCACATTCTTTACCTGTTGAAAACCTGTAACTTGTGTTTGTAACTTCTGATAAACACCCTGTTTCCGTGCGTGCAACGGAACGAGGGTCCAAGCAAATTTACCAAATTGTGAGAATAGCAGAGCATGTTCAGAAGAAATGTCATATGCATCTCGATTGATATGTTAATATCATTATGCAGTTCGCGTTAGCCTCAATGAGCACGATGATAAAAAATAGACGATAAAAACTGCTGTTTTTTCTTTCTTTCTTCTGCTCGGGCAGTCTAGCACTTTACGACTACCAATATGTAGTTTCGCACAGGGGATGGCATTGTCCATGCGACCATGTCTAACAAGAAACAAATAGCAGAAGCCTGCCACTGCTATATCTCGCAGAGTGGCAACAAATTTGTTAGCCTGGTTGCACACAAGAAAACTATGAAGACAGATTACGAAATAACTATTAAACGACCGTAAATTGTCCACAAAATCATGACTAGCAAGGCTTTGTAATAGACGCCAAACTCTACGAAACTAGGTTACAAAGTGGGTATGCCAAAATTGTGACTAGGTTACAATGGATCTATAGTATTTGGACTACAATCAAGGCAGAAAAACTTGTTCTACTGTCATACACATTACATATCGATCCTGATGAGCTACTCTACCTAAGGACACTGGGTCAACCGAGCAACCTATACGAACTACATACAAGTAGGGCTCATATAATGGTGATTTATTGCATTATATTATGAATTATTCCACCAATGCCCTGCACACGAGTGCCCGTTCAGAATGTGCATCACTGCTCATACTGACCACAAGTCAAACATGAAAAATCTGGCAATTATTAGCTCAACCAGATGGAACAGTGCAAGACAAAAGAAACTCAAACCTGCTATGGCTTCTGGAGAACCAAAGGACAGCAAAGGTAGCTAGGCGTTTAATGAAAGCAGCTGCTCTTATCATATCCTGCGGTTTGCCTTCTCAGAGAAGTGTCTTCAGAGCATCAGCCAATACTTCACCACAATCGCTGGATACAGACAAAAATCAGGTTTTGTTGTTAAGTTACCTGAAACCTTCGCTACTGCTATTTTAGACATAAAAACCATTCAATTTACCAAAAATGATCAGACATGAAAAACATTCCGAAATCACTTTGTTGATGGAAGACAAAGTGAATAGCCATAAGCCCTGAATTAAACATATTGTATTGGGCACTGCTGCCTCCACATTGACAGAATAGTGCTAACTCAAGATTATACAACTTTCTATTTTAAATCAATCAGCATTGGAGTACATGACAAAATGCATTGTCAGAAATCATCGTGTAATGTGAATATGTGAAATAACTGTATATAATTAGTTATTTGAGTAACGATAAGCATTTCAAGGGTAAAACAGTGAACAAGAAAACTAATACAAGCAAAATATAATGGAAGAAGTTTTTGCTATGATGCTACCTATCGAAAAATCTTTCTTTAAGGGAGGAAAATGCAGTAACATCACAAGTTCTATAGAATCAATTGGAGGCAAGTCAACAAAAGAAAGAACACGAGGTCAAGAGCATATATTTCTTTTCACCAGACCCAAATCAATAGAATTCCAACCTGTCAGGCCGATACTCCAATATGTGGTTAAAAAGCTGCAGAAAGAAGTCTTCCAGGTCGACATTCAGAGCTTCAAGGTTGCTCCTCCCGACATTAAACACAATTATGCAGCATTGCAGATGTTGTGATGTAGACAGTGTATTATCATGTAGAATCTCACTGTGATGGTCGGTATACCCAGAAAGCTTCTTGAGACATGCGGTAAGTTCACCCATGAAATCCAAATCAATTAAATGTGAGAATTTTCCTAATCCCTCCATCTGGGGATACATTAATGGCCTTGCTCCTGAAGTCCTGATGATGATAATTAGACTGTCAGGACAGTAAGTCAGTAACTTCCAAAGTAAGTAAAAATTTATCATATTGAATAAACTCGGATCGTATAATGCCAATAATTAGTTGATTCTCACGAAACTTAAGTGTAAACTTTCAAACACACATACCTGGAATTTGAAGTATACATCCTATGCTTCAAAATATGAAGGTAAGTCTCGAAAAGAGCAGATAGTGTTTCTTTCTGTATACTTCTCCTAACCTTTCGATTAAGAGTAAAGGAGGCACCTCTAAGTTCAGCATCAACCTGTAGTAATAATAAAAACAACAATAAACAAAACTTCTAATACAAACCAACATAGCCATCTCAAGAAAATTATGGAATACACAGTGTTACCTCTTCTCTAGCCTTTGGCTTTCTTTTTATCACTCACTAGCAATTGCTTTGGGACCAAAGCAAGGAGTTTGATACAGCTGTCTACTGAGCATGCACTAACATTAATATGTATCATAAGCAAAGGCTTATTTAAAAATGAGTTTCTCTGTGATGCAAAAAGGAACATAAGGATACCAGCACTTTCGACTGAAACTTTGCATGAGGAGATTCAGTTTGAGCTTGCACATTTTGGAATTTACTGTCTCCCTTTTTGCTTTCAGATATTGCTTTATGTTCTTTCTTTTGAGACACTGCGCGTAGCGCAGAGCCGCAGATGGCATGGTGCAGCCGTTGTGCTCTCCGTGACCAGCGTTTGACTCTGGTCGGACGCGCTCACCCTCTTTCTTAATAAATTCGACATTGGGTCCTTCCCTAGTATCCAGCGTTTTTTTGTTCTTTCTTTTGAATAGTTTGTTTGGCATCTGCTCCTTTGTCTTCAGATTTAGATTCAACACCATTAGAACTGTCATCAAATCTCGCGTTCTTGGCTGCATGCCAATGCAAATATGTTACGTGAGTAGAATAACACCAAGTAACATGGGCAAATAAACAAGGCATCTTTAACCTTCAAATGGCATCGTTAGCTAGATAGAACTGATGCATACAGCTTCTGGTGTGTTTAACAAAAAAATGATATCCACAGAAACCTATTGTGCCTTTTTAGCTCTCATTGGACAAGTGGTCTTGGCATGATCTTTCTGTTACAGTGAACTGAAAATTATTATAGGAAGCAAAGATCATTAAAGCCAGTTCTATATAAACAAATATTAATTGGGCCTTTTTTCAAAAAACGGAGAAGTGCCCATACCCCATACATGGATAAGTGCAACAATTTAGCTCTTTCCTAGAAAAAGAATGTTGGATTCTATGTACGTGCCAGCTGACCTCCCATGTCCAATTCAGTCAACCTGGTACAAGAGAATGCATAATTTCCAAATGGCAAAGCCGAAAGACTAGGCTCAATGTACTGATTGAATTTGTTTAGTACCCTTCCACATTGGATCTACATTTGCAGTTGCACCTAGATCGTTCTTTCTTCCAATTTTAGGGCCCCTTTGAATCGCAGGAATGGAAAAACGGAGGAATAGGAAAAACGTAGGATTCTGACAGGAATGCAAGTGTAAAACAGAGGATTGGAAAATACAGGAAAAACACAGGAATGACCGTTTGATTAGACCACAGGAAAAACGCAAGAATCGGATGAGAGAGATAGACTCAAAGGAATTTTTCCAAGAGGTTGGACCTCTTGCTAACTTTCCTCCAAAATCTCTATAGGATTAGCCATTCCATAGGAATTTTAAAAGGATAGTATATGATTCAATCCTTTGTTTCAAAGGCTTTCATAGGAATTTTTTCCATAGGATTGAAATCCTTCAAGTTTGCTACACTTTTTCTACAAATCAAAGGAGGCCTTACAGTTTATTCCAATCATCTACGTTCTAAAGGGCACCATTCCAATTGCAATCATTCGTGATTAGGCATTGTCATTTTTTAGTACACAAATTTTGCAAAATTTTCTCCTCGGTAGTACAAGTGTACAACAACGAGAGTAGCTGGTTTGGTTGGAAGTAGTAACAAGTTCCTCCACGGAGAAAGAAACCTGAGCGCATCAACACACTCTTCTATTCGATGACAAAGCCGCGATTCTTAAATTGGAATAAAGACTGATAATTCAAACATTCAATACTGATGCTGCAGCAAGAGCAGAATAACAACAGATAAAACTGGAGCGGCGCGGAAAAGCGTCATGGGATGATGGGTGGCTGTACCGTTGTTGTAGACCAGCTTCCCCTGCAGCGTCTTGACGGGGAATGCGTCGACCTCCCTCCACCAAGTCGTCATGCTCCTTGCACGGCCTGAGGCTGAGGGCCTCGGCCACCTTCCTGTTGCCCTCGCGCTCCTCGTAGGGGCGCTCGACCTCGTCCTCGTCGTCGTGGTCGGCGACCCTGGTGACCACGACCTCGCCGTCGTCCACCTCCGGGGGCAGCTGCGGCGGGAGGATCACCTTGTTCTTCTCCTTCTTCTTCTTCTTCTTGCTGCTCTTCCCCCATTGCGCCCCATTGCGGAATCGGTCTGCAGCTCAGGCTTTCCTCTCGCTCGCGGCGGGGAGAGGCGGCGGAGGGAGGAGGAAGATGACAATGCCGCCGCTTGAGTATTTTGGGCCTCATTAACTGGGCCATTCCCGCGAGGAATAAGTCCATTTTTGTTTCCTCGTATTTACATCGAATCTAAATCATCTACCTACACAGCAATACCAGAAAACTTTGAACCCCCATCATATCGAACCAGGTTAAATAAGGTCCTATGGAAGTATGAATGGCTGGTTTTGTTGACATGGTTAGTTGATCTGGTGTACTCGTATTGACTAGGCGTTTGTGTGGCAAAAAAAAGATAATAGCGAAACCCACATGCCATCATCCCTCTCGCAAGAAAATTAACGATGCGGCAGCTCCATCCCGCAAAGGCGGGTGATGGCAAGACCTGAGGGAGTCCAGTAAGGGAGATGGTACGACAACGCCATCCCCAAATCTCCCATCCTCTTCCTCCTATCCACCGTCCGCGGACATAGGCTGTGTTCGGTGCTCTGGGTTCCCAACCCCTCTCCCTCGTTTTCTGCGCGCACGCTTTTCAAACTACTAAATGGTGTGTCTTTTTTGCAAAAAGTTTCTATACAAAAGTTGCTTTAAAAAAAATCAAATTAATTCATCTTTAAAAAATTAGCTAATACTTAATTAATTATACGCTAATGGACTGCTTCGTTTTCCGTGGGAAGAAGATGGGTTCCCAACCCCAAGTTAGAACATAGCCATAGTCCTTTTCCTCACCTCGCCTTAGCTGCCTCAACCAGTCTCATTCGTCGCCATTTCTCATCCGCCTTTCATTGCGACACTAATTCGGAACAATCCCATCATCGTTGCCTAGATTAGGAGAGGCCGTCGGGACTTAACACTAGCCATCGCCATCGCCAGGGGTCCACCTCGAAGAAGTCGTGCTACTCGCTAGAGAACTCGATGAACTTCACCTCTTTCCCTCATACCTCCCTCGAGGCTTGGTGTGGATGGACTCCGACACGACTGGTGCTCCTTCAAACGCTCATGGCTGATGTTGATGTTAGCACAGTCCTGCCACTGCAATTGTTACCACTCGTCGGCGGCTACCCCAACCCTCTCCCCTCCCCCGGTCGCTCTACCAGGATGATGAGGGAATAGGATAAGAAAGAGGTGGAGAAGGCTACAACGTCACTTAAGTGTAGGTCTATTGATATTTTTTTATCTATAATGTATAATGCCACGTTGGCACCACGTAAGCCAAAAACGTCCTTCATATCATTTTGAGATCTCGTTTGCACTAGTTTTGAAAGATGAGGGACACACTATACCTGGTTTTCTGGTTGAGAGACGCAATTCAAATTCACACCCATATTCCCTCTGTAAAAAAAAATAGGATGGTTTTTTTTTTATGGAGGGAGTAAGTAAGAGACGTGTGATCTTTTTCCAAGAGGAAGATGGCACCGCGTTTTTCTATCTTGGGCCTTGCGTGAGTGTTTTGGGCCTGATTGAAAACTGGGCCATCACAAAGCATCTAGGCCTTCCAGCCTCAAACAACGTAGAAAAAGCTAGCCCATTGCCCGGCGAGGTTGCAGTAAACTCGATGCCTTACATCGCAAGAAAGCCCAAAAATATCTCGTTACCCAAACCAAGTGTATACACGGGCCTCGTCCCTACGTGTCGCCTCCTCCCGCAAGAAAGCGGGCGTCCGCAATCCCCATCCCATTGGCAAGGTATAAATGGGCCGGTCTCCAACGTCTCACCCCCAATCTCCCACCCTCTCTCACCCCTACACTACGCTCACAAACAAACAAACGCGCGCGCGCACGCTCGCCGAGAGAGAGAGAGAGAGAGAGAGAGAGAGAGAGAGAGAGATGGCGGTTCCGGTGGTGGAGCAGCCGGTGCAGGCGGCGGCGACAGACTGGATGGGGAGGCTGCAGGTGACGGCGGAAGGGCTTCGGGATATCGGCGCTCTAGTTGCAGCGGCTGCGACGCGCATCCAGGCCGCGCGCGCCGCGCTCGGCGAGGCCGCCGGGCTGATCGGCGAGGACGCCAGCGCCGCCGAGACCCTCGACGCCGACGTGTGGTCCGCCCTCGCGCACGCAGGCCAGGCCCCGATCCCGGACGCCACCGTCGACGCGGCCGCGAAGCTCCTCGCCACCGTGTCCTCCGGGGCGCCGCTGCTCCCGGGCGCCATCCGCGCCGCCGGGGACCTCATCTCCACCGTGTTCGAGATCGAGATCGATATCGACGACCAGGCGGCGGCGGCGGCGCCCACCGGGCTACTCAGTGAGGCCATCCGCGATCTCTCGGTCGCCTTCGGCTTGGGGAGCGTCCACAACAACGTCGAGTTCCACTTCCTCACGTGCGCCCCGTACCTCCACGTTCGAGCCGGCGACCTCACTGACCTGACGTGGTTTGCGTGGAGCAAGCAGACGGAGCGGGCCAAGAAGTTGGCGACCGAGGCGGAGCTGTGGATCAACGCCGCGGCCTGGGAGGCCAAGGATGCGGCGGAGCGCGCCCGCTCCCACTGCCTGGTTCAGTCGCCGGAGCGCAACGAGCACATGGGGGAGCTCGAGGTGAGCCTGCTCATGGCCACCAGGTACGCCGACAAGGCGCTCGCGGCGGTGGACATGGTGCGCGACGCGGTGGAGTCGATGGACCAGACGCTCCATCAAGCCATCGGCAACGCCCACATCCCTGATCCCTATCACCCTATGCCAATATGGCTATGAATCCATGAGGCACCGCAAGCTTCTGCGAGGATCAAATGGGTGATCCACCATCGTTACCATCTCCGTGTGTTCGTGTCGTTTGCAGAACGTAAGCTGCATGCAGGTAGGTAGATCGATGTGGGCATCAACAATTTGTTCTATCCTGTTCGTCTCTGCAGGTTTCGAGTGGGCGTTTTTTCTCCTCAAATTTTTTTTTTTTGGATAGCGATCGATCTGAGCAGCTATAGTAGGAAGAGTCTCTGCTCTGTTTCTTAACATTTTTGGGGGGGATAATTTCTACCATAGCGATTGATCAGAGTTTAGTCAGTTGTACAGCAAAGCACACACTGTGCGAGAGATTCTGAATTGAACTCGATTGTGGATTCTGATGAATGATGATCTAGCTATAACTGACCATAATCTGGCTTTAATTGTGTTAGAGTTTGTGTCGAATATGTGTACGTAGTCGGTTACAGTTTAGGACTTGGAGTTGTACTAGGTGTAGGACTAGAGTAAGAGTCGGACTCTATCCTAGGATCTCTCATAAATAGAGGGGAGTGCCTGTTGTAACCGCATGGTGACATAGCATAGCGAGAGGGAGCGGCTGCCGGCGGCGACCGACCGTGAGTCGTTGTAACTCTGATACGCTGTAATATGCTGGATCGGGGAGGAGCGCCCGTAATCAGTGCCCCGGAGATGTAGACTATGGCTGAACTCCGTTATCAAATATCGTGCCTCGGTGTCGTCATCATGTTTGGATCTCCTATGGTGTTTTCTTCCGCGTTTAGCTACCGATGTCGATTTCGGGGCCGGTTTTATAATAAGTGGTATCAGAGCCTGCGGGAGATCCATGGTAGAGGTACGATGGAGGTGCTCCACACTGCGACAACTACACAGGGTGTCCAGGAACGGACATGGACACAAGGTGGAGCACGGCGGCGATCAACGGAATTTGATCGGTGGAATCAGACATTTCAGGCGGCGGTCTGAACCGTTCGATGGCTACAATCAACAGGGAGATGACCAGACGTGGTACTCGGGTTGATGGCAGCGGAAGCGATTGACGAACCAATCGGTGGGTCGGACACTTCGGGCAGGTGACTCGAACTTTCCGGTGAGCTACTTTCAACAGGGAGACGTGAGGCCTCACGCTCGGGGTTGATTGAAGCTGGAGGCGATCGGCGTTCTCGATCGGTGGAATCGAACACTCTGGGCGGGGTGGCCCGGGCCCTTCGATGAGCTGCGTTCGACAGGGAGATGGCTAGACGTAGCGCTCGGGTCGTTCGGTGGCTGGGAAGACGGCATGCAACTTGTCGGCTTCGGCTCGTGACTAGATTGATGGCGTTCAATCGGAAGTCGGAGCGGGTGGATCCTACAGGCTGTTTTGGAGGTGTTAACGACAAGGTACTGCATGGGGGATTGCTACTTAGCAGCGTACATGCAATGGATGGCAGAACAGAGAAGTGTTTGCTCTGGAACCAGGACGTTGCTAGGGGTACGTGAAGCTTGGAGGTCTAGGTCGCGGCGGCGTGCACGGTTTTGCGTCGAGGCCGAGCCGGCGGCGGAGACAGAAGCAGTGCTGGTAGTAGCAAACCGTTTGATTTCATGCAAGACTCGACTCGGAGAGGCCGTGGTAATACACACGACAAAGAAGAGATCGAGAAGGATATTGCGTCAGACACGGAAGGGAAATTACAGCAAAGGGACACCACGGGATTGAAGCAATTGCAATCGAATCAAACCAACCAAAGCAATGAAGAGATCAGACATGATTTCTTGGGCAGTGGTGGTTTGGGCGACGAACTGCGAGCGGTAGGAGCACGGCTTGGTGTAGTTGTCGTGCAGGTGTCGGCGAGTTTGACGCGGGCCAGCTCCAGGAGGAGGTGGCGGATACCGGCGGCAGGGGTGGGCTGCTCCTGCGTCGGGGTGCGGCTCCGTGGGCGTCGGCATCCTCACCGGCGGGAAGCCCACGGCGGTAGCGGTGTTTTCATCGACGGTGGTCCCAGGGAGGTGGCGCAAGGGGAGACCAGCTCCTGTGCGCGGCAGCATCTTCTAGACGGGCAGCGGCGTCGGGAGCCGTAGCGGCATCTTTGGTGGCGGCGCGGAGGAGAGGTGAGGCGCGGCGGCTCTGGTGCTCGCGGTCGGCAGGAATCAGCGGCGCGGCAAGGGCGCGATAGGCGCTGGGCTGCGGCGCTGTTGGGCTGAGGAAGGCGAGCATAAAGGAGCGAGGAAGGAAGGGGATCGATCTGATCTCCAGACTTCCTGTTAACTGGTTTTTGACCAAGGAGAGAAAACCGAGCGGTTTATTTTCTTTTTGGAGAAAAGAAAAAAAGATCGGTTCACTGATCCGGTTGGTTCAAACACCAGGGCTATTGAGCTGTTGACTAGTCTTTGACCGTAATGGGATTTGGTTGGCTTGATTCACTGATGGCTTTACGTGGAGACTGAGGCTACAGGTAACTTGATGGTGCATAGGGACTTGGTTTAAAGAACCATGCTATGCGTAGAGAAGCTCCTCCAGCAAAATATCAGTAGCATGTTAAGTCAAAAGTGTTGGCTATGCTAAAAGACATCACGGTGGTGGTTTGACTTGTCAAGCAGCTGTACAGGTGAAGTTCCCGGGCAACAGCGGGTGAAAATCGTTGAGGGCGTCAACGGGCTGTTTGGCAGTACAGGGTATATCCAGGATCTGCGGGGTTTGCATGATGGGGATATATGGAATCTACGTCACTGAAGAGGAAGAGAAAGTGCTATGGTGATAATTTCTTCGGGTGATTCAAGGCAACAGTGATTTTCTCAAATTATCAGGAATTCAGTCTACGGATGTGGAGAAGCGTGGATGTTGGATTTATTAGCTCGGTTCATAAGACGACAAGGAAGAAAGGGTTCTCTTCATGTCTGGTGAGTTTGGTTTGTCTATTTGGTGATGACATTGGTTATCTGGCCATGGATTTGATCAAGTCAAATATAAGACGGTAGATGGAGTTGAACATGAACATGGCTAGAAAGGAATTCAATTTCGCTTGGGCAAGATGACTGCGATGATATGAGAGAAGATGGAGCACTGTTGCAGGTGGAGTCAAGAGAAAGAAATTACAAGGATAGCAAGAGTCTCTTGTTTTACGGTGAGCCTGGTGGAGGCTTGTCGGGGCAGCTCGGCGTGAGCGGCGAAAAAAGATCAACTCAAGTCCTGGTACACGGAAGTTCGAGCAAGTAACAGATTCAGGTTGGCGTGGTATATTCGCCAAGGTGGAGTTTGTTAGAGTTTGTGTCGAATATGTGTACGTAGTCGGTTACAGTTTAGGACTTGGAGTTATACTAGGTGTAGGACTAGAGTAAGAGTTGGACTCTATCCTAGTATCTCTCATAAATAGAGGGGCGTGCCTGTTGTAACCGCATGGCGACATAGCATAGCGAGAGGGAGCGGCTGCCGGCGGCGACCGACCATGAGTCGTTGTAACTCTGATACGCTGTAATATGCTGGATCGGGGAGGAGCGCCCGTAATCAGTGCCCCGGAGATGTAGGCTATGGCTGAACTCTGTTATCAAATATCGTGCCTCGGTGTCGTCATCATGTTTGGATCTCCTATGGTGTTTTCTTCCGCGTTTAGCTACCGATGTCGATTTCGGGGCCGGTTTTATAACAAATTGGATATAAGTGGATGAATCAAGCATCTGAACAATTTGCTGCAAAGCATATTGGAGTCATGGAGTGCTGTGAGAATTGCTTCGCATGTTTCTGCTTGAGACATGTGCAGATCGTGATTCTGACTACATTACAAACAAGCCTTAGGTGATGATCTTGTTAAATTTCGTTCTCAAATTGATGTCATGCATGAATGTGCTATCAGTATGCCATATGATATATGCTGTTCATTAATTAAATGGATTCAGCTCTGGCATATGGCTGCACACAGCTTGATCAGTTGGATATATCTCTGCTCTCTGCAGCTTAATTGTTCATCTATGATTTTAGATTTTTAGTATTTGTCTCTGTTCGTGTTATGCGGTGATTCTCTTGTTAACAACATGCCGCTGACGACGTTGATTTGCCGCTTTCGTCGAGCGTCAAGAACCGACATGGTTATGTGGCAATAGTTGAGCGGGAGTAGTAGCCATTGTTCTACCGTCGGACCGTCGAAGTAAAACGGGCAGGGAGGCCCACTGTCAGTGACGGTGGCAGACAGTGAACTTGGATGAATCTTATCGCGCAAGGAAGCTAAGGACATATTTTCCTCCCCATTTCTTGCATGCCATTTAAATAAATCCTGACCATTGATCATGTAAGAAATGCAAGAGATTTTTTTACTGTCCTTGAGGTTATGCGGTACCAAATCTTGACCATTGATCTGGCATCATCAAACGGTCAGAAATCATCCGTACATCCGTACCTCATGATACTGCACCTTCTCATTGAAGCGATACCATGAGTGGAAGGGTATTTCTTTCCTTTCCTATTTCACGAGAAGAAATCATCGGTGAGCAGCGAGAGATGGCGTCGAGACCGCGAGAGGCAGGGTCGCAGGGACAGCCAGATGCGCGACGGCGGCGGTCGAGTTTGTGATCTCCAAGGTGGACGACCTAATGAACTGGGCGCGGAGGGGGTCGATTTGGCCGATGACGTTCGGGCTGGGCTGCTTCGCCGTCGAGATGATGCACGCCGGCGCGTCCCGCTACGACTTCGACCGCTTCGGCGTCATCTTCCACCCATCCCCGCGACAGTCCGACTGCATGATCATCACCGGGACGCTCACCAACAAGATGGTGCCCGCGCTCCGCAAGTCAGTACATCTTCCTCCCCTCGGCTGCTCAGATTTGGCGCTCTTGTGCTCCGAGCTGGGAATTTGGTGTTCCCTTGCTTTTAGATCTTGGAAATTATCTTGCTAGGGTGAAATAAGACTCAATAGCTAATGTGATGTCATTCTATAGAGCCTAAATCCCCACCTTTAATGTCATTTGGAAACTTGCCACAAATTCGACACTAGCACCAATGTTCTGAATGCCTGGACAGGACAAATGGGATAGTGCGGTGAATCATTGAAATCTCTTCCAGCATCAATAGTTAGTCTAAATACTTTGGCATGATTCAAAGTATGCCAATGAATATTGTGGATCATTCAACCCATCATAACTTAGGATAACTTAGCATACGCCCGGCCTTGCAGATATTTGAGAGGATAAATCGACTTGATATTTAGATAGGGCGATGCGCGACGGCGGCGGGAGGTTGGATGCGCGCGATGCGCACGACGGCTGGATACGCGAGTACGCGACGGCGGCAGCGGGCTCTGATGCGCGACGGCGGCGGCGGGCTCTGATGCGCGACGGCAGCGGCGACCTCGATGCGCGACGGCGGCGGCGACCGGATGCGCGACGGCGGCGGCAGCGGCGGCGGCGGCTGGATGCGCGACGACGGCGGCAGCGGCGGCGGCGGCTGGATGCGCGACGGCGGCGGCGATTTCTAACCTGGTAGAGAGGAGGCGGCGATTTCTGACCTCGAAGAGAGGAGACCTCATTTTAGTCAGCCCCATCATACCTGCTAAACTAACGGTTAGATTAGATTGGTACCTCATGGTACCCACAATGCAAAACGGTATGCGTCTCCCGCTCGTGTTTTCATCAAAGAAAAATAAATGATGGGCAGGCGGGCAGCCATCGAACTGCATTCATAAGAAGGAATCAAGGAAACAACGTGCAAATTAAGATGTACAAACCAGAGACGTCCCAAATGAATTCATGTACACACCATGGTCCATGGGCATCCATCTGATGGGTGAAGTTAGCAAAGGTGACGAAGTTGGTCAAAAGCCAAATTGTGATGCTCTCTGACTGATTATTAATCAGCTACTCCAAGCCAAACATGCAGTTGCAATTCCAGTAACGGACTTGCTAAAAAGACGTCGACACTTTTTGGGGCTGATCGGTAAACACGCATATGCAGCGTAAAGACAATAAGCTCAGATGAACAGAACTAGGAAAGCAAAACCGCCCTGAAAGATGAACAGAACTGAACAAGACAGAGGAAGGGGACCAGAAGAAATTTAACATTACAAAAAATCAAAATGACTTATAATATGAAATGAAATGGAGGGAATATGGTAATTTTAGCTGAGCATCCAGTCATTCAGGCCGCACGAAGCAACTGGCGAAAAATGTGCCCAGCGAACTGCGTCGATCGGAATTCAAAACCAAATTTGTTGTAAACAAATAGAATTCAGAACCAAAACAACATTGAAATTAAGCTTTAGAAATTAGAAAACAGAGAAGCAAATGAAATCACGCCCCTGCAAAAAGAAAAAAAAATGAAATCACGCCACCGCAAATTATGCAGTGTGCTCCAAGTTGACCAAATTCCATAGTACCATACTAGTTCAATGTCCAGTGCAAATTCAGTACAAGATCATCAGAGAAACTACTAAGAAAAATCCCTTTGCAAATGAAATTCTCGCACACAGCGATGTCAATCGACGATGAACTAAGCTCGGATCAATCGCTACCGCAAGGGGAAGAAAAGCCCGTGCAAGCAAACTCCGATCAGCAGGATGAACAGAGGCGAACAGGGAATAGATTCAGACTTCAGAGAACAGGAACTAACTGCTACCTATATCGATGTACCTAGTTGCAGTCGTGGTTGCGAGAGATGGGAAGAACACGGAGATGGAGACGGAGGGTGTTGCAGGATCATCGGGCTGGGCCTCCCGCCTCACGGAGCGGCGTCGTCGATTGCCTCGCGCACGGTCTGCTCCTCGACGGCGACGGCGACGCGCATTTGGCGAATGGCCACCGACGCCTCGTCCACCTCGTTGATGGCGGTGCTCACGATCTCCTCGACCTTCCAGGTCTCCCTGGCACGCTCCCCTGGGCTCAGGGACGGAAGCTCCTTGTAGAGGCGGTGTTGGCGCACGGCGATCTGGGCGTCCGAGATGGCGGAGCTCAGCGATGTCTCCGCCGTGACTTCCTCCACGAAAGCTCGATGCCTGTGGATGCTCCACTTCAGCCACGTCTCGCCGCGCTCTTGGATGCCGAGTTCCGGGGCGCAGTCGACGAAGCGGTCGCGGGCCTTGTCATGGTCGCTGCCCACCACGCCGAGGAGGCGCTGCGCGTTCCGGAGTGTCCCGATGACCGGCGGCGGGAGGGCGCACACACTGGCGACGAGGTCCATGGCTGCGCCGATCGCCCCTGGGAGCACCGGCGCCTCGCAGAACGCGGCGACGACCAGCTTCGCTGCCGCTGCGACTGCGAGGGTGCCGTCGGGGTCCAGGTCATCGTGTGCGGGAACGACCGCAAACGCGTCGTCGACGAGGACCTTGGTGGCGTCGATGTCCTCGCGGAGCAGCGCGGCGGCCTTGGCGAGCGTCACACTTGCGGCGAGGGCGTTCGATTTGACCCCCACCAGTCGATTGCGTGCCTGCGCAAGGTCGTGCGCCACCTGCTGCGCGATCCCCCTAGGGTCCGTCGCCTCTGCCGCCGCCGCCGTCAGTTGCTGTTGGAGCTGCAGCACGGCGGCGGCCTCCACCAGTAGAATGCCCATATCGTCAATGTTGTCCGCCACCCTCTGCGCGATCTCTAGCAAGTCCATCTCCTTCCGCTCCTCTTCCTCCTCCTCCGCCGCCGCCTCGATTTTGTGGGCGAGCGCGTGTTGTGTCGTGTGTTGGTGTCGTGTGTTGAGCGTGGTGCGGGAGAGAGATGAGGGGGGAGAGAGAACTAGGAGGAGACGTGCCCATTTTATAGACTGACGAAGTGATGTGCCGAGAGGAGTTATTTTTAGTTGTTTACAGCATACTATGAGTTTAGAGCATTTTTCCTATCCTTGAGGAGGTACCATGAGGTACTATGAGGTACGAGGTACCATGAGGTACCAATCTAATCTAACCGTTGATTTAGCAGGGGTATGATCGGACTAACAAAAATGAGTTCTCCTCTCTTCCAGGTCGTCTGTGCTGGCCAGGGATGTTGCGCATCGACCGCCGCCACCGTCGCGCATCGAGCCCGCCGCCATAGCAAGGCCGAGCACGCCGCCAAGTCCATCTCCCGTGTCGGTGCGTCGCCCTCGACGTTGACAAGCTCGCCTCCAAGGTAGGTACCCTGCTGCTTGCTTTCTCCGGTGTTGTTTGGTTGTCTTCTCCGGCGTGGTTTCATTTTGTTGAGTTGTTTGGTGGTGTGCAGGTTTCGGCGCTGGAGACAATCGTGAGCAAGGGCAGGAGGGTGGTTGATGCCGACGTGGTGACGCTCACCGAGGCGCTGATGAACGAGCTGGTCAAGCTGGACTCCATCGTCGCCGACGGCGAGGTCAAGGAGCAGCGCCGACTGCAGAAGAAGCGGGTGCAGAAGTACATCGAGGCCCTCGACGCCATCCGTGCCAAGACCAAGAAAGCGACGGCGCCGCCCAAGGCCCGGCCGCCGCGGCCTCCGCCGGCGCAACAGCCGCAGCAGCGCCGACAGTTCTAGCCGCCGCCGCATCGACCGCCGTCGCCGTCGCGCATCGAGGCCGCCACCGTCGTCGCGCATCCCGCCGCCGCCGTCGCGCATCGAGCCCACCGAGCCGCGCGCCTCTCACCGGTCTTGCCGCAATCGCTGCTCTCCATACGATTTTTTTCCTCTTGTGAAACAGGAAAGGACAGAAATACCCCCCACCCATGGTACCTCTCTAACGAGGAGATGCAGTACCATGAGGTACGGACGATTTCTGACCGTTGGATAATGTTAGATCAACGGTCAGGATTTGGTACTGCATAACCTCAAGGACAGTAAAAAGCCTCATGAGTTTAACGGTGTCTAATTTGGTTTACTTGTGGGAGACAGCATTAAGATTTACCGTCTCAGTGCTTCACCCTCACACCCAGGCTGTGTTTGGAACATGGGTTTGAATATAATTTCCCATCCCTCAAAGGATAAGCTTTAATCTTAGCCCTTCATTCTTCTCGCCCCAATTTCATTCTATCCCTCCATTTATTTCCATTTCCTAATCCCATCTCTCTTAACCCATTTTTCAAACACACCCCCGTATTCTGGCGTGGTAAAATAGTTCGTTTACGATAGCTTAGCCATCGGAGGATTAATTTACGTCCAAGTTGAAACTAGAATGGGAAAGTATTTCATTCCTTGAGGGGATATCTCTCGTTTTGTGCATGTCACTTAAATAGTTATAAAAAAGTTTAAAAATATTTGGCAACATAGATTAATATGAAATATATCACTCTACAAACATGTAAATTTAAATTCAACTTCTACAAGTTGTAATAAAAATAACAAATACAACTATGGATGTACGATAACTATTTTCAGTTTAATTTTTTTATTGTAACTTGTATAAGTTGAATTTGGTTTTACATGCTTGTAAAGTGATATATTTCATATTAATCTAGAGATAATCCCTTATATGCCACTGAAAATTGGTCTGATCTCTTATATGCCACTGAAAATTGGCTCTTCCCTTATATGCCATTGGTCCAAATTTGCACACCCTCTCATGCCACTACCGTCAGTTGACCGTGTGTTGACCGTTAACTCTCAAGTAAAAAATACATATTTGCCCTCTCTGAGTTGTTAGGCATGCCCCATACTCATAAGGGTAAATACATCTTTTTTCCTTGAGAATTAACGGTCAACACACGGTCAACTGACGGGAGTGGCATGAGAGAGTGTGCAAATTTAGATCAATGGCATATAAGGGAAGAGCCAATTTTCAATGACATATAGGGATCAGACCAATTTTCAGTGGCATATAAAGGATTCTCTCATTAATCTATGTTGTCTTTCTTTTTTTAATTTTTTGATAACTATTTAGATGACATGTAAACAACGATGGGATGATCCTTCAGGGATAAAAATCTACATCCAACTAGAATGAACCCAAGGGGTCGATGTACTAGTAATTTATTACAGTAACATATATCCTGACGATGAAATTAATATTCTAATTACTAATGTGATGTGTTTCTTTGTCGTGACTATAGTACAGACCGATCATACGCCACCAGAAAAACTTAGAAAATTTATTCTATATAAATTAGGGTTAAAATTATTTGGTTATTTCTTTTCGAACACGTAAAAGCTTTGAACGTTATTTGTATTAGACCTATGAATATTAAATTTACAACCACTTCATGCTAAGTAGCAGGCATTAACGGGAGGGGGAGAGTTCTCGAAAAAGAAAAAAAAGGTGGGAGAGAGAACACACGATAAGTAGTGACACTGGTCTCTGGAAAAAAGAAGGAAAACAAAGGAAGAAAAGGAAAATATATTTTTTTGAAAGGAGGGTAAAAGTTTTATCTCGTACATTAACAAAGAAGAAATAAAAAAATTACACAAAGTTATCCGTCCAAAGAATAAAAAAGGCTAAGGACGAAAAAATAACTAGGTGATATCTCTCAAAATACAGAACTCTTGCAGTCCAAGAGCTCCTGCCTTTATCCATGCACCAACTTTCTCTTTGATCTTTGCTAGGATTGTGGCCGGCATTGATGCCTTTTGACGAAAGATTCTTGCATTGCGTTCGTACCAAATTCCCCAAGATACTTAGTATCACCAAGGTTCGAAGCGGGCATCGGGGGTTTATTAGGGGATTCCAACATCAAGTTTCACCAGCGCTCAACTGAGGGACAGTCATCCCACTTATTTAATTGTAGGTCCGTGCTAGTCCACCTTTGAATTTCTGTCCAAATTCTCTTTGTGACCCTGCATTTTACCATCAGTATTATTGATGCTCTGATTGATGATAATCCAATAATCCAAGCCAAAGCCCAAATATTCAATGCAGATTCAGTACTGAATCATGAAAAAACACAACTACTAAAACCCCTTGGCAAAAGGAGATCCTCCCACACAAGTACACAACTGTTCATCCCAAACACAAACTAACTGCTACTACTACTTGCTACAAAAGGGGAGAAAATGACCAAATCAAATCCGGTTTGCGTGAGGACGGAGAACAGAGACTACATCGATTTACACTCTTGCGGGGCGGCGTCGTCGATGATCTTGAGCGATTCGCGAATGGCATCCAGCGCCGCGTCCACCTCTTCGATGGCGGTGCTCACGATCTGCTCGAGCTTGGAGGCCGAGGCCTCCCTCATGCGGACCCCTCGGCTCAGTCTCAGCAACCGAGGATGCCGGTAGAGGCGGTGGACGCGGACGGCGTTCTGGACCTCGCAGATGGCGAACTGCAGCCTCACCTCCACCGTAAACAGGTGCGCATTGGCTTCGGCCATGGTGGCGATCCCCTCCTGCCACTTCTTGTCCTTCACTTCGACAACGAGGAGCGGGGTTGCAGTTCGCGAAGAGGATCGCCGCGGCCTGATGTTTGTTGGCCACCGTCGAGATGAGTAACCGGGCGCCCCCGCCCTGGAGTGTCCCAGGTTGCGATGGCGGGAGAGCGTACACGCCGGCGACGAGGTCCATCCATGGCTGCACCGATCGCCCCAGCGAGCAGCGGCGCCTCGGCGAACGCGCAGGCGACGAGCTTTGTGGCCGCTGCGAGGGGTGGCCTTGGGGTCCCGGTCATCGGGTGCGGGGACGGTGGCAAACGCGTCGGCGAAGAGTGTCTCGGTGGCGTCCATGTCCTCGTGGTCGTTTACAATTACAGGAAATCGGGCTTGCTTGTGTGAGACGTCATCCACATTTGCCGTGTGCTTGTGGCACTTGGGGTGAGACGGCGCCGCAAGAGATAAAAAGTTTGTTACACTCTGGGGTCCACGGCGTGTGCCCCACATATGTCAGAATCAGAATGCGTCCGTTATAGCTAACCACGTTAATTACTTGATGATTTAGGAGGAGTGGTTCTGAAAATACGTGTTTGATGGAAAGGTTATTCTTAGTTCTGAGACTGAGCTTGTTACTTGATGTTACTCTGAATTTCCTTTTCGGAATTCCTTTGATTTTAGGTCAAAATTTTAGGAGCAGTTCATGATCGTTTTATGAATAACTCTGATATGGGGTCAATATCTGATCACTCTAGTTCAGTTGAAAATCATCCAACATTATTTCTACAAGCATGTTGTTAATCTGAAACATGTTGCTTGTTGTGACTGTAGTTCAGCTGAATTTAATTTAACAGGTCAGAATTTTAATTGAATTCAGTTGTTACTTCTTCAGAATTTAATTGGATACAGTACTTGATTTAAACTATTCTTGATTGCCCTACATTGCCTGATTGCTACAGTGATTACAGATTGCTACATACATTTGTAGTACAGGTTCCAAATCAGTTACAGATTTCTATTTTTGTTACTTGTAGATGCAAATGGAGATGGAGGAGCATATATGATTTTGATGGTAGATACAGTACTCAGTTGTGAATCTAGTCCAGAAATTAGTCATATATTGACAAAAACGATCTTGTTCCGATTTGATCAGTACAGAAGATCTAGTTCTGAATGAACCATTTGATTACTTTTTCATAGTTCTGAAATTAGTAGTTGAACGATTTGATTACTTGTTCTACATTTAAGTACTGCATTCCAGTACTACATTCAGTACTTGAGTTCTGAAATTACTTTATTTCGATCACTCTATCAGTACTTGTTCTACATTTTCACTCTGCATTTCAGAAATCAATGAAAAAAATAGCAGTATGTGTCTCCCGCTCGTGTTTTCATCGAAGAAAAATAAAAGACGGGCAGCGATCGAACTGCATCAGTCAGAATGAATTCTCGTCATTCCATTTCCAACACGCTATGCTCGAAGTTGATCAAAAGTCAAAATGTGATGCTCTCTGATCATTAATCAACTAATCCAAACCAAGCGTGTGCAGTTGCAATTCAGTACTAGATCATCAAAATGCAACTAACAAAAATCCTTTGAAAGAAAGGAGCTCCTGTCACACAGCGTGTTCATGCAGCCCAAAGACAAACTGAACTAAGATGAACAGAACTAGGAGAGCAAAACCGGCCTGCAAGATGAACAGAACTGAACAAGACAGAGAACAGAGAGAACTCGATCTTTCGCCGCTAATTGCTATTGTCTAGTTTTGTGATCTGCAAACAACGCGAACACGGAGATGGAGAGGGTGATGCGCTGTACCGGCTTGGTGTTGTGCGGGATGAACGGGCTAGTCTGGATTCTGGAACCTCACAGAGCGGCGGCGTGGATGGCGTCGCGCACGATCTGTATCTCGCCGGCAATGGAGTAGCGCGTGTGTACGACGGCCGCTATCACCGCGTCCACCTCTTCCATGACGGTGCGCATGATCTCCTTCAGCTTCCAGGCCTCCTTCATGCGCCTTCCCCGACGCGGCGACCCGACCTGGTAGAAGCGGTGGACGCGCACGGCTTGCCCGGCCTCCCAGATGGCGCGGTTCAGCCTCATCTCCGCCGCGTATCCGTTCAGGAGGGCCTGGCTCCGGTGGCTGGTCCACGCCTCCCACGTCTCGCCCTCCTCCTCGATGCCGAGGTACGGCCTGCAGTCGGCGAAGAGGTTGCGGGCGCGGTCGTGGTCGTCGGACACCGCCCCGAGGAGGTCCCGGACTTCCTGGAGCGGCCCGGTCGCCGGCGGCGGGACGGCGTACACGCTGGCGACGAGGTCCACGGCCGCACCGATCGCCCCCGGGAGCACCGGCGCCTCGGAGAACACGCTGGCGACCAGCTCCGCAGCCGCCGCGAGGGTGGCCTGCGGGTCGCGGTCGTTGAGCGCCGGGACGACGGCCAGCGCGTCGGCGGCGAGGATCTTGGCGTCGCGGATGTCCTCGCGGAGCAGCCTGCCGGCCTCGCCGAGCGTCGCGCGTGCTGCACGGGCGATCAACCGGATCACCTGCAGTTGATCGCGGACCGCCGCAAGTACGGCCTCCGCCTCTTGCGCGATCACCGTCGCAGCCATCACCTCCGCCGCCGCCGCCCCCGCTTCTACTGGCTGGACCGGCACCGCCATCTCCGATTCTCGGTGGCTGCGCGCGTGCGCGCGTGTTCTGTGTTGTGCGAGAGAGAGATTCGGGGGGTGCGAGGTAGGAGACGGCGGGTCCATATTTATACCCGGCGAAAGGCGAAAGCCGGGTGTGAATGGGAATAGGGGATGGGTTGCGAAATATTTTGACAGTGGTAATTGGGCTTTGCATGCGCAAGATGGTGATGAGAATTACCGTCAGCTTCAGTCACTGACAACGTGGACCCCACATCAGCTTCTATAAATGACGCTGCGTGCGAGGAAGTAAAATGTTCGTTACAGGCTTTTCTAGAAACGGGCAAACGGCACCAGTTGAAAATGAACCGAACTGGGCAGGCAGAGTTGCTTTTTTTTTTTTTCATCTCAAAAAGGGAACATAGTTGCATCATTTTTTAGCTCTTTTCTCTTCTTATCTTCTTTTACAGAATTAAGTATATGATCAATCGTTTTTAGTCCCAATTATTCGACATGATAAGTAATAGTAAAACTACGCTATAAAATTAACATTTTATAGTGCAAACATTTGGAGTTTGCATTGTGAAATAAGGGAATTCACGGTGTCAGATACATGTTGAATGAGAAACACCAAGTGGTATGGTGGTAAGATGAACTTAGCCATCATAAGGTGGAATTAAAAGAATCCAGTTACTGGCACCGAAATGCAACACTCTGCTTTTGAAATGCAGCTTGTGACTTGTTCAGAATTTTATGAAGCGCTGAAGCATAACGGTAAAATGTTTCTACTACAAGTAGTACTTTGTAGAGACACATAATTCGAACATGCGTACTCAGCTTAGCAGTCAATCATCGCGTGAAAACACATCAACAGAGCATATATTGCGACGTAACTGGCTGAAAAATTGCGGCCAGCGAACTGCATCAATGAGAAGGAAAGCAACATGCACATTAAAATTTAGAAATTAGAAAACAAAGAAGCAAACAGAGAAATTACAACGTCGTCAATGGCATTTCGCAATACTTAAAGCAGGATGCAAAATGATCTTGGCCATTATCGGTTTATACAACCTAATGCAAAGCAAACTGCATTAGATCAATGCAGTTTATTCAGATTTTCCAAATGATAAATCATAAGTTCAGAAATACTAGTACTTCATGGCGATACACAATTCGAACATGCATGCTTCACTGAGCATTCAGTCATTCAGGCTGCAGGAAGCAACTGGCCAAAAATTTGTGGCCAGCGAACAGCGTCGATCGAAATTCAGAAGCAAAGCAACATGCAGATTAAGCTTTAGAAATTAGAAAACAGAAAGAATAAAAGCAACATGCAGTATGCTCAAGCCTCCAGGTTGATCAAATTCCATAGTACCATATTAGTTCAGTTTCCAGTGCTAATTCAGTACAAGATCATCAGAGACACAACTAAGAAAATTTCGTTTGCAAATGAAATCCCCGAACACAGCGATACCAACTCAAACGACGAACTAAGCTCGGATCAATCGCTACCTAGCTAACGGGGAAAAAAATGCCCATGCAAGCAAACTCCGATCAGCAGTTAGAACAGAGGCGAACAGGGCAGAGATTCAGAGAACAGGGACTAACTGCTGCCTACGTCGATCTACCTAGTTGCAGTCGTGGTTGCAGGAGATGGAAGGCGATGCGCTGTACCGGCTTGGTGCTGCAGGATCATCGGCCTGGGCCTCCCGCCTCACAGAGCGGCGGCCTCGCCGATTGCCTCCCGCACGATCTGCTCCTCGGCGGCGAGGGCGTCGCACATCTGTCGAATGGCCACCGACGCCGCGTCCACCTCTTCAGTGGCGGTGCTCAGAATCTGCTTGGCCTCCCAGGCCACCTCTCGACGCCGCGACTGAGCCTGGTAGACGTGGTGGACGCGCACGGCATGCTTGGCCTCCCTGATGGCGGACATCAGCCTCACCTCCGCCGCCGCCGCCTCGGTAAAGGCTTCTTCGTTGCGGGCGCTCCACGCCAGCCAGGTCTCGTCGCCCGGTTGGATGCGGCGGTTCGGGGTGCTGTTGACGTAGAGCGTGAAGAGGTCGGTAGCGTCGTGATGGCCGTTCACCACCGCGCCGAGGGTGAGCCGGGCGTCCTGGAGTGTCCCGGTGCGCTGCGGCGGGAGAGCGTAGACGCTAGCGACGAGGTCCATGGCTGCGCGGATCGCCCCCGGGAGCAGCGGCGCATCGGAGAACACCCTGGCGGCCAGCTTCGCGGCCGCTGCAAGGTGATCAGGGCCATCTCGTGGCGCGATGGCGGAGAACGCGCGGGCGAGGAGGACGTGATCGGTGGCGTGGATCTCCTCGCGGAGCAGCCCGGCCGCCTCGTCGAGCGTCGCGCGTGCAGCCTCGGCGTCCGAGAGGATCATCGCCAATCGAGCGCGGAGCTCCGCTAGGTGGTTCGCCACCGCCTCCGCCTCCGCCTCCGCCTCCGCCTCCGTGGCCACTCCGCTCGGAGACGCCATCTCCGACTCTCTTGTCTTCTCTGCGTGTGCGCGCGTGTTCTGCTCTGTGTTTGTGTGGGAGAAAGGTTCAGGCGTTCAGCGAGGTTTGGAGGTAGGAGTGGGGCCCTATTTATGCACTGATTCGAATACTACTCTGTATTGTATTTACGGTGGCTAAATGGGATTTTCTTGGGGTATTTTTATAACGTACTTCTGTATTTTACGGTGCCTAATAATTGGGATTTGTTTGAGGTGATAGGCTTTGAGATTTACCTCAAGGGTCCCACAAGCAGGTATAGATTCTAGAAACGGGCAGCGGCGGAAAAGGGGTGATTCGTTGAAGGCTATCAAAACACCATGGAGAAATCTACCCATCGGACGTCCGATGCCCTAAAAAAAATCAGACGGTCAAATGTTGCAGTTGACCAACAAGTGAAACATTAAGTTATATACGGTAAAAAAAAAAATTAGCAACTGAAATATTTAAATATTTTATGAAAGATGGTGAAGATACACGTTGAAACATGTCGCTGTCACACATGAAACAAAAGTATTAACGGATTGAAACATTTGTTTTTTCCTTTATCAAAATATAATCATACGATATCTACGATATCTTGTTGTAAAGATTTAATTACAACGAATATAACGGTGTAATTGGATCATAGATTGGATAAGTAATTTAATAGAAAAATCATTCTGAAGCTTGCTAAAATATATACATATATGCATGGATAAGGTGGAGAGAGAGAGAAGTAGCATTGTAGCACAGGTAGTTTTAGGAATTTTGTGAAGCACACCGAAAACATACATTGAAATATATCACTATCACGTATGAAACATTTAGTTTTAACGGTTTGAAACACATATTTTTCTTTTGACATAATATAATCATATGATATCTTGTTCTAAAGATTTAATTGCAACGAATACAACGGTGTGATCGGTTCCTAGAACAGATAAGTAATTTAGGAGAAAAAATATTTAAAAAGAGGAGGAAACAATAAAAAGAAATAAATAGACATGCATCTTACAGTAAGATAGGGTTTATCAGTATTTTCCGAGAAAGTAACGAATAGCAAGTAAGGACTGAGGTAGCTGCATGCGTCCTACATTTTTTTTATCTAATCGGACGTTCGAAGTGAAGCATTTTCGGAACACCACGGAATCGAGGAATTGCGTCAAACTGGAATGAACATGATGAACACCCGAGCACTGGCATGATTAGTCCACTTATTATTCAAAGCCAAAATGGCATAATGGCGTAAGTGAATAGCGTTGCATGATCATCCGGACTGGGCCTCGCGCGCGGAAGCCTCTGCCTCCGCGGCGCCCCAACGCCGCACGAGGATGTTCTCTTTCTCGACGTCGTGCCTCATTTCGAGCGCAGCGAGTTAGCCCTGTTTATCCAATCAAAAACTTTTCATCATGTCACATCGAATATTTGGACACATGTATGGTCTATTAAATATAGAAAAGAAAAAACCTAATTATATAGATTGCGTGTAAATTACAAAATGAATCTTTTAAACCTAATTGTGCTATGATTTGACAATGTGGTGTTACAGTAAATATTTGCAAATGACGGATTAATTAGGCTTAATAAATTCGTCTCACAGTTTACAGGCGGAATCTGTAATTTGTTTTGTTATTAGACTACGTTTAATACTTCAAATATGCGTTCGTATACTTAAAAACTTTACACCCAAAGAACTAAACACACCCTTTATATTGTGAAATAAGGGAATTCACGGTGTAAGATACATGTTGAAAGAGAAACGCCAGTGGTACGATTATGGTAGTGAGATGAACTTATGGAGCCATCGTTTGGCTTATTCGCTTATTCGTTGAATTAAAAGAATCCGGTTACTGGCACTCAACACTCTGCCTTTTTGAAATGCAGCTTGTGACTTGTTCAGAATTTTATGAAGCGCTGAAGCATAACGGGAAAATGTTTCTATTTTGTAGTGACACATAATTCGAACATGCGTACTCAAAGCTTAGCAGTCAGTCATCGCGTGAAAACACATCAACGGAGCATATATTGCGACGTGACTGGCTGAAAAAATTGCGATCAGCAAACTGCATCAATGAGAAGGAAAGCAACATGAAAATTAAGCTTTAGAAATTAGAAAACAGAGAAGCAAACAGAGAAATTACAACGTAGTCAATGTCAATGGCATTTCGTAATACCTAAAGCAGGATGCAAAATGATCTTGGCCATTATTGGTTTATACGAAGTACATCCTAATGCAACGCAAGCTGCGTTAGATCAATGCAGTATGTTCAGATTTTCCTTCATAAATACTAGTACTCCAAGTCCATGGCGATACACAATTCGAACATGCATGCTTAACTGAGCATTGAGTCAATCGGGCTGCAGGAAGCAACTGGCCGAAAATTTGTGGCCAACGAACAGCGTCGATCAAAATTCAGAAGCAAAGCAACGTGCACATTAAGCTTTAGAAATTAGAAAACAGAGAGAATAAAAGCAACATGCAGTATGCTCAAGCCTCCGGGTTGATCAAATTCCATACTAGTTCAGTTTCCCGTTCTAATTCAGTACAAGATCATCAGAGACACGACTAAGAAAGTTCCCTTTGCAATTGAAATCCTCGAACACAGCGATATACCAACTCAACGACGAACTAAGCTCGGATCAATCGCTACCTAACAGGGGTGTTGAGTTGTGATCCAAATTCATTTGCATTTAATAAAGGTACGGATCATCATCCCTTTTAGGGTTTATCTCTTACCGAGCCTCCGAGGTTTAAGGCAAGGTTAGTAGCAAAAGGTTTCAGTCAAATTGCTGGTGTTGATTATAATGATGTGTTCTCTCCAGTTATAAAGTATAGTTCAATTCGCACATTCTTCAGTATTGTTGCTATGCATGATCTTGAGCTTGAGCAGTTAGATGTGAAGACAGCATTTTTACATGGAGAGCTTGAGGAGGAGATATACATGGACCAGCCAGAAGGGTTCATAGTACCTGGTAAGGAGGATTATGTTTGCAAGTTGAAAAGATCTTTGTATGGTTTGAAACAGTCTCCTCGTCAATGGTATAAAAGGTTTGATTCATTTATGTTGTCACATGGCTTTAAGAGGTCTGAATTTGATAGCTGTGTGTATATTAAATTTGTTAATGGATCACCTATATACTTGCTGTTATATGTTGATGATATGCTGATTGCTGCCAAGAGCAAGGAACAAATCACTACATTGAAGAAACAGTTGAGTAGTGAGTTTGATATGAAGGATCTTGGTGCTGCTAAGAAAATTCTAGGTATGGAAATCACTAGAGACAGAAATTCTGGTTTGTTATTTCTTAGCCAGCAAAGCTACATTAAGAAGGTTCTTCAGCGTTTTAACATGCATGATGCAAAGCCTGTTAGCACTCCTATTGCACCTCATTTTAAATTATCAACTTTACAATGTGCTAGTACTGATAAGGATATAGAATACATGTCTAGAGTTTCCATATTCTAGTGCTGTTGGTTCTTTGATGTATGCCATGGTTTGCTCCCGGCCAGATTTATCTCATGCTATAAGTTTGGTTAGTAGATACATGTCTAATCCTGGTAAAGAACACTGGAAAACTGTTCAGTGGATTTTCAGGTACCTCAGAGGCACAGCTGATGCTTGCTTGAAGTTTGGCAGGACTGATAAGGGGCTTGTTGGATATGTGGATTCTGATTTTACTGCAGATTTGGATAAGAGAAGATCACTCACAGGTTATGTGTTTACCATTGGTAATTGTGCTGCGAGTTGGAAGGCAACATTGCAGCCTGTTGTTGCCCAGTCTACCACTGAAGCAGAATACATGGCTATTGCTGAAGCATGTAAAGAATCAGTTTGGCTGAAAGGATTGTTTGCTGAGCTTTGTGGAGTTGATTCTTGCATTAACTTGTTTTGTAATAGTCAAAGTGCTATATGCCTCACCAAAGATCAGATGTTTCATGAGAGGACAAAGCACATTGATATCAAGTACCATTATGTTCGTGATGTAGTCGCGCAAGGTAAACTAAAGGTATGCAAGATAAGTACTCATGATAATCCTGCTGATATGATGACAAAGCCTGTTCCTGTTGTTAAGGTTGAGTTTTGCTCAAGCTTAGTTGGTATAGTGGTTTAGCCCGAGAGGCTATTTGGCGCCGAAAGTGTTTTTTTTGTCTTTGTTGTGTTCAGGGTGAAGGATTGATTCATGCTACAAGCAGGAATTTCTCTTAAGGTGGAGTTTGTTGAGTTGTGATCCAAATTCATTTGCACTTAATAAAGGCCAGCTTCTGCCGTAGCGGAGCGAAGGCTGAACGGATCATCATCCCTTTTAGGGTTCCACTATATATATACCTCTTGTAAGCCGCCGTGTGGCGATGTAACCTCACCTCAAATATAGTGAAGATATTTTGCTGGCTGGCGCCCGTGATTTATTTTCTCTCCTGTTTTGGGAGGGTTTTCCACGTTAAATCTCGTGTCTTTTGTGATTGATCTATTGTTTTTTATCATTTGTTCGCCTATTGTTTCCTAATAGGGGGAAAAAAAACAATGCCCATGCAGGCAAACTCCGATCAGCAGTTAGAACAGACGCGAACAGAACAGAGATTCAGAGAACAGGGACTAACTGCTGCCTACATCGATCTACCTAGTTGCAGGAGATGGAAGGCTTGGTGCTGCAGGATCATCGGGCTGGGCCTCCCCCCTCACGGAGCGGTGGCCTCGCCGATTGCCTCCCGCACGATCTGCTCCTCGGCGGCGAGGGCGTCGCGCATCCGTCGAACGGCCACCGACGCCGCGTCCACCTCTTCAGTGGCGGTGCTCAGAATCTGTTTGGCCTCCCAGGCCACCTCTCGACGCCGCGACTGAGCCTGGTAGTCGCGGTGGACGCGCACGGCATGCCTGGCCTCCCAGATGGCGGAGATCAGCCTCGTCTCCGCCGCCGCCGCCTCGTGGAAGGCTTCTTCGTTGCGGGCGCTCCACGCCTGCCAGGTCTCGTCGCCCGGTTGGATGCCGTAGTTCGGGGTGCAGTTGGCGTAGAGCCTGAAGAGCCAGGTAGCGTCGTGATGGTCGTCGAACACCTTACCGAGGATGAGCCGGGCGTCCTCGAGCGTCCCGGCATGCGGCGGCGGGAGAGCGTAGACGCTAGCGACGAGGCCCATGGCTGCGCGGATCGCCCCCGGGAGCAGCGGCGCATCGGAGAACACCCTGGCGGCCAGCTTCGCGGCCGCTCCAAGGGCAGGGCCATCTCGTGGCGCGATGGCGGAGAACGCGTGGGCGAGGAGGAGCTCGGTGGCTTGGATCTCCTCACGGAGCAGCCCGGCGGCCTCGTCGAGCGTCGCGCGTGCAGCGTCGGCATCCGAGAGGACCATCGCCAATGGAGCGCGGAGCTCCGCTAGGTGGTTCACCATCGCCGTCGCCATCGCCTCCTCCTCCGTGTTCTCTGCGTGTGCGCGCGTGTGTTGTGCTGTGTGTTTTTGTGTGGGGGAATGGTGCAGCGAGGTTTGGAGGTAGGAGTGGGGCCGATTTAAATGCACTGACTCGAATATTTTTACAGCGTATACTACTCTGTAATGTATTTATTTGGTATCTCTTCTTTCTTGAGGTGATTTGTTTGAGGTGATAGGCTTTGAGATTTACCTCAAGGGTCCCACGCGCATGTGTAGATTCTAGAAACGGGTAGCAGCGGAAGGAAAAGGGGTGAAAAGTTCGTTGAAGGCTGTCAGAACAACATGGAATTGAGGAATTACGTCAAACTGGAATAAACATGATGAACCCCAAGCACTGGCATGTTTAGTCCAATTATTCAAAGCCAAAATGGCGTACGTGAATGGCGTGGCAGGATCATCCCGACTGGGCCTCGCGCGCGGCCGCGGCGCCCCACCGCCGCACGAGGATGTTCTCATTCTCGAGGGCACGCCTAATGTACGGGTGATCGGCCACCCCCTCCCCTATACTCAAGATACACTCCTCCCTCCTCTCCCCCTTCCTCCTCCCTTTCTTCTCTTCCTATTACAGTACACCACAATTTTTTTAAAAAAAATAAAAAGTTAGAAAAATTTATGTATAGAAATACTACATATAAAAAATTTGAATTCAAATTCAAATTTGAATCGGATATGTAAACTTTTGACTTATAAACTTTGGATCTATAAACTTTAGGTGTATAAATTTTAGATGTATAGAAATACTATATATAAAAAATATTTGAATTCAAATTCAAATTTAAATTGGATATAATTCAAATTCAAATTAGAATCGGGTATATAAACTTTTGACTTATAAAATTTAGGTCTATAAACTTTAGATCTATAAACTTTAGGTGTATAAAAATACTATATATAGAAAATATTTGAATTGAAATTCTAATTTGAATAAGATATAATTCAAATTCAAATTTGAAACGGGTATATAAACTTTTGACTTATAAACTTTAGGTCTATAAACTACATATAAAATATATTTGAATTCAAATTCAAATTTGAATCAGATATATAAACTTTTGACTTATAAACTTTGGGTCTCTAAACTTTAGATATGTAAACTTGAGGTGTATAAATTTACTAAAATAGGAAAGTAATGTGGTGCCAAAAAAGGAAACCAGGTGGAGGGGGGAGGCGAATTGATCGCTACCCCCATCGCCAAGCGATCGATCGCCCATTAGAGGTTTCGCTTTCTCGACGTCGTGCCTCATTTCATGCTGAAAACGGTACGGAAACTTTTCGGATTCTGGACCTATTTTCGAAAACGGAATCTCTCGGTCGGATTTTTTTTGGAAACGGAAACGGAAACGAAATCAGAAATTTTTCTCGGAAACGGAATCGAAAATGATAAGGGCAGTTTCCGTCCGAACTCAGAATTGATCGTAAACTTTCTGGAAATTTTCTTAGAATTTCCAGAAATTTTGTGACTTAAATACCCTGAATTCTTTTTTTTAAGCACTGAATAGTGAATACCATGGTGTTTGGCTATTATTTATTTAAAAAATATTGTTATACAGATATGAAGTTACATAAGAATTTTTTTTCTTGCATTGGGATTTATCAACAATATTACTCTCTTAAACATAGATAATTTATATAATAGATTGTGTTTTATGATGTACTGTTGAGACTTAACAATTGGATTTATGTGATTGTGTTTTATGATAAATTGTTGACCATTGAGACTTGAGAATTGAATTTATAAGTTTGAGGGGTTCTTGTATTCCGATAAATTTTCGTTACCGTATTCGTGCCAGTTCGTTTTCGCTCCATTTTCGATTTCGATAATATTTGATTTCGTTTTCGTATCCGGGGCTTCCGATTCCGATTCCGATTCCGAAAAAAATATGAAAACAAAAACGATAAAGGGGTTTCCGTCCGTTTCCATACCGTTTCCACCCCTACGTATATTTCCTTTTGACAGCGTGTTACTCCCTACGTTTCCTAATATAAAGGATTTTGACATTTTGCTTGCACTATTTGACCATTCGCCTTATTCAAAAAATTTTGGAATTAGTTTTTATTTTTTAGTGACTTACTTTATTATCCAAAGTACTTTAAACACAGCTTTTCGTTTTTTATATTTGCACAAATTTTTTGAATAAGATGAGTGGTCAAACAGTGCAAGCAAAATGTCAAAATCCCTTACATTAGAGGATGGGGGAGTACTTACTAGCGTTCTTTTGCTCTCTATTTACTATTATCTTAAAAATAGTCAAAGTTATTAATGATTGAACGAAATCGAGGAATAACCCTTAACCAAAATTTTGGCAATTTGACCCTCTTAGAAAACTTATTTCAATAATAACCTAGTTTTTCACACGGGTTATAATGAAATTGGTTTTTAACACGGATTATTATTAAAATAAGTTTTTTAAAGGGTCAAATATAATTGTCAAAATTTAGGGAATAACCTCTTATGCGTCTTTAAGATCAAACAGTTTCATCGAATTGAATACGATTGTATGTATAATAACATCTACTATATCAGGGATATAAATGAATCCCATTCTTATAATTGCATTGCTCAGGATACCTCAAGATCCCTCTTAACTAGAATAGAATAAAAGAATTAGTAAATTTGTTCCGCCCAGAATGAAAATAGGCGATAGGGTTATAAACTTATAATTATATAATTGACTTAATCATTTGTTATATATTAGACCATTTCTAAAATTATGGTTTAAGAATTTCAATTAAAGTCGACGTAAAAGTGAGAAATGGACTTATTCCGTTGCAGTAAGCTCGATGCCTTTAATCGCAAGAAAGCCAAAAATAATCTTGTCAGCCATGGCTTCCGAAGTGTTCATGTACACAGGCCTCGTTCCTAGTACGTGTCACCGGGAATCTCGATGCTGCCGTGTGAAAATATCTCATGGAAAAAGTACACCGAAGGTCCCTCAACTTGTCATTGAGTTAAAAAACGTCCTCGAACCGTAAAACGGTCCCTTAACTATACAAAACTGGTCACCTCGGCGGTTTTGATCCCGGTTTTGTCCTACGTGGCGCTTTGACCACGGTCATCGGTGGCTGAGTCAGCATGGGACTCACGTGGACCCCACATGTCAGCGTGTACACCTCACCATCTTCTCCTTTCCCATCTTCTCTCTCTTCCTCCTCCTCTCTCTCTCTCTCTCAATCTTCACTCTGGGGCTTTGGGCAGGCCGGCGCCGCCGGCCGACGGGGCGAGGCCGAGTAGCGGGGAGTCAGCGGCGGCGGTGTCGAGCTGGCCTGCTCGCCGGAGCGCTACTTCGCCGTCGCGTCCCTCCACGTGCATCCCAAAGAAGCTCCTCCTGGCCCGCGTGGCGTCCATCTCGATCCGCTCCCCCTCTCCTCGCAACCCCTCATTCGCCGGCCGGTCATCCGGCAGCGGCGCGACCCTGGCCGAGTACGACACCGGTGTGATCGAGGGCCCCGCATCCTTCACGAACCGCATCTCCTCCCGCGTCCACTGCTGCCGCTGCGGCAGCCCCTGCGATCTCCTTGGAGGCAGCGAGGGCCAAGACCCGGGGGTCATCGCTCGGGGCAGCCTCCTCCGCGGCGGCGGGAGCCTCCTCGGGCACTAGCTGCGGCTTCGGCACGTAGGACACGGGCTTGATGGGCGGCGGCGTTGGGCCGGAGCCGGAGCCGGTGTTAGAGAAGAAGTGGAGGAGCGAGAGGAGACGATGCGGTTGGGGGTGGTGGCGGCTAGAGTGGGAGAGGAGGAGGCGGAGGTGAGCCATGGCGATGGCAGGGTGTGGCGGCGGCTGGCTTTGGGCAGGCCGGCGCCGCCGGCCGACGGGGCGAGACCGAGCGGCGGGGAGTCGGCGACGGCGGTGTCGAGGTGGCCTGCTCGCCGGAGTGCTGCTTCACCTGAGCGTCCCTCCGCGGTGGCGTGTGGCGGGCTGCACGAGGACGCGAGGAGGTCGGCGATGGCGAACTCCCTGGGGCGCATCGCGGCGGTGGAGGGCGTCGACCACGTCCGTCGCGCCGTGGCGGCGCTCATCCGCCCGTCCTCCCACCACCAGCGCCCGCCGCGCTACCTTCCGTCCGCGCCCAAGCCACCTCTTCGCTATGTCCGCCGCCGCCGCCTCATTGACATGAGCAAACAATGAATCCGGATACCACTGGCAATTTTGGATCCTTGTAAGCCTCTCTTTCTCGCCGGAGATTTTTGTATTGTTGATATCAGAGTTCATCTCATCTCATCTCTTCATCAAGGTCTTTTGTTTTGTTCATTGCAGCGCTCCGGCTCGAGGCAGGAGGCGGCATCTCCCCATGCAGGAGCAGGCGAGCAGCAGGACGCCGAGCGCTGCCACTCCCCCATGCACTCTCCCCTGCCGGCCGCCGCGCGCCTCCCACTCTTCCCCGGCTGTCGTCGTTCTTCTCCCCAGCCTGCTCCCTCCTTGCCGCTGTTTTTCTCCCCTGCCAGAGAGATGATGTGGCATCCTGACATATGGGACCTAAGTGGGTCCCACGTTGATTCAGCCGCCACTTAGGATAAATCCGGAGTCAAAACCGTCAAGGGATCTCGGGTGACCAGTTTTGTATAGTTAAGAGACCCCGCATATCTGGTTTTGCGGTTCGAGGACGTTTTTGTATCTGGCTGACAAGTTGAGGGACCTTCGGTGTACTTTTTCCATATCTCATCGACCCCATCGGTCCATCCCACTGGCAGGCAGGCTGGCAGGCAGGCTAGGTAGTATAAATGGGCCTCCGTCTCTTTGGATTTGCTTCCGCCTTCCCTTCCGGTCTCCTACGGCTCACCCGAAATCTCCCTAGTCACGCACCCTCTCCTCTTCCGCACGGCCGCACTACACACACAGACGCGAGGGAGCGCGCAGAGATTGAGAGATGTTGGTGCCGGAGGCGGAGCTGCCTGTGCAGGCGGCGGCGGCGGCGGCGCCGATAGACTGGATGTGGTACACGGTGCATCTGACGGTGGAAGAGATCGAGCGAATCACGGCGAGAGTTGAAGCGGTTACGACGGCCCTCGAGGCCATACGCCCGGCGCTCGACATGGCCGTCGGGCTGCTCGGCGAGGACATCTACGCCGCCGAGATCCTCGACGACTACATGCTGGCCGCCCTCGTGCCCGCAGGCGCAGGCCAGGCCCCGCTCCCGGACGCCACCCTCGACGCGGCGGCGAGGACCTTCGCCACCGTGTCCTCCGGGGCGCCGCTGCTCCCAGGCTCCATCCTTGACGTCGGGAACCTCATCTCCGCCGCGTACGACATCGTCGATCCGCCGCCACCAGATGCCCCCACCCCCGACGGGCTACTCAACGATGCCATCACCGATCTCCAAGCCGCCTTCGCCGACGGGGGCCTCTCACCAACGTCCGGAATCACTTCCACCACTGCGCCGCGTACCTCCATGTTCAACCGATCGACGCCGACCCGACGTGGACGGCGTGGACCGGGCAAGCGCAGCAGGCCAACTATTTCGCGACCGACGCGTTGGCGATGCTCAACGTCGTCGCTTGGGAGGCCATGGACGCGATGGAGCTTATCCGCTCCCACTGCCTGGTTCCGTCGCCGGAGCGCAACGAGCACATGAGGGAGCTCGAGAGGTGCCTGCTCACGGCCATCAAGTACATCGACAAGGCGATTGCGGCGGTGGGTCTCGTGCACGGCGAGGTGGAGTTGATGGACCAGACACTCCGTCAAGCCATCCACGACGCCAACATCCCTGCTAATGGCTGGGCTTGAATCCATGACGCACCGCAAGCTTCCGCGAGGATGACGAGATCGATCCCCCTTTCCACGCCGATCCAGAGCAGAGGAAGTGCTTCGCTCTCCATCTCCGGCCGTGTTCGTATCGTTCCGCAGATCGCAAACTGCAAGTAGGTAGATCACAAACTTGCTACTACGACCTCTGTTCTGTCCTGTTCGTCTCTGCAGGTTTTGTGTGGGCGTTTTTTTTTTCTCCTCGATTTTTAGGTGTTTAGCGATTGATCTGATCAGCTAGTAGTAAGTGTCCCTGTTCTGTTTCTGAACATTTTCTCCCCATGCTTTCTAGCGTAGCGATCGATCAGAGTTTAATCAGTTTTGTAGAGCTAAGCACACCGTGTGCGAGAGATTTCCCAATTGAATTGGATTGTGGATTTTGATGATCCAAGCTATAGCTGACCATCTGGCTTTAAATTGGAGATATGGATTAATCGAACATCTGATCAGTTTGTTGCAAAGCGTATTGGAGTACTTTTGTCTCGGACAAAGATTTTCTACACTTAGGTGCCATGGCACCTATCATTTACATGCGACTCAAATAGTTATAGAAAAAATTGAAAAAAATTAGTAACATTGTTTGTGATGATACAAGTCTATACACAAACATGCAGGACTAAATTTAATGTACAACTAGAGAAACAAAAATAATAAAATCAGACAGTGAATAGTACCTGTACAGTGGAGATAAAATTTGTTATTTTTATTTCTTCATATATCGATCGAATTTATACTTGCATGTTTGCATAGTGTCTTATATTATCATGGACTATCTTATAAAATTTTATGAAATTTTCATATAACTGTTTGCATTACATGCATACACCTAGGTGCCATGGCACCTAGGTGTAGAATTTCTACAGCTTCTGTTAATCGGAGAATTGGTTTGCATGTTTCCGCGAGAGATATCTGCAGGTTGTGATTCAGACTAAATCACAGATATCATAATCGTCAGGTGATGATCTGGTTTCATTCTGAGACCCATGGCATTCTTGCATGGGATGAAATCACTTTGCCTTCTTGCATGAACTATCAATGAAATGTACCATGGCATATATGGTGTTAATTAGTTAAGTGGGTTCAGCTTTGCCTCTGGCTGCAGAGATCAGCTTGATCAGTTGGATATATCTCTGCTTTGTACAGCTTAATAATCCGGCTATGACTTTGTATGCCTCTGTTGTGTCATGCGTGATGATGCTCTTGTGACACACATGCCGATAGGAAATGTCCTTATTCAATTTGTGTTGGGTATGTTTTCATTTATCAGAATCAAACATTAACTATTTTATTACTTGTTACAAAACGGATTTCTAACCTTGCGAGATTCATCTCTTCCATGCCCTTCTCCAGAAATGCATGGTAAACTTGTCTGTTTGATTATGATTATGAATTTACCCCTGTATGATTTACGAAGGCAGGTCGGCCATATGATTTCGTTGGCAGTGGAAATGTGGAATACGGCTATACACGCTATGAAACACGCACTTCTTGTTCTTGGGATATGCCTTTGCATGTCACTCTGTGGGCCCCACCCTTGTCCACCTGTCACTCTGTTTCCTGGAATTACGGTTGTTGGGCCATGTTCGTAGAGGTAAAACGAGCAGGGGGCCCACCGTCAGTAGCAGAGGCAGGCGGTTAACTCTGGTACCTTCTCGCGCAAGCTGCCTACATATAACGAACTCGTGCTCATGTCATGTCTCGTCCGCCCCCACAACCAAGACACCCAGTAACAACCAACCCACCATAGAATCTCTCACGCCACGCACCCCACACAGCACAGAACACACACGCACCGGCAGGGCGAGATGGTAGAGCTTTCGGCCTGACGTCAGTGGTGGCGGAGACGATGGTGGACTGGTCGGGGGTGGCGCGGAAGATGGTGATGCGCATCGAGTCGATCGAGTCCCGGCTGGGAGCGGCCACGCGGTACGCCGAGGCCACGCTCGACACGCTCGACTACGCGGCCGGGCTGCTCCAGGAGGACACCGACGCCGCTGACACCCTCGCCGCCGACTTCTTCGCCGTCCTCGACCTCGACGCGCCAGCGGCAGCAGATCACGAAGACGAAGGCGAGAGCGAGGCCCTGATCCGCCGCCTCCCCGATCAGGCCAGCGTCGACGCCGCCGCCGCGAGGCTGGCCGCCGTGGTGTTCTCCGGTGCGCCGGTGCTCCCAGACAACATCCTCATCTCCCGGGACCTCATCGCCGGGGTGTGCGTCTTCCGGCACGACGTCGCCGGGCTACTCCAGAACGCCCGCCTCCATCTCGGCGTCGCCATCGACCGCAGCAACACCTTGAACCACATGATCCGCAGCAGCAGCTCTCTCGCCGATCGGCCGGCCGGCACTGGCAGCCCGGGCGCGTCGCAGGATTGGATGGATTACCAGGAGCGCGTCGTCGAGTTGGGAAGTGACGCGGAGCTGAGGCTGTTCGCCGCCGTCAAGGCGGCCATGGACGCGCAGGGCGCGCACCCGCTCTGCGTGGTCAGGTCGCCGCAGCACGAGGAGCACATGGAGGAGGCCAAGCAGCACCTGCGCAACGCCACTTGTGAGCTCGACGGGGCGCTGGCGGCGCTGCTCGAGATGAGGCGCGACGTCGAGAGCCAGGAGATCCTCGTGCGGCGGTGGGGCGCC